>OV049926.1:22636160-23340388 GCA_920104205.1 Eupeodes latifasciatus | reverse complement strand
TCGAATTTTCAGTTTTTTATCGACAAATTTTGTTCAGCGATGAGGCTCATTTCTGGTTGAATGGCTACGTAAATAAGCAAAATTGCCGCATTTGGAGTGAAGAGCAACCAGAAGCCGTTCAAGAACTGCCCATGCATCCCGAAAAATACACTGTTTGGTGTGTTTGTACGCTGGTGGAATCATTGGACCGTATTTTTTCAAAGATGCTGTTGGACGCAACGTTACGGTGAATGGCGATCGCTATCGTTCAATGCTAACAAACTTTTTGTTGCCAAAAATGGAAGAACTGAACTTGGTTGACATGTGGTTTCAACAAGATGGCGCTACATGCCACACAGCTCGCGATTCTATGGCCATTTTGAGGGAAAACTTCGGAGAACATTTCATCTCAAGGAATGGACCGGTAAGTTGGCCACCAAGACCATGCGATTTGACGCCTTTAGACTATTTTTTGTGGGGCTACGTCAAGTCTAAAGTCTACACAAATAAGCCAGCAACTATTCCAGCTTTGGAAGACAACATTTCCGAAGAAATTCGGGCTATTCCGGCCGAAATGCTCGAAAAAGTTACCCAAAATTGGACTTTCCGAATGGACCACCTAAGACGCAGCCGCGGTCAACATTTAAATGAAATTATCTTCAAAAAGTAAATGTCATGGACCAATCTAACGTTTCAAATAAAGAATCGATGAGATTTTGCAAATTTTATGCGTTTTTTTTTTTTTAAAAGTTCTCAAGCTCTTAAAAAATCACCCGATATTTACATAAGAGTATTAAAAAAACTCTTTACAACTTCAGTTCAACTTAAAAGTCCTATAAACTCTTTTATTAATTAATCTATTAAAACAAAAAGAAAGTATTGTAATATATTTTTATTAAATTAGTTCCAAAAATTAGATTTGTTCATATTTCATTAAAGTTTCCTTATTTCAAGTATCCTTTAAAATGCAAATATGACGAAATAAACAAAAATTACACTAATTCAAACTTTAGTTTGCAGAACCTTAAAGATAGCTGTTACTCTATCTATGGGTTTAATATTTTTTAAAAACATTTAAACAATGCCAACACTTTTAACTCTTTCCTCTTAATTTTACTTAATTAACCAAATCAACTTTCCAACCATCAGCTGGTGAAGTACTCAACTTTTACACGTAAAAACTTTAATAAAGGTTAAATAAAAATTGAAGACAAAAGTTTAACAAAAAGTGGTGGAACAGCTTGACTTAAACTTTTTATAGCTTAATAAAAATTGAAGCAAAAAATTAAAATTTTCGCGCAAGGTAAAACTCAACTAACTGCTTTTTGTTTGGTCAGTTAGGTAGGTATTTAAATAAAATCCTTCGTGACTATCGAAAGAAGTTTGCTCTATAGCCATTACCTGTGTGAACTTTAAGAATAGAGATTTAAATACTTGGTGGAATCATCTTGTAAATAAATAACCTTTCAAAGGGTGTGTATTATTATGAAATAGATAAATAAGTTCTAGGTTTAAAAGATACACAACAATTGTCGAAATATAGTGGATTCAACCATATGGGATAGTTATAAATTTATGAGTGGCTTTAAAGTTTTGAGTAACTGAATGAATAAATGACAGAATATTTGAGCGAGTGAATGAATGAATAATTAATTAATATTTAAACGAATGAACGAATCAATCAATCGATCAATGAATTACTAACTTTTTTTTAATTTTGTAATTTGCACAATAAAAGGGTTATAAATACCCTTTAACAAGTTTAAACAGTGCTAGATTACGAAAATAGGGAAGGATTTAAGTGGAGATTGGTCTCAACGTTTTGAATATCAAAATGGGTTACTTGACAGTACGTCTGAAATTGAGCTCAAGGGTAAACTGTGAGCAGAGCATTCCTGGAAGTGCTAATATTGAAGCCAAATGGTTTGAGGAGAGGAATGGAACTGGCTTATTGAACAGAACATTATTTGTTAAAATATTGGCAAGAAAACGAAAGGCAAGAAACATTGTGGAGGTGTTTAAGTGATGTAAATGTTTCGGTCATGGTTCTACCACCTATTACTTCCAAAGCTATCCAAAAGTCTATAACTTGTTTTAGGGACAATTGCCCAAATATGCATGTTATCTTCAAGTTTTGGACAAATGAAGGCTTTGTAAACAGGCGATTAGAAGGGTTGACAAATTTCTTGAGGAGAAATCCTAACCACCAGCAGAATTGTTGGTAAAATCGAATATATGATATTTCCATAAGAGGTTATCTGTGATACACATACTAAAACTTGATTAGTTTCCTAGATGCAAGCGCCATTCATGGATAGTAACACCGGGGGTGGGTAAAGCTTTGAGTTCTTGAAGCGAGATCGGAATTTAATGAGCTTATTAGCTGCCATAGAAGTTCCACTTCCAAAGGACAAGGATGTGAATCTAGAAACGAATATGACAAAATGAGTACACTGTCATCAGCAAAAACAGTTCAATCGATTAGAAGTGGCAGAAAAGAGTTCGTGTGTGAATATAAGGAAGAGTTTCGGATGCAAAACAGAACCCTGAAGGATGCCAGCATTTATTTTATGAATTTCTGACTTAAAACCATCGAATAAAACTTGAATTTAACGATAAGAAAGATAGTTTCTAATCCAATGAAGAAGAGATTCAACAACACCAAAAGCACGTATTTTCGATAAGATAGCTTGGTACCAAACTCCATCAAACCTTTTTGAAATATCAAGTGTAATAATCTTACTTTCTCCAAGACAATGTAAACATTTTTTTCACTGTTCGGTTAGATAAACCATCTAATAACCAATGGACCTATTGGTATATTTCTGGTCATTAAGAAGCTTTCGGTTTTCGAGACATTTTTTAAGCTGAAAATTGATCGAGTTTCCATGACCTTGAAATGAAGGGACGTAAGTGCAATTGGACGATAGTTAGAGCAGGATTAGCATTTGTCTTTGGGAAAAGCTAGACATATGCTGTTTTCTATCAACTCGGGATGAGAGCTGTAGAATAGGAAATATAAAAAATCTTACGCAGTAGTTCTACCCAGCGTTGAAGAAAACCTTTTCAGAAAAGTATGATTGATACTTTCAGGGCCGGATGAATGAGTGAGTGACTGTGACACTTCTTCAATTTTTGTAAGAAGTTCAATACTTTTTTGCATCTTTTTTAAGGTTGACCAAACTTTTGTACAAACAAGTTAATAAGAACTAGAAACAAATTCGTAATGTAGGTACATATATTTTGAAATTCTCATGTGTAAGCATTAAATAGAAAGGTGACACTCACTAAAAATGGTTATTAATTCATCATCATTTAATTTTTATTGATTTTAATGATTTAAAATTCTAACTGTGTTGTGTATCTATACGTACAACTGAAATACGTATGCACAAACAAGGACCTCAGTGTCAGTGCAGTTGAAATCTACAATTTTACTATACATGTATGATATTCAATGTTCAGTTCATGTTGCAATGTTCTCACGTTTGCTTATTTCTCGTTTCGAAGTTAAACGAATGACCAAACGAAACCCCGCATCTAACAATTGAACGTGAAAATTGTTATTTGATTGATATAGCACTGATGCTGCATCCTTTCGGAAGGAAGGAAGGATGTTATGTGATGTGATGTGATGTGATAGATATATAAGAAAAAAGAACTACACACGACTCCATATTCGAGTATAGTCATAACTAACATAACGCCGCAAAAAGTTCCCAATGCGATGGCTGCTGCAACTCTTCAATTGATTAGCATTTCAATCACGTTCTGCAACTGGAGGATTTCCAGAGTTTGCTTGTTGATTCGCTGAATTGAATGCTAGAACGTGCATTGTCCTTTTTTTATACTTTTTGAGTTGCTGTTGTGCTTTATTATTTTGGGGGGCAGATGTACAGAGGATATGACCTGACTATATAGTCTCTATTTTTGTATAACCCGTAATATGATTTCACAGTATATATTGATGATGGAAAGGAATGTTGCTGCCATAGCTGGGCTGGTTTGGCAATTTTTATATTTTTTTACTATTCAACAAGGACGATGAAGATAAAAATGAAATAGATATAGTTAGTCACGAATCACGAATGGATTTTATAGACTGATTAAAGTTTGACAGGTGTTTCAAATCGTATGGAGAATTGCTCAGTTTCTAACTTTTTTGATTTTTGTGTTTGTTGACTACGGAAAATCAGTTATCAGTCTATTTTTAATTATTAAGTACATTTTCATATTTTTGAAGGGTCGTAGGTATTTCCTACCTTCTTCTATTCATAAATTTCGGAGGGATTATAGATAGATTAGATAGATAGATAGATTAATTCTTTATTACCTATACAAAAAAATGGTTTACAAATTTCATTTCTTAAGAATAAAAATGAAAGTATAAGATATTTTGTTAGGCTATTTTGGTCTTTTTGTTTTTGGAATGCAAATAAAAAACTTATTTCATTCTTTCCCAACGTTTCGTAAGTGTTCCTTACTTCTTCAGGGGTGTCTTTATTCAATTTTACTCCCATTACTGCATCCTTCCAACGACGGCACTAACACAAAATTGAAAATAAATTAACAAAAAGAATATGAAATAAATAATACTATAAACAAGAAAAACTATCAAATTAAACAGAATTGACACTTATATATATCACAGAATGTTCGCAGTTACTTTTTTGATTATAATGCTAAAGCATAGCTTTGTTTTATACTGTCGATGTCTTTTTTTGTGTTCATTGTCCTCTTAATTTTTTGCTGGATACGTAAGCTTTCCAAAGTGAGACGTGTGTTTAATTTCCTCTCCCTGTCCAGTATTTTTACCCCTTGGAAGTCCATCGAGTGTCCACTCTGTGCTATGTGCTGCGAAAGCCCTGTTGACTCTTTATTCTTTCTTACGTCTGCTTCGTGTTCCGCTAGTCTTACACCTACGATTCTCTTCGTTTGTCCTATGTATACCAGATCACATTTTTCTTTACCTTTGCCCTTGCATTCAAAATTGATAAAATTAATGTGATTTAATACAAAAGATTGAATAAAGACACCCCTGAAGAAGTAAGGAACACTTACGAAACGTTGGAAAAGAATGAAATAAGTTTTTTATTTGCATTCCAAAAACAAAAAAACCAAAATAGCCTAACAAAATATCTTATATATAAATAAAATAATTGGTCAAATACCTACACATAAAACAAAATGAAAGTTGCTAATAATATAGTATGTATAAGTATTCTAAAATGGGTTATAATTCTTATTTAATTGAAAGTTAAGGTTGGGAGAAATAAGATACATTTGTATGTTTGTTGTTATTAATTTTACACTAGATTTTGAAAGCGTTAACTCAATTTTAATATGATTTGACACACAAAATTTTGCCAATTTTGAAATGATTTGAAACACAAAAGATATACCAATTTTTAAATGATTTGAAACACAAAAGTATTAAAAATTTTGAATTATTTTATAAGCAAAAATTTCACAACTTTTTCAATTTTAAAGTGATTTGGAAAAAAAAATTCAATTTTTAAATGATTTGAAACACAAAAATAGGATGCATTAAACTGAAATAACTGGATTTTTTAAGGATTTAAATATCGAAACTGTTGCGGAAGGTTAATGCGTGTTTGCAATAATTATATAACGTACACCATCCTAGTCCTCCGTTTAATATTTCGTAAAGTCTGCTTGGAGAAATGTAGCTCTCATCAAAATAGAGGCGGCGGATTTCCTGCAGTATTGGGTAAATGGCAATGAAATGGTTTATATCTTCATTTTCTCTTCAAATGCAAAGCCAGCAGATTTGGGGTAAATCTGCTCGATGAGGCATAAAGTTTAAGTTAAGAACTTCAACACGTGCTCTAAATATGTAGCTTATAATTTCAGCCAAGTATTCATTACAAAAATAGATCATTCCTGAAGAAATTTGGTGATTGAGATTCTTATAAATGCTCCTAGACAATGTTGAATTCGCCCTGGATAGATGTTGGTTATAAATCTTTTCGTCTATTTTCGCAGTAACCTCCGCAAACATACCCTGCCATTCATCAACATTTGACTCCAATAATGATAGATGAGCTGTATGAGAATGAGCTAGTTCATTGCAGTTCTTGAATGGAGAAGCGTTAGTTTGCAAAAGTCTTGTCATGATAGACTTGTGAAGACGGCGCAGGGTCAGAAGTCCAGAGGCCAAAAGTCCATAATGGACTTTTGACCCACTTGGGTGGGTTAAAAGTCCATAATTCCATTATGATCTTTTGACCCACCCTAGTGAGTCAAAAGTCCAGAAAAAATTCTTGTGGACTAATGACCCCTTGATTATGAATTTTTGACTCACTTAGGTGAGACAAAAGTCCATAATGTACAACCTTGAAATTTGATTATGTTTTTGTTGTTTTGTTTGATTTTAACTGTTAACATAAAAAAAGCAATACGCAAGAGTTAGTTTTAGAGGCGGAGATTATATCGGTAAACTATAGAGTAAAATTAAGGCAAGCACTTCTTGTGCTCCGTTAAGATTTTGAAGAATTGATTCACATTGATCATTACAAGTGCTGTGTACAGTTGAACAAGACTTCATTAGAAAAGTGGAAAATAAAAGTGATTGTTAAAACATGGACACGTACATAAAGTTTAAATTTATCATTGGCTTAAGAAAGAACAGTTCGGTCTTATATTTAGAAAACGAAAAACAATTATATACGAAAAAATATACATATAAAAACATTGACAGATATATTTGCTACATAAAGTCCTGCAAAGCAGGCTTAACATTTGACCCGGTGTTGAGTAAAATTGTTAATGTTTCCGATGCTATTCACCCTCATCCGGATCAATATAATATGTACCAGAAAATGGAGTTAATAAACAGTATGAAAAAAGATTGCTTGGATATAAGCCTTAAAAGGAAAACAACGTCAAAGCAAGTTTTTGACCAGAAAAGAATGAAGACAACGGACTCCGCACATTTAGTCCACTACAAGACCCTTAAAAGGACTCTCAACAGAATAAAAAGTAGTACTCTTCCCCAAACCCCGAAAACCTTTTCGGAAGTTAAAGAAATATTCCTTAAAGAAAATGTCTTTCTTAGATATGGTATGTCACGTTACAACAGGAACAATACTTTCTATAAAGGCACAGTTTTGGAAACAGACTTTTCATATTCAATATTTATGGCAACAGAAATAGTGAAAGAAATCGACATGTTGCCAGAATCAGACAGAAAGTATGTCATTGACGGTACATTCGGCGTACTTCCATTAGGCGAGTGGAAGCAATTAATAATTTTGTGTATCGTATCTTCTGAACATGTAAGTACCTAATTCAAAACTTCAATCGCGAAATTTGTGATTATAATTGAATTTTTCGAATTATTATTTTAGATTGAATAAAAATAATATTTTTTTGAAAAACTTTTAACTTTTGAATTAGAGCAGCACTCTATAAATTAATTTCTCGAGCCGAAATTTTTTTTGCCAAACAGAGAAACAATTTGGGATCGCTTCGCTCGCTTTACAGTGCTGTTCTATAAATTAATTTCTCTTGCCGAAATTTTTTTGCCAAACAGAGAAACAATTTGGGGAGTGAAAATAAAAAAAATTCTCGCGCGAATTCACTCCCCAAATTGTTTCTCTGTTTGTTTTTGTTATATACTCAAATAGTAATATAATTTTGAAATATTGAAGTTGGTAAATTGTATGTCCTTATTTTACCTATAGGTTTATCCATTCATCTTCTTGCTTATGAGTCATAAATCCGAAAAAGCGTACACCCACGCTTTCCAATACATTGAAGACAATTTAATAAAATTTCGTCCAGCTTCCTTCACACTGGATTTTGAGCATGCATTGCGGAAGGGCTTGACGAATGTTTTTTCTAACGCACAAATACATGGATGCTGGTTCCACTACTGCAGGGCCATAAAAAGGAGAGCTTCAAAAATTCCAAACTTTTTGAAAGGCCTCCGAGGAAATAAAAATTGTAACAAAATATTCAATAAATTTTTTGTCCTACCCCTCTTGAAGCCCAGAGGGGGTTCGAGATAATTCAAAGGGAAGCAATCGGCTTTACAATGTTTAACAATTTTATGGAATATTTTCGAAAGCAGTGGATAGCAAATGTAAAAAGAGGCTGGGATGCGACCCACACTGATAACTTCCCATCCCGTCTATCGATTTGTCTTGCTTAAAATTTGTCTAAATGTATCAATTCTTACCAAATTGGCGTTCTATTTTTTGTAGATTTTATTTTTTTTTATGAAAAAACGGACTGTTGGATTTTTATAAAAAAATTATTGAATATAAAAAACAATATTTTCTGTGAAATAAAATAAGTTTGAAGCCAATATTTTTAATTTTTGAAAAGCTATTTGAGCCGAAAATCAATTTTTACCAATTTTTATTAATTTTTTTGTTTAGGTTTTTATTTTTTGTAAAAAAACTGTCAATTCGATTTTTCTCAAAATTTGTCCTAATGTTGAAAACAATATTTCTTATAAGTTAAAATTAGTTAGAAGCCATAATCTCAAATTTTTGAAAAGATATTTAAGTCGAAAATCAATTTTTACCAACTTTTGTTAAATTTTTTTTTCGGTTTTTAATTTATTGTAAAAAAACTGTCAATTCTATTTTTTTCAAAATATTACTGAATTTTGAAAACGATATTTTTTGAAAGATAAAAGTAGTTTAAAGCCAATATCTCAAAAGTCTTGAAAAGATATTTGAGTCAAAACTCAATTTTTACCAACTTTTTTTTTATTTTTTTTTTAGGTTATTATTTTTTGTAAAAAAACTGTCAATTCGATTTTTCTCAAAATTTGTCCTACTGTTGAAAACAATATTTCTTATAAGTTAAAATTAGTAAGAAGCCATAATCTCAAATTTTTGAAAAGATATTTAAGTCGAAAATCAATTTTTACCAACTTTTGTTAATTTTTTTTTTTCGGTTTTTAATTTTTTGTAAAAAAACTGTCAATTCTATTTTTTTCAAAATTTTACTGAATGTTGAAACCAATATTTTTTGAAAGATAAAAGTAGTTTAAAGCCAATATCTCAAAGCTTTGAAAAGATATTTGAGTCAAAACTCAATTTTTACCAACTTTTTTTTATTTTTTTTTTAGGTTATTATTTTTTGTAAAAAAACTGTCAATTCGATTTTTCTCAAAATTTTATCAGATGTCAAAAACATTATTCTTCGTTGCACAAAATTGTTTTGAAGATGAAATCATGTTTTAGTCGTAAAATTTTCGAAGTGACAAATTTTTTTTTTCAGTTTTTTTGATTTATAAAAAAAACCGTTAATTGAATTTTTTTCCAAAAATATAATTGTTTTGTATCACGTTACAATATATAATACAAAATTTAATTCAAGTCTCTAGCGTCATTGGTTCATGAGATATTTAGGGTTAACCAAAATGTTCACCTTTTTTTTAAACTGCTATGGTAAAAAAACCACCCACGCAATTTTCTTGAGAGCCCTTTCTGCATCTTTCTGCCTTATTATCTGTATAACAAAATTTATTTGAAGTCGATATCTCTTCTGGTTCTTGAGCTATGGACGACGAAAAAAACGTCGCGAACGTACGGACGTACGGACGTACGGACGTACTGACGTACGGACGTACGGACGTACGTACACACGCACGCACAGACATCTGTCTAAAAATCTTTTATTTCGACTCTAGGGACCTTGAAACGTCGAGAAATGTCAAAATTTTCAATTTGTCAAATCGGACCCATTACAATAACTTCCTATGGGAAGTTAAAAAAGAGGCTGGGGTGCGACCCACACTGATAACTTCCCATCCCGTCTATCGATTTGTCTTGCTTAAAAGTTTGTCTAAATGTATCAATTCTTACCAAATTTGCGTTCTATTTTTTGTAGATTTTATTTTTTTTATGAAACAACGGACTGTTGGATTTTTATAAAAAAATTATTGAATATAAAAAACAATATTTTCTGTGAAATAAAATAAGTTTGAAGCCAATATTTTGAATTTTTGAAAAGCTATTTGAGCCGAAAATCAGTTTTTACCAACTTTTATTAATTTTTTTGTTTAGGTTTTTATTTTTTGTAAAAAAACTGTCAATTCGATTTTTCTCAAAATTTTTCCTAATGTTGAAAACAATATTTCTTATAAGTTAAAATTAGTTAGAAGCCATAATCTCAAATTTTTGAAAAGATATTTAAGTCGAAAATCAATTTTTACCAACTTTTGTTAAATTTTTTTTTCGGTTTTTAATTTTTTGTAAAAAAACTGTCAATTCTATTTTTTTTCAAAATTTTACTGAATGTTGAAAACAATATTTTTTGAAAGATAAAAGTAGTTTAAAGCCAATATCTCAAAGTCTTGAAAAGATATTTGAGTCAAAACTCAATTTTTACCAACTTTTTTTTTATTTTTTTTAGGTTATTATTTTTTGTAAAAAAACTGTCAATTCGATTTTTCTCAAAATTTTATCAGATGTCAAAAACATTATTCTTCGTTGCACAAAATTGTTTTGGAGATGAAAACATATTCTAGTCGTAAAATTTTCAAAGTGACAAATTTTTTTTTTTCAGTTTTTTTGATTTATAAAAAAAACCGTTAATTGAATTTTTTTCCAAAAATATAATTGTTTTGTATCACGTTACAATATATAACATAAAATTGAATTCAAGTCTCTAGCGTCATTGGTTCATGAGATATTTAGGGTTAACCAAAATTTTCACCTTTTTTTTAAACTGCTATGGTAAAAAAACCACCCACGCAATTTTCTTGAGAGCCCTTTCTGCATCTTTCTGCTTTATTATCTGTATAACAAAATTTATTTGAAGTCGATATCTCTTCTGGTTCTTGAGCTATGGACGACGAAAAAAACGTCGCGAACGTACGGACGTACGGACGTACGGACGTACAGACGTACGGACGTACGGACGTACGGACGTACGTACACACGCACGCACAGACATCTTTCTAAAAATCTTTTATTTCGACTCTAGGGACCTTGAAACGTCGAGAAATGTCAAAATTTTCAATTTGACAAATCGGACCCATTACAATAACTTCCTATGGGAAGTTAATAATTATCCAACGTTTAAAAAGTACTTATTATAATAAGTTTAAATTTTTTTTCAGGATCCTTTACAACAATTTTCTGTTTATGGAAAAAGTGTTCGCACAACAAGTAGTTTGGAAGCGTACAACGGAAAATTGGGAAAACTTTTGATGAGGAACATACAATTACTATTGATTTTTTGGCATCTGTGGATGGGCAAACATGGGAAATGTTTGAGAGACCTAAATCCGAAATCAGTTAATTGAGTCCATTACCATTAAATTCGAAACAGATAAGATCACTTTGAGTCAATTAAGTTCAATATGTTCCAAGAAAACGGACTTAAAAATTTTTGAGTTTGAAAATTTCACCGGTGAAGAAAAAGAAGACGAAGAAAATAACGAAAATGAGAGCAATGGTCAGAGTACAAGTGGAAATGAGCTGAATTGCGCCATTTGTTTCCAAAATCAGAGGGATACTCTTCTCATCCCGTGTAACCACTTCAAAATCTGCGAAACTTGTTTTGAAATTGTTAAGGACACGGCAAAGCGAAACAAAAATGAATTGCTAGGTCCATTTTGCAGGCAAATTGTGACAAATACCACAAAAATTTTTTTGTAAAGGATTTTG
Source organism: Eupeodes latifasciatus (assembly GCA_920104205.1). NCBI lineage: Eukaryota > Metazoa > Arthropoda > Insecta > Diptera > Syrphidae > Eupeodes > Eupeodes latifasciatus. Next base: position 23,328,755 of record OV049926.1, on the reverse strand, counting down.
AACTCAATTACATATATTGTTTTTGTTTTTCTTTTTTTTATTGATGGTACATTGATTTTTTTCTTCTGAAATTGAAATAAATTTTATGTTTGACTAAATTATGAACTTTTGACCAATTTTCTTTTTAGCATAATGGACTTATGACCCAATTTTTTCTGGAATTTTGACTCACTAGGGTGGGTCAAAAGATCATAATGGAATTATGGACTTTTAACCCACCCAAGTGGGTCAAAAGTCCATTATGGACTTTTGGCCTCTGGACTTCTGACCCTGCGCCTGTGAAGACTTGTTCCATTTCTTCTCATGACCTTTATCAAATAATCATAATTGGCTTTTAGATTTCTTATGTACAGAGGCATTATACCAGATTCCACATAGATGGCATAGTTAGGCGTTGAGTTAGGTAGTCTGAATAATCGTTTAAAGAAATATCTCTGCACCGATTCAAACGTATCGAGATTTATATAGCCGAAAACCTGGGCACCATAGCACATACAAGTGTTGACCGTTGCATGAAAAACACGGTATTTTGACGAGAGATCGATATCTTGGTTTGCAAATAACTTAGTCCACATCATACTCAAGGCTAGTTTTGCTTCATTACTTTTTTGTTTGGCATGTTTTGAAAAATTGAGATTGTGTGTAATCCAAACACCCAGGTACTTAAATTCTTGCACAACGTCGATGTTAACATTATTGAGAGACCATTTTTCGTCGGGTTGTCTTCTCTTTTGACGTGCTTCAAAAATCATCACCTTTGTCTTTCTTGTATTGATGACTAACCCCCATTTCTCGCAAAATGCATTCAGCCTGTTTATTTGTAATTGCAGAGTGTGAGGGTTTTCGGCGAGTAGTACTAGGTCATCAGCATATAACAAAACTTTAATTTGTATATCAGCAAACGATATCCCTCCTGGGAGTATATCACAAATGTCGTCAACAAACAAAGCAAAAAGTAATGGGCTTAAAATACATCCCTGTGGGACACCTGCAGTTGTTTCAAACCATTCTGAGAAGTCCGTTCCGTCCCATACAGATGCACTAGATGAAGCAAGAAATTTAGAGAAGAAAAATTTTAAGAAGAAAATATAGATGGTTCATTTGAAACTGGAGCTAACTTCACACCACTATCGCAAGCAAAAAATTCAGACGATCTGTCACCAAATAGTTGATTGATAAGTGTCAATTCTGGTGGAGTTTTGACAACTAGCCCTCGCGAGAATTTGTGAACAAAAGCGTGGTTGTTGATTTGCATCTTGTCGCCTTTTACAATGATTTTCGCGTTCGGGTTAATTTCGAGAAGTTTGTTTCTATATTGAACAAGTGTGTGTCTCTTCTTTCTGTAGATAATAGACTGCTCTCGGAAAACGCTGCAGCTATAATTTTGTCCACGATTTCGGCAGAAAGAAGTTCGAGAATGATAGTTCCGCGTAGTGCTATGTTGTTGTGGATTTCGCGGGAACGTTTAATTTGCAAACTATCGCCTTCCTGTAGCTTAAGAAGCCCCTTGCAAGTCTGTAAAGCTAAATGAGTTGCATTGGTTTCTGCGTTTATGGGAAGGTGTACTACAATTGAACTTTCGTTTGCTTTTCGTGAGATGATTTCTAGCTGGTTTTCTAGCAGATCGCATCATTCCGTCATCAAATTTAAATTGTGGTTAAGTTGTTCATTTACTTCTTTTAGAGAGTTAATCTCACTGTGAAGCCTCGATAAATCGTCTCTTGTAGCGAGATTCTTTAGCTTTTCCGCAAGGATGCTATTTAAATTTTTTTTTAATTCGTCGGTAGTTAATTTTCCTACTTCCATTGTTTTATGGTTATCAAGATGAAAATATTTTTTGCAGTCGTTGTTAGGCTCAGGAGAAGTTTCGGTTATATTTCTCTTTTTATGATTATTTTTCATAAGGAAAATACCATACTGGCGAGATTGGAAAATTTTGTTCAAATAAAGACTTAAAAAACCTCGTACCTTGTATTTTAACAGATGAGATTTTGTGTGTTTAAAGTTGAGAAGTGGTTCAAAAAGAGGATTTAACACTTTTTGTTTGAATTTAACTTTTAAATTAAAAAAGAAAAGAAAATAAACGGGAGCGATTAAGGCGCTAAACTTTCACTTTTGACAGTAGAAATGTCAAATGATTATATAAATATCTTCTATTTTTGCAATGAAGAAATACATTTTAAGCAACTTATCAAGTCTCACGGATTTGCTATTCAAGAAGAAAACAAAATAAATCAAATCATAATTCATAATTCAATCTTTTGCACCAAATCACTCATTCTAAATTAAAGTAGGCAACTAAAATATCATCGAATTGATTGAATGTTTGTAAACAAATCTCAAAGTGATTTTCTATTTCATTTGGAAATATATCCACTTAGCTCTTCAAGACGTTCATATCCACTGACCAACAAACTGATTTCTATATACATATATAACTTACTTACACGACATTCGGACAAATATCCTTTTGAAATTGACAAGAAAAAATGTGTATAATTCCCTATCCGTCAGAACTTTATACGATAACAGTTCCAGAATATGCCAAAAGATCAAGGATATAAAATATGAGATAAAATCTATATCGAGAAGAGTACATTCTGAAAAACTTCTATATATATGTACATATATCAATTTATATACAAAAAATGAAAAAAAAACATTCATATATCATGATGGAATTCAATCTTAAGGGATACTCAACAAATCGGATGTGAACACACATAACTTAATAAAAATGTCACAAGCAATTTTTCAATGATATTCCTATAAAAGAAACTAAAAGTTTTTGACAATCAAAAAATGACAGAAAGGTCATATTTATTATTTATATCATTTTATGTCAGTGACCTTTATCTTTGATATGAGAGGATAAATTAATATTAAGTGGGAAGTTTATCAGACAGATAGAAGATTTGATTAAATTCAAGGTTTAACTTGACTTAATTTTTAGTTTCTTAATTGACATTCTTTCAATATCGAAATATCGTGAATTTTTCGAACTTTTTGAATTTCGATAGAAAATTATTGTAATCGGTCCGATTTTTCGAATTAAAAAGTTGACATTTCTCTAATTTTCACGGTGTTTTAAATATAAATCAAAGATTCAAAGAGAAAAGCTTATATGTGTGTGTATACATTCGTCCGTCGAGACACCAATTTTCGTTTTCCACATCTCAAAAACCATTGTAATAACATCGAAAGATCTAAAATCGATTTTCACGCAAAAATTAGTGGGTGGTTCTTTGATGTAAAAAACAATAAATTGGGTGTCGCAACAGTCCGTTAAGAACTAGCACCTAGTGAAGTGACTGACAACTCTCAACCATTCCTGTATGCGAGTACTGTTGTCAGGGATGGAGGGAACCTACAGTTTTAAGCCGAACTTGAACGGTAAATTTGAGAAAGCACCTTTTATGACAAGAATCACTGTTGGAGAATTTGTCAATTCCTCGCAAGAGGCAGTACCCGTGACTTTATATGGCATAGGCAGGGATCGAACACAAGACCTCTGGCATGACCATGACAGTCCAACGCACTAACCATCACGGGTACTACGGGTTTCTTGATGTAGTAATTTCAAAAAAATGTTGGTTGGACCCAAATATCTCAACGAAATGTGACGTGATATGCAATCCATATAATTTTGAAATATAAAAAGAGGCTGGGATATGCGACCCACACTGATAGCTTCCCATCCCGTCTGTCGATTTGTCTTGCTTAAAAGTTTGTAGGTTTTGGTGTTTTATTAAAAAAGTTGTCATCAGTTGACTTGTTCTAAAAAGTTTAAAAATTACCAACAATATTTTGCATATGATGAAATAGTTTGATTTCAAAATCTATTTTTGCTATCGAGATTTTTAGTCGAAAACCAATTTGTACCAATTTTAGTAGCATTTCTTAAAAGTTTTTAAACAATTTTATTATTATTGTTCACGAGATATCAAGAATCGAACATCAATTTTTAACAATTTTGCGTACTGTTTTTTGTTGATTTTAATTTTTTATGAAATAAACGGATTGTTAGATTTTTACAAAAAATTTACTGAATGTCGAACACAATATTTTCTGTGAGATAAAATTAGTTTAAAGCCAATATTTTTAATTTTTGAAAAGATATTTGAGCCGAAAGTGAATTTTTACTAAGTTTTAGTACCTATTGTTTTTTTTTATGTTTTTATAGTTTTCGATATTTCTCAATTTTAACGAATTTTGAAAACATTATGTCTTATAAGACAGAATAAGTTTAAGGCCATAATCTCAAAGTTTTGAAAAGATATTTGAGTCTAAAATCAATATTTTTACCAACTTTTAGAAATGTTGTTTGTAGGTTTTTTTATTTTTTTGTAATAAAACTGTCAATTCGATTTTTGTCAAAATTGTACAGAATGTTGAAAACAATATTTCTTATAAGATAAAATTAGTTTGAAGCCAAAATCTCAAAGTTTTGAAAAGATATTTGAGTCGAAAATGAATTTTTAACAACTTTTAGTAATTTTTTTGTAGGTTTTTATTTTTTGTCAATTCGATTTTTCTTAAAATTTTACTGAATATTGAAAACAATATTTCTCATAAGATAAAGTTAATTTGAAGATATAATCTCAAATTTTTGAAAAGATATTTTAGTCGAAAATCAGTTTTTACCAACTTTTAAAATTTATTTTTTTTTTGTAAAAAAAACTGTCAATTCCATTTTTCTTAAAGTTTTACTTAATGTTTACAACAATACTTTTTGAATAATAGAATTAGTTTAAAGCCAATATCTCAAATTTTTGAAAAGATATTTGAGTCGAAAATCAATTTTTACCAACTTTGAGTAATGGTTTTTTATAAAAAAAAAAACTGTCAACTCGTGTTTTCCCAAAACTTTACCAGAGATGTTAAAATCGTTATTCTTTGTTGCACAAAATTGTCTTGGAGATAAAATCATTTTCTATGTTGCACAAAATTGTCTTGGAGATAAAGTCATTTTTTGTCCATAAAGTCCACAGTAGGTAATAGCTCCCCACACCGTTACACCTGATGTACGGCTATGAAGTGTTATGTTCCAAAATAAGCTCATCCTCTCTCAGATTATGAAAATACAAGTTGTAACCAAGGCCCGTCAAGGCTAAACTTTTTTTCATCCGAAAAGGCAACGCATTTCCATTCACTGTTCCAAGTAAAACGCTCTCTTGCTAAATTCATCCGAAGCTCCTTTTGAACTTGACCCAAAACAAGTTCATTTTTAGTTTTCTTCTCTGGACAGTACCAAGTTCATTATTTGATTTTTTGAATTTCCAACGATTATTTCTAAGTTTCGCTCTAATTTTATGAATTTGTAATGGTGAAATACGTACCTATTCACAGGTAGTAAAATTTTCCGAGTACAACACTTCCACCAGCTATCCAGCTATAAAAAGCGAGAATCGATTCCAAAATGTGTGGCCTCATCCTAGTGGTTGGCAGTGTAAATATTTTGAAAGAAACAAAGTTGAGAAAAACAAATTTAGAGGACATTTCAAAAAAATCTATCGGTTCGTTTTTAATATAGTTTGAATTTTCGATTCTTGAACACAAATTTTTACGGGGAATACTGTTATTTCAAGTCTTGAGGTGACAGACAGACAGAGGAAATCGGGGGACCCACTTTTTTCTACTTCTCTACCATCGTAATGTCATGTTTGATTAAAATCTCGAATTCGAAATTGTTTACGAATTCAATACTTGCCATATTAAGGGTTTTTTCAATTGGCGCGGGTAGATTTTGGCGCCCGGTGACGGCCATTTTGTTTTGGTGACATCTGTCAAATCTTTTGTTTATTATTCAGTTGTTTATGCAAAATCATCATGGCAATTTACGATTGAACAACACGTTCAAATGATAAAACTTTATTATCAAAATGAGTGTTCGTTAACGCAAACGTTGCGCGCATTGTGCCCATTTTACGGTAGACGTGGTGGCCCTTCACATTCAACTCTCCACCGTTTGGTGGCCAAATTTGAGACGACCGGTTCAGACTAGACGACATTTGGTTTCAGCCGGACGGCGCGCGCTACGTGCCACACACCAAAAACCACGATTGACATTTTGCATGAACGATATCAGGGTAAGGTTATCTCTCGCAAGGGTGATGTGAATTGGCCACCAAGGTCATGCGAGTTGATCTCGCTTAATAAGCGTCCTAGATAGTCAAAAGTTTTCACCTAGAGGGCAATTTTTGAACTTCATTTGAGTAAGACCAATTTTTGAACTTCTTTCTTTGTGGTTTCTTTCAGTCGCAAGTTTATGCAAATAAACCACAATCCATCGCCCAAATTCAACCGGATCTATGCGGAAGAGTCATTAAATATTTGTTCTTCAACTTGAAGAAAAATCGACAGTATCGTATACCAGCCTCTTTTTAAATACTATTTTCGAACAGAAAGACACCAAGACGAACTAAAGGATTCATTTTTGTACGCATTCTTTCATAATTGCAATCCTTAATGATATTGCGTCTCGATTAATATCACTTTAAATTATAAAAAGTTTAAATTACTAAACAAAAAATCTAGTATTTATATGAATTTCTCAACATAATGTTCATGTAGTGTATTCAGTGAATCATAAGCTAGGAACCAATAAAATTATATCAAGTTTAAAGTACTTTATAGAATTTTTCAAAAACCCTAATAATATTATATCATAATAAAAGTAATTCTTATCATAAAAAGTTTAAATTCGTTTTTGGTGAATCATTTAACTTATCTATGAGATTAATTCACCTGCTTCCTCACTTTAGTCATTTTATCTTATTTATACTTAAGACATACTTAAATATCTTTGTTTACGTTTGCCAACGAAAAACTAGGTTCTTAATGTCACAGAAGACTTTTTCTTCGAAAACTTTTATCTCTTATCGGAAATCTTATCATTATCACAATTCTAATCGATTTAATTATAATTTCATGCTTTTGCTTTTTGTTATTGTTATTGTTTTTTTGTGTTCAATTGAAATTGAAGTTGTTTACTAAGAATCCACTATCAGTATTTTGTGTGTCATAATGTTATCTTATGAACCCATTAGTGGTTACAGGTAAAACATTGACATTCGATATAAATAAACGAGCTGAGATCAATGCCAAACTAGTAATTAAATTGACGTTAAACGCCGCGTTAATAAAATAAATCGAAACTCTTAATCGAAAAATAAAAATCAATAATAATAAAATGACCACCATTATGCATCTTGGAGTTCTTTGCATGGTTCTTGTAGCTATCACAGTCAATGCCAAAAATGTCCCATCAGTTGTGAGAGGAAAACAAATCAATGATGTCTCAATTGTCGATGATATTCAAAACTTTGCCAGAAGTCATCCAGGAACTAAAATCATTCCCATGAAGAAGGAAGAAAGCTTGGGACGCACCCAATCGGTGCGATACACTTTAGGTGGACGTGTTTCTGGTAAGTTTAAAACCTTTAAACCTTCTTCCTTGACACCCAATTAATGTTTTGTGATGTTAACAATTTTGTTCTCTTTCATTTTTTCAAAGGTGATTCACTTGTTGCTCAAGGAACTGATACCTTCTCTTACGCTGCACCAAATGATCTCAATCTTCAATTGAGCTATCCAGAAAACGGTACCGGAGCAATTGTGACCTTTGTTGAACTTGTTGCCATTCAAAACAATAATTTGGGAAATGCTTATGTCATATCTGGAGGAATTGGACAACGAAGCATTTCAATTATCATTGAAGCCCAAGAAACTGACTACTTCTCATACAAAGCTCAATACTTTGGAATTGATTGAATAAATCAAGAAATCAAGAAATCTCTTTGATATAGTTTAAGGACCTGAATAAAAACATAACTAAAAATACCTAAAATATGAAAGTTCTGTTTTATTTTTGTTGATTTGGTGAAAAATATTTATTTTAAACTCAACAGGTGTTTCTGATTATGGTTAACAATTTTTTAAAAGTGAAACAGTAGTGAAACATTTTCACTTGCAACACAAAACAAAAATCGGTCCCTAGCTAGCTGTCTCCAGTTTCGCACGCTAAGTTGGTTGAGGTCTTCACCCACTTGCGTGTGCCACCTGTCGCGGAGTCGCGGTCTTCCTCTAAGCATCCTAAGACGCTCTCATCTTTCTTTGACAGGTTCCAGGCCTCAGCGCCCTAAATGAGAAACGGGATGATGAGTGTCTTATAGATGGTGATTTTAGATGCTCGAGAGAGGACTTTACTACTCAATTGCCTTCTAAGTCCAAAGAAGCAGCGATTTGCAAGAGTTATTCTTCGTTTGATTTCAGCGCTGGTGTCATTGTCTGAGTTTATAGCTGTGCCTACGTAGACAAAGTCCTCAACTACCTCAAAGTTATAGCTGTCCATGGTGACGTTGTGTCCAAGTCGTCGTCGTTCAATGTTTTTTTTTGATGACAGCATATACTTGGTCTTTCCCCTTATTGACCACTAATCCCATCTTCTTCGCTTCCGTCGCAATACTCAAAAACGCTCCACTGACATCACGCTTTGATCTTCCAATTATGTCAATATCATCGGCGTATCCGAGTAATTGGATGGACCTTTCGAAGATTATGCCTCTAGTGTTGACGGTTGAGTTTTGCAGAATTCTTTCCAGAACGATGTTGAAGAAGTCGCATGACAGTGCATCGCCTTGTCTAAAACCTTTTTTGACATCAAATGTATCGGTGAGATCTTTTCCGACCTTGATGAAGCAGCGTGCATTCTCCATCGTCATTCTGCACAAACGGATAAGTTTGACAGGGATGCCAAAACTAGACATTGCTCTGTAGAGCTCTTCCCTATAGATGCTGTCATACGTGGCTTTAAGATCGATAAAGAGATGGTGGGTATCGATTTGAAGCTCCTGAGTTTTTTCCAAGATCTGCCGTAGTGTGAATATTTGGTCAATGGTGGACTTTCCTGGTCTGAAGCAACACTGATAAGGACCTATCAGGCTTTAGACGTTCACATAATACGGCAGAAAGGATCTTATATGCAATGTTCAGGAGACTGATGCCTCTGTAGTCGGCGCAATTTAGAGGGTCTCCTATCTTATGTGTTGGGCAAACTATGCTGAGATTCCACTCATCGGGCATGCTTTCTTCTGATCATATTTTGCAGATGAGTTCGTGCATGCTCCCTCCCAAGTCATCGCTTGCTGCTTTGAATAATTTGGAAACGATACCGTCAGCTCCATCAGCTTTGTTTGACTTCAGTTTAGATATAGCTATCTTCACTTCGTCGCGGTCGGGTAGGCAGAATTGTTGATCTGCGTCGCCTAGGTTGAGTGGTTTTATCTCCCTTATTCGGTTCGTAATCGGCGTTATATAATTTGGAGAAGTGGTCTTTCCATATTCTCAACATAGACTGCGGTTCATGATGTTCCCCTGATCGTCCTTACAGGCTTCGGTTCGTGGCCCTTGGGAGGTTTATTTTACCTTTTTTTACCTCAATCGCGTGCTTCTCATGCTTCCTTTTGTCTGGTCCTTCTGTGCAGCGTTGTTTTGTATGCCTGTTGCTTATCGGCATTCGTCGTCAAACCAGGGGTTTGAATCTCTGATGGCTGCAAGGCAATGTTGCCACTGGTTTTCAATGCTTAATGCAGGCAGCATAGCACTTCTTAATAGGTTACTCGATCAGAAATATTCATTTCCAAATAAAACAATCTTACGATTTTCGAAAAAAAAAAAACAAACATCCATAAATTAAAGTATGTTTGAAAAATTAAACGCCATTTAAATTTTTGAAGGTGAAATTATTTTGCAGGTATATTTTCAAAGATACTTCTTGGATACAGGACCAAGTTCGTGCAACTTTAATCAACATTTTAATTTAACTCAACATTGCAGAGCGTCTTCCGGAAGGACATCAATTGCAAGAAGTGAAATATTGAGGTGAAAATTGCCATCAATGTAAGCTATAAAGGCTTCGACTATAGCTCTCACCGCAGCTAAAACTTGTGTGAAAATCGTTTGAACTATTATTTATACCGTACCTAGCTAATTGGTTTTCGAATGCAAAACTAATGCAAAAGAGACACTTTCAACAAAAATATCAAAACCACCAATACGAAGATATCCTTTTTTAAATTTACTTTACACCACAACCTCCGTTATGAGAGTGACGAAGTTGCAAATTAAAAAAAGATAGGTAAACGATATAATATGTACAGCAATCTGCTGCACAAGAGTTCACAAGAAATACCAGAAATAAATTGCAATTCTGTGGTTAAAAGGACCTCAGAGAAACTGTACTTTTTTTTTTTTTTTTTTTTTTTTTGAGCTTTGTGGTTTTGAAATATCAACTAAAGCTGTTGAAGATAAAAGAAATCTACACAAAACGGAGCAATATCGATCGAAGAACCTCTCTTTAAGCTGAAAATTGTTTATATATTTTGTTGGTTCCTTTGGTTCGTCGTCGTGAGCTGCTGCTGTATGGCTCTGGATCTGGATGGCAGATTGGCAAGAACCGAAGAAGGCAAAACAGCAAAAAGTCCTTTTTACTTTAATCAAGAAATGAAAACCATCCTAGATCTAAGGTATAGGTTAGGTAGGTATGAAGAAGGTGCTTGTATAAGCCCTACGAAATGTAGGACAAGTGATTGTAGAAGACCGAAAGGGAGGCAGTAAGAAAAGTAAGAAAAACAAAGCAAAATTTCACCCCCTGCTTCTGCACAAAGGATAATGAGAAATTCATAATAAATAAATTATTAAGATTTCGGCAGATGGTACTCCTGTCGCTTAATTGTTTTCCTTAGTCAAGGTGAGGTTCAGGCAGGATGTTCCAGATCCAGAGTTCCAGTTCCTGCAGTTGTTAGCTAAATTTTGAATCTTCTCTATAGGTATATAATATTTTGCTAACATCTAACTATGAACATCTATATTTCCTGTTGGAGCTTTTATTATATAGCTGCCACTTTGGTTGATGGCAGATAATGATGATGTTTCAACTATACACCTTCATACAAACATATACCTTTGTAGCATGGTATTAAAGGACCTGTAGTATTTGTCCAATGATGGTGGGAATGGTATATTATATTCGAAATGGTTTTCCACAAAGTAACCATAAGACTTTTGAGGCGAGAAATTACCTTTAAGGAAGAGGGTAAGATTAAAAATAATATTTTCTTGTCGATGGGTTTAGGGTTAAGCTGGCAATTCCTATCTATGGTATGGTATAGAAAGGAATGACTTGAGTTGAGTTTAGTTAAATTGTTGTTGTTTTTATTGTATCTATGTATATAATTTTCTTTTGTGTGGTATATTTGAATTGTGGTATTGTGGTATTGAGATGATAAGAGAATATTGAGATTAAGCATTGATTTAAAATGAAAAATGTATAGTTTGGTAAAACCACAGTTTTACTTATGTAAGTAAAGATATTTGAAATATATAAAATTGGAGCAATTTAGGACTAAGATCAAAATTAGGAAAAAAAAAAGAATTAGACAACAGGAAATTGCTTTGTTGTCAATTTGGGTTTAACGTTTCCTGGTAAATCATTATCTTACGAAAATTGAAAATTGAAAATAAATATTAATGATTTTGATTATTCTCGTAGTAAGTTCCTAAGGAAACTTATTTTGTTCAAAGAAAGTGGAAGAAGTATTTAGTATGAATTTTGAGCAAAAATAACGATTTTTATGAGAAAAGTCTTCAAATGTCTTGAGAATATTTACTATTATCAGCAGAAAAACCATCAGAATAATTAAGTTACAACAATAAGATACAACTTTTCATTTCTTTGAAAGTATAAGAACTTATAATGTATGTACTTTTTAAACTATAAGGACTAACCAAGCATATAATGTGGATTTAATTAATGAAATTTGTTATCTTGTAAAATAAAACAAAATCGAACTTGAGACTAAAGCTTAACTTGTTTTGTAGGGTTTTCTAATATTTGGTTTGATTTTGATAAGCCCACTGTAACTTTTGAAGCTGTCCACTAAAGACATTTGACAATTTAAAGCTACGCTATTACAAAACATGGACTGATACACGCTTCAACAATGCATTGAAAAAAATATCTTTATATTTTTATAATAATATATTTTTTCAATGGAGGAAGTTTTGGCTGATTTCTAAGGATATTGTCATCAATGGCTTTAATTTGCTTTGGAAAAGGACTACTCTGCAAAATTATCAAACAATTTATTGTTAAGAACTTATGTTGCGTTTGTTAACTTCCCATAGGAAGTTATTGTAATCGGTCCGATTTGTCGAATTGAAAATTTTGACATTTCTCGACGTTTCAAAATTCCTAGAGTCGAAATAAAAGATTTTTAGAGAGATGTCTGTGCGTGCGTGTGTACGTACGTTCGTACGTCTGTATGTCCATAAGCTCGCGAAGTTATTTTCGTCGTCCATAACCTCAAGCACCAGTAGAGATATCGACTTCAAATAAATTTTGTTATACAGATAATAATGCAGAAAGGACTCTCAAAAAAATTGCGTGGGTTTTTTTACCATAGCAATTTAAAAAAAGGTGAAAATTTTGGCTAACCCAAAATATCTCACGAACCAATAACGCTAGCGAGTTAAGTTAAATTTTATATTATACATATATTGTAACGTGATACCAAACTAATATATTTTTGGAAAAAATTCCAACTAACGGGTTTGTTTATAAATCGAAAAAAAACTGAAAAAATAATATTTCCGATCTCGAAAATTTTACGAACAAACATTTTTTTTTTATAAAAAATAAGAATAAGAATAAAAAAATATTACTCAAAGTTGGTAAACATTTATTTTCGACTCAAATATCTTTTCAAAAAATTGAAATATTGGCTTTAAATTATTTTTTTCTTATAAAAAATATTGTTTTCATTGTTTTCAACATTTCAATTAAATTTTGAGAAAAATTAAATTGATACTTTTTTTACAAACAATAAGAACTTAAACAAAACATTACTAAAAGGTGGTGAAAATTTAGGCTTAAGTAATTTTCGACTCAAATATCTTTTAAAATTTAAAAATATTGGCTTCAAACTTATTTTATCTCACAGAAATTATTGTTTTCGACATTCAGTAAATTTTTTATACAAATAAAACAGTCCGTTTTTGCATAAAAAATAAAAATTACAAAAATAAGTACGCAAATTTGGTAAAAATTAATGTTCGGTTCTCGATATCTCGTGAAAAAAATAAAGATATTGACTTCAAATTAATTTCATTCATCCAATTTCTAGATATTTGTTTATATAATAAATAAAAACTTTTTACGAAATGCTACTAAAATTGGTAAAAATTGGTTTATGACTAAAAATCTGGTTAACTAAAATAGATTTTGAAATCAAACTATTTCATCATATGCAGAAATGTTGGCAACTTTTATTTTTTTTATAATAATTTAACTGAGAACTTTTTTAACAAAACTCGAAAACCTACAAACCTTTCAAGCAAGACAAATCGATAGACCTAATGGGAAATAATCAGTGTGGGTCGCATCCCACCCTCTTTTGTTACTTTAACATTAATAACACCGTTTTTGGTAGTCTATACAATTTTTAAAGATTTTTACAAGATGCGATTCGAATTTAGAACAACTTAATTCTTATTCATTTGAAAGATATTGGAGTAAAATTTTAAACGATTAAGTAAGTTAAAGTTATCAATTTTTTGAACTTAAAAGGTGATTAACTTAATTTTACACGATTTTACAAGCTTACTACCTGTTAACAATTATTAAAGTTAAAATTACGGAATAGCTAATATAACTTTTGGCAATTTGCTAAATCCATATAATATCTGTAAAATTGTTCTTATAAAAGCAGTGGAAGGAATGTTCCAGTCAAAGTTGGGAATCCTAATTAATAGGTCCTTTTAAGCGCATTTGCTTTGTTTATCTTCACGAACTGTCACTTTGACAAATAGCAATTTACTAGTTTTTATACTAGATAGATATTTGAGTTTATTGGCAAAGAGAAAGTTACAGAGTTTACAATATTTTTAAGTCATTGCACAGCACAGAGATATGATATCAAATTGTATCTTACTACTAGTTAGCAAAACGAAAAGAAGGGTTTACAATTTTGGACTCTCTTAGTAATTGTTAAACCCTTAACAATAGATTGTTTAAAATTTTGTGCCATTGCTTTTAACTCCTTATTTAGAATTCGAACTTCACATCCATTGCATATTATTAAACATAGACCGAAGCGGCGCTCATAGAAGGACGAGAGCTGCTCACGAGCTCTATGAGCAGAAGAGGCGAGAGGAACACCGACTTCTCAGAAGGGAAAAAAAAGAGCACGAGAAGCGTGCGGTCGAAGATGTTGAGAGGTTTAAAAGCAGGAATGAAGTTCGAAAGTTTTATGAACAGGTGAAACGGAATTTACAAGGCCATAAACCTCGAACCGAAGGCTGCAAAGATGAAAGTAGAAACATCATAGTGGAAACGCAGTCAATGCTGAGGATACTTCTGTAGACTGTATAAAGGTGACGACGAACCGAATTCCACTGTCAGGCAGGATGATCCATTCAACATAGACGACGAAAGTTAACAATCCCGTCTTCCCGACTTAGACGAAGTAAAGATTGCCATATCTAAGCTGAAGTCTAATAAAGCCGCTGGAGCGGATGGCTTGAATGCCGAGCTCTTCAAAGCAGCTGGAGATAATTTGGTTAGGAGCATGCACCAAACTACCTGTAAGATATGGTCGGAAGAAAGCATGCCCGGTGAATGGAACCTCAGAATTATTTGCCCGATTCTGAAAAAAGGAGACCCTCCAAACTGCACCAACTATAGAGGAATCAGTCTACTTAACATCGCCTACATAATCTTCTCTGCCGTAATATCGGAAGTCATAATAATAATAATCGGAAGAACTCAGCGTGATGTCAATGGGCTTTTGTGAGTATTGAGGCAGAGGCGGCAAAAATGGGTTTAAGGGTTAAAACAAAGTGCATGCTGTGGTCAAGAAAGGACTTACAACATCGACGGCTGGGTCAAAACGTCACCATCGACATACGGTAAGGTAGTTAAGGACTTCGTCTACCTAGACTCCCCTATGAACGCAGAAAACAACACCAGCGCTGAGATCAAACGAAGAATAACTCTTGCTAACCGCTGTTTCTTTGGACTTTTAGAGCAATTGGGTAGAAAAGCCCTCTATCGAGGGACCAAAGTGTCGCTATATACGACCCTCATCATCCCCGTCATGCTATACGGTGCAGAAGCATGGATTATGACAAAATCGGATGAAAGCACCTTGGGTCGTTTCGAGAGAAAAGTTCTTCGTGTGATCTACGGTCCCGTATGCTTAGAAGGAGAGTTGAGGAGAAGAAGGAACGACGAGCTGTACGGGCTGTAAGCGACGTAGACTTAGCCAGAAGGGTAAAAATCCAACGACAAAGACGTTGAGACGTAGAACGCATGGAAACCAATGCTCCGGCCCGGAAAGCCTTCGAATCCACACCCACAGGACAGCGCAGTAGAGGAAGACCTCGGGTCAGGTAGCTCGCAGAAGTGGAAAGTGACCTCACCCAGCTTAGAAACGCGAAACTGGAAACATCTAGCTAGGGACCGAGCTAGATGAGGAAGTTTGTTGGGTGAGGCCCTAGTTCACACAGGACTGTAGCACCACCTTAAGTAAGTAAGTAAGATCGAAGTTATATAAACAGTACAGACTTTTGTCGTTTACTTTCTCTCAATTCAGAAAGACTTATGGCCGGATATTTAATATAGGGAGGTGCAATTTCAGTGCTAATTCGTCGTTTGCCTTAACTTAGTTTGAGTACCAAACATGTGTTCATTAGATTAAAGAAAAAAATTCCCGAGCACGTGCCTCGAGTACAGAACCGTCTCGTATGGTCAGAACAAACTTTTTTTCTCCATCCTCCCCCGTTTATTAGACCATCCAATTCTTTTAAGTGTGTGTGACTGTAAAGCTTAGGTCACCTTTTTGTTCTCTAATTTGCTGATTTGGACAAAGAGCTTTAATTAGCTGGTTACTATGTAAGAGAACCTCGGACAAACCTTGCATTATACCTCGTGCTCCGCTACCATTCCCTAACCAGCGACCGAAGTTAGATGCAGGTCCAATTGTCTCAATATCCATACCGCTCTAAGAATTTTATTATGAGATTACATGAAATACCGAATATTTTAATGCTTATATGTAATAAATTGTTAGTTTTTGTTATAAGGAATATAAATTATTTGAAATACCTTCTTATCTTAGATCTAATAATCTAACGATTACGATTTAAAGAAATAAAAGTTGGTTACAAAGCGGAGTTTAAAATCTCTAACTCTAAACTCTCTTTAAAAAGAGCCCTGGATACCGATGAGTCTACTGCAGCCTCGTACATAAAAGGAATTATAAACAACTAAATTTTTACTTTAAAATCTCATATAACCCCAATTAAAAGCGGCATAAAAAGTTAGTTATTCCAGCCTCATTTTGTGTTATTGCATTAATAAAGTTCATTTTGATTGTTATTTCTATTTTTGAACTAAACACATATTTCAAAAAATGAATAACTTAGAAGACGAAGGGAAAGTTGAACTTTGCTTTTTCTTTTCCATAAATTAAAAGCCAGTTTTATAATTGGAATTTCAATTTTAAATATTATAGATGTCGAGAGCATCCTTTTTGTAAATTTTAATAAGTTTTTACATACGTATTTATGAATGTATAGTTTTTTATTCTGGTCACCCCATCTTAAAAGTATGATAAATCATTGTTTAATATAAATGTCTAACACGTCTATTATTATCATTCACTCAAGCTTAATTCTTCAAAACAAAACTTTTAAATGGCCCCATCGTAGCTAAATTACACAATAGACTCTCATCCTAATAAATACCTTCAAGCATGTAAAACTCTGGGCATCTTTTCGAAAATATCTATCCATCTTATATCCATAACAAAAGTCTATACGACGCACGAGGATGACGACGAGGATAACGAAGAAGATAACGTAACGCCTTCCATGAATTGAGTATGGTCTAATCCATGCTTGACTTATTCTTGTCACACATTAATGCTATACAGATATGTATAGTATATGTATCTAGATACAAAATATTGTGTGTAGGAACGGATTGAAGAAATGAGAATATATGGCAGCAACTTTTTAGCATAAGTTTTCAAATTGCCAACATTATTGTGAGCGTGTTAGAATGTATGAAGGTTCATAAGGATTTTTGTAAAGAAGAAGATTGAGGGTTCTTAATATTATACACATACGAGTATATCCGATTGTCTGTTGTAGGCCTGGCCATTATAAGTGAAACTTTTACCTCCATACTTAAGAACACACTTCAGATTTTTCCAATTTGCTTTATGGCTTTAATTAAGACAAACGTCTAAGTTACAAAACAATAGGAGGAAGCACAATCCCACCAGCCACCAGAAAAAAAGAAGCTTTTATTTATTTTCTATACGAGTGAGTGACAATATGGCGATTATAATAATGGTTGAAGCAGACGGAAGTGATGGTCGTGTTGCAAAAACTTATATCTACGAAATGCGGAAGACATTTCTTATATAAAGGCCTTCGACCACTATAGAGGCAAAATAAAAAACTTATCAGTATTTTTTTTTTTCAGAAGTATTACAAAACAAGTCGAGATTACATCAAAAACGATATTCAAAACGAACATATCTCTGACTAGATTTTTGCGATATTGATTTTTGGTCAAATGGCGTATGTTTGCATTTTTTTAGATTGAAAGTCGTCTAAGTTATAAGCCTAGTAAACTAAAAAATGTAGTGTTTTCGTTAGAAATTTATTATTGTTGAAAATCATGAACAGTTTTTTAACATCAACTTAGTAATTTCCTTTGTTTCGACTCATGGTTTTTAAGGTCTAGGAGGACCATTTCAAATTAAAAAAGAGCCTGGGATGCGACCCACACTGATAACTTCCCGTCCCGTCTGTCGATTTGTCTTGCTTAAAAGTTTGTAGGTTTTCGTGTTGGGTTAAAAAAGTTGTTAGTTGAATTATTCTTACAAATTTTAAAATTACCAACAATATTTTTCATATAGTGAAATAGTTATGTTTGAAAATCTAGTTTTGTTAAATAGATTTTTAGTCGAATAAAATTTTTTACCAATTTTAATAGCATTTCTTAAATTTTTACAAATTGGATAAATGAAATTAATTTGAGAGATATCAAGATCAATTTTTACCAAATTTGCGTACTATTTTCTGTAGATTTTATTTTTATATGAAAAAACGGTCTGTTGGATTTTAATAAAAAAAAAACTACTGAATATCGAAAATAATATTTTTTGTGAAATAAAAAGAGTTTAAAGACAATATTTTTAATTTTTGAAAAGATATTTGAGTCGTAAGTAAATTTTGACCAAGTTTTAGTACTGTTTTTTTTAGGTTTTTATTTTTTGTAAGAAACGTATCAATTAGATTTTTCTCAAAATTTTACTGAATGTTGACAACAATAGTTTTTAAAAGATTAAAGTAGTTTAAAATCAATATCTCAAAGTTTTGAAAAGATATTTGAGTCGAAAATTAATTTTTGACCCACTTTTGTTAAATTTTCTTTTAAGTTTTTATTTTTTGTAAAAAACCTGTCAATTCTATTTTTCTGAAAATTGTACTCAATGTTGAAAATAATATTTTTTAAAAGATAAAAGTAGTTTAAAGCCAATGTCTTAAAGTTTTGAAAAGATATTTGAGTCGAAAATCAATTTTTACCTACTTTTATTAATTTTTTTGTTTAGGTTTTTATTTTTTGTAAAAAAAACTGTCTATTCGATTTTTCTCAACATTTTTCAGAATGTTGAAAACAATATTTCTTATAAGATAAAATTTGTTGAAAGCCATAATCCCAAATTTTTGAAAAGATATTTGAGTCGAAATTCAATTTTTACCAACTTTGAGTAATGTTTTTTTTATGTTTTTATTTTTTATAAAAAAAAACTGTCAATTCGATTTTTCTCAAAATTTTACTAGCTGTTTAAAACTTTGTTTTTCGTAGCACAAAATTGTTTTGGAGATAAAATGATTGTGTATTCGTAAAATTTTCGAGGTGACAAATTTTTTTTTCAGTTTTTTTTTTTTTTTAATTTATAAGAAAACCCTTAATTGGATTTTTTTCAAAAAACATACTTGTTTGGTATCAAGTTACAATATATAATATAAAATTTAATCCAAGTCTCTAGCGTTTATGGTTCGTAAGATATTTAGGGTTAACTAAAATTTTTACCTTTTTTTTAAACTGCTAAATCGGATCCATTACAATAACTTTCTATGGGAAGTTAAAAAGGGGCTGGGATGCGACCCAAACTGATAACTTCTCATCCTGTCGGTCGATTTGTCTTGCTTCAAAGTTTGTAGGATTTCGTGTTGTGTTAAAAAAGTTATCAGTAGAATTGTTCTTAAAAATTTCAAAATTACCAACAATATTTGCATATAATGAACTAGGTTAATTTCAAAAACTATTTTAGTTAACGAGATTTTTAATCGAAAACCAATTTTTACCAATTTTATTAGCATTTTTTATAAGATTTTATTTCTTATATACATAAACAAATACAAATTGAAATTAATTTGAAGTCACTATCTTCTATTGTTCACGAGATATCAATTCTTACCAATTTTGCGTACTTTTCTTCTGTAGATTTTATTTTTTTTATGAAAAAACTGACTGTTGAATTTCTATAAAAAATTTACTGAATGTCGAAAATAATATTTTCTATGAGATAAAATAAGTTTGAAGCCAATATTTTTAATTCTTGAAAAGGTATTTGAGTCCAAAATCAATTTTTACGAACTTTTAGTAATGCTTTTTTTAGATTTTTATTTAAAAACTGTCAATCCGATTTTTCTCAAAATTTGATGGAATGTTTAAAATAATATTTTTTATACGAGTAAAATAAAATTAATTTGAAGCCTATATCTCAAATTTTTGAAAAGATATTTGAGCCGAAAATCAATTTTTACCAACTTTTATTAATTTTTGTTTAGGTTTTTATTTTTTGTAAAAAAACTGTCAATTCTGTTTTTCTCAAAATTGTATGGAATGTTGAAAACAATATTTTTTATAAAATAAAATTAATTTTAAGCCTATTTTTCAAATTCTTGAAAAGATATTTGAGTCAAAAATCAATTTTTACGAACTTTTAGTAATTTTTTTAGGTTTTTATTTTTTGTTAAAAAATTACCAATTCAATTTCTCTCAAAGTTTTATCGAATGTTGAAAACAATATATCTTGTAAGATAAAATTAGTTTAAAGCCAATATTATTAATTTTTGAAAAGATATTTAAGTCAAAAATCAATTTTTATCAACTTTTAATAATTTTTTTTTACGTATTTAATTTTTTTTTTTCAAAAAAAAAACTATCAATTGACAATATTATTTTTTTAAAAGATAAAATTAGTTTAAAGCCAATATCTCCAAGTTTTGAAAAGATATTTAAGTCAAAAACCAATTTTTACCAAATTTTGTTAATTTTTTTTTAGGTTTTTATTTCCCACTCAATTTCTCTGAGAGTCATTTCTGCATCTTTCTGCACTGCATTTTTATCTAACAAAATTTATTGAAAGTCGATATCTCTACTGGTTCTTGAGCTATGGACGACGAAAAAACGTCGCGAACGTACGTATACACGCACGCCCACACATCTCTCTTAAAATCTTTTATTTTGACTCTAGGGGCCTTGAAACGCCGAGAAATGTCAAAACTTTCAATTCGACAAATCGGACCGATTACAATAACTTCCTCTGGGAAGTTAATAAATAATAAATAAAATAAAATAAAATAAAATAAAATAATAAAATAAAATAAATAAAAAATTACAAAAGCAAAATTGAAAATTTCTTCCCCGAACTAATGAGCTTTTACAATTATCACGTTATACTAAATTTTTAAAAAGAAAACTATTGATATACTCATACGCCTCACCTCACTCATACGCAGTTCACCATTAAAGTTGAAGCTTATTATCGAAGTATTAGACTAGAAAGATTGGGCTAAATGATTGGTGAAATTTTATGACTCAATCGACTTTGTGGATAGCCCCAAAATCGTGTCCAAAGTAGAATTGAAAGAGTCGATAAAAATATTTGATGTGAAAGGTTGGCTGGAAAGCTCTTTAACTTTTACCAGAAGCTCCTTCCCACAAATGGTATTTTTTTAAAGTAAAAAGTAAAATATAGTCATACAAATAATAGGAGAATTGGTTTACTTGTTCAGTGTTGAGACCAAAGTTAGGTTTGTCCAAGATGAACCAGCTTCCTTCTTTAAGGTGTTGAATTGCCTGTGGAGCATTGACAAGTTAGTACTCTTCAGATGCACAACAAAAAATCAGAGGGTGTTACATAAACAAGACAGTGGCCTATTGTGATCATCTCTTCGAGAAATTACACGTTGAAGGAAATTTATGCGCAAAAACTACGAACTATTACAGAAAAACTTTCACCATTTTAGCAATATCGTAGCATTTAATTGATATATTTCAAGAAACAACAGCTGCCCAAATTAAAACAATTTTGTAAGTAATAAATCAAAACGATAACACTTCTTATTTTATTTCCAGTCCAAAAATACATTTGTTTAACAAGGAATTGTTAAAATTAAATCAATTTTCATACTTAAATAAATTTAAACCTGATACTTATGTATTTAATAAACTCAAAAACTAACTATCATAAAATATCTTGTTTAAACAAATATTTATTAAAACCAATGATACTGATGATAAAAATACAAACAGAATTTATTTAATTTATGTAAAACTTAATTTAACCAAAATCGGATCTCTAGTTAACTTATGGTTTTCCGTGCAATACGAGAAGTTCAAATAAATCAATTAAGAGAATGCCAAAATTATCTACATATTTATATGAAAGTATTTTTGAAATAACTAATATAATGTACAACATAGGTACCTCATAGTCTTTAGAATTTCAATTTAAAATGTTATATTACAAGTATTCTAGCCATTTCCTTAACCTACTGCTGGCCATGTTAATTTTCCCTTGAAACCAACAGAAACCATCACAACAACACATGATGCATAAAAGTTCATGGTCCATTGTTATGCTAATTGCTCAGACTATATCGTTCCATCATTGTGCTTAGTCTAGCTCTCGCTCGATGTGTATTGTAGTATGCTGTAGTGGCGGCTCGGCTGTGGCACTATTTTCCAGCAGTGTCCTGCTCTGGTACAGTGACACACAAATCAAAATTACCATCTGTCCACTGAAATCTATTGTTTCAACCCACAAAATTACAACACGTCTCTCCATATACAAAGGTACATGTATTGCATACAACATAAAGGTAATGCATATATGCATGTATCCTGTGCAAAGCCTTCCAATCCAAACCATCAGAATCTCGAAGCTTTTTGGAATACAAACATTTTATAGTTTACAGGGTGTTTTTTTGGCTGTAGGCCGACTTTTATTTGGGAAACTTTGATTTTGTTTTCTACCAATTGAATTTAGGTGACAAAATTGTATATTTTCAGGACGAAAAGGACTTTAAGTTTTTTTGAGAACATGAGGATAAGTTCAAAATTTCAAATTTTCAAAGAATAACTAAATAAAAAAAGAGTTCACAAGAAAAAGAAAAAAACATCCTCTAATTCAGGGAACGCATGACTTCAACAAACAAAAACGATAAGGTCCTTCGAGCTCTAGCTTCATACAAAACTGGCGTTGCCACATTTGGACAAAAGTACTATACAAAGACTATATATGTTGTCACATCCTGTACTGTGTGCTATGTCATCTCTTGACAGTATATATTAATAAAAGTACATACATACATATATACCTCTACTCCTTTTTGCACAAGGCACTTATGACTTGGTTGGAAGCCTTCACATTGGAAGAACATCACATCAGGACGGGAATAATTCTTGTCTGGCATTGCCATTGTGTTGCATATATGCAAAGCATACAGAGGACACAGAACACATTGGTTCTGGTTCTATAGTTGATGGTGATTCTGTGGAATATCCTTGCTTTTGGGTATGGTTTGGTTAGCGCCACCTAGTTTTGTGACTCCTGTTCTATGGTCTATGGAAATACTATATGTTCATAGCAACAGCACATACTTCATTCATATTATACATAACCGAAAGATGAATGAGTGATTCTATTATTATTCAAATCATATAATTTCATCAAGAATCCCATCCAATTTTCAGTAACTTTTGATTAATTTTTGCACACATTTATGTACACATAACATCACACGAGGCTATAGAACGTATAAGACAGACGTAGAGCTTGAGATGTGAATATGATTTAAGATTGTCTTATATTTTCATATAATATATTCGACAGAACAAAAGAATATTTTATTATTTTGGTAGCTACATTTTTTTTGTAAACTTTGAAAAGAATGGTGGAAAATTCAAATCTTTTGATAATTATGGAACACCCTTTGTTTAAGAAAACTTTCAACATTTTATAAAACAAGGTGTTAAATAAAATTTAAAAGTAATTAATACTCAAACAATTCAATATTTTCAAAAATCATTTAATTTTTAATTGTAATGTTTTAATACTATGTTATTATTTTTAATAATTTATTTATTTTTTTAAGAAGTAAAACGACCTTATTAAAATTTATGTTATTACATTTTATCTAAAAAGTAATATTTTATTCTATTCTTTTATAATTATTACAACTTAATTAGTATTTATGATATTTATATTATACATTTTTGTTACTTTATTTTATTAATTTTATTTCATTTTATTTGTTAATGTTATTGTGTTGTTTTTATTTTTAACATCCCATAGGAAGTTATTGTAATCGGCCCGATTTGTCGAATTGAAAATGTTGACATTTCTCGACGTTTCAAGGTCCCTAGAATCGAAATAAAAGATTTTTAGAGGGATGTCTGTGCATGCGTGTGTACGTACGTTCATACGTCCGTACGTTCGCGAGGTTTTTTTCATCGTCCATAGCTCAAAAACCAGTAGAGATATCGACTTCAAATAATAGATAATAATAAAGAAAGATGCAGAAAGGACTCTCAAAAAAATTGCTTGGGTGGTTTTTTTACCATAACAATTTATAGAAGAGGTGAAAATTTTGGTTAACCCTAAATATCCCACGAACCAATATAGCTAGAGACTTGAATTAAATTTTATACTATATATTGTAACGTGATCCCAAACAAACATATTTTGAAAAAAATCCCAACTATCGTTTTTTTTATAAATCAAAAAAACTGAAAAAAAATATTTGTTAAGTCGAAAATTTTCAAGAATAAATTGATTTTATCTGCAAAACAATTTTGTGCACTGAAGAATAACGTTTTCAACATCTGGTAAAATTTTTAGAAAAATCAAATCGACATTTTTTTTATAAAATTTTAAAACCTAAAAAAACATTACCCAAAGTTGGTAAAAATTGATTTTCGACTCAAATATCTTTTTAAAAATTAAAAATATATAATATATTATCTTATCTCATAGAAAATATTGTTTTCGACATTTAGTAAATTTTGTATACAAATACAACAGTCCGTTTTTTCATAAAAAATAAAATCTACAAAAAATAGTACGCAAATTTGGTAAAAATTAATGTTTGATTCTCGATAATTTTAAATTTTTTAAGAATAATTCAACTGACACCTTTTTTAACAAAACACGAAAACCTACTAACTTTTAAGCAAAAATACTCCATTTACCAAGATCGGAATCTTTCGTACGTTTCACTCTCCAAAACCCGTTTGTTTACATTGTTGTATTTGTAATTTTGACAATTAATCCATGAATAGATGTGAAAACAAACAAACAAAAAAGATGCCGTGGGCTAGCGGCACTTTGCAAAGCAAAAACAAAATGGGAAGGTTAATAAGTTTTTTTTTCAGATTTTTCTTTTTACTTTTTTCGATGAACTTACTCAGTTTTAAGCTTTAGTTTTGCAGTCATTTTGTTGATAGCGAACCAATGTACATTTTTTTTTTTTTTGAAAAAAGCCATATTCAGCATCAGTTTAATATAATTAATTCACTCATTTACAGCAATCACAACGAAATTCCTTAAATTTCATAATTAACTTCGGATTATTGTATCAAAGATGCTTTCGAAGAACCATCAAGTTAAGGGTGCGAGCGCAATTTATTGAATTCAAATATTTTTTTTTGCAAGTAATTAAAATCTGTATCAATTTAATTAATCCAAGTTAATTTATAGTTTGTTTTTAATGATTTGAGCTTGCACCTATTTTTCAATTCCATTTTGATTAATACATATTAATTTAAAAAAAAAAAAGTTATAATCGAAAAATACCTCATCCATAACATTCTTGATTGATGGAAGCATACATGTATTTGCTATCAAAACAAATTATGCTTCAAAGGAACACCAATGTTTTAAAAAAATAATCAGAACGATTATAGCGAACCTGTTGAATAAATGCAGAGCAAATAAAATGCAAATTTTGACGTTTATTACAAAATGAAAACGTCAAAAAATCGTTCTGAATTCATCCACAACTCATCCAACAGGTCATATAATCGACATGAATGTTTATTGTTGACGTACAGAACTTTCTTTTAGCGAATTCCCACAGTTTAACGCAAAATACTTATTATTGTTTGAAGGGTATGTTTAGTAAAAATGCTGCTAATAATGAAAATAAATTGATGAGTTTTATGTATATGTTTTTGTTTTTCTAATATAATAAATACTACCGTAGATTACTTTTTATAAATGCAGAACATAGAAGAAAATATACATATAAACAATAGTTTTAAGATATAAAGCAGAGGTAAGCGTAGAAAAATATTTTTGAGAAAGCCAATAATATTTTATGTATGTTCATTAAAGAAATTTCCGCTTCGGTTAGCCTTCATCAACTTTTTAGAAAAAAATTAAGCATTGATTGCAGCCAATTATTGAGTGTTCGGTTTCCCCACATTGGAATAAAAAAAGTTACTTAAATCTATTTATTGCGCTCATTTAGTTGGTATTGTGTGTAACCATATTGCCTATTTGTATTCCTAAAAGATGCTTTACACAAAGCCACTTATTTTTAAAACATGGTTCCCTCAAATCTCTATTCCAAAATCTAACTACAAACAAAATTCTAACTCTAACATAGTCCCTTAAAAAGAAATTTTCAGGTATATTTTGCAATA
This sequence comes from Eupeodes latifasciatus, assembly GCA_920104205.1. Classification (NCBI taxonomy): domain Eukaryota; kingdom Metazoa; phylum Arthropoda; class Insecta; order Diptera; family Syrphidae; genus Eupeodes; species Eupeodes latifasciatus. The sequence continues at coordinate 23,302,678 of OV049926.1, read as the reverse complement.
AACAAAATTAATATTTGGTTTTGCAATCATCGAACTGCTTAAATGATGAAAATACTAATCTAATTGAGGAATCTGAACTAGCTAAAGTTGGCAATGGAACTTCACAAGTATGCTTCGCGTAGCATTGTCTGTACAAAAAAAAATACGGAGGCACCCGCCTATTGTTTCCACCTGAACTTCTAACGTCGCCAAAAAAATGCTCTAAGCAAACTACAGCTGAAAAAATTGTGTGTTTTCTTGTTTTACAAAGTATTGAGATACACTTTGTTCATTTCCAATGTTACTTAACCAGTTGCAGCGCATATTGTGTTCGCAAATAATTTAAGTAAACAAAATACAGCACTAACAAAACATTAAATTAATAATCAGCCTTATTGTGAGTTTCGCCCGGAAAATCATTCACCCGAAATATTTTTGTTCGCCCGGAATTTAAAAAGCTATTGCGAGTTTCGCCCGAATAGAATTTCACTTCGAATCAGACTTGACAGTTCGAATAATTGTCGTGTTCAACAAACTGAGTTCGCAATAAATTTTCTCATCTCTGATTAAAACAGAGAATGAAATCTGAACCTATATGTCTTGTTGAACATAAAAACGCAATGAAATGTATGTAGGGCTGCAATTTCCTGTTAAACTGCGTATGACAAGACACTTTTAAAACCACCCCAATCAATTTAACACCACTAAGAAAACCTATTTGCGCAAGTGTATATTTAAAATTTCCCTGTTCGTTTTTTGGTATGTGAGTATTCGTGTCTAGAAAACGAACAACTCTTGTGAATTCTATTTTTGTTTTGACACCGTCAAGGATTAATAAAAAGAAGTAATTTATAATTTACAATAAAAAGAAAATGTAAAGTTTTTTTTATAGAACTTTGTATATTGTTGTTATGATCTTTCATGATGGATATTGCTTCACCCCACTTTGTCACAAAGTTCTTTATGCGTTTGAAGTTGCTCCATAACAACTTCTTGGGTACTCATTTTTTTCTTGGTGGTTTGACTGGTTGAAGCAAGAATAGTTGCAGGCTTGCAGGTACGATTGGAATAGGATCAGAAAGTGAATAGGTTATAACATCATCACTCTGTTGGTTATGTTGTTCATCATTTTCAAATTCGTCCAAAAAATCTTCAAACTTCTCTTTTTGGGTAGATTTAACCCAAAAGATTTTGAAGAAAGAAACAAACTGGAAGATGGCTTCTTTAGCAGGAGAGAATTTTAGTGTCCTATTAGGTCCACCTCCTGTTCCTCTTTCCGTTATTTTGTTTGCAGCAGCCTTTATCCTCACGTAGCGTTTTTGGTCGGTCCAAGCCTAATTAAAATGTTTTTTTTAAGTTCATTCTTTAATTAAATTGACCCCTTACCTTCTTCCATTCGAACTCAGTCTTGATTGGAGGCCCAGCGCTATTAAGCTCAAGTGTAATCTGCTTCCAAAATGCATTTATTTATTTTTTTTTGACAAAACCTCTTGCGATTTCAGGATTTTCCTGCATCTTGTTTAGCAGCATATCGCTTTGATTTGCATTTATTGATTTGGTCCTTACATATACTAGATACAAAAAATAAAGTTATTTTGTTTTTTGCAACTACAATTAATATAAATAACTTGCATTGTAAATTTGTTGTTCTTCTGTTCACCTCTAAAAACTAAGTGGAAATTTTAGCGCCAAATGACATTTCATTCCGCCCGAATTGAGTGCTCCCAATAAGGGAAATCTTTCGAACATGCATTTTTTTTTTCGCCCGAAACTCACAATAGGCGAATTAAAAAAAGGGATTTTTTTCGGGTAAAATCTTGTTCACGTGAAACTCGCAATAGGGCTGAATATGTATTTGGTCAATTTTATTTTATTTAATATACATTTACAACATTTATTTGGATTGAAATTAAAAAGCTATACAAATCTTCCAATTTAAGACCATGTCAGCACTTCAGATTCTGTTGGTAAGGATTGTTTAGTTTTTGAACGAGGCCATGAAACATTCAAAATAAAGCATTTAGATGGGGCTGATTACTATAATGAAGCATTTTGATGGGCCGAAACACTAAATGTGAGAATGTGTATGGTTTTTTGCTTCATTTCACGCACACTTTCTCACATTTAGTGTGTAGTTAGCTTGTAGGCAAACCGAAATGTCAGTCTGAGATTCCGATCTTGGTAATGGAGTATTTTTGCTTTTAAGCAAGACAAATCGGCGGATGGGATGGAAAGTTATCAGTGTGGGTCGCATCCCATCTTCTTTTTATTTCTAATTTTTTTACTTCATTGAATTTAATTTTCTCAAATGATTTTTATTGTTTTTATTAAATTTTTTTAACTACTGTCTAAAAACAAAATGGAAACTAAAAACAATATTATTGAATTAAAAATTGACAACCAAAAATACAAAATTTTACTTCCCAATCAATTCTTATTCTTTTGTCTGAGAAGTTTTCCAATTTACTACCGAAAGACATGGACATAAAAACCGGATAGAGTTCTGTTCTGGTCAACAATACAATAATAATTCTAAGGGACAGAAGGGCCAAGGACTATATGGAGAGGAAAGGAGCCGCCCCCATAAGGGAGTTGATTAGATACAGATAAAACCTTAAGCCAGGAAAGGCATTAAAGTTGTATAATGTATGTATTATATTCCGTTTCTCGAAGAAGTTTTTCGGAAAGAGAATGACAACTGAACATGAAAATTAGCAGGAACTTTTGGTTTTCTTTTGTGGAAAATGAGTTTTAGGTTTTGTTTTTTTTTCTTTTCCTGTTTTTACTGTCATTCATAACTTTTCTTTAACTTATCTAAGCTGAATACATTCATATACATACATACATATATGATTGTACTACATACATGTAGATATTTTATCTTGTGAATTTTTAATTTTTTTTTTTGTTTAATATTTCCGGATTAAGCTTTTGGTACTGAGGATGGTCTCAAAACATAAAAGATTTTATATTGTTCCTGAAGGACCATAGTGAAAATGCATCACCTGCAAAACTAACACATGATATTTTTTTATTGGACTTCTATTTTGAAGTATGTAAAAGAAATTTAGCAAAATCCTGTCGGTTTAACGTTTCTTAAAAGCATTTGTCAATTTGTTGTCTGTTTAAAATTCCCTAAAATCATCTGTCAATTTCAATACTTTCAATTTTTACCAATTTCAAGTAGAGTTTTCTGTAGATTTGTAAGAAAATTCTACCAATCTTACCAAATGTGGTTTCCGAGTCAAAAATTAAGTCTTACCAATTTTTGCTAGTAAACATTTACCAGATGTCAAAAATGTTATTCGTATATGCATATTAATTATTTTGGAGACAATATCATTTTTAGTACCCGTGGCGTGATGGTTAGTGCGTTAAACTGTCATGCTAGAGGTCTTGGGTTGTATCCCTACCTGTGCCATCTAAAGTATTTTTCACGGGTACTGCCTCTTGCGAGGAATTGACAAATCCTCCAGGAGAAATTCTTGTCATGAAAAGTGCTTTCTCAAATTAGCCGTTCGGATTCGGCATAAAACTGTAGGTCCCCTCACTCCGTGATAACTGTACTCGAACACAGGAATGGTTGAAAGTTGTAAGTCACTGGGCCCGAGTTCTCAACGGACTGTTGCGCAACCTAATTTATTTATTTAATATCATTTTATATTTGCAACATATTCGACGTTAAAAATATTTGTTTTTAGTTTTATTATTTATAAAAACCGTTGGTTGATTTTTGAAAGGCATGCCTCGGAACGAAATTTGTCGTTTGAACCTGAAAACTTATTTTGAAAGCGAGTACTGTGTAGCCCAAAAAGTTCCATGGGACTGGTACTCTAGTGGACTGAACACGGCCTTCGTCAACATACGGTATGCACAGACCAGAATTTTGATGCTGCAATCAAGAATAAATACATTAGGTGGAGCAACAGTCCGTGGAGAACTAAAGCCTAGTGACAACTCAACCATTCCTGTGTTAGATAAATATCAGGAATGGAGGGGACCTGCAGTTCTTATGCGGAATCTGAAGAGTTAAGCTTTTTTCATGACAAGAATTACTCCAATTTTTCGCAAGAGGCAATATCATAAAAAAAGAAAACTTTATTTAACACAAGCAGGGATGGACCATAAGACCTCTAGCATGACAGTCCTAAGCGTCTACCATCACGCTTCGGGTACTACTGTAGCCAAAACTTTGAGACTCAAATTCACCGCCATCGATCTCAATAGCTTAGCGTTTAACTAGCCTGAGGAGAATTCTTTACCAAGGTCTTTGATTATTCACTGACGAGGTCCAAATAACTTAACAATTGAAGTTGCACGATCATTTCTTTCGTTTAGAAGATATTGAATTAGACAACGATTTTAGGTTAAACAGAATATTTTCTAACGAGATGCATTTTTATTTCGGCAGTTACGTTTACGAATAACATTTGATCATTGGGGGCTCGGAAAACCCTTACCTTATTGGATTAATATGGTTAATATTGTCATATAGGTTCGACACCCCTGCCTAAACCTACATTATATAAACATACTTATAATCATACATTTGTATTATGTTATCTTTTATGACAACTCAATAAAAGTACACTTCAGTCTTCACTTAATCATTGACCACTTGACATGGTGTCAGAAGTGGCTTAAACTTTTATATTAATAGAAAAGTTTATATTAAGTTCCGCATCAATTGTTAATACGAAAAAAAAAAAAAAAAAAATCGTTAACAATAAATAAATTAAAAATAAATATATTAAGAATGCCTCCTAAAGATGATCCACAATCTGAAACTCTGAGTGCAGCTAATTACGTGAAGCCACCAAAGCCACTCCAAATAACCGGTGGAAACCTTTCATCGGCATGGAAAAATTGGATCCAGCTTTATAAATGGTTCGAGATAGCTGCACAACTAAACAAAAAACCAGAGGAAATCCAAGTGGCAACATTTATGTCATGTATAGGAGCAGATGCAGCAAACATCTATAATTCTTTTTCCTTCACAGAAGCCGAGACTGATAAAGTATCTTCCATAATTAATAAGTTTAACGAGTCTTTTTCTCCTAGGGTAAGCTTAACATTTGAAAGGTACACCTTTAATACTCTAACTCAACGCGAAGGAGAAAGTTTCGAAGAATTCTTAACAAAAATTAAAAATCAATCAAAAAAATGTGCATTTGAAAATCTTGAAGACTCATTATTGCGGGACAAAATAGTAACGGGTATAAGAAATGATAGTCTGCGTGAAAAATTATTAGCAGAAGATGACATCAAACTAGATCAGGCTATAAAGGTATGCAGAGCAAGCGAGATAGCTTCCCAGCAATTGCGCGATTTACATAAGCCCGAAACAGCAGCAGTTGATGCAATAAAAAAATATAACCCACATTATTACAAAAAATCACCAAAAGCCAAATCTTCATTCACCTACACATGCAGAAATTGTGGGACAGAGCATGAAAAAAATAAATGCCCAGCATACAAACAAAAATGCCAACACTGTAAAAGAACTGGCCATTTTACCGATCTATGCTTTCAGCGAAGAAAAAAATTCGATAAGAAGAAAAAAGTATACACCCTACAAGAAGGCACACAACCTGTTAGCGAAAGTGACAATACTAGTGACGATTCAAGCGGTTTGTTCGTTCTAGCTCTCACAAAATCAGAAACAAATAAGGATGAGACAAAAAATTGGTACGAAGAAATAAAAATCGAGGAAAAAACAATCAAAGTTAAACTCGACACCGCCGCGCAGTGCAACGTGCTTCCAGTCAGTCTGATAAAGAAATCAAATTTACAAAAAATAAAACCAACAAAACAAAAGATTATAGCTTTCGGTGGAACAGAAATCGACGTGCGCGGTGAACTAAGCCTAGATTGTGTTGTGCGCAATAAAAATCGAAAAATAAAGTTCTTGATTGTGAAAGATTTTCCAGATTTTGAGCCAATATTAGGCAAAGATGACTGTGAAAAGTGTTCTCTAGTGCTGCGTGTGCAAGAAATAAACTTGGATAACGAGATTTTCCAAGGACTTGGAAAGGTCAAAGATTTTGTCTATGATATTGACCTAATCGACAATCCAAAGTTTGAACATTATGCGCCAAGAAAAATTCCTCATTCCATTCGAGATGATGTCAAAAAAGAAATTGACAATATGCTCAGACTCGGTGTTCTAATCAAAACGGACGGATTTCCCCCTGCAGTTTCACCGATGGTAGTGGTAAGAAAGAAGGACAAAATTAGGGTATGTATCGATCCCACAGACGTTAATAAAAATATACGTAGGCGTTATCATCCTTTACTAACCATTGAACAAATAACTGCAAATATTAAAGGATCTAAGTTCTTTACACTATTAGATTGTACGAGGGGCTTTTGGCAAATCGAGGTATCAAAGAGAACACAGCAATACCTCACGATGTCAACTCCTTGGGGACTATTTTCATTTACACGAATACCGTTTGGACTTGCGTGCGCACCAGAAGTCTACCAGAGCTACATGCAAACAATTCTCGAAGGATGCCAAAACACTGATGTCGCTATTGATGACATATTGATCCATGCGAAAACTCAAGAGGAACTGCAGCAACTCACAGGTAAAGTCATCAAAGTACTTTCTAATGCTGGCCTAAAACTCAATAGGGATAAATGCGTTTTTGACGCTACTAAAATAAAATATCTTGGCCATATACTAACGTCAACAGGTGTTCGTGCTGATCCTGAAAAAACGATCGCCATAGAGCAACTAAAGGTACCGACAAATAAAACTGAACTCCAAAGAATTCTAGGTATGGCTACATATCTTTCGAAATTCATCACAAATTTATCTGAAATCACCCATCCGTTACGAGAACTTCTAAAAAAGGAAGTTTCATGGTTCTGGTCTAAAAATCAACAAGAGTCATTTGAAGCTCTCAAAAAATCATTTTCTTCAACTCCATTGCTCCGATATTACGATTCCAACCTTGACGTGAAGCTGCAAGTGGACGCTAGCCAACACAGCCTTGGAGCAGCCCTCCTTCAAAACGATCAACCGATAGCCTACGCTTCCCGAGCGCTAACGAACACTCAAAAAGGCTATGCTCAGATTGAAAAGGAGGCCACAGCGATACGTTTTGCTTGCGAAAAGTTCCACGAGTATGTATACGGACAAAATCTTACCATCGAGACCGACCATAAGCCGTTGGAAACGATCTTCAAAAAACCACTGTGCTCAGCTTCACCACGGCTTCAAAAAATACTCCTTTACGTGCTTCCGTACGCACCAAAAGTAATTTACCGAAAAGGGACCGAGATAAAACTTGCCGATACACTCAGCAGAAACTGCAACAATGAAATTAATAAAACGCCAGACGACAACATACAAATACATGCTTTAACAGAACTTACCTTAATTACAAAAGAAAAATTAAAATTAGAAATATCAAACGACAATGAACTTCTACTTATTAAAAAATTTATATTACAGGGTTGGCCGGAAAAAATCACCGACCTACCACCCCTGATAAGAAATTATTGGAATTTCCGGGAAGAGTTAACCTATGAAGACGAAATCATTTACAAAGCTGCTAAAATTGTTATTCCTAAAACACTCCAACTTGAAACCCTCACACTAATTCACAAAGGCCATTTCGGAATACAAAGATGCCTACATCGTGCACGAGCAACAGTTTTTTGGTTGGGAATGCACAGCGACATCAAAAATTTTGTAGAGCGGTGCAGCATATGTCAATCCTACCAGCCATCTAAACCCAAGGAACCACTAATTATAAAAACCATTCCCACTCTCCCATGGGAAATAGTAGCAATCGATATTTTTCATTTCCATAATAATGAATTTTTATTAATTGCAGATAGCTACTCCGGTTTTTTCGACTACACAGAACTCAAACAAACAACATCAACTGAGGTTATTAAGGCTCTGAAGGTCTGTTTTGCAACCCATGGCATCCCATCGGTCCTGGAATCAGACAACGGGCCACAATTCGCTTCAAGAGAATTCGCTAACTTTGCTAAAGATTGGGACATCCAACACCAAACATCAAGTCCCTACTATCCCCGATCCAACGGACTGGCCGAACGATACGTGCAGACAGCGAAGTCAATGCTAAAAAAATGCTTCAAAGACCAATCAGATCCTTATATTGCGCTCCTGAATTATCGAAATTCACCACGAAATGAGGTTCTGCAATCACCAAACCAACGACTCATGAGCAGACTCACAAGAACAACTTTACCAGTTTCCCCTGAACTACTTAAGCCAACGATTATACCGGACGTACACGAAAACATCACCAAAATGCGACAAAACTACAAATCAAACTACGACAACAGCGCAACTCCATCAAAACCCTTTCACGCTGGAGATAGGGTACGTATCCAACGAAACCATCGAGATTGGATAACTGGAGTCGTCGAAGAGTCACCAAAACATGGACCAAGGTCGCTTGTAATACGAACAGATGATGGCAAACTTCTACGACGAAACACAATCCACATTCAGCCTACTAAATCGATCATCCAGGCACCAAAGTCAGTAACAGCAAATATACCACCTTCAAATTCAGACTCTTTGAAACACACCAACAACCGTAGCAAAATACCAAACACGCCAGATCCGACTACATCAACACAAATAAACAAATCACCAGATTCAACCAATTCCCCAGCTAAGACGACAAGATACGGACGTGTCTTAAGACAACCCGATCGCTACACATCTTCAAGCTTTAAATAATTTTTATTACAAAGCATTTCATAACATTATTAATTTACTTTTTTTGAATTTCCTTAACTATAAAATCACTTACTAATGTTTATATCATATTGAATTTAAATAGTTTTGCTGAATTAAATATTAACTTTAAATTCTATAAAAGGGAAGATGTCATATAGGTTCGACACCCCTGCCTAAACCTACATTATATAAACATACTTATAATCATACATTTGTATTATGTTATCTTTTATGACAACTCAATAAAAGTACACTTCAGTCTTCACTTAATCATTGACCACTTGACAAATATGATCTTTATAAGGGGGAAAGATTTGCACCGCTGAGTGCAAATTAAAGAAATCTGCGTTGCATAGATCGATTCTTTCAGAATGAGAGATCTGACGAGGAGACCTGCACACTTGCCTAATTTATTAAAGAAGAGGTCTACCGAAGACATTTTACAGTGATTTAGTGACACAGGTTTTGGAGAATTCTTTAGGACAAGGGATAAGTTGGCCTTGTTAATAAAATGATCAAAATGGACTTAAAAACTTAACTGAGTGTCGAAGTGTTGAAGTGAGGTACACTCAGATAGATTACAAATGAGTTATATTCATTTGAATCATGAATGACATTTATAACACTGTTAATTATTAAGAAATATAAATATCAAAGGACCGAAGTGGCTCTTTTGAGGAACTCCCAAATTTTACAAAGAAAGGATTGAAGATTGAAAAACTGAAGATAACTCTATATTAACTTGGCTGTATTCTAGGAATGAATTAAGTCATGAAATCAAAAAGGTTCAAAAATCAAGGGCTTTAAGTTTTAGATACATAAATAATAATTCCCTTGCTCTAATTCGTTAAGAGTCTTAGAAAGCAATTCCGTTACATAAGTTGTAGTAGATCTGACTTTTAAGAAGCCATTATTTTGTGAATTTATTCTGCCAGAAGTACAGCTCAGTGGGGCAGCTCCATACATGGTGATGATAAAAAGGTCACCTTGCAAAATTAAAGCAACGGGATTATAAAGTTCGCTCTCTTAAAGTTAACGGAAAATCTGATATGAAGAGTGTGGTTTTTTTTTTATGTCTCGTAGTCAAGGTTAGACAGCCCCTCAAAGTAGACTTTTAATGTGCAAAAATCGCTTATTTAAAAAGTGCTAAAAAAGATTAACTTTAGTTTTATTCATAAAATCAAAATTAAGATCGGAAAAAAGTTTCAAAAAATGTCACACCTAGATAAAGGTATGTAGATTATGATTGGAGTTTAAAAATATAAAAAAAAAGAAATCTTTATGTTGAAATAATTGAAATGAAAAGAAGAAATTTTGTTAAGGTTTTTTTTTACTTTTTAATTCATATCTTCTGTTGGGGCAAAAGTCAAGCAGGTCTGAAAGTGGGAAAAGTTTCAGGAACAATATACCTATACTACCAAAAAAACAAAAGTGCTTGACTTTTGCCCCAAATATTTGTTTTCAATTTTTTAAAATAAAGTTATAGTATTTAAAAAGCTGAAAAATTATTTACTTCTTTTTATAAATTTGTTTTACAACATTTTATGAACAATATTCAATTTCTGATAGCTAAATTTTATTATAAAATTGTTTTTAAGTGTTTCAATTTTTTTTTTCAAAAAAATATCTCAAAATTGTTATACCAATAGTCCTTCTTTTCAATACAATTTCTCTGCTCCTTTTCTGTTCTAAATTGCAAGTTAACAATATTTTTGAACTTTTCAAACAATTATTTAAATGAAAAAAGGTTGTGAAAAATTTGTACTTTACAATTTTGAGCCTTAAATAAAAAAAATTAAGTAAATTGACATCTACACTAAATTAAATGTTATTTTGTCTACTCCTTACTTTTTTGAAAACCATTTCTCATTTTGCACTTTGCAACTTGTTTTAAGGTTCTGAAGACCAAAATTTCCAATGATCAAGAAAAAAATTGGTCGAAATTTATTTTTTGAGCAAGCAAACAAACATTGATCAAAAGTTCTCAGATGTTGAATCCTACATAAAAAATAAAAGTTTTTGTAGCCCAAGTCACATCACTAATTTAAAGGTAGCTTTAAAACATTTTAAATCCCAGTTCATAATTAAAAGGGATCGCTCACACCGAATGAAAAAACGTTTTTTTTCGTCTGAAAAAAGTTGGCTCAGTAAAAACTTTTCGTTCAAAAAATATCTCCCATCCGTTGGACGCCCTGCACTTGATTTTGCCAACAGTAGTGAGCAGACAAAACGAAAGCGCACGGCATGCAGAGTTACGAAATACTATTCCAACATCTGAACTTGTTTTTGCAGCTCAAATGAGCTTACGAGCATCTGGTCAAAAACAAGAAGCTGATTTGGTCAAAGAAGCAACATCATCTCCAGATTTTTTAAACAAATTGCAAAACTGTAATAAGTTAAAAAAAAATGTCTACTTTAGAAGCTTTGTCAATAATGATGGAAGCTAAACTGTCTCGACATCAATACAATGTCATAAGAAGTTAGCCTAGTATTTCGACAACATTAAATTACAACATAATTGTGTACTCAAATGTTTCTTACCCAAGGTTTCGTTGCTTCAATACGAATTCGAAACTACTAAATTCCAACAAATCCCATTTTTGAAATATCTTTATCTGAATATGCAAGAAATCTTGTATTATATTAAAATAATATGTCCCGCAGAGTAGGTTTATTAAAATCACTTCTATTCACAGGATTTTGATTGAATTTGGAAGGGTCGCAGACATGTTTATTTCAAGTGCTTTTAGATCTCACGACAACTTTTGCGTTCAAAAATTATACCGAGATCTAAATCTCAAAAGAATTTAAAAATATTTTTTGTTGACATGTTTAATATTGTTATTTCTCAAAAACGTGAAGAGATTGTTTTAGAATATCTCAGAAACGCGCTGTGCTGGAATTTTTAAGCTTTGGATTCTAATTCAGAATACTAAAATTCTTCAAAAAAGTGATCATAGGTTAGAAAAAAATTATTTTTTAAACAAGTAGAATTCGTCAATTAAAACTTTTTAAATAAGCGATTCCAGGTTAATTTATACAATATTCCCGAAATTTAAAACTGTACCAGAGGTTTCAATAAACTACTACCTTTATCATAAAAACACAAACAGCCATCATAATAGCATTTTTATCTTAAAAAATAATTGATATCATAAAATGGCCATTTCTGCCCCACTGTGAGATGGTCATAGACACTGCTTTCAAAAAGCTTAAGACTTTAAGAAAGAAAATGTCAATATCATCTAAACCAGGGGTGGAATCGGCTAAAGTGATTGTTGATTGTTGACAGTAAAAATAATCGAATTTGATCTGTGTAAGGTGATAGTCAAATTGATACCTAAAAAGCTGTCACGGATAGTCATTTTCCTAAAAATATGTCGTTTCTGAATAGAGCTACCAGACGCTTACAAAAACGAATGGACAATTTTTTCAGTTATCCTTTTTAGGTACAAAAACACATTCTTGTGACCGACAAAGCTTACGTAATTCGAAAAAACCCAAGAGAAATAAGAATGTTATTTAAACACAGCCAATTTGATACTTTTATTTAGATATTTTATAGGAATCATTTTAAAATTTCACCATAGCAACAATGAATTGTGACAATTATAATCAGAAATTGTTCAATCGAATTGAATTGAGTTGAATCATTTTACACATACGGAATGAAAATGATAGTCAAATTTGACTATCAAAAATATGATAGTCAATTATCAGCTTAGCCGATTCCACCCCAGTGTTTCCCAACGTGGTGCCCACGCCCCACAGGGGGTCAATTTGATTTTATAAAGGGGCAATTGAAAATTATGCTGCATTAGATTTCTCTCCGAAAAATCTATTGTTCTTGTGTTTCCACCCTTGAAAATATATTTCTGAACGCACCCTTGATCTGTAATCCACCAATTTTGTCAACTGTTACCAACTTTACTTCAATCAATGACACTTTCCGTCAAATATGAATCAGTTGTTTTCTGTCACTTTGATTTATCAGACTGGTTATTCCCCACATCACGTTTTTATTTTAATCATACATATATTATTTTATTTCTTTTCCTCGATCCATAGATCATATTGAAATGAGTGGTTCAAGCAAACAAAACATTCGTCAGTATTCGGAGGAATACTCAAAATTTGGTTTTATACGTGCTGTTCATGATGAACGTTCCCCTTTTTGTCTTTTATGCCAACAATGCTTGACTAACGAATCAATGAAACCAGGCCGTCTTGAGACACATTTTAATTACTTCCAAACTATAAAGAAAAATTTTGAAAAAAGAAGAACAGTTAAGTCCCTATTTACTACTCAACATGAAAATATCAATCGTACTTTTTAGGCAAGTTACCAAATTTCTTTACTCATCGCTAAATCTGGAAAAAGTCTTACCATCATAGGAGAGAATTAAATCAAACTATCGATATCAACATTTCTTAAGACAGTTCTGGAAAAAGATGACAAAGACGTTCAAAATATGCCACTAAGTAACAATACTGTTTGCAGAAGAATAGACGAAATGAGTGAGGATATTGAAATGCAACTCTTTAAAAAACTAAAAACAAGAAATTTCTCGTTTCGAATGGATGAATCCACTATAAGACAGAGTGAGGCCGTACTCAGTGATAGATTTACGCCTAGGCCCGTGAGGCCCAGGCCTAGGCCGGCATAATTTGAAGGGCGGCAAAATTTATGAAATGCTTAACACTTGAAAGCGTTTCTACATTTAAACATACCTTAATGAAAGGCATAAATATATCTTCGGTCTAAAGTTTCGGAACGCATCCAAAATCGTAACTTCTGTTTACTTAAGGTGTCGCTACAGTCCTGTGTGAACTAGGGCCTAACTTCTAACTTCTGTTTGCCAATTTAAAAATTCAATCTAGAAAATCTATGTTAAAATTGCGAAAACAAACAAAACAGAACTGTAAGATAAAAAAATCTCACCTCATCTCTTTGTTTTTGTATCTGCAGGGATCAGTAATACTGATGATGCAGACTTTAAAAATTCTAGAAATGTTTATAGTGATAAAACAAGGTATTGTTTCAAAAGTTTATTTCAACTTACGCAAAAATGGAGAGATTCAACGCCGTGAGTGGTAGATTTTTTTAGAAACTAAAGGCTCTGTATTTTGTATTCCATGCTTATTATTTGGTAGAAGTGGTGAAATGAATGCTTTTACTGACGAAGGATTCCGTGTCTGGAAAAAATCAAAAGCACGCATCGAAGAACATGAAAATTCTGACTTTCACAAAACTAAAGTTAGTCATTTTAAAGCTTGAGTAGTAGTTTACGGGCGTGTTGATCAAAATCTAATACAAAAACTCGATGAAGATATAATGGAAACAAATTTTTTACCGAGCAATTGCAATTATTAAATTACTAGCAATAAGAGGCCTGCCATTTCGAGGAAATTCAGAACGAATAGGAGATCCTCATAGTGGGAATTTTTTAGGAACAGCATGACTCCTTGCTAAATTTATTCCATTTTTATCTGAGCATTTAAAATTGTATGCACACCCTGGTCGTGGGAATACATCGTGTTTATCTAAAACAATCTATGAAGAAATTATACTGTTAATTCAAAATAAAGTACTACAACAAATTTCTAGTGAAGTGCAATCTGCTAAGTATTTTGGTATAATTGTAGATTCTACGCCTGATTTAGCACATATCGATCAGCTTACTATAATTATACCATATGCATGTACGTGATAACGGTGAAATTGGTAAAAGGTTTCTAGATTTTCTACCAAATATCGGCCATAAAGCTAAAGATATTAAGGATGTATTGTTAAAATCTCTAGAAATACTTTACAAGAACTATACAATTTCTTTACTATCTGCTTATCGTTGGGAAATCTTGGTGCAGCCTACAAATTTAAGAATAAAGAGTCTTTCTCAATCTCGTTGGTTTGCTCTACATGATGCATGTTACGCATTAGAAAAAGAGTGGCCTGCAAGAATTGATGTACTGGAATTTATTGCCGAAAGCAGAGATGAGAAACCGACTACGCGATCTGAAGCTACGAGATTGCAGCGAAAATTACAACATTTAGAAAGAGCAATCCTAGTCGTTGTCTGGAATGTAATTTTAGGTCGTTTAAATGCTGCTAGTAAGAAGCTTCAAGAATCTCAAGCTGATTTATCATCCGTTGTGCAGATCTATAGACATGAGAGACAGAAAATTTTCTGAATATGAAGAAAAAGGTAAAGCACTATCTGGAGTGCAGGATTATTATCGTTATGATACTCGTCGCCACCAGAAAAATGCAGCCAGATGACTCACGGGTAAATGAAAGACCACCTTTTTCTGAACCAGAAAATGTTCGCACAAATGTTTATTACTCTATTTTAGACACTCTTAGTCTACAATTATAAATAAATAAATTAGGTGGCGCAACAGTCCGTAAAGAACCAGGGCCTAGTGACTTACGACTCTCAACCATTCCTGTGTGCGAATAATGTTGTCAGGAATGGAGGGGACCTACAATTTATATGCCGAATCCGAACGGCTGATTTGAGAAAGCACTTTTTCATGACAAGAATTACTCTTGGAGAATTTGTCAATTCCTCGCAAGAGGCAGTAGACGTGAAAACTCTTTTTTTTTAATTAAGGTGGCACAGGCAGGGAATGAACCCAAGAACTCTCGCATGACAGTCCAACGCACTAACCATCATGCCACGGGTACTACAATTAGCCGGGCGTAAAAGTGCATCTGAAATACTTTACCAACACTTCAATTTTTTCGACAATTAATGTGAAATAGATACAAACGAGTTGAAAAATCTTGCCAATAAACGAGACAATAAGTATCCTGACTATTTGGAAGAGACGTTAGACAATGAATGTATTAATTTCCATTATCAATTCAAAGATTCCTTATCAAAAATAGAAGATGCCATTTATTGCATTCCCGGAGTCTTCTGGATGTTTATCCAAATTTGAAAATTTTTGAATTGATTAATATAACAAAAAAATATTTATTATTTGTCTATCTAAGGATTATAACTTATTAATCTTTCATGTTAAATAATTATATTTATAAATTATACTTCAATAAAATAAAGTTATTTTGAAAAAAAAAATATTGGATACAAATTTATGAAATAAAATTTAACAATAAGGGCGGCGCATCGAACGGGGCCTATGGCGGCAGCAAGCTTAAATCCGTCATTGGCCGTACTTTTAACTTATGTAAGATATATTGACAAATGTGACTTTCATGAAGAAATGCTGTTCAGCAAATCTTTAGAAAGCACCACTACTGCCAAAGTTAGATTTAGTAGGCTTAAAGATTACTTAGAATTCAATAATATAGATACTATAATTAAATAAGCAACTTCAAGGAAAAAATAAAACTCTAGTTGAAGTAAAAACGAAGATATTTGCGTTCGTTACATTTATTAAATTATGGCAGACATATATTTACAACAAACATTTTGAAAAGTTTCCTTGGCTCCAAAAATGTGAAGTAACCGATACCGCTAAAAATGTAATTGTCGATCATCTAAAAATGTATCGGCTGAAAGATTTTTTGATTTGAAAGAAATTGATTTCCCAACTTTTATGATGCAACCAATGTTAGTGAATCTATCTGATATTTCAAATGAACAATATCAAGAAGAACTCGCTGAAATACAAAATGATAAGTCAATTAAACCTTTATTCGACATAAAAGGAGCCATGGAATAGCTTTCTAAAGAAACCGAAACCAAATACGCCAATACAACCAAATATGCAAGAGAACTGTTATTACCTTTTCCATCTTCATATTTAACGGAATGCGGATTTAGTGGCATAAATGACTTGCTGATAAAAAAAGAAATCGTCTTGATATAATAAAACGAGGAGACTTGAGACTGAAGCTGTCTAAACTTGAACCTGACATAAAATCCTTTTGCAGGAGGCATCAAGCGCAAGGATCTCACTAAATTTAAACAATACATTACTTTTAAACTATTTTTTTACTACTTAATTTTAGTTTTAGATTATATGTTTTGAAAACAATCTTACCGTGTTTACTTATTTTATATGGATTTCTTTATTTAACATTTCAGATGTTTGTATGTTCAAAATTGTTGAGGTCTACATTTATAATGTAAGGGGGACATGAAGATTTTGGAAAGGTTTCTGTGGGACATAGAAGAAAAAGGTAAGGAAACACTGATCTAAACAATCCTTGAGCTAAACCCCGATCAAAACATTATCTTCAGAAATCCGAGTGACAGAATGCCCTACTGCACAGCCTCAATTTGTAGGTAGGTACTATAACTCGCAGAAATCCCCTTGCCTCTCTGAAACGTCGACAAATGGCAAAATTTTCAATTTGACTAATCGGGACGGTAATAATAACTTTTAGTGAAAAGATACAAATTGTCACGACTAATTGGTCAAAACCTGGAGAATCGATTCATTTGGAGTGATATTTTAAATTGCAAAAGTATTTTTGTTCGCAACAAAACTCTATTCTCAATCCCTCAACAAAGTTCCTTGGAAATAACGAAAAAGTTTTAAACGAATTACGAAACTGATATTGGCAAATATTACGGTATTTATGTTGTCACTTTAATGAAATAGTTGAATTAAAAATAATTTCACAACAAATACTAAAAATTTTATCAGAAAACATAAAACTTAAACAAAAACAAAAACAAAAACAAAACAAAAAGTTCAATACTTATTTTTGTAACTAATTTAAATCGCTTCCGTCATCGTTGTTTTCGTCATCGTTGTTGTCGCCATCGTCATTGCCGCCATCGCCACTACCGCCGCGCCGCCTTCGTTCGTCGTCATCGTTTCAGGAATACGTAAATTGATTTTGTTTAATTACCACTTAAAACTTTTCACAGAAACTGCAGAGCGACTTAATGAGATGGAGATGATAATTACTGCTTGCTTGGTTGGTTGAAGCCATCGTTGTTGGTCGTAGCCAATGGACATCATCATCGCCATCACCATCACCATCATCATTATCATCATCCCGTGCGTCGCTCGTCGTCATCGTTCTTCAGCGGTGGCGGCAGCGGTGGTGGTGGCGGCCGGCGCGGCGTCCATTGCCATCATTGTCAGTGTTTCCTGAATAAAACGATATTTACCAAGTGTCTTTCACGGTTTCACGTTGCACGTTGCAGTTCCGGTCTTTGCATAAATAAATTGATTAAAACTTTCAATGATGTTGTAAATTGAGGAAAACCAAAAATTTAATTATAGTCCAAACGAGTGCTTTTCTTTTTGCTTCCCGTTCCCGTTCTCATTCCTGATTCTGGTTCTGGTTTCTTTTTCCATTCATCTCTGCTCTGCTCTGCTAGAATCGGCTCTGGATGCTGGTGTCTGAAAAATGTATTTTCACGTGAATTTTTGTTAAACGCAGCAGGCGGAGCCGGAAGTGGAGGTAGCGAAGGAGGCAAGGACAACTTCCAAGGATGAGGATGGAATAAGATGCATTTGTTACACACCTTCGATTAAAATTCGCGTAAGCATCGCAACATGAGAATACAACTTAAGTGGAAGTGGATGCGGCACAAAGGTTGGAGTTGGGGTTGGGGACGATTTAAATTTTCAATTTGGTTCTTCATCCCGCAAACTTGCAAAAACATTCGACCAATTCTCAGGTGCGGGTGACGGTGTGGTTTGTTCCTGATTTTAAAACAGAAAACCTTGAAGTTGCAATTATCCCAGGGATAGACGCTAGGATACACAACATCACCATAACGTGCGTTGCGAACGGCACAACCAGTTGGACGACCAACAGAGGACCAACTCCCTAGCATCGCCATCACGTGCCCTTGGAAAATAATTGGAAAATCTATTAAAATTAATTATTTGCAAGTGGTTATGCAAGTCTTTTCATTATAAGGTTGCATATTCTTTCTTTCTATTTTTGTGTGTGCTATAAAAGGACTCCACAAAATCACTAAGAACAACTAACTACAACCTATACCTTCATAATATTATAAGAATGAAAAACTTTAGCAGAGATTTTCAATTGCATTAAAGATGGGAAGTTTCGTCGTCTCAAGTCGAAAGGATAAAGTTTTTACAAGTTTAAACCCTCAAGGAGTATTTTCGATTTAGCAGCAAGCGTTTGCTGAAATTAATCTTAGGTATACTTTTGAATTTGTTGAACATTTTACAAGAAAATTATTATAATATGCATTAGGGTATTTATTTTCTTTTTTTTTATTATTTTGATTTAGTTTCTTGTTTTTGAATTTCTACCTGGTTAGGTTCTTCAAAGTAAAAGATTAAGTCTTAGTAGGTTTACGAAGGTAGGTATACATATATATTTTGAGACATATGTGAAATAACTTAATTTTAAAGTTTTATGAAGTTTCTGCATGCATTTGAATACACCTAAATGATATATGAGGTTAAAAAATCAAAGAAATAAAAGGAGGATTTCATTTTAAAACCAACTTCTGCAAGACTTTTTAAAATTTGTATATTTTGACATGAATCATTTTTACCATAAATTTGAAATTATACCGACAGGCTACGATCAGTAAACAAGAATAAAAAAATGTTTTAAAAGAAGATATTTTTTTTTAATCTGAAATTTCGATGTTCAGAATTTTAAATATTTAATGGTTTGGCCTTGATGTTTGAACTTTACAAGAATACAATTGACTGCAGTACTCATTGTTTGACAGCTTATTTTTTGCTTATTGACATTTAAATTTGTTTGTCCTAACTTTTTGATAAATTTTTTCACGGTCCTTTTGAAAATGTTGTTTTTTTTTTTTTTAATT
This sequence comes from Eupeodes latifasciatus, assembly GCA_920104205.1. Lineage (NCBI taxonomy): Eukaryota > Metazoa > Arthropoda > Insecta > Diptera > Syrphidae > Eupeodes > Eupeodes latifasciatus. Next base: position 23,283,220 of record OV049926.1, on the reverse strand, counting down.
TTCATCACTTTTGAGTTTGTTGCAGTATATTTTTTGAGATATAGAAAATAAATCTCATTCCTTACAAATTTTGTAAAAAACAATTCATCTGCCAAACTTTTTAAAGTTTTCTTGTTTTCAGGTTTCTCAACCTTTTTTTGTTGCAGTCATAGAAAATTATTTTAAGTGATCCGATCTGGCGAATTTAACACTTTTAAATTTCTCGGTGTTTTTAGGTACGTACGTTAGAGAAACCATCTTTCGTCTTCCATATATCTCAAGAACCAGTAAAGATATTGCCTCAAATACATTTTGTTTACAGATAATAACATCGAAAGATGCAGAAAGGACTTTAAAAAAATTGAGTTGGTGGATTTTTTAGCATAGCAATTTAAATGAAAACTAAACTTTTGCTTGGCACCAAATACCTCACGAACAATAAATTAATTAAATTTTGTATAATGTAATTTGATTGGTACTAAACTATTATAATTTTCTAAATCAAAAAAACAAACTGTAAAAAAAATATTTGTCACCTCAAATACCTTCCTTACGAACATAAATTGAATAAATTGAAATAAATTAATTTGACATCTCGTAAAATAGCTATTAAGAAAAATCGAAGATAGAAAACATTATCAAAAGTTGGTAAAAATTGATTTTCGGCTCGAATATCTTGACAAATATTGAAGAATATTCAAACTGATTTTATTTTATACAAAATATTGTTTTGAATATTTTTTCATATACTACCTACCCTTTAAAAAAAAAAAAAAAAACAAAAAGAAATTTACAAAAAGCACTACGCACAATTGACAAAAACTGATTCGAATATTTTGAGAATAGACGTAAGTATTTATTTATTAAAAAAACGTTCGATAATGTTCTTAGAAAAATGCAAACGGTATTTTGTCTAATATGAAATAAAAAAAGAGCCTGGGAAGCGACTCACACTGATAACTTCCCATCCCGTCTGTCGATTTGTCTTGCTTAAAAGTTTGTCTAAATGTATCAATTCTTACCAAATTTGCGTTCTATTTTTTGTAGATTTTATTTTTTTTATGAAAAAACGGACTGTTGGATTTTTATAAAAAAATTACTGAATATAAAAAACAATATTTTCTGTGAAATAAAATAAGTTTGAAGCCAATATTTTTAATTTTTGAAAAGCTATTTGAGCCGAAAATCAATTTTTACCAACTTTTATTAATTTTTTTGTTTAGGTTTTTATTTTTTGTAAAAAAATTGTCAATTCGATTTTTCTCCAAATTTTTCCTAATGTTGAAAACAATATTTCTTATAAGCTAAAATTAGTTAGAAGCCATAATCTCAAATTTTTAAAAAAATATTTAAGTCGAAAATCAATTTTTACCAACTTTTGTTAAATTTTTTTTTTCGGTTTTTAATTTTTTGTAAAAAAAACTGTCAATTCTATTTTTTTCAAAATTTGACTGAATGTTGAAAACAATATTTTTTGAAAGATAAAATTAGTTTAAAGCCAATATCTCAAAGTCTTGAAAAGATATTTGAGTCAAAACTCAATTTTTACCAACTTTTTTTTTATTTTTTTTAGGTTATTATTTTTTGTAAAAAAACTGTCAATTCTATTTTTCTCAAAATTTTATCAGATGTGAAAAACATTATTCTTCGTTGCACAAAATTGTTTTGGAGATGAAATCATATTTTAGTCGTAAAATTTTCGAAGTGACAATTTTTTTTTCAGTTTTTTTGATTTATAAAAAAAACCGTTAATTAAATTTTTTTCCAAAAATATAATTGTTTTGTATCACGTTACAGTATATAACATAAAATTTAATTCAAGTCTCTAGCGTCATTGGTTCATGAGATATTTAGGGTTAACCAAAATTTTCACCTTTTTTTTAAACTGCTATGGTAAAAAAACCACCCACGCAATTTTCTTGAGAGCCCTTTCTGCATCTTTCTGCCTTACTATCTGTATAACAAAATTTATTTGAAGTCGATATCTTTTCTGGTTCTTGAGCTATGGACGACGAAAAAAACGTCGCGAACACACGCACGCACAGACATCTTTCTAAAAATCTTTTATTTCGACTCTAGGGACCTTGAAACGTCGAGAAATGTCAAAATTTTCAATTTGACAAATCGGAACTATTACAATAACTTCCTATGGGAAGTTAAAAAAGGGGCTGGGATGCGACCCACACTGATAACTTCCCATTCCGTCTGTCGATTTGTCTTGCTTAAAAGGTTTGTAGGTTTTCGTGTTTTGCTAAAAAAAAGTTGTCAGTTCAAATATTCTAAAAAAATTAAAAATTAGCAACAATATTTTGCATATGATGAAATAGTTTGATTTCAAAATCTATTTTAGTTAACGAGATTTTTAGTCGAAAACCAATTTTTACCAATTTTAGTAGCATTTCTTAAAAGTTTTTATTTCTTATATAAACAAATACAAATTGGAAGAATGAAATTAATTTGAAGTCAATGTTTCCTACTATTCACGAGATATCGAGAACCGAACATAAATTTTTACAAATTTGCGTACTATTTTTTGTAATTTTAATTTTTTTTTTGAAAAAAATGGAATGTTGAATGTTGTTGTTTTATAAAAAATTTACTGTACGTCGAAACAATATTTTCTGTGAGATAAATTACGAAGATATTTGTTTACCGAATGTTGAAAACAATATTTTTTGTAAGACAAAATTAATTTGACGCCATAATTTCAAAGTTTTGAAAAGATATTTGAGTCGAAAATAAATTTTTACCAACTTTGAGTAATGTCTTTTTTAAGTTTTTATTTTTTATAAAAAAAAAACTGTCAATTCGATTTTTCTCAAAATTTTACCATATGTCAAAAGCGTTATTCTTCGTTGCACAAAATTATTTTGGAAATAAAATCATTTTTTTTTTCGTAAAATATTCGAGGTGATAAATATTTTTTTTTTCAAAATATACTAGTTTGATATCACGTTACAATATCAAATATAAAATTTAATTCAAGTCTCTAGCGTTATTGGTTCGTGATATATTTAAGGTTAACCAAAGTTTTCACCGTTTTTTTTTAAATTGGTATGGTAAAAACACCGCCCCCTCTATTTTTGCTGGGGTCCTTTCTACATCTTTTTGTATTATTATCTGTATGACAAAATTTATTTGAAGTCGATATCTTTACTGGGTTTTTGAGCTATGGACGACGAAAAAAGCTTCCCGAACGTACGGCCGTACGAACGTACGTACACACCCACGCACAGACATCTCTTGAAACGTCGAGAAATGTCAAAGTTTTCAATTCAACAAATCGGAACGATTACAATACTTCCTATGAAAAGTAAAAAAATGAACTACATACCGAGATTCTATTGGAATTGATTAAATAAAAAAAATTAGTTTTGAAGTTTATTCACCATAAATACGACTGCCGTATTTTTTCTTTCGAAACGTTTTGACAACATTCATAAAAACTTACTTGTACTTACTTAAGAGGAGACAATCTCTCATCTTCTGTGCACATGCCCTGCCTTATCACACAGACGTAGAATCCACCTTGGAGACTACTACTTTAACGATACCAGCGATCTAAAAAATTCAGACATTACTTGTCTCCTACGCTTCATTCGAAGCTCCAATTGGTTCAACGAGTTAAGCTGATTAACTGATCCATGTGGTATCACAATGGACCATACTTTGGTCTAAGTGTGTTGGATGTCCCAACCAACAGCCACTTTAACCATTCATTTCATTTCATTATACGTAAGCCATATAGACCTTTTTCAATTTTCTGGAACCCTAAAATATGTGACCGTTCTTTTTTTCAAAAATGTAACCAACATTGAACTTTTTTTTATCATTTATCGATGACAATTCTACCTTTTTTTATAAATTTTCTAGTAGGTACAGAAAAAAGATCAACAATAAACCATTATTCCCACTCAGTCGAAATAAAATTACGTACTATTTTTCTTTGACCAATTTCTCCGGGACTTTGGTGCGTCCATTTAATTTTGTATATTTATTTAAATGCATGTAAAAAAATACATTATTAAATTAAATGAATTAACATGGTTTTGCTGTTTATAGAAATGCGTGTTATTTTTTGAAAAATAAAAATGAAAAAAATAAGCAAAAATTAGTTCGAAACCAAAAAACGTTATGTCCAATAAATTAAATTTGTAAGCTCTTTGTTTTCAATTACATTCAAATGGGGTTTCTATTTGATATAATATAATTATGAATTCATACTTCTAAAACAAAATCCATGTATGTACCTAACCTACTCAAACTTTTTCAACACAAAAAATTTATATTATTTGACTTGAAATGCATTTTTAAAAATTGATCGATAGATAGATATAAAAATACACCCAAACAGCAATAAAATTGATGCTCATTAATTGTAATTCTGCGAAAGCATTAATTTCACAGACCTAAAACAATCCCAATCCAAAACCCAACCCAACCTTCTGCTTTATATACATAGTTGAACCTATACATACATATTACCTATAGAGAGACCATCAGGACACTATCATACTGCTAGGACAATGCTCCTTCAATTCATTATCGTCATCAACTTCAACTATAGAATATATACACCATTGGAATCGAACACTATTGATTTTATACTATTAAGCTGCATTGTAGCGTGGAATGGACAATGAGAACTACCGCACGTTTCCGGTATATCCTATCCGTTCAGTGTTCAGAGCCGAGAGCACTATTTCCTCTGGGGAGTTATATTTGTCGCCAATTGTATTTAGCAAAAATGGATGAATTTCTACATTGGTTTTACTACAATGCTGGTATACCACCACCATCACCCCCACCACCAACGAAAACCTTTTCCTTTTGGCCATCATCTCTGTCCCCTTTTCATTATGTTCAAACAATGTTCGACATTCAATACGATACTATCGTTTAGGTATACGATAAAATGGCAAAAACAACAAAGTAATCAATTAGCGTTTTCAATTTGTTAAATGAAAACCAAATTTGAGAGTTGCACCGCCACGCCCGCCCCGCCGCGCCAGGCTACTGTGCCGCGCCACGCCATGCCACTTCGCGTTCGTTGGTTGCGGTATTTGTCCTCATCGTGTAATAGTTGAAAACTATTTCAATTATAATCTTTAAGTTCTATAGCGGCGTTATGCGATGGCAATAGTTAAAGGACGATAGTTTTTATAGGTGTACAAAATTATGTATAATTTAATATTCAATAAAATTAAAAGGATAATGGTTATTTTAAACCATTTAGCACATAAACCACACCTCAGGAAAAGCTAAGCTCTTCGATATACAATAACTTTACTTCCAGGTGAATAAAATTTTAAAGAAACCGTAGATTTAGTAGGTAAGGTATAAGTGTCAATACGAAAATGATTAATATTCTTACGATAAATAGTGTAGTATGATGGCGGTTATAATTTATGCAATTTATTTCAAATTTAAATTGTAGTAGTAGTAGTGCTTGCATACGCATAGGTATACAATACCTATTATAATATAATTGATATTCAATAGATATCTTGCAAGATACAAAAGATTAGATAATGATATGTTGGTCAAAAATAGAAACTCCCTTTAAAGAGACCGCTTAAGAAAATTCAGTAGTTCATGTGGTTTACCACTGCATTCATGGAATTTTATTTGGAAAACTCAGGTGAACTTTATTGGTCTGTAACTTTTTGAGTATTAATGACGTGTTGGGAACAGAATCCCGAAAACCGTAATTTTGAAAACCCAAAATCCCGATAAGTCAAAATCCCGAAAATCAAAAATACCGAAAATCCAGGAAACTGAAATTCCAAAATCCCGCAAAGCCAAAATCCCGAAATACAGAATTGTTAGGCACTCACACCATATTTTTAACTTCCCATAGTAAGCGGTCCGATTTGTCGAATTGAAAATTTTGACATTTCTCGACGTTTAAAGGTCCCTAGAGTCCAAATAAAAGATTTTTAGAGGGATGTTCGTGCGTGTGTGTGTACGTACATTCGTTTCGTATACGTCCGTACGTTCGCGAAGCTTTTTCCGTCGTCCATAGCTCAAAAACCAGTAGACATATCGACTGGAAATAAATTTTGTTATAGAGATAATAATGCAGAAAGATGAAGATAGGACTCTCAAAAAATTTGCTTGGGTGGTTTTTTACCATAGCAATTTAAAAAAAAGGCGAACATTTTGGTTAACCCTAAATATCTCACGAACCACTAACGCTAGCGAGTTAAATTAAATTTTATATTATATATTGTAATGTGATATCAAACAAACATATTTTTGGAAAAAAATCCAATTAACTGTTTTTTTTTTATAAATAAAAAAAAACTGAAAAAAATATTTGTCACCTCGAAAAATTTACGAACAAAAATGAGTTTATCTCAAAAACAATTTTGTACAACGAACTATAACGTTTTTAACATCTGGTAAAATTTTGAGAAAAATTGAATTGACAATTTTCTTACAAAAAATAAAAACCTAAACAAAATTAATAAAAAGTTGGTAAAAAATGCTTTTCGACTCAAATATCTTCCCAAAAATTTAGATATTGGCTTCAAATTAATTTTATTTTATAAAAAATATTGATTTCAATATTCAGTAAAATTTTGAGAAAAATCAAATCGACAGTTTTTCTTACAAAAATAAGAATCTAAACAAAATATTACTAAAAGTTCGTAAGAATTGAGGCTTAAGTAATTTTCAACTCAAAATTTTAGATTATGGCTTCAAACTAATTTAATTTTATAAGAGATATTGTTTTCAACATTCAGTAAAATTTTGAGAAAAATCAAATTGACAGTTTTTTAACAAAAAATAAAACCCAAAAAAAAAAAAAGGATTACTAAAACTTGGTAAAAATTGATTTTCGACTCAAATATCTTTTGAAAAACTAAGAGTATTATCTTTAAACTTATTTTATCTCACAAAAAATATTGTTTTCGACATTCAATAATTTTTTTATAAAAACAGTCTGTTTTTTCATAAAAAAAATAAAATCTATAAAAAATAGTACGCAAAATTGGTAAAAATTGATTTTCGGTTCTCGATATCTCGTGAATATTAGAAGACACTGACTTCAAATTAATTTAATTCATCTAATTTGTATTTGTTTAGGTATATAAGAAATAAAAACTGTTAAGAAATGCTACTAAAATTGGTAAAAACTTGTTTTCGACTAAACTTCATTAGCAAAAATAGATTTTGAAATCAAACTATTTCATCATATGCAAAATATTGTTGGTAACTTTTTAATTTTTTATAAAAATTCACCTGACAATTTTTTAACCAAACCCAAAACCTACAAACCTTTCCAGCAAGACAAATCGACAGACGTGATGGGAAGTTATCAGTTTGGGTCGCATCCCAGCCACTTTTTTGTTTTAATCTTACACTGAGCACAACTATAAACTTAGCGAAGAAATGGTTAATTAAAAGTTTTAAGAATCTTGGCTGCAGTTTTGTTAATTTTCGTATTACATTTAAACTTTTAAGACTTAAAATTTACAAAGACTTGAGTTTTGGATTATTCTAAGTTCCATAAAATAATTAAATTGACAACAAAATAAAACTTTTGGTTTACTTTAAAAACTGAAGAAGTCAAAACCAATTTTTAAAAAATTGAGGCTGGGGTGCGACCCACATTGATAACTTCCCCTCCTTGCCCGACTGTTGATTTTTCTAAAACTAAATATAACAAAATATTAAAAATAATATTTTATGTGAGACAAAAAAAATTGAAGTCAGCTTCTTTCTTTGTTCTCATAACACTTGAGTCGAAAACCATTTCTTTAAAGTGTTTGTTATTTTTGTAGGTTTTCGTACAAAAAGTTATCAATTGAAAGTTGAATAAGTTCGATTTTAATTTGTCCCGACATTTTTAGTCGAAACCTAATTTTTATCAATTTAAGTTGCATTTTTTGAAAGTTTGTATTACTTAAAAAAAAATGATACCGATTTAATTTTTCCAAGATCATTATCTTAAGTTTTTTTAAATTTTGAGTTGTAGTTTTTAAAGACCCTTTTTTTATAAAAAAACTGACTGTTTTCTAAAAAAAATTATAAATGATTTTTACTTGCGAATAAGAACTATATGGCAAGTTTTCATTCGTAAAAAAATTCGACCTAGAGATTTTCATAAAACATGACATTACAATTGTAGAGAAGTAGAAAAATGTGGGTCCCCTGATTTCAATAATCTATTTTTCTTCAAGACGGGAAAGAGAAAATTCATATGAATATCATTTTTCCCACACAAAATAAATATTTTCAGTCTCTGATGATGGTTGTGATTTGCATAATCGATTTCTGAATTTGATATCTTTAAGTTATATACATATCCTGAAATATTCAAATCAACTTTAACAGAATACGTACACATATAAAATTACATTTTTCCATTGAAAAGGTTTTGAATATAGTAAAACAAATAAATTCATGACTTTTCTGACTTTTTTATTCAAAATTCATTATTTTCAATTTTATGTTTAACGAGGTAAGACGTATTTTATTAAAGACTTTTTATTTAGCTTTATTTTATTAATAAATATGGATTAATAAGGAAGTATTTTATAGAAACTATTTTCACAATAAATTAACCTCAGACCATCTTGCATCAAGATTTACCCCACTGATATAAAATGAACATCTACATAATATGTATATCTATCTGTCTGCTGCATAGTGTATTATACGTTTCAATTCAAATCAGGTACACAATGTCTATGAATAATAATAACAATAATAAACAGCAACATTCAACAACTCTATAACTCCTTGGGGTTCCTATGAGCGTAACCAACTTTGACGATTTGATAGACATCCTGTTTCCGGGTGGTGTTATGTGTATTGGAGTTCATTTTGAATTTAAATAGAATTATGATTATTTCCTTCTCATTTTTCTCTCATTTTTCAGTCTCGTCTGAGATTGGAAAATTTGATCTGTATTGATGAGATTTTAGAATTGAATTATTTATATTTATTTATTTTAAAGTTTAGCTGTACTACAGCAGAAATACTTTTAAAGCAAACCACATACATAATTATTTTAATTTAAAAAAAAAAATACTGAAGTTATATTGATTGATTGATTGAATAACTGATATTTTTTGAAGACAGTGCAAACTTAAGTGCTGTTGAAAGAAAGATGTTAATTTAAAAATGAAAAAGATTCTGGAATTCGACCCACTTTGAATGGGAAGTAGTAACATTGGTGCCATTGTGTCAAATGGAACAATTAAAACCAATTTAAAAGCATTTTTGTTAAAAATTATATTGAAACAGTATTTTGAACATTGACATTAAGTGAAATTGAAAATAATAGGCTTATGTATGACAGTTGATAGTTAACAGTTCTTTAATGCACATAAACCTTCAATTTTAAACCTCAATACTAGATTAGATGTATTGCTCCCGAAAACCAAATTGGATAACCAAGATGGAGTTTTTATTTTATATTACAGAAGTCTTCGAAGAAAATTTGCTTTAGAATTTTCTTTATGTTGCTAAGAAGAAATACTGGGTGATTGCTGTCAGAAATGTCACGTTTTTTATGTCGTCAAAATTTGTTGTAGCACTATAGATTTGGGGAGTTTCCTCAGAATGAAATCATGATTTTTAAAAATGTTTTGTTTTAAATAACATTTCATAGCTTTTTTCACGAAAACTATTTCGAAATTTTTGTTTTGATACCATTGATAGATTGTCAGCGAAAGAGTATCGAAAATCGGCAATTCCATAACTTGAGCCATAGCAGCGCGCATGACCAAAGAAGAATCTTACGAGATCCTTGTTAAATCATATAGCATGCCCCAAAACGGTGTAAAGATTCTGCTATTAAATTTGAATGCCAAAATTGGTTATAGGAAGTCATCTTTGGTAGGTCAATCAGAAGAGATAGCCTATCGACTTTGTAGCTGAGAAGAACATGGTGTTGAGTAGCACTAGATTTCCCCTACCGTATATTAACAAGAACTTCTTGGGTTCTTCGAACCCGCAACCAGAACGATAATGCAGCTATCTTGGTTTTCTTATGTATAGATCAGCCAACATCAACTCCGATCACTTTCTGGTTGGTGTTAACCTGCGCGTGCAAATTTCTATCTAAGCTCTCTTTCAAGAACAACGACGAGAAGAAAATTCAAGGCTGGAAGACTGCAGCAGGAAGAAACTGTCAAAGATTTTGCCGTCGAAGTATCCATAGAGCTGTGGCAAAATCCTTCCATTTATGAGATGATTCCTTAAGTCTACTGCCAGCTTTGTCAACAATCCATCAGGCATACTGCTTTGAGGTCTAACACCTACCACCTGGGCATCCCTTATTGGGCCCCAAATGTGGACACGCAGAAGCTAAAAGGGAGTCCAACAGGTTGTGGCAATAAAGGAGGACAAGGGCTTTTCTTTAGTTCTACGTCGATAAGTGAAGGGAAAAAAACCGCTTTCTTAGAAGCTAGAAAAGCTAGCAGTGTGAAATCAAGGAGACCCAGAGATGTTTTAGCAGCAAACAGATGCGGAACTTTTATAGAGGAGTAAAAAAGAAAACATCAGGATTCATCAGCCGCCCCAGGGCCTGCAAAGACAAAAAAGGAAATAATACAGTGGAGACGCAATTGATGTTAAAAATAGAGCATATACCAACTTCTAGCCAAAATTTGGTCGGAAGAATGGGAATGAATTACCATTTGCCCGACCCATGGAAAAGATGATTATCTTTTCTGTTGTAACTGCAGAGTTATTATATCCTTTTAAACATCGCATGCAAGATCCTGGCAGGTGTATTAATAAATAATAAATTAGGTGGCGCAACAGTCCGTAGAGAACCAGGGCCTAGTGACTTACAACTCTCAACCATTCCTGTGTGCGAGTAATGTTGTCAGGGATGGAGGGGACCTACAATTTATATGCCGAATCCGAACGGCTAATTTTGAGAAAGCACTTTTTCATGACAAGAATTACTCTTGGAGAATTTGTCAATTCCTCGCAAGAGGCAGTACCCGTGAAAACTTTTTTTTTTTTAATTAAGGTGGCACAGGCAGGGATTGAACCCAAGACCTCTCGCATGACAGTCCAACGCACTAACCATCATGCCACGGGTACTACTGGCAGGTGTATTATGTGAACGAATAAAGTCATTTACTGACGAATTGATTAGTATTTGCTAGTTTGGAATCAGGCCTTGAAAATCTACCACCGACCAAATTTTCACTTTACGGAAATCCTGGAGAAGACCTGAGAATACAGCATCGATACACATCACCTCGATTAAAATGCAGCCTACGACAGTTTCAACAATTTTGGTATTCCTGCCAAGCTGTGGTCAAAATTGGTATAGAAACGCAACAGATACCTTAAACCACCAAAGGATTTTGACAAGGTGACGGGTTTTCATGTAGATGTTTTAATATTAGATAGTAGTGCCCACTCCACTGCATGGATATGCAGATGACTTCGAAATTGAGTAATAAAGCCCTATCGCGAAATACCAAGGAGAAGTTGTACGAAATTCCTCATCATTCCGGTCTTGTTGTATGGCGCAGAAGAATGGACCCTCCGTCGTGAAGTGGATGAAGGCTCCCAACCAAGAATTGAACGACCTCTACAGTGATCTACCACTTGTCAAAAAACTGCGAGTTTGCTATGTTTCAAACCTTTTATGCAATAAAAAACGGTAAAGATGATTGCTTATCGTCTTCCACCTCTATCTTGTCCCCTCATCCTGCAAATTTTGTCGATTGTTATAAGTTGTTTGCTAATCCTATTACAAACTACACTCCCCCTGCCCGTCCTCCTACTCTAGTCTTACGAATAAAATATTTTTTGCCTACGTATGCATAAGATCTAAATCTAATAAAATTCTGATGATGTATCTTTTCAATAAATTAATTCTTCGATTGGTAAATTTCATTATTCTTTCGTATAAAATTAATGTCGTTTCTCAGAACCGGGAAAAAAATACACAAAAATATTAAAACAAAAGAAAATAATACAAACATAAAGAAACAGAATATACAAACAACAACAACAAAAAAAGGACGTCAATAAACCCATTATTGACAATACCTATACGAATGTATCAAAATTGTACATACAATACATATATACTCATATTTGAAATAGTAATAATATATTGTCACAATATTTGCCTACATAACATACAAATATCGCTCAATCACTCATCATTGGACCTCTCCAAGTCCAAAACTCCAAACATACATATATGTAAACTATGCAGAGAAGGAACAAAATATTTTCATGTTGTTGGATGGTTAATCCTATCAATTTTCATATCGATGGGGATAGATGATATTTTTGCCAAACCATCATATCTACTATTATATGCCTTCCAGCATATCATATTCGTATTTGCCTTAAAACCAATAAGTCAGATTCGTAGCCAAATCTTCAATAAAAAGGGGAAGGCGATGTACATAATATTGGACACATTTAAGTTCTAGATTTTGCATTTAAATAAAACAATGTTATTTGATGTTAAGGCATTGCTTAACACATATTAATCAATGAATGCCATAAGCTATAGCGTAACTTAAAATATTAAAAATGGTTAACGAAAAAATAGTTTTTCCAACTTTTATTCGATCAAAGCTCGAGAGAAATTAGTCTCAAAGAACATTTAGAAATAGAAGGAATACAATTCTCGATAGCCGTTATTTTAACTTTTCTACTTTAAAAATTTCTATTTAAGCTACGAAACACAATTTTATTTCTGTTACTCATTAGACCAATAATTGAATTCAGTTGAAGTTTGGGGCCTTTAAAGCGCTTTTTGCCGTAATAAATCCAAATTGTGTCTAAAATTTAATGTGGTCCCTAGGAAACTGTTAAGAACCCAATAAACGTTGAATATCTTATAATGACACCAAAAACAAACACCAAAATTGAAATAAATTTTAGCCAATCATAGAAAATATTTGTAATTATTAAGAACTATTTGGATATCACACTCTTAAAAATAAATTTATACACATTAAACGTTTTTAAACTCAGAATTTGCCATATATTTAGATATCACTCCTTTTTTGTGGCCGGTTATAGCTATCATTGAAATCGATCCGGAAAAATGTTTGAATCGATATTTGAAGGTGTTTCCCTTTGAGTAGAAATGAAAATTATATACCGATCGATCGGAAATCACACAAAGAATTTGTTTTTGAGAAAAAAAAGTTTAGTTGCACATTGATTTTTCTCTAAAAATGTATTTTTCTATTTTACAGACGGAAATTCATTTTTCTGAACAGCTGATACTTTTATGTTCAAAAGTGAAACGAATCGTTCCCCTGATTTGTGTTCCAATTTCACAAAATTCCAATGACAGATTTCTGTCAGTAAAAAGTTTTCGGTGGCTTTCAATCAGGAAAAATTTTTCAATGACAGACATTTTTAATGATAGCTATAAACGACTTGCCAAAAAAATTTCAATGTTTGTTTTCAATGATGAAAACCAATGATAGCTATAACTGGCGCCTTACGCCAGCCTTATAACTTGGGTTTTTGTTAAGAGCAGAAAGAAGAACTGGAACGAAATGGAAAGGTACGTTTTTGACAGCCTTGTTTAAGTAAACTTTTCAGCAACTGTCAATCACTTTAATAAAATATTTTATAAAAAAAACTCATAATCCATTTACTATAAACAAGAATAAGCGAATTAAAAAATTAAAAATGAGGCTGGGATGCGACCCACACTGATAACACTGATAACCCATTCCGTCTGTCGATTTGCTTAAAAGGTTTGTATGTTTTCGCGTTTTGGCAAAAAAGTTGTCAGTTGAATTATTCTAAAAAAATTAAAAATTACCAACAATATTTTCCATACGATGAAATAGTTTGATTTTAAAATCTGTTTTTGTAAACGAAATTTTAAGTCGAAAACCAATTTTTATTAATTTTAGGAGCATTTCTTAAAAATTTGTATTTCTTCTATAAACAAATAAAAATTGGATAATTTAAATTAATTTGGAGTCAAAGTCTTCTACTGTTCACGAGATATCGAGAACCGAACATCAATTTTTTAAAAATTTTGCGTATTGTTTTGTGTAGGTTTGTTTTTTTTATGAAAAAACTGACTATTACTGAATGTCGAAAACAATATTTTCTGTGAAATAAAATAAGTTTGAAGCCAATATTTTTAATTTTTGAAAAGATATTTGAATCGAAAGTAAATGTTTACCAAATTTTAGTATTGTTTTTTTTTAACGTTTTTATTTTTGTAAAAAAAACTGTTTATTCCATTTTTCTAAAAATTTAACTGAATGTTGAAAACGGTTTTTTTTGTAAGAACAAAATTAGTTTAAAGTCATAATCTGAAATTTTTGAAAAGATATTTGAGTCGAAAATCGGTTTTTACCAACTTTTGTTAATTTTTTTTAGGTTTTTATTTTTTTGTAAAAAAATTGTCAATTCGAGTTTTTTTTTAATTTTACGGAATATTGACAATAAAATTTTTAAAAGAAAAATGACTTTAAAGCTAACACCTTAAGGTCTTGAAAAGATATTTCAGTCGAAAATCAATTTTCACCAACTTTGAGTAATGTTTTCTTTAGGTTTTTATTTAAAAAAAAAATTAAATCGATTTTTCTCAAAATTTTACCAGATGCTAAAAACTTTATTCTTCGTTGCACAAAATTTTAAATTGCTATGGTAAAAAAAACCACCCACTCAATTTTTTTAAAAGTCCTTTCTGCATCTTTCTGCATTATTATCTGTATAACAAAATTTATTTAAAGTCGATATCTCTACTGGTTCTTGAGATATAAACGACGAAAAAACGTCGCTTCGTACACACGCACGCATAGACATCTCTCTACAAATATTTTATTTCGACTCTAGGGACCTTGAAACGTCGAGAAATGTCAAAATTTTCAATTCGACAAATCAGACCCATTACAATAACTTTATACGTTGTTAAAAAATCCGACGGAGGATGCTTATACCGAATACTACTTTAAAAAAGCAGCAAGGTGTTTAAAAATACTCCAGGCACAAAATCCGCCAAAAAATCTCAAGATGGTTGATGTATCGAAAATTTGAAATAAAAAGCCGACCCTTTTGCTGAATATCTCCTGAATGTCTTTAAGCCATTCAAAGCGAAAACAGCTACTGATCCCTTACATTTTGATATCACTTTTGTCACGCTCAAAAAACTAAGAGACAAGTTATCTTATTAAATATCACCTCAGGCTATGATTTTATAACTGCTCAGGTTTTGAAAGAGATGCTCTCAATAGTATTCAAAAAACCTTTAATTTAGAATAAACACCTTAAACCTAGATATGTACGCCATCATTGGAAAATTGCAGAAGTCATTGTTATACCTAGAAAAGGAAAGCCACCAACAAAACTAACATCTTACACACCAATGTCACTATACTACCAATCATGGTAAAAGTTTTCGAAATTTGCTACTGAAGAAGAACATCAAAATATGGAAAGGCACTTAAAGAAAAACAAATACGCTGTGCTATATTCTTAGATGTTGCTCAAGCTCTTGATAAGGTTAATCAATTAGAACTTGAATACAAAATAAATAAAGGAACCTTCTCAGGCAGAACTGCAAAACACTGAATCAAATGTTCCGAACCGATTCTTTACACTATGGTTCTTTGCACTATTAAAATGGAAGTCGGTGTCCACAAGGAAGTGTCTTAGGACCAACCTTGTACTTTTTATATATAAATAGAAGGGATAATCCAATTGAAGTGGATTTCAACGCTATCATGGTCATATTTGTTGATGACTCTGCTATGCTACACAAAAATTTGCAAAATGAAGTCGTTAAAATTAGTGACTAAGACTGGATGGCGTATCAAACTAAACTAAACAAAATCAACGCATATAAAATTTACAAAAAATAAAGAAAACAAAACCATGCACATATTCCAAAACAAAGTCTTTCGTGGAATAATAAATGTCCCTTGGTATACTACACCAAGAACATTTTATGGATACCAGGCAACTTGAGTGTATATATATTTTTTTTTAACTTTTGACTAGGCCACACTTTCCAAGAATCACACATCTACACTAATATTATAAAGAGGAAAGATTTGTATTTTTGTATGTAACGACTAAACTCAAAAAGTACTGGACCGATTTTAATAATTCTTTTTTCATTAGAAAGCTACATTATCACTGAGTAACATAGGCTATATTTAGTACTAGATTACTATGGAAATCTTTAGAAATTCCTAATAAAACCAACCGAAGGTGTAAAAAAATTAGCCATAAAATGTCTTTCATCGCATACACTGCGAAGAGTATTAATGATTGGACAAAAAAATGTTTTCTATTTAGTGATTCATAGTCGTTTTAATTAGCATGCTTATAACTTAAATACCTGTACCTATTTATGTCTGCCCGTGCGAAGCCGGGACGGGCCGCTAGTATTTTATATAAAAGATACCAAAATCATGAAAAATGAGTGGATACCACGCCCCTATTTTTTTTTTGCTAGAAGTGGTAATTTTAACTCTTACCTTACCTAGGTGTAAACCACTCCCCTTAAGAGAACCACAACCTACTTTCCAGCTAAATTTCAAGAATCTACGATGTCGAGAAAGGGTTCATAGTTTTGTTTAACTATTAGTATAAGCCAGTCAGTCAGTTACGGTTTTTTGTAATTTTTCAAATTCTATATCTCAGAAACTACTCTTTCCTATAAGGTTGAAACTTTGTGAAGTGCATGTTAAATACTGTGTGTTTTGAATTCCCAACATTATTGGATCTGTAAGAGGGGTTCGATCGAAACCCGGCTGATTTTGTTACAGTAGTTCTAGGATTGGTCCTAGAACTAAGCTGGACATGACCTTCAATTTTCTACATTGACTCAACTTTTCACTCCGATTGTAATTTTGTAATTGATTGCTCATGAAAATTTCCCCCCTTCTGAATTATTCAAATATGTGGACCCAGGCCTGACACAAAATAAAAGTAGACATTACATTACATATTTTATTTCGAATTTTTGTTACATCAATGAGAATTGTTGTTAGTTATGTTGTTTTTGTTGTTGTTGTTGTTGGTATTTCTGTTGTTATCGTCGTCGAGTCGTCGTGTTGTTGGCTTACAACATCCATTCTTTAGCTAACTATAGATTCGATTGAATGAGAGGTATAGTAAAGAAAATTGATATGAAAACTTTTTTGTTTTATTACATATGTATATTTGGAGATATATTTTATTGATGAAAAGCAGTTTGATAGTGAATTGTTTGAGATAAATGTATTTATGAATGTGAAGGGAATATTTGGGGCAAAAAGCCTGTTATTTTTTTATTGACGATTTAATAATAAAAAAGTAAAAACAAAAAGACCAAGACGGAAATCAATAAAACATAAAAAAAAAGTTTAAATCTACAAAAAGTACTCTCGTAATTAAATAAAAGAAAACTGCTTTTCATACTTGAAAAAACATCTATTGTTTTAGCTGTGAAGTATAATTTATTTTTATGGACGTTATGTATTTAAATGAAAATAACAACCTCATGCATTTTATTTTTTGGATTTATAGTAGAATATAAAAGAATGTTGTGTTTCAACAAACCAAAATTAAATATGAGGGTTTACCAAGTGAAATATTTAAAATATTTGGAAAACATAGATACTGTTCTTTTTAATTGAAACAACATTTAGTGCACACAAAAATTGTTAAACTTTATTTACTTATAAAGTTTAACAATTATTCATTTACACTTTAAACGTCCCATAATAATTTATTTAAATAAGAACAAATTGTCAAAATGAACATTTTGAAATTTCTCGAAGTTTCAAGATCCCTCTGATAAAATTACATGGTTCTTTGGAAAAGTTCAATGTGTTGAGGTATGCGAGAGCTTAGGATACAATTGTTTGCTCTCCCTTAACTCAAGAACGAGCAGCGATGTCAACGTCAAATAGCGTAGTTTCACAGATCAGATAACATCAAGATGTGCATAAAAGACTGACAAACAAATTCCGTATGTGTTTTTTTTTTTTTAAGGCCGTTTTTGAAAAATAAGGTTGATCCCAAATATCTTAGAACTAATATTTGTTTGTATGATAAGCGCACACTCTAAGAAGTTATTGATACCCTTATTATGTCAAGACACAATGTGGGAATTAGAAAAGGGAGAGAGGGTTTGAAAGTAGGTGCAATGGCTGAGAAGGCAGAGGGTGACAAAGCATTAAACATTCGTGTATAGTACGGTTAAAAAACGAATTTCTGTACTTTACAGTACGACCCGAAGTTTTGTTCGAATGTATGCTGATGAGCATTCCTGTATTCCTGTAGGCGTAAGTTCTATTTTTCTAGAACATAATCGGTAAAAGCTGGTGAGACATGAAACTATACGACTGTGTTCAAGCGATTATTTGACGATTATTTCATCAGCAATCAATTTAATTCACTTACGTTAAAACTTAACTAACTTGCAGGAACATTAACCCAGAGATTTGAGTTATACTCCAGCTTTGGACGTCTAAAAATCTCATAGATAACAATCATATCAGAGAGGGAGACAAATTTCATGCATCACCTTAGGAAACCCAAACACCTGGTGGCATTTTTGGCGACATCGCATATAGATAAACTTATAATAGCTTGCACACCAAATTAAGATTACAAAATTTGAAGAAGTGTCCTGCAGATCTCGGCTCCTCGTGGTTATTGGATTTAAGATAAACCACATTGCCAGAAAAATACGTTCCACAGCTTACAACTTCAACTTTGTACGCCTCCAGTGACGCCTCTTAGCGTTATACCGGACTGTGTTGCCTGTACGTAGACGGACCCATTGGGGCACCGATCGGTTTTGTTTTAGCTTTTTAGCTAATTTTTGTTTAATACGAAACGATTTGTGGGCAGCCATTTCGTCCGCTCTTATGGCAAAGATTGAAAAATATGTGATCGTTTCACAAGAGGTGACTTGAGATACTCATCCCAGGTCAAAATTAAATGAACTTATTGTTCATTGTTGTCGTTGAAGATCCACATTTGAAGAGCAGGGTTGTGAATATAAAAACGAATATGAAAAGGTGAGGGTGCTATCGTCAGCGAAACTGGAAAGTGGATTAGATGTTTCAGATAGGAGATCATTTATAAAAATTAAAAAGAGTGTCGGACACAGAACGGAGACCTGCGGCACACCAGCATTTATTTTGTGGTTTTCGGACTTCAACCCATCCAATACTACTTTTTGTACGATACGAAATATAATTACTAATCCAATGAAGAGGGGATTCATACAATTTTTGATAAGAAAACCTGATGTCAAACTCTTTGAAATATCGATTGCAATAATTTTACTTTCTCCAAAATTATGTAAATATTTGTTCAGTGGATAAACAATCAAATCACCAATAGGACTACAGCCAAAGACGGAGCCTTCGGTGTTCGAGATATTTCTTGAACTGGTAGTTAATCAGCGTTTTTATGACCTTGGAAAGCAGGAACATTAGTGCGATCGGTCGATAATTTGAGGGCGAGAAGGATTGACCTTTTGTGGGTACAGGCTGGACAAATGCTTTTTTTCCATCCATTCGGAACGCGACCTGAAGAGTAGGATAGATATGAAAGCTATAAAGTGTCTCTTTGATTTTTGAGACTCTTGGTAAAATTTTCAGAAGGATCCAATTGACACTTTTTTAAAAAATACGAAATCCTAAAACTTGGTATACAACTTAAATATTTTAAGATTAAGTACAAAATATTTTCGTCAAGCTTATTTCGTTTAAAACAAAATAATGTTGTTGGCATTTTATAACAAATTTTATTCCAACTTTTTGTCACTTTTCTGAATGAAAAAAAAAATCATCAACAAATTTGGAAGAAACAGAAAAATATGACATTTCTGTCCTAGGAAAAAGTTTAAAATTTTATTTTAACAATTTTTTTGTAAAAAAATGGTAGCATCATTTTTTTCTGTTGCTATTTCCGAGAGCCAAAAAAAATGCAGTCGTTTTATTAAAATTTAATATTTTAAAGTTCGGCAACGATCCTTGCATTTTTTTATTCAAAATTAAGATTGAAGGTGTAATAAAGGGTGACTTTTTAGCTATAACCTTTTTGGCAACACTGGTTCAAACAGCACTGACGCACTTTTCGTGTTTTGTTTCACTGTCAAACATCTTAAGTTTGGTCTATAATTTAACCATTAATTGTCTTACAAACGAACAACGCTTGCAAATTATTGAATTTTATTATCAAAATGCATGCTCTGTTAAGAAAGTTCATCGCGTTCAAATTGTGTTCAGCGACAAAGCTCATTTTTGTCTCAATGGGTACGTAAATAAGCAGAATTGTCGATTTTGGAGTGAATATCAGCCAGAAGCATTGCAAGAGCTACCAATGCATCCAGAAAAAGTCACAGTTTGGTGCGTTTTATGGGCTGGTGGCATCATTGGACCGTACTTCTTCAAAGATGATGCGAATCGTAACGTAACTATGAATTGTGACCGCTACCGTGAGATGATATCCAATTTTTTTTGCTTAAAATGCAAGAGCTTGACTTGCATGACATGTGGTTTCAACAAAACGGTGCCACATGCCACACAACACGCCCAACAATGGACTTATTGAGAGGCGAGTTCGGTGAACATTTTATTTCACGTTTGGAACCGGTCAATTGGCCGCCTAGATCGTCCGATTTAATGCCATTAGACTATTTTTTGTGGGGCTATGTTTAAGCTCATGTCTATACAGACAAGTCCGCTTCAATTGATGCATTGATGTTTTTTTTTAACTTTTCTATAGGTTTTAAAAATCACCCTTTATAAATGTTGTTAAAACATTTTTTTGATAGCCAATTTTTTTAAGTAATAAATAGGTGTTTGGTACTACACTAGTTTTTGAAAAAGAAAGTGTTAAAAGCCATTGTTGTTGATGTTGTTTTTTATGCTGAAGATTAAGCTATTGAATTTCTATAGAATAACTTTCTTGGCTTTCAAACAACTCCCTAATGGTAATAAGATGTTTCCCGTATCACATACACCCAACATTAAAAAAAAAAGTACCGAAATAAAACCAATTCTGCGATCCTACTAGCAATTTTAGATTTCATCCGAAATTTGACATTTCAAGGTTGTGTTCCAGAAATCAGAGAATTCACCGAATTTTAAA
Source organism: Eupeodes latifasciatus (assembly GCA_920104205.1). Lineage (NCBI taxonomy): Eukaryota > Metazoa > Arthropoda > Insecta > Diptera > Syrphidae > Eupeodes > Eupeodes latifasciatus. The sequence continues at coordinate 23,262,160 of OV049926.1, read as the reverse complement.
TGAAATCTTTTTCCACGAACTTAGACACTTTTCATCTGAAATCATAGATTTTGGTTTGGTGAAAACATAATACAACATTCAACTTACAATTTCTAACAACATTCACCTTAATATTTACAAACCATCACTTTACTGTAACCACGTATAAGTTAAGTAGGTGGCCACCTACTGATTCCTTTTCTATCCATCAACTACAATCCCAGGTACCTTTGCGATAATCACATTCAGATATACTCAACTAAACTACCTCTTACACCTCCTACAACACCAACCTATCCCGACTACTGACTGAAGTTAAAATAAAACACCGAAAAACCATTTGCAAAACTCTTGAGCCTTAATGGTATCTCCAGTTCATCGTAAAAAGAACACCCTTAACCTACCTGATGGCCTATACAACAAGGATACGCACATAAATATATATTGTAACTTATAGGTTAGGCTAGGCAAGCTATGTTTGTAGGGTAAGTAAAGGAAGGTACATATATAAGGCAAGTTGTTATATTGTGGGAAATGTTTGAAACAGGTATACAGGTATAAAATGGTTTATTTATGCAAATTTTCGTCGTTTTTCAGCTTATATATTTTGCTAACAATCGTTTACACAGATTTATGTTAACTTGTTGTTTTTTTGTGGTTTTGATTGTTTGGTTTTACAAAAACATGATTTTTCTTAAGTTACCTATGATTTTTGGTTTTTGAGTAGGAAAACGAAAGATTGTTTCACTATATTTAAAGATTTGTTTTACTTGAATTATCTTCTTAGCTTTTATTAAAATGTCTTACTTCATGAATCCTCTTTTCAGGATTTGAATTACTACACGAAGCCAGGCAATTTAATAAGTAATCATATTCGAAAAAAGAGGCTGGGATGCGACCCACACTGATAACTTCCCATCCCGTCTGTCGATTTGTCTTGCTTAAAAGTTTGTCGATTTTCGTGTTCTGTTAAAAGAGTGGTCAGTTGAATTATTCTTGAAAATTTAAAAATTACCAATAACGAGATTTTTAGTCGAAAACCATTTTTTTACCAATTTTAGTACCATATCTTAAAAATTTGTATTTCTTATATAAACAAATACAAATTGGACGAATAAAATTAATTTGAAGTCAATGCCTTCTATTATTCTCGAGATATCGAGAACCGAAAATCACTTTTTACCAATTTCGCGTACTATTTTTTGTAGATTTTATTTTTTTACGAAAAAACATACTGTTAGATTTTTATAAAAAATTTACTGAATGTCGAAAACTATATTTTCTGTGAGATAAAATAAGTTTGAAGATAGGTAATAGTTTTAGTTTTTGAAAAGATATTTGAGTCGAAAATCAATTTTTACTAACTTTTATTTAATTTTGTATGGGTTTTTATTTTTTGTAAAAAAAACTGTCAATTAGATTTTTCTCAAAATTTACTGAATGGTGGCAACAATATTTTTAAAAAATAAAATTAAAAATTAGTTTAAAGCCATAATCTCAAATTTTTGAAAAAAATATTTGAGTCGAAAATCAATTTTCACCAACTTTGAGTAATGTTTTTTTTAGGTTTTTATTTTTTATAAAAAAACTGTCAATTCGATTTTTCTCAAAATTTTACCAAATGTTAAAAACATTATTCTTTGTTGCACAAAATTGTTTTGGAGATAAAATCATTTTTTGTTCGTAAATTGTTCGAGGTGACAAATATTTTTCTATCAGTTTTTTGATTTATTAAAAAAAAACGTTAATTGGATTTTTTTCCAAAAATATATTTGTTTCGTATTACGTTGCAATCTTGAATATAAAATTTATTTCAAGTCTCTAGCGTTATTTTGACGTGAGATATTTAGGGTTAACCAAAATTTTCACCTTTTTTTTAAATTGCTTTGGTAAAAAACCAACCACTCAATTTTCTTGAGAGTCCTTTCCGCATCTTTCTGCATTATTATTTGTATAACACAATTTATGTGAAGTCGATATTGTACGTACGTACACACACACGCACAGACATCTCTCTAAAAATCTTTTATTTCGACTATAGGGTTCAAGGTCCCTAGTCGAGAAATGTCACAATTTTCAATTCGACAAATAGGACCGATTACAATAACTTCCTATGGGAAGTTAAAAAAGGTGAACATTCCATTTAACGGTTTTTTATAAACCTAAAAAACTGAATCAAAATATTTGAGAAAAATCGAATTAACTTACAAAAAATAAAAACCTAAACAAAACTAATATCAAATATCTTTTCAAAATTTAAAAATATTAACTTCAAACTATTTTTATCTCAAAGAAAATATTGATTTCGACATTCAATACATTTTTATAAAAATCCAACACTCAGTTTTTTCTCATAAAAAAATAAAATCTACAAAAAATTATACGAAAAATTGGCAAAAACTGATGTTCGGTTCTCGATATCTCGTGTACAATAGAAGATATTGACTTCAAATTAATTTCAATCATCCAATTTGTATTTGTTTATATAAAAAACTAGCAAACCCGGCGAACTCCGTTTCGCCACTAGATGGCTTCGTTTTTTGTAACATTTCGTTTGGGGATTTAAAGATGAAAACAAATTATTTTTTTTGTTTTATATTTGAAAAGGAAAAATTTTATTTTATTTATTTAACAGTAATGAATTCATTTCGATTACAAAAATGAAGTGTAATTTAGTTGAACTTCTCTAAGTGAAAATGAAAGTGAAAGTAAATACTGAATCGAAGCGTTATACTTGTCCGCAAATTATCCGTTTCATTGAAGTGCTCTTTGGTAAACCACATTTTTATTTTTTTGGTCTGACGATAACACAAACAAAGCGGATGGTTTCCCAACTCGTGTACACGCAACGTTTAGCTGCCCAAGTGAAAAACAATGATTTTCTAAATTTATCCCGCAAGCACTAAGCGATTGGACTTGCGACTTGTTAATTGTCATTCGGACGTAAGGCGAACCGTAAATTGAAATCGTTTGAAGTCAAACGGAAGATCAGTCGGAATAATTGGTATTCGAGGAATACATACATTTCCACCTGCGTATTTTCCATTAATAATGGTTGCCTCAATCAAATTCGGCGTAAGTCTTTTAATCGCAAGTCGAGTACCGTTGCAAAGTCGCGGTGGATTCAAATTACGCAATATCATAATAACTAAACCAACTTTGAGTTGCAACTCATTATCCAACTCCGTTGGATAATTTTAATTTACTACATCATCGGGATTTGTTATGGAATCAACGGATTTGTATGTCACCAAATCGAAAGCGATTTTTGATTGAATGGTGAGATTCAGTGCGTGTACATCATTATTTTTTGCGGCGAAAATTACTCGTTGACTTTACCAAGCATAATTCTGATAATTCTCACTAATGTTTGGGAAAACATTAAGAGTAATTAATCCAGTTGTCGCATCAACTGGCACTTTTCCATTTCCAACAGCTAACAATTATTTGGAAAAATGTGCAGCACTTTGATCATTTTGAAGTTGAACTCTCATATAAGTTTTTAGCGATAATGTTTTTACGTTATTACACAAAAGCGATGCATTCAGGCAAGCATTCAATTCATCTACAGGCGTTCCACGGGGAATTACATTGTATGGCTTGCATGTTCGCACGTCGTACTCTAGGCATTTTATATTATAGATTATTTTTTGTTCTCAAAATATTCTACGTGACAAATATTTTGTTTCAGTTTTTTTATTTAAAAAAAAAGATAACTGATTTTTTCGAAAATATACCAAATATGCTCAGAATGTGTAATACATAATTTCATATAAGTGGATTTGGGGTCAACCAAATTTTTCACTTTTTTCTTAAACTGTTATGATAAAAAAAAACAATCACTAATTTTTTTTAAAAGTCGTTTTTGCATTTTTTTCTTATTATCTTTAAAACAAACGTTATTTGAAGTCGATATCTCTGACGTTTCTAGAGATATGGTTGACTTAAAAAGGTTCCCAAAAGTAAGCTTTGGTTTAGAATATTGGGCTCTTGAAACGTCAAAAAATTTAAAAATTTTCAATTCCACAAATCGGAACTAACCGGAAGCTAAACGGAGTTCACCGTTTTTCTGTTGAAATTTTTCCTAAATTTTGTCTGCTATAAACCTCACGGAGTCCGAGACCTTTCCAACGAATGCAAAACCGTGGAAATCGGTTCGTGCGTTCTGGAGTTATAGCGTCAGGAAGGATAACCCGACTTATTTTTATATTATAGATAAAAACTTCTAAGAATTGCTACTAAAATTAATAAAAATTGTTTTTCGACTAAAAATCGCGTTCACAAAAATAGATTTTGAAATCAAACTATTTCATCACATGAAAAATATTGTTGGTAATTTTAAAATTTTGTACAATAATTCAACTAACAACTTTTTTACCAAAACACGAAAACCTACAAACCTTTCAAGCAAGACAAATCAAAAGACGGAATGGGAAGTTATCAGTGTGGGTCGCATCCCAGCCTCTTTGAACAAATTGGAAAAAAAAAAAACACTTTTATTATCTATTTTAAGAGTTTGACAAAAATCCAAGTACAGTTTTTACTTTTTGTAAATTGATTCAAGGATTTTAAGTGTCTTTTTAAGATCGATCAAAGCATATTTCAAAAAATTATGTTTTCAATTTTTCTCATTTATATTGAAGACTAAAAGGCAATAAAATTTGAGCTATAACCTTGAAAGGTCATTAAATACGAATTTAATCTGAAAACTGTCACACCTTTCGAAATAATGTCCATCCAACTGGTATCCCTTTGTATTTAAAAAAGGCTCGAAGGAAATAGTCACAAATATGTATACGACCATTTTATTTTTCTTAATGCTCTGCTCTTTTTATCCATCACTGGTATTTTTATTGCATTTTTGGAGTTGGAAATGTGAGTCAGGGAATACATAAGCACACGATAAGAAATCTACATTTTTGAAAATTCACTTTTTATTTTAAGCACTATAAACACCACCACCCCACCCCCAAAAACCACCCATCCTATTAAAAGGAAGAGAAAAAAAAAGGATAATAAAAATCCACGCACCCACCGTTGATAGTGGTGCGGCGCGGCGGCGGCGACGAAGCCATTATGCGGGACTTGGTACAAAATCCAGGACCAACTACGCTATCATACCAAACAACAAGATATAATCATACATACTTATAGATAGTGCAAAGGACAAAAAGCTGTGTAGTGTATGAAAGAGCAAAAGTTGCTGTAGTCATCGTAGAGCAAGGCGACCGTCGCGACGGTTGTTGGTGTAGCGAGAGGCGATATTTATATGAAAACACTGCATTGCAATGCACGTATACCTATACAAAATATACTTATATGTATAGGAGGAGCTATAGGAGCTATATATTCGTAGGAGCAAAAAGGATGGTTATTTTCCTGGCGGCACTTGACGTTAATTATCCTTGTTAAGTGTGAAGCTCATAATGTGACACGCTGGGAAGCGTTTAACCAATATTTATTGTAGGGAAATGAAAACACCAACTGCGGGCTAAAATGCTCATTATATGAAGGATGTGTGTTCTGTGTTCCTGTGTTGTGTCTTGTGTGTGCGAAGTGCGATGTTGGTTTTTAAATTCATACTATGCCTCATATTATATTTATTTTGCTCACATTTGTATTTATTTTTGTTCTATTGTCCTTGGAGGTATACAAAGCACACATCCAACACAATTTCCAGTTCAAGAGTTTTGTTTTTTTTTTTGGAAATTAAATGTCTACACTCTCTGGGCAAAATGAAAACAAAATATTTTTTGATAGAGTTTTCCTCAGCTTAAAAAGCTGTGTTTTAATTTCAAGGATAAGATAACAACTTAATTACTAACTTATTAGTATCTCAACACATAAAGCGTTCTCAAATATCCCAATGACATTTCTTCCAGAACAAACGTCATCTACATCATCTACGATAATTGTTTTTTTTTTTCTTAAGCTCTTGAACTTAGGGGCTACCAATGAATTGTAGTTCGAAGAACAGAATTCCGAAGAATGACAAGATATTTTAGACGTGAGGAAAATTTTGCAAAGGGATGTACACGAAAAATACTGAAATATAGGTTGCACCATCTAGATCTTATGTACATTGCATAAATTCGCCATTTTTCAGACGATTTTAAGAGGTCAAAATAATACTGAAGCGTTATCCAGTGTCATTTTACCTATCATTCGATACCCATTAAAAGAACTTGTTGAAATCGTAACCCCTCACATTGGAAACGATACTGTTCTGAAAACTGTGGGGATTTATCGTAAATAAAATGCACGATTGGGTATGACAAAGATGCTCTTAAAAATATTACATATATTTTAAGATCTAAAAATATAACTGCAAAATGAGTTTATCTTTAAAAATTTAAAGGCCATTTAATTTGTAAAAAAATGTATTGTCTTGTTTTAAAAAACCTTAAAACGTTTTTTTTTTTTAAATTAATTTTTTTAAATAAAATGTTTCAATTTTGAACTTCGGTCTGATTCGTCGAACTGAAAATGTTAACATTTCTCTACGTTTCAAGGTCCCAAGAATCTAAATTAAAAGTTTTTAGAGACATGTCTGTGTGTGCGTTTGTTTGTTCGTAAGGCCGTGCGTCCGTACGTTCGAAATACCATTTTTAGTCGTCCATATCTGAAGAACCTTAAGAAATATCGACTTCAAATTTATTTTGTTTTTCATATAATAACTCATAATAAATTAAGCATGAATTCATATATCTCACGAAGCAATAAATCTCGCGATTTCAATTAAATTATTTATTAACTTCCCATAGGAAGTTATTGTAATGGGTCCGATTTTTCGAATTGAAAATTTTGACATTTCTCGACGTTTCAAGGTCCCTAGAGTCAAAATAAAAGATTTTTAGAAAGATGTCTGTGCGTGCGTATGTCCATACGTCCGTACGTCTGTATGTCTGTACGTCCGTACGTTCTCGACGTTTTTTTTCGTCGTCCATAGCTCAAGAACTAGAAGAGATATCGACTCCAAATAAATTTTGTTATACAGATAATAAGGCAGAAAGATGCAGAAAGGGCACTCAAGAAAATTGCGTGGTCGTTTTTTTTACCATAGCAGTTTAAAAAAAAGTTGAAAATTTTGGTTAAACCTTATTATCTCATGAACCAATTACGCCAGAGAATTAAATTAAATTTTATATTATATATTGTAACGTAATACAAAACAATTACATTTTTGGAAAAAAAAATAAAATTAACGTTTTTTTTATAAATTAAAAAGAAACTGAAAAAAAAATTTGTCACCTCGAAAATTTTACGAATAAAATATGATTTCATCTCCAAAACAATTTGGTGCAACGAAGAATAATGTTTTTGGCATCTGATAAAATTTTGAGCAAAATCGAATTGACAGTTTTTTTACAAAAAATAAAAACCTAAAAAAAATTAATAAAAGTTGGTAAAAATTGATTTTTGACTCAAATATCTTTTCAAGACTTTGAGATATTGGCTTTAAACTAATTTTATCTTATAAATAATTTTATTTTCAACATTCGGTAAAATTTTGAGAAATGTTGGATTGACAGTTTTTTTTACAAAAAAACAATACTAAGACTTGGTAAAAATTTACTTTCGACTCAAATAGCTTTTTAAAAATTACAAATATTGGCTTCAAGCTTATTTTATTTCACAGAAAATATTGTTTTTGATATTCAGTATTTTTTTTATAAAAATCCAACAGTCCGATTTTTCATCAAAAAATAAAATCTACAAAAAATAGTACGCAAATTTGGTAAAAATTGATACATATAGACAAACTTTTAAGCAAGACAAATCGATAGACGGGATGGGAAGTTATCAGTGTGGGTCGCATCCCAGCCTCTTTTTTATTTTATAATGTTACGTGTTAGTTAGTTAGTTAGTATAATTTTGAAAAAAAAAATCATTTAGGGGTTTTCTTAATAAAAAAAAACTGATACCAAAAATAATTGTTACCTCGAATATTTTACAACAAAACGATGATATTACTCGTTAAATTGTATGCAATTAAAAAAAACGTTTTTGATATGTGGTAAAGTTTTAAGAAAAACAAAAATCAAAAAAAAAACACTACTAAAAGTTGATTTTTGACTAAAAATCTTGGTAAAAATTAAAGAAATTGCCTTTATATCATAGAGAAAATTCAATATTGTCAGTTTTTTATAAAAATTACGGATTTTTAAAAAATACTACGAAAAATTGATAAAAATTGATGTTCGATTCCAATATTTCTAAAATAGATGAAGGTTGATCTAAAAATTATTTTATTCCATGCAAACTTTGTTAACGTAAGATAATGTTCAAAGTAAAATATAACCAATATATTTATAAAGAAATTTAAATTTTCAAAAAAAATGCTGCTAAAACTGATAAAAATCATTTTTCGACACAAAAAATGTCGGGAATGAAAAAGGTTTTTTAATCAAACTTATTTAACTATATACAAAATATTATTTTTAAATTTTATTAAATTAAAAAAAAAATCAATTATAATAACTTTTTGTACAAAACACGAAATTTACAAAACCAACAAAAAATGATTTGAAATGGTTTTCGATTCAAAAATTATGAGAACAGAAGAATTAATTGACTCCAAATTTCTTTAACTCGCACAAAATATTGTTATTAATATATTTAACTGCATTTTATTTCTTGAATTTCTTAATTCATTTTATTATAATGATGTATTTTATTTTGTTTAAATTTATTTTGTTTTTATTAGATTTATACATTTTTTACTAAATTTATAATAACTCAAATACAAGGATTTTAAAAGAAACTTAAGCATCGTTCATTATTTTATTTTCCGCAGAATTACACTTCTAATAACATTAAACAATCAAAAAAGTTTAAATTATTTATTTAGAACTAAAATTAACATAAATTGTTATAAAATGTTGATCTGACACTTTTCTCAGTCTCATAAAAGCCGGTTGTTTACAAAAATGTTTATAACACTCGCATATTTGTATGACCACGTGTTTCGGAGAAAACAAATAAAATATGACTTGCGCAATAAAATTTCAATTTTCAAAATAAAAGAGAATATTTTCAATTCAGTTTCTCCCTCATCTCAAATGTATGAATTCATAAATCTGACTCTCTCTCTCTCAATATAAGTTCATAGGATATTTTGTTTCCGAAAACACTGGGATTTCGGATTTATCTACTTGTATCAATATTTTGTTGTATCTCAAAATTCTGAATGAATAAAAACTTCCCATGATATCTTCTGGCAAAATATCTTAATAGACAGTCAGTCGTTCTTTATATTTACGTTCAACAACAAGGAAAGGAGAGTTTTTGATTGACTGATTTTTAATTTTGATTTTTCAAAAAACTCGTTATAATTTTCTTCTCAATACAAGCAAATTAATATATCTTAAAAATATCGTTTGCGTAGTGATTAACTTTCGTAATTCAAGATTTAAAAGTAAACAAAGAAATAAATATTTATTTGAAAATTTACAACTGACCATAAATTGCACTGTTCTTTGCAACTTCTGACCGTAAGTTCAAAAAGTTATTTAGGAATAATTAGAAGCTGAATTATTTTATGACTTTTGGTTTTAGTGTCGAAGATTTTGTTGTAAGACTTAAACATTTGAATGTTATAGAAATTATTTAAGAATATGTTAAAATGATATAAGCAACTCATAAAATAATATAAAAAAGAAAACTTCGTTTAAGTTTACTATTTAAAATGTTTGTTTTCTTGGTTTTGGTTTTCAACATACCGCAGGTTTTATGTTTGTGTTTCAGATTTAAATAACAAAATTAATTTGTACTTGGACCCTTTTTAATAGCTTCATAAGTTATTTGTTTTCTTACTTACAGTGGAAACACCTATAATCAATCATTCATCCTTTTTTTTCAAATACGAAAATGTTATTATCAAAAATGCACTTTTCTGTCTATTTAGCAATTTCGACTCAAATTTAATTTCAAAATTTCGGATTCGTGTATTTTATCAAACGGTAAATAAAAAGTATTCCTCTGAATAAATTTGTATAAGAAATTAGATGTCGCAGTCACCGACATTAAATTAAGTTATGAAAAACAAGAAAAATGTGTATACGCCTCAGTGTACCACAAAAAAAGAGGCTGGGATGCGACCCACACTGATAACTTCCCATCCCGTCTGTCGATTTATCTTGCTTAAAAGTTTGTCTATATGTATCAATTTTTACCAAATTTGCGTACTATTTCTTGTAAATTTTATTTAAAAAAAAAGGGACTGTTGGATTTTTATATCGAATGATATATGAATATCGAAAACAATATTTTCTGTGAAATAAAATAATTTTGAAGCCAATATTTGTAATTTTTGAAAAGCTATTTGAGTAGAAAGTAAATTTTTTTTTCTGTTTTTTTGATTTATAAAAAAACCGTCAATTGTATTTTTTTCCAAAAACATAAGTGTTTTGTATCACGTTACAATATATAATATAAAATTTAATTCAAGTCTCTAGCGTCATTGGTTCATGAGATATTTAGGGTTAACCAAAATTTTCACCTTTTTTTTAAACTGCTATGGTAAAAAAACCACCCACGGAATTTTCTTGAGAGCCCTTTCTGCATCTTTCTGTCTTATTATCTGTATAACAAAATTTATTTGAAGTCGATATCTCTTCTGGTTCTTGAGCTATGGACGACGAAAAAAACGTCGCGAACGTACAGACGTGCGGACGTACGGACGTACGGACGTATGAACGTACGTACACACGCACGCACAGACATCTTTCTAAAAATCTTTTATTTCGACTCTAGGGACCTTAAAACGTCGACAAATGTCAAAATTTTCAATTTGACAAATCGGACCCATTACAATAACTTCCTATGGGAAGTTAATAACAATGTGGGTTTATATATACATATATTGTTAATACATTTCACTTCGTATGGGTAATGTATACTAAGTATTTTTAAAAATTTAATATTACTAAAATAATATTTTCCTTTCGTCTTTTGTCTTAACATGAATTCGGTTTCACGAAATCGTTTCAATTCTCTGAAACTTAGAACTTACTTGAATTACATGATCCAGAGTCAATAGAAAAGTTACATAATGTAAATGTGGACCTTACAATAGAGAATTTTAAATATTTTACTCAAAAATTCTAAATTCTATCGAAATATAAAAAACTATATTCCCTTTAATGTTAAAATAGTGTTTCTGACGTTTTGTTATGTTTTGGGTTCGGGATGAGATTTAATTTTCCCAATATCAGAGTGTCATGAGCACTTTAAATCTACAGCCGCTTTATATAAAGGAAAAAAAAGGTACAAAGAATTTAGTATGGATTTATTTGAATGAGTCTGAAACCAAGGTGTTGAGAAGGCTTCACATTCCCCTCCCAACCATGCACACCCAACAAAAATTATTGAATGGCCCAAATAAATCAACTCGAAACTGTTGTTTTTGAGGTGTATACCCTACTTTATAAAATTTTATTCAAAATTCATTTTGTTTTTTCTATTTAAAATGTAAGTTATATTTCATTTGATCTAAGATCGTTTGCCTGCAAATATTAAAATAATGAAGAAAAAAATGCCTGGAAAAATTTACCTACATAGTACATATGTTATTTATGTATGTCTAACTATGTATACTCGTTCTGAACAATGTTTTTTTTTACGATGGCAAAAAAAATTTTCTTTCTTTTATCTGTACACTATTGATTATAAGAAGAATTAATTGAAATTAAAATGAAAACAAATTTGAATCTGAATTTTGAAATTTTGAACATTTGTAGGTAATTAATTGAGGATACGATAAAGGTTTAAATTTTAATTTTGAGAATTTAAAAAAAAAAATTCTTAAAGTTGCCTGATTTCTCCGTTATCCTTATCTGCATTTAACTTGGGGTAAATCCAGTGAAGAAGGGAAATGGTTCTGACGGTGGTGGTGAAGTTGGATGGATCTGTGTCCAGTTCCTAGAAGCGGAGCTATGGTGTCTCATATTTAAAATATATAAGACGCTTAGAAAATAAAACTGGAGATGTACTTATCATAATTAACATACCGTTTTTTTGTTCTAAATTCGTTTAAATCCTGTTTTAGTTTTTTCGTTTTTCAGAGGGAAAACGATTGATAGTTTTTTTTTTTTTTTTATATACGGGCTTATAAATTTATCAATGCACAATGTTTGTTCTTTTTAACTTCCCATAGGAAGTTATTGTAATGGGTCCGATTTGTCAAATTAAAAATTTTGACATTTCTCGACGTTCTAGGTCCCTAGAGTCGAAATAAAAGATTTTTAGGAAGATGTCTGTGCGTGCGTGTGTACGTACGTCCGTACGTCCGTATGTCCGTACGTCCGTACGTTCGCGACGTTTTTTTCGTCGTCCATAGCTCAAGAACCAGAAGAGAGTTCGACTTCAAATAAATTTTGTTATACAGATAATAAGGCAGAAAGATGTAGAAAGGGCTCCCAAGAAAATAGCGTGGGTGCTTTTTTTACCATAGCAGTTTAAAAAAAGTGAACATTTTGGTTAACCCTAAATATCTCATGAACCAAAAACGCTAGTGTCTTGAATTAAATTTTATATAATATATTGAAACGTGATACCAAACAAATATATTTTTTGAAAAAAAATCCAATTAACGGTTTTTTTTTATAAATCAAAAAAAAAACTGAAAAAAAATTTGTCACCTCGAAAATTTTACAAATTCAAAAAGATTTTATCTCCAAAACAATTTTGTGTAACGACAAATAACGTTTTTAACATCTGGTAAGATTTTAAGAAAAATCTAATTGACATTTTTTTTTATAAAAAATAAAAACCTAAAAAAACTTTACTCAAAGTTGGTAAAAATTGAATTTCGACTCAAATATCTTTTCAAAAACTGAAGATTATGGCTTTCAACTAATTTTAACTTATAAGAAATATTGTTTTCAACATTCGGTAAAACTTTGAGAAAAATCGAACAGACAGTTTTTTTACAAAAAATAAAAACCTAAAAAAAAATAATAAAAGTTGGTAAAAATTGATTTTCGACTCAAATATCTTATCAAAACCTTGAAATATTGGATTTAAACTAATTTTATCTTTTAAAAAATATTGTTTTCAATATTTGAACAAATTTTGAGAAAAATCAAATTGACAGTTTTTCTTACAAAAAATAAAAACTTAAAAGAAAATTTAACAAAAGTTGGTAAAATTTGATTTTGGACTCAAATATCTTTTCAAAAATTTGAGATAATGGCTTCTAACTAATTTTAACTTATAAGAAATATTGTTTTCAACATTCGGTCAAATTTTGAGAAAAATCAAATTGACAGTTTTTTTACAAAAAATAAAAACCTAAACAAGAAAATTAATAAAATTTGGAAAAAATAATTTTCGACTGAAATATCTTTTCAAAACTTTGAGATATTGGCTCTTAACTACTTTTATCTTTTAAAAAATATTGTTGTCAACATTCATTACAATTTTTAGAAAAATCGAATTGACAGATTTTTTACAAAAAATAAAAACCGAACAAAAAAACAATACTAAAACTTGATATTTCAGTAGTTTTTTTTTTTATAAAAATCCAACAGTCCGTTTTTTTTCATAAAAAAATAAAATCTAAAAGAAATAGTACGCAAATTTGACACAAATTTTCTTTTCAATTGCAACTTTTTTTTTGTTTTGTTTTATTTTTGGGAGCAAATAATGACGTTATTCGGTTTAATGTTCTTCACCAACTGTCGAGTGCATGACATTGAATTATTTTTAGTTTTTCCAAAAATGATCCCATCTCCCTCTTAACTAATAATAAGAATCGCGCGATTTAACCGTTGCTTTGATTTTGTGCACTTGTTTCTAAATTCTAATGTATGTATGTATGTACATTAGAAAAGAATGCATTGGGTAAGGTAAAATTTTAGTTTGCGGTGTTTTTTCTCCATAACTCAAAAAAAAAAAATGGTTTGAGAAGCAAAAAAAGTAATACTAGTGCACATCACTTGGAAGTTAGTGGTGGCAAAACAATTAAATGTTATCGGAATAGCACATTACAATTTCTTATGAAACAGAAAATAGTTCATATTTTCATATTTCAGCCTTACGCTTTTTAAAATGTCCAAACAATTCTGAATTTTTAAAATAATATTTTGGAAATTTTTTGAATTGCTGCATTTTGCTGAAGAAGAATTCAAAAATATTTGAATTAAGAAAGTCTAAATTTTGAATAAGTGCTATGTAAATTACTGAACTTAAATATTTTGTAAAAATGTATTTTAAAAATCAGAATTTTGAAATAATTTTAAAATTACTTGATTCAAGAAAAGAATGAGAAGGTTTCCAAAATTGAAACCCTAACATTTTTGTTTTTGTTCAAACTGGAAAACTAACCAGAATATTTTTTAACAATTCAGAAAAGTTGGAAATTCTGCCTGACAGGAAACAAAAGAAAGGCAGAATGCAAAACTTAAATTAGACCAGAAAATCCAATGATCTAAATTTTAAATATCTAGATAAATGTTCAATATCTATTGTAAGTAAAAATTAGATTGTACGCCTTGTAAACAGTTAACACTTCTTAAAAATCAATCAACTTGGTCTTGAAATAAACTCACTTTTAAGATTCAATAAGAAATAAATCACTCCGAATGCGAAGAACCATGTTCGAAGAAAAGATACATGTATCTTTATCCTATTTCCCTCGTGCCACAAAAATGCTCCCATATGACCATAAAACTTTTCTTCATAACTTGGGGAGTAATAAATTTAATTGGCAACCACTCTATATTCGATCTAGAGAAAGGTTTTTTCTCTTTAGCTTCAAGCTCAACAGCAACAAAAAGAAAACTATAAAAAAAGAAACAAAGAAGAAACAATTTTCAAAATCCTTATAATAACCTATGAAAGTTACATACATATACGTATACATATATTTGGTTCATTCTAGTTTTTTGAGAAACCAAAGCCATAAAATCCGGTTTCTAACCCCTCGAGCTGACAAAAGCTTTTGCCTATTTTGGTTTACTTTACCCAGTTCCGCACGACTGCAAAACATTCAATGCTTCTTCAATTTTGTGCGAAGGAGGTCGGCGCAGGACCTCACCGCATCGCATCAAGAACAAGCATCCAGCGAGAGAGAGCCGTGGGCCTCCCAGCCCAGACCCACACCCAGACCCAGACCCCGGCCCAGAGATCTAAGTCAAAAAGGTGCACTTAAACGGAAGCTTCATATAGCAAGTTCCATCAGTAGCAACGATTCCATCCATATATACGAATATACTCGTAAATACATACGCCTAACTTGCAACCCTTTGAACAAAACGAAGGGACTTATAGCCTCGAAGGCAGACCTGTGGGATATCTTCAACCTACAACCTACGTACAACTCCTATATCGCACTAACATTGCAATCCTGGGTGATAATAGAGTTTTCACAGTCTCGAAATTCGTTCGTTTGGCTGGCATCATCAGAGGAATTGGAGGGAGAATATAGGAGGGTTCCGTTCCGCCATAATGGCATTCTAGCTTATGGGTATGGGAATGTCTGGAAGGGGTCTAACGTTCGTTGGTTGTTGCACAACGTGTGTAATTAGTATTCCTGGCATGTAAATGAACAAATTTAATTTTAGCTTGCTATTTGATTTTCGTGCCGCATGAATTCTAGTTCGAGCTATAGAGGGGCACAAAAGGACGAATAGTCCTGGCGAAGAAGAAGAAGAAGAGCTTCTAGTCGTGCGGTTGTTTAGGAGCATGCTGAAGGGATAAGTTGTTGCTTTTGCTTGCGCTGCTGTGCGCTATGCTGGCTGATGGTTATAGATGGGTATGGGATAAGGATAGGAATAGGAATATCCTTTCGTTTTATGTGAAATAAATACCAAAGAGGCGCATTGTATAAAGTGAATCAATTGCGGAAGTTGTCCTTCAACAGGGCAATAGCAATACTCTCGACTATCGTAGAAATGAGAAAACGATTTAGTTGGAATTTTAGGTTAGTTTTGTTGGAATGTTTATAGACATTTATTTTGTTATGTAGGTACAAAAATATACATATATATAGGATTTTAGGTTAGGTTGGTATACTTGGTTTACTTGGTATAGGTAAGATAGATACTGGTTGATGGGAATTTTTGCTACTATTTTTGTTTTAATCTTTTTCTATAGAAATGGGTTTATGCGTAGGAATAAGTATATAGTAGCTGTTAGATTTTGTGCAGGGACTTCATTAAAGGGTTTTATTAAGTTTTCATTAAACTTTTATCGTTAATCTCTTTGTTTTTTTGGGTTTGGTGAATTCTTTGAATTTTTTGAGTTCACCAGTTGATCACCGACTTATCCAAGAGTGAATTTAAATTTTTTCATAATACAGACTTGTTAAGTTTTTGCATTGTTTTGTATTTTGTTCTCGGCACTAGAATAAAATAATCAGGAAAATAAATCACAATTTTTATTTTTGACTCTTTTTCCAAAATTGAATTTAAGCTTTGATCCATATCCAACTTGAAACTTGAAATCAAGCTAAATATGGAAATTTTGGGAAGTATTTCCCACTAATAAGAAATTCAGCAAGCTTAAAAAAATACCGAAAATTAAAAAAATTAATACTAAAATTGAATAAATTAGTAGTTTCAATAAATTTTATTTTAATAAATTAGCTAAAAAAAATTGAATCTCGAAAGTATTTCCTTGAAGAACTATGACCAAAACATTGACAAAATATTTCATTTTAGTGATTGAAATGTTTGTTTCTATTTTATGAATGTTTAAAATTTAAATACAAAATATTAGTCGGGCTTATGTAACGGGGACTTTTTTCTTATCAATAAACCTATCTTGAGATCTTAATCACTTACAATTTCTTACCATTACGATGAAATGTTGGACATTCAAAAAAGAGTCAATTTGTGTGTTCAACTGATTTTTACTTGCTACATATAGGAATTATGTACTTGTGGCAAGTATTGCATTCGTACAAATTTCAAACTATAAAATTTAATAAAACATGAAATTGTGCTGGAAGAGAAATCAAAAAACTTGGTTCCGGTGATTTCGTACGTCTGACTTTTCTCGCCCTCAGAACCCATTGAGTTCAATTTTTTTTAAAAAGAGGCTTTGATGCGAACCACACTGATAACTTACCATCCCGACTTTCGATTTGTTTTGCTTAAAAGGTTTGTAAGTTTTCGTGTTTTGTTAAAAAAGTTGTCATTTGAATTATTCTTAAAAATTTCAAAATCATCAACAATATTTTGTATAAAATGAAATAGTTTGATTTCGAAATCTATTTTTGTTAACGAGATTTTTAGTCGAAAATCAATTTTTACCAATTTTAGTAGCATATCTTAAAAGTTTTTATTTTTGTTTAATTGGATGAATGAAATTAATTTGAAGTCAATAACTTCTATTGTTAACGAGATATCCAGAAACGAGCATCAATTTTTACCAAATTTGGGTACATTTTTTTTTTGTTTTTTTTTTTTTGTGATTGTTGGATTTTTATAAAAAATTAACTGAATGTAGAAAACAATACAATATAGATAAAATAAGTTGAAAGCCTATATTTTTAATTTTTGAAAAAATATTTGAATGAATTTTTACTAACTTGTATTATTTTTTTAGGCTTTTATTTTCTGTAGAAAAAACTATCAATTCAATTTTTCTCAAATCTTTACCGAATGTTGAAAATAATATTTCTTATAAAATAAAATTAGTCTTAAGCCATAATCTTAAAGTTTTGAAAAGATACGAGTATTTGAGTAGAAAATTACTTAAGCCTTACCAACTTTTATTAATGTTTTTAAGCTTTTTTATTTTTTGTAAAAAAAAAACTGTCAATTCGATTTTTTTCAAAATTCTACCAGATGTCAAAAACGTTATTTCTTGTTACATAAAATTATTTTGCAGATAAAATCATTTTTTGTCGGTAAAATATTTAAGGTGAAAAACAGTTTTGTTCCCCCTTTTTTTTATTTATAAAAAAAACGTTAGTTGGAGTTTTTTTCCAAAAATATTATTTGTTTGGTATTACGATACAATATATAATATAAAATTTAATTCAAGTGCCTAGCGTTATTGGTTGGTGAGATATTTTGGTTTAACCAAAATTTTCAAATTTATTTTAAATTGCTATGTCAAAAAAATCACCCACGCAATTTTTTGAGAGTCCTTTCTGCAACTTTCTGCTTTATAATCTGTATAATAAAATGTATTTGAAGTCGATATCACAACTGGTTCTTGAGCTATGGACGACGAAAAAACTTTGCGAACGTACGGATGTACGAACGTACGTAAACACGCACACAGAGACATCTCACTAAAAATCTTTTATTTCGACTCTAGGGACCTTGAAACGTCGAGAAATGTCAAAATTTTCAATTCTACAAATCGAACCGATTACAATAACTTCCTATGGAAAGTAATAAAGTTTAAAGCAATTTTACTCTTAGAGTGTTCTTAATATTTTTAATACAAGGTTAGGTTAGGTTAAAGTGGCTGTTGGTTTGGGACGACCAACACACTTAGACCAAAGTATGGTCCGTTGTGATACCACATGGATCAGTTAATCAGCTTAACTCGTTGAACCAATTGGAGCTTCGAATGAAGGGTAGGAGACCCTGAATTTTTTAGATCGCTGGTATCGTTAAAGTAGTAGTCTCCAAGGTGGATTCTACGTCTTATAAGGCAGGGCATGTGCACAGAAGATGAGAGATTGTCTCCTCTTCTTCCTCGTCCATGCAACTCCTACAAAAATCATTTGCAGGGGCTCCAAGTCGAATAGCATGCCTTCCTATTAAGCAGTGCCCAGTCAGGACACCTATAACGTAGCTAATGTGCAATCTACTCAGAGAGATTAATTGTTTTGAGCGCTTGGTGCTAAGATTAGGCCAAATTCGTTTAGTCGCTACACAGGTGGTGGTGTTATTCCACCTGAAGTTTGTTTTCTCTATGGTATCTTGCTTTAGCAAGAGCTTACATGTAGCTAAGGGGATACCTATGCTAGCATTGTGAGCCAGCAGAGGTAAAGCTTTGCAATTTCCTGGAATGTCTCTATGGCCCGGCACCCAGAAAAGGTGAATTTTGAACTGTGTAGCCATCTCCGTAAGAGATGATCGACAATTTAGGGCTGTTAGTGAGTTAGTGGAGACAGAGTCTAGGGACTTTAACGCAGCTTGGCTATCCGAGAAGATGCGTATATCATTAGTAGATATAACGTCTTCTCTAAGCCAGGATAGGACTTCTTTTATAGCCAGGATTTCAGCTTGGAACACGCTACAATGATCGGGTAGACGAAAGTAGAGACTTAAGTTTAGTCTATCTGAGTATACGCCTCCACCAACCCCATCCTCCGTTTTTGATCCGTCTGTATAGAAGTTTATAGGACCATCGTTCAAAAATGATGTATTCTCCCAAGAAGACCTGGGAGGTATAGTCACTTTGAAGCTATAGTTATTAAACTGAGGATGGGGTATGGTGTAGTCAATATTACTGTTTATAGTTCTGAACGAGTTCAAAATAGTGGTGTGGCCAATTCCATTATTGATCCACAGAGAGGAGGCTTGAAGCCGTATGGTAGTATAAGCGGCCGTTTGCTTGCTGAAAATGTCCAGCGGTATTAGATGGAACTGAACATCAAGTTAGGCGGAGGGGCTACTGTGGCCTTGTTTATTCTCTCTTGAATATTAGGTTTCCAACTTAATTTCTTATCCAAAATGAGACCCAAGTATTTTGCTTGTTCAGAGCATTTAAGTGGTGCACCGTTTATGAGGGGAGGGTCAATGTGTGGGACTTTGTATTTCCTTGTGAAGAGGACAAGGTCGGTTTTTTGTGGGTTAACGCCTAGTCCACACCGATTTGCCCATCTGGTGAGCTTATTTAAAGCGTTTTGTAAGAGTTCTTTTAGTATATTGGGATGTTTACCCGTTACCGCAATAGCAACATCGTCCGCATAAGCAAACACTCTGTATCCCTCTGTTTCTAGAGTAATTTTATTACTAAGTTCCAGAGGAGAGGGGATAGGACACCACCTTGTGGCGTACCTCTGCTGACACCCCTTTGTGTAGTAAAATCGCCCAGTTTTGAATTGATAATCCTGCTTATCAGCATCTGATTAATCAATTCGCTGATCGACTTATCTACCTTCAGAGATGCCAATACACGTGCAAATGCAGATGTGTCGACATTGTTAGGCCGCGTTTCCATTTGCAAGAAAACTTCTGCAATAAATGTCCGATAGTCTGTCCGACAGTGAATTGCAAGTGGAAACTACCAAGCAAGTTCTATCGCGTCAGTACTTTCATAACTTCTTGCGAGTATTTGCAAGTTCAATTAATTGCTAGTTTAAACACTTCTGCATCGACTCGCGACAGATCTTGCAGCTTATCGAAACAGTTTCGTATATCTCGCGCAAGTGGCTGGTCTTTCCTTCGGTGATATTGACTCACGGAATCGAGTGTCTTGTTTTTAACTTCCCATAGGAAGTTATTGTAATGGGTCCGATTTGTCGAATTGAAAATTTTGACATTTCTCGACGTTTCAAGGTCCCTAGAGTCGAAATAAAAGATTTTTAGAAAGATGTCTGTGCGTGCGTGTGTACGTACGTCCGCGACGTTTTTTTCGTCGTCCATAGCTCAAGAACCAGAAGAAATATCGACTTCAAATAAATTTTGTTATACAGATAATAAGGCAGAAAGATGCAGAAAGGGCTCTCAAGAAAAATGCGTGGTTGGTTTTCTTACCATAGCAGTTTAAAAAAAAGGTGACAATTTTGGTTAACCATAAATATCTCATGAACCAATGACGCTAGAAACTTAAATTAAATTTTATAATATATATTGTAGCGTGATACAAAACAAGTATATTTTTGGAAAAAAATCCAAATAACGGTTTTTTATAAATAAAAAAAAACTGAAAAAAAAATTTGTCACCTCGAAAATTTTGCGACTAAAACATGATTTCATCTCCAAAACAATTTTGTGCAACGAAGAATAATGTTTTTGAAATCTTATAAAATTTTGAGAAAAATCTAATTGATAGTTTTTGTAAAAAAAAAATTAAAACCTAAAAAAAAATTTAACATAAGTTGGTAAAAATTGTTTTTCGACGTAAATATCTTTTAAAAAATTTGAGATTA
Organism: Eupeodes latifasciatus; assembly: GCA_920104205.1. Lineage (NCBI taxonomy): Eukaryota > Metazoa > Arthropoda > Insecta > Diptera > Syrphidae > Eupeodes > Eupeodes latifasciatus. The sequence continues at coordinate 23,241,117 of OV049926.1, read as the reverse complement.
TGGCTTTCAACTAATTTTATCTTATAAGAAATATTGTTTTCAAAAAATAGTACGTAAAATTGGTAAAAATTGTTGTTCGGTTCACGATATCTCGTGAATAATAAAAAACATTGACTTCAACTTAATTTCATTAATCCAATTTGTATTTGTTTATATTAGAAATAAAAACGTTTAATAAATGCTACTAAAATTGGTAAGAATTGATTAACGACTAAAAATCTCGTTAACAAAAATAGATTTTGAAATCAAACTATTTAATCATATGCCAAATATTGTTGGTTATTTTTAAATTTTTTAAAATAATTTAACTGATAACTTTTTTATAAAAACACGAAAACGTACCTTGCTTAAAAGACAAATCGACAGACAGGATGGGAAGTTATCAGTGTGTGTCGCATCCCAGCCTCTTTTTTAATAATAAAATTATCATCGCAGCTGCTAATCATTGACGTTTTCTCGCCATTTCACAATTTTAAGTAAACAACCAGATTTCTTGCGACATTAATTGCTCTCCTGGTGTAAATACATCTGCAATAAATTGCGACAGTATGATGCGCGAGCTTCTTGCAAGACATTTATTGCAGAAGAAATTGGAAGAATTCACATGACAATGTAAACGCGACTGCAAGAAACTTCTGCAAGGCTTCCGCGAGTTGACTTGCAAATGGAAACGCGGCCTTAAATGCACCTTCTATGTCTAAGAAGGCAACTAAGGTGTACTCTTTATGATGGAGGGAATATTCGATTGTACGTACTATACTGTGTAGAACCGTTTCAACTGATTTCCCTTTGTGGTAGGCATGTTGAGCCTTTGAAAGGAGGGACTTATCAATACTTGCCCTTAAGTGAATAACGATCAAACGCTCAAAAGTTTTGAGAAGGAATGATGATAAGCTGATAGGTCTTAAGTCTTTAGGGTTTACATGACTGGATTTTCCAGCTTTTGGAATAAAAACAACTTTAACTTGTCTCCAAGACATCGGGATGTATGCCAAATTAAGGCAACCCTTGAAGATGTTTTCTAGGATGGGTATTAGAAAACTTGCATTTTCTTGCAGTTCGGCTGGAATTACACCATCCGGACCAGCAGATTTGTATGGTTTAAAGCTGTTAATAGCCCAATTGAGTTTTTCCCTAGTGACTAGACCTTGTGGGGGTTGTAAAGTATTGTCACCATTATTAAGTGCAACGTTATTAATAATATTAGAGCTACCAGGAAAGTGGACGTCTAGTAGCAAGTTGAGCGATTCTTCGCTTGAATTGGTCCAGAGGCCAGAGGCGTTTTTCAAGCAACTTGGCATGATTGGATTTTTGGAGAGGATTTTGCGCAGCCTGGATGCTTCGGAGCAATCTTCAACGTTGCTACAGAAGTTTCTCCAAGATGATCGTTTGGTTTTCCTCAGTTCTTTTTTATAAATCTTCAGTGATTCTTTATATGAGTCCCAGTCAGACATGTCTCTAGAAGCTTTGGCTCTGTTAAAGAGTTTTCTGCATTCTTTTCGAAGTGGATCCAGCCCTGAGTTTCACCAGTGTGGCTTCTTTTTACCTCTTACTTGTATAAGAGGGCATGCAGTATCTAGATCTTTGTTTAGGGCTAATGTTTTTAATACAAAGATTGCGTGCATTTTTGCTCATAAACGGCCCGATACCTTTTTATGAAATTTTCTTTTAATATTTTTTGTTTAACAAGCATTTATTTATATAATTTATCTAAAAAATATTTGTCGACTTGAATATTTTACCAATAATTATTATTAATAAATTATATTACCACCAGAATAAAATCGAATCAATGATTTTTTTACAAAAATAAAAACCTAAAAATAACACTACTAAAAGTTGTTTAAAATTGATTTTCGACTCAAATATATTCGCAAAAATTAAAACTTTTATTATTATATACAAAATATTGTTTTTAACATTTAGTAAAACCCAATCAGTATTTTTGGCACGAGTACGATAACTTTGGCGCCAAGATATAATACGGGTTTTTGGTAGAGGGTCTTAATGCAAGCATTTTTTACTATGGGAGGGGGTCTATCTCCCCCCGTTTATGCGGGAGGGGCAATTTAAAAAAGTTATTATTTAAAATGGAAAAAAATAATTAAAAAATAACGGTGATACTTACAATTAAGTTGTATACATTTTTTTAAAGCCAACATTCTGTTCTATTAGCCAGTTTTTAAATCAAGTCAAAACTATGCGTAGTTTTTGAAAAATTTAATTTTAAACTCAAAATGTGAGCAAAAAAAATTTAAAAAAAGGTTTAAAGTGTAACTTTTTCAATACTTCAAGATTATCTACCATTGTTTTTATTTCAGAATTTATTGCTCTTATTTGTTTTTGATCAAAAACTGAAAACTGGATTATTTTATGTCTTTTAGTTTTTGAGAAAATTGAAAATAACCACAACTACTATTTTAATTTAATTCTTTTTTTTGCTTGAGTGGTCTTATTTCGATAGTAATAATGGTATTTGCGTATGCGTAATGCGTGTTTGGGTGTATGCAACAGTAAGGTGTGCGCGAGTTTGGGTAAGCTTGGGCACACTATAGGATTTGGGGTGGGTGCAAGTTGGAGTGTGTGCAAGGTGGGGAGGGTGCAAGGTGCGGTGGGTGAAAGATGGGGTGAATGCAAAGTTTCTTTTGCATTTAAATAAGCTGGATTTAAGAAAAATTAATTTACCCTAGGTATATCTTAATCCATATTCGATTATTATTATCAAAATAAGACTACGTTAATACTTAAGCAAGGAAAAAGTAATTTAATTAAAATGTTTTGTTTTGGTAATTTTCAATTTTCTCAAGAACTAGAAGACATCAAGTCATCTAGTTTTCAGTTTTTGATCAAAAACAAATAACAGCAATGAATTATAAAAAAAAAATAGTAGATAATTTGAAGTTTTGAAAAATTACACTTTAAACCTTTTTTTAATTTTTTTCCACAAATTTTGACTTTAAAACAATTTTTTTTCAAAAACTATGCATAGTTTTGACTTGATTTAAAAACAAACTAATAGACAAAAGTGTTGGCTTCAAAAAAAGGTATAATACTTAATTATAAGTATTAGCGTTATTTTTTAATTATTTTGTTTCCATTTAATGTACATATTTTTTTAAACTGCCCCTACCGCCTAAACGGGGGGAGATAGACCCCCCTCCCATACTAAAAAAATGCTTGTTTTTAACTGTTCTATACAAATCCGTCATTAAACTTTGTCGCCAAAGTTATCGTACTCTCCCCGCATTTTTCTATAAGAAATAAAAACTTTAAATAATGAGGCTAAAATATATAAAATACGGTTTGCGAATAAAAATGTTTTGAGCAAAAACAGATATTGAATTTAAAATTATTTTATCATATGCAAAATATTGTTGCTAACTTTTATTTAATTTTTTTTAGAAAAATTCAAGACAAAAATAACAAAAGAATAATCAGAAATAATATTCTAATCAAGTATTAGGAGAACAAACAAAGATATTGACTTTAATTTTTTCAGCTCACACGAAATATTGTTTTTAATATTTTGTTAAAGTTTTAGAAAAATTGACAGAAGGCCACGGATAGATAGTTATCAGTTTGGGTCATATATCCCAACCTCTTTTTTTAAAGTTATCATTTGAATTTTTCTAAAAGATTAAATACAAAATACCAACAATATTTTGTATGCGATGAAAAAGTTTATTTTAAGATCTTTTTTTATAAACCAGATCTTCAGTCGAAAACCAATTTTTAGTAATGAATTTTGTAGGGTTTTATTTTTTGTAATAAACTGTCAATTTGAATTTTCTCAAAATTTTTATAAATGTTGACAACAATATTTCTTATAAGATAAAATTAGTTGGAAGCCATAATCTCAAATTTTTGAAAAGATATACATATGAGTCGAAAATTAATTTGTACCAACTTTGAGTAATTATTTTTTTTTAGGTTTTTATTTTATATAAAAAACAAAACTGTCAATTATATTTTTCTCAAAATTGTTGAATACATGTTGAAAACGTTAATCTTCGTTGTACAAAATTGTTTTGAAGAAAAATCATTTTTTGTTCGTAAAATTTTCGAGGTGACAAATTTTTTTTCAGATTTTTTTGATTTGTAAAAAAAACCGTTAATTGAAATTTTTTCCAAAAATATATTTCTTTGGTGTAACGTTATATAATATATAATATAAAATTTAATTCAGGTCTCTAGCGTTATTGGTTCGTGAGATATTTTGGGGTAAACCAAAATGTTAACTTTTTTTTAAACTGCTATGGTAAAAAAACCACCCACGCAATTTTTTTGAGAGTCCATTCTGCATCTTTCTGCATTATAAACTGTATAACAACATTTATTTGAAGTCGATATCTCTACTGGTTCTTGAGCTATGGACGACGAAAAAACGTCGCGAACACGCACGCACAGACATTTCTCTAAAATTCTTTTATTTCGATTCTAGGGACGATGAAACGTCGAGAAATGTGAAAATTTTCAATTCGACAATCGGACCGATTACAATAACTTCCTATGGAAAGTTATTATTATCAGTTTGGTATTTTTTTGGAAGCCCTTTCTTCATAAATCGGTGCTATTATCTCTATAACAAAATTTATATGAAGTCGTTACAGGTTCTTGAGATATGGACGACGGAAAAGAGCTTCCAATAACTTCCTATATTCAGTTAATTAATCGTATAGAAAATTTAAAATTAGGAGTTTCTAAAACAAATATTTGTCAGTTCAAACTTCTTCAAGCACAAAACCCATATTACCTTACAAATATTTTTGTACGAAAAATGTTGTTTGTAATAAATAATATTAACAAATACTTGTTCCAAAATCGAATTGACAGTTTTTTCGAAAAAAAAAATAAGAATACCAAAAACTGTTTAAAATAGATTTTCGACTTAAATAAGTTGAAAAAAAACATTGTTTATTAAAATTGTTATAGAAATTCAACAAATCATTTTTTCGAAAAAAAAAACTTCACGGTCCCTATAGTGTAAATAAAAGATTTTTAGAGAGATGTCTATGTGTGCGTTTTTTTATAAATAATAAAAACCTAAAAAAAATATTACTAAAAGTTGGTAAAAATTGATTTTCGAAATCAATATCTTTTCAAAAATTAAACATATTCAATTCAGTCTTATTTAAAAACGCTGTATAGAGCCTACATAAAGTTATGTAATCTCTATAATGTCTCTAAACGCAAAAATGCTATTTATAAAACTTATGTAAGAGCCCGTTCACACGATTCGGTATTTTCGCCGTTTCGGATATTTTCTCGATTCGGTGTCTTTCGCTGGGAGTGTTCAGACGGTACGGTAATTGAACCGTACACCGTACTCAACCCTACCCGTACTCGGTGTAAAACACAAAAACGACTATATACTAGCAATAAATTATTCCACAGTAGCCCAGACGAAAAATGACGCATTTTCGGTCAAAACATCGAATCGTCTGAACGCACTGTATATAAATACATTGCCACGATAAGCCGAATCGTTTTTTTTTACCGTACGACCGAAAACGATTTGCAGAGACGAAACCGAATGACAAAATCGACCTAATCGGTGATTTTACCGTATACGGTTAAATGCTGTATCGTCTGAATATACTCATTTGAATTATATTGACACTGGCTTATACGGTAAAATCGCCGATTCGGGATCGTGTGAACGGGGTCTAAGGTTACATAGTCCCATAATAAGCTAAACGCGTTTTGAGGTTGAATAGAGCCTACATAAGAAAATTATTATTATTATTTCGTAAATGTCATTTTGATTTCTCTCCATTTTTGAAATTAAAATAAAAACAATAATGCCTCTCCAGTTTAGCTCGTTTATTAATGATTTAAAGAATTTAAATCACGTTTTATGGATCCAAGAAGGCAAAAAGTTTATAAAAAAAGGTTCAACCCAATGAGCCTAAGAAGAAGAATTTTAAAAAAATATAGATTTTCGAAAGAGAATATCATAAAAATAAATTGGAATTATTTTTTTATATTTTATTTGTTATGACAAACAGCTGATTTGATAGATAGAGAAATGGAATAGATTGCTCCATTTTGGTACTTTTTTTGATATAAGCATTGTATAACTAAAATTTATAGCAGAATTTTTTATAAATGGGAATTTTCGCAACGTTACATAGAGCCTACATAAATCCTTATGCACTGTATAACTATATTCATCTGTTTAGCGAATTCTATTAAATAAGACTGATTGGCTTTAAACTAATTTTATCTCACAGAAAATATTGTTTTCGACATTCAGTAATCAGTTTTTTCAGTCAGTTTTTTCATAAAAAAAAATCTACCTCCAATTCATTCCTCCAATTTCAATTTCATTTATCCAATTTGTATTTGTTTATATAAAAAATAAAAACTTTTAAGAAATGCTACTAAAATTGGTAAAAATTGGTTTTCGACTCAAAATCTCGTTGACAAAAATAGATTTTGAAATCAAACTAAATATTTCATCATAATGCAAAATATTGTTGGTAATTTTTAATTTTTTTAAAACATTTCAACTAACAACTTTTTTTAACAAAACCCGAAAATCTACAAACCTTCTAAGCAAGACAAATCGACAGACGGGATAAGAAGTTATCAGTGGGTCGCATCCCAGTCTCTTTTTTCATATTTATTTATCAATCATATTTATGAAATACAAAATAAATGAAAATTGTAAATTATTAAGTTGTTCCAAAAAAACAAAAATTCTATCAAATATGCGTGCTTGCTTTTCCAAGTGTTAATACTCAATAGTTTTAACTTAATTTTAGTATTCACCTGAAGAATAATGTTATATATATATAATATGTTATATATATATATATATAATAATGTTATATATAAGTTGTTTAAATTGTTTAGAAAATTACAAACAAGATTGTAGTTTAAAAAAAGACGATTCCAAACAAAAAATATGCACACTGTTAATTTTGAAACTACAGCAATTTAAAGTTCAGTATTTAATTGGTACTAACATTCAAGCAATATTAAATTAAACCCTCAAGTGTTCAAGTGTTATTTTAATATCCTTACTCTAAAAATCCACTTTAAAAATAGATCATCTTTAATTTTATTAAATCCTTCTGTTTTTTGTGTTTTTGTAGTTCTATCTTCTCATATTCTATTTCTGCTACGCTAATTTATTCCTCTTGAAAATAATATTTTATACGAAAATATAACCCCTTTTGATTTTGAGATATATACAACTGCACAAAAACAATCTACTGAAGTTGGAAATTAAATTTTGGAAGGAATTCAATTTCAACAAACATTTTTAAGTTACCTTCTCTACAAACCACCACGAACCAACATACCAACCAGAATTCAGAACTCAGAACTAAGAACCCAGAACCAGCATCCAGGACCATCATCATGGTATCGTGGTTGAACCTTTTTATTTTTGTTCTTTTTCTTATTATTTTTGTTCTTGGTTTTTAAAATTTTTTGTTTTGTTTGCTTTTTTCAAACGAAAAAGATGATGGAGATAAAATGACTTACTGGCGCCAGACAAGATGACGCAATTCCAGATCGAATTGAAAAGTTTTGACTTTTCTATGATATTTTTGGTAAAAGTATATAGATATATGGGTATAAAAATAGCAACTCAATGTCTGCATTCAATAGCGGATTAACTTTATTGGGAGGGATGTTAAGAAGAAGGGCGCCAAAAGTGTCACGAAAATTATTTGCACCATATTCCGTTGTTTTAGTACTTAGGTATAAACAAGGGTTTAATTTCAAATTTTAATACCATTCAAAATATGGCTTGAGAGTCAAATCTTTTCATTGCCAGCATGAACCAAGTAGAGTATATTTCCCATTATACTACGTTTGGTTAATGCTGGCATATCAATAACAAACAAGATGATACAAAAATAAGGTGAGATAACATCCCAACCTGTCAGGCCACGAAAAACACCTGGCCTGCCCTTGATCCAAAGTGCTCAAAGTGCGTGATGTCTCTAAGCAGATTGGATATAAGCTCGATAGTTTTTTTCATAATTGAACACTATGTAAAAAGTCACGGCAAGAGGCAAGGTGTATTCTGAAATGACTTTTGCAGAAGCTGTATGACCGGTTCTTCACCTCTTCTGTACCTGCCCTGCTTTAGCTTTAAAACGTAAAACCAACCTAGGAGAAATCTTCTATATTATTATTCTCAGACACACTAACATCACTAGTCTCTTACATTTTATAAGGAACTGCAATTGGTTTCATTAAGAAGAAGAAGAAGAAGACTATATTCTACCCAGACAGCCACTTTAACCTAACCATTAACCAGGATCTTGACTCATAAAAGAGAATATTCAATTGCGAATGCAATCTATAATGAGTCAAAGATTCCACTCATTGAATAAACTTAAAGACTGGAACTTGAAACTCACCAATAACTCTGCTCGACAAGGTTTTGGGCATGGCAATAAAATTGGACACTAGTGATTGGATGACTTTTACGACTCCAAAATCACTCTATTACGGTTTTTGAAAGATTATATTTTTTTAAAACTCAAAAAAATACATATTTTATTAAGCTAATATTTTCAATGAAATTTGTTATGGTTTTTAAAATCTTTAACCCGTGTCTTTAATATTCAGTTAAAACAATATTTATATTATTTTATAAGGTTTTCGAGTTGTGCTACCTAAATTTTAACGAAGAGCTGAACCATTTACGTTAAAACTGTTTTTAACGTGTGATGTTTCCTTTAAGCTTTAAAACACACCATTTTTGGTTGTTTTTAATATTTTTTAAAAAATCATATTTAATAAAACATGATGTCATACAAAAATTATTAGGCAAATATTGAAAGATTAAATTAATCTTTAACAATAGTTTGTTTTGTTCGTAGGGCAGAAAAAGAAACTTAATTTTCATGATAAGTCCAAATAATTATGAAAAAATTGAAATAATTTTTCCCAATAATTCTCGTTTTGAAGATCCGCTCCTGAATCTGATTGTATTTGCTTTTTCTATTTGAATCATTTTCTATCCTTCTTATCTTTCATTTTATTTTAGAATGAAACAATTTGAACACTAAAATTTGATGGTAACTTCTTATTTTTCGTCTTCTTCTTGGAATCTATACATATGCATGTTTATAAACGAAGGATTCAGAATTTGCTATAAAATTGATATTCAAATGAGTTATTTTTTGCATAGAAATCACTATACATCAAGTTTTAAGTTTCTTCAGCTGTTTCGAAAAAAAACAATACTTTTTACATCACTCGAATATATCAGATTTAAAATTTTCTATGATTACGATAGAAATTTTCTTTCAATAATATATGTAGGTACATACATATGTACATAAATCAAAAACATGACATCAAAATAATTGTGAAACAATGAGTTTTTTTAAGATTTACGTTTTAAGTCCTTATTTTGTATTTCCAAGAGAAGGATATGTAAGTACGTATGGTAATACGATTTGTTATCCTACAGGAACAGTGACAATAGAATGCAAATATTTTTGTACTTTGGTAGGGACGATGTTAGAATAGTTTTTGCTTTTATATTGCATTTATGAAATACAAATTTTAACAGTGGGTAACCTTTAGAAATAAATAGTTCAAAAATGTTTTAGATTTTCCAATACGTAAATGTTTATCTTCAAAAATCATTTTACCTCCTTTATTTTTCAAAAATTCTCATAAGTTGTAAGATGAATTCTGAGTCTTCATTGAAAAACCTTGCTTTTATACTTTGAAAATATGCTCAAATTTTAAAATACCAGTTGTTGATATTCTTTTTAAATTTTGTTCAGTATATTTCAGAAACTTGATATAACAACATTATTTTAAAAAAAGGCTGGGATGCGTACCACACTGATAACTTCCCATCCTGTCTGTCGATTTGTCTTGCTTAAAAGTTGTAGGTTTTCGTGTTTTTTAAAAAAAGTTGTCTTTTGAATCACTTAAAAAATTAAAAATTACCAACAATATTTTGCAAATAATGAAATAGTTTGATTTCAAAATATATTTTTGCTAACGAGATTTTTAGTCGAAAACCAATTTTAACTAATTTTAGTAACATTTATTAAAAGTTTTTATTTTTTATATAAACAAATACAAATTAGACGAATAAAATTAATTTGAAGTCAATGTCTTCTATTGTTCACGAGATATCGAGAACCGAATATCAATCAATTTCAATGAAAAAACTGACTGTTGGATTTAAAAAAAAAATGTACTGAATATTAAAAATAATATTTTCTGTGAGAACAAATTAGTTTGGAGATAATATTTTTAATTTTTGAAAAGATATTTGAGTCGAATGTAAATTTTTACCAAGTTTTAGTATTGTTTTCTTAAGTTTTTATTTTTTGTCAAAACACTGTTGATTCGATTTTTCTCAAAAATTTATCGAATGCTGAAATAATTTTTTTTTTGAAATGAAATTAATTTGACGCCTATATTTCAAATTTTTGAAAATATATTTGAGTACAAAATCAATTTTTACGAACTTTTAGTATAGTGCTTTTTTTTAGTTTCTTATTTTTTGTTAAAAAACTGTCAATTCGATTTTTCTCTAAATTTTACTGAATGTTGAAAACGATAAAGTTATTAAGAAGCTATAATCTAAAATTTTTGAAAAGATATTTGAGTTGAAAATCAATTTTTACCAACTTTGAGTAATGTTTTTATTTTAGGTTTTTATAAAAAAAAAAACTGTCAATTCGATTTTTCTCAAAATTTTACCAGATGTTAAAAACGTTATTCTTCGTTGCACAAAATGGTTTTGGAGATAAAATCATTTTTTGTTCATAAAATCTTCGAGTTGACAAATATTTTTTTTCAGTTTTTTGATTTATAAGAAAAACCGTTTATTGGAATTTTTTCCAAAAATATATTTTTTGGTATCACGTTGCAATATATAATATGAAATTTAATTAAGGTCTCTAGCGTTTTTTGTTCGTGAGATATTTAGGGTTAACCAAAATTTTCAGCTTTTTTTCAAATTGATATGGTAAAAAAACGACCCACTCAATTTTTTTGAGAGTCCTTTCTGCATCTTTCTGTATTATTATCTGTATAACAAAATTTATTTGAAGTCGATATTTTTACTCTCTAAAAATCTTTTATTTCGACTCTAGGGACCTTGAAACGTCAAGCAATTTCAAAACTTTCAATTTGACAAATCGGACCGATTACAATAACTTCCTATGGGTAGTTAAAAATATCTGTATTTTTTAAATACTTCCAATTTTTAGAAAATAAATAAATAATAAATTTAAATAAATAAATTTAAATATACTCTTCAGTTCAAAATTAAATTTATCTTGTTCCACTATTATAGTCTGCACATTTTTAATGTACATTACATTCACTAAGTGCTTATATTTTACAAGCGGAAATAACGTAAGTGAATGAATAATCAATTCTATGTCCTTAGCATTTTAGAATATACACATTTTTTTTGATTGTTTTTCAACTCCTTGTATAAAATGCCTGTTGCACTAAAATTAAAATGCGTGCACAATTCTGGAATGAATTTACGAACATTCGGTCGTAAAAACAAGTATATAAAAATAACTTTGTACATAAAAATAAAACTTGGAAAAGCAAAGTTTAATTGACGTATTTGTGTTTTTTAACTCGTAACGAGTGAAGTTTCCTTTGTTTTTTTTTTTTATTGTTTAGTTGATTTTTATTTTTATTTTTGCTAACTCAACACATAAAACCCAGGCTGTGAGGAATTTATTAATAGTAAAAACTCACACTCAAAATGAGAATGTATTTCATTAAAATGTTTCACCTTACTTTGAAATAATAAAAAGTAAAAAAATGCATAGAAAAATGTTAGTCATGCGATTGAATTGAAAACATATACAAAAAAGAAATTGCAGTGTTTCCATTCAGAAAAATGTTTCTAATTTAATTTTCAAATTGAAATATGTATAAACCACATATCTACATACATACATATGTACCTATGCTTAGGTATACATATATAAAAGTAGTACTCATATTGTATACTTTGTGGGTATGAATTCTAGGAAGAAAAACTCGCTACTATTTTGAACAAAAAAAAAGTAAATATATATTGTTTTTATTTATTTTTCAGATACATATCTGTAAATTGATAATCTAAAAATATTATGTGGTTTCGGTCTTTAATTTTTTTATATTTAAACATAACAAAGGAATCAATTAAATCAATTTGAAATTAATTAATTTATAATTCTATCAAATTTATACCATTGTTATGTCAGAACGTAGAGTTGATTTTTTAAACAATATAATAATAACTAAATATTAAATGCTGGGCTTCATTTAATTAATTAATATTCAACAGTTTGTCAGATTTTTATTGATTAAAGGGTTTTTCCAAAAAGAGGTTTTATTTTGAATAGCCTGCTTTTTGGGCACCTTTCACTTTTGAAGCTATAATATCTTTGTATTTGACAAGTTAAAACTACGCGATTAAAAACACGCTTGAACAACGTATTTAACTTGTTTAATTTACTACACAAAATAGGCTACGTACCACACAAGCCATTTTATTTATCGAAGAAACGATCATGATTGACCACCGAGGTTATCATTAATTTTGAAACCCTAAACTTCTTTGGGTCTATTGGACAAAATAAAGGGTTTTTTAATTGGCGTGGGTAGATTTTGGAGCCCCGTGGCGGCCATTTGGTTTAAGTGACATCTGTCAAATCTTTTTTTTTATTATTCAGTTGTTTATGCCAAATCATCATGGCAAGTTACACGATTGAACAGCACGTTCAAATGATATAACTTTATTATCAAAATGAGTGCTCGTTTTCGAAAACGTTACGCGCATTGCGACCATTTTATGGTAGACGTGGTGGCCCTTCACAGTCGACTCTTCAACGATTGGTGGCCAAATTTGAGACGACCGGTTTAGTAAACAATCAGCCAACACCCGTACGTTCAAGAAACGGAAGATCGGCCGAGAACATCGTTGCGGTCCGTGAAAGTGTACAGCAGAACCCGAGGCAGTCTATTCCTCGCCGTGCACAAGAACTCCGCCTTTCGCAGACTTAAACTTGACGAATTCGGCGTCGGGACTTGAACCTAGATTCGTGTTTGGAACTATTTTTATTTTATAATCTTATGTTGTTAGTTATTAAAGAATAATAAGAATAAAGAAAAATTGAATTGAGTCACGTGAAAGCTTAGGGCCACATTAATGCACCACAATCGATTCAAAAAACTAAAGATGAGATTTGTGAATTAATCGAAATCAATGAAAAGGATATGCTGGTGATATTGTTTGTTCTTGCTAATGTCATACTTTCTTTTTTAAAATTAAACAAAATTTAATTTTCTTTTCTTCAAAATTATTGTTTTTTTTTACATATCGGAATGATGATTGGAGAAATAGCTTTAACAATAAAAAAGTTTTAAAGTCTTAAAATATCAAATGCCCTTAACGGAAATGAGTTCACCTTTAAAGTGTCAAGAAGACTTAGAATATAGGAATGATATCGATTACCCACAGAATAATAAGGTATAAGTTCTCCCAAATATGTTTTTAGTGAGAGAACCAATGATGAATAAGATAACTCACCTCTAAAAAGCTAAAGGTATTCATTCATGCTGTGCCATGCAATTTGAAACCTTGGAAATTTTGACATTGGGTTTATAGAGCTTGTTAAAATAACCACACATTTTAAAATGCACACTCCAGCTCTTAACTCCATCAGGAAAATAAAATATAAAATATTTATTCGTACCAGAATAAAGAGAACTTGAACTAAAGGTAAGTTAACCTATTGGGCTGATGGTACGAGTGTAGTCTGGCCATATAACATAACACTGTTTTTAGGAATCCAATTTTGATAGATTGGTTGACTATTTTTCTAACCAAGGTTTGGGTATATTTTGTACTCACACAAAATTATGCCAATCGAGAGAGTCCTTTTGCTTATCGACTTTATATTGATGTTAAATTTTTGTCCTGTTTCAAGCAAAAATAAAGGTGAACGTAACGTATTAAAGCAGTCTATAGGCGAATTTCACAAGATAATCAAGATATATTTTGATGTACTGGTACTTCAACATTTTTTATGAAATTTTTCTTAAAGGTATTAATTTCGGTCTCGAGGTATAAGAATCACCCCATTTATCGCAACCTTACCCCCGCCCCTGAAGAATTTGTTACTTCACTTCAAATTTATAACAGTTTTGACATTAAATAGTTTTGCTACTCAATTTAGCTTTTTCGAATTGAATATCCAATTTAACAAGAACAATATTTTCAACACTTTAAGTGCCATACCACCATCATATCATAAAACTCTGACATGCATACATCATAAATGTCAGAAAAAGTTAGTGTATTAATATTGTTTTATGCACATTCATTCGATTTTAATTTATTAAATTGATTTAGGCTTATAAACGGTAATTCATTTTGTCTTTTTTTAAGTTGGCATTTTAACGCTGACATTTGACACTTGTCATACTTAGCAGTCATTTGAAATGACATAAAATTTGTTTGAATGATATTTTCCTTCACATTGAAATAGCAAAGTAAAAACCTTATAAATGCCCTGGCATTTGACACCTGCCATACTCAGCTGTCATTAGAAATGTCATAAAATTGGTTTGAAAGATACTATTTTTTAAACATAAATGAAAAAGTAAAAACCTTATACAGACAGAAATTCTCCTTTTTGAGGTTGTTGGGCTTAATTTCACGGCAAATGGATATTTTTATTTCTATTTCTTATTTTTCCACAAAGTATGTATGTATGTACTACTTCAACCCAATATTATGTAGTAGCATAAAATTTCGTATAGACAATATAGGAAAAAGTTGGTAGGTATAAGGTTTTCTCTATATGATCAAAATTAACGATAATGATTTCTTCATAATATCTAAATCCTTTTTCGAAGTTTATCGTTTCCAATATAGACCGATGTAGATAGATATAGATGTATCGACTGAATATCTTCATCAGAAAATAAAGTTAGCAATTTTATGGCCATGTCATTACGTCACACATTTTGGGTTTTAAGGTTTGGTCTTCTTTTTAAGGAAAATCCTTTGTTTTCATTTTCTTCCTTTAAGTGTTGCTTTGTTGGAGAAAATATGACTAAATCTATAAACTTTATATTTATGCATATACATAGAGCATGCCTTATTACTCACCTATGTAAGTATATAAAAAGGAATACAAAGGCTAACATAGGTTGTAAACCTATTATAAGATTTGGCCGTGTCATGGATTTAATTAATAAATCAAAGCAATTTTTTGGTTTTCGTAAGGAAATCAATATTTTGTCCTTTAAGGCAAATTATTTGTTCAATTTGAGATGAAAAAAAAATTAGTTTTTGTAAGTTCTAAGGATTTAGTAACATACAATTCTTTTACATCAGAAGTCCAAGTCGATAATTATACAATAAAATACAACTAAGGCAGTTACTTTAAAGGTTTATAATCAGGCTTATAAACCATTAAAGTAACAATATTTAAAACAAACAGTATTATACACCTGAGTTATTTTATAAATCTGAGTCATTTAATAGCCTTGGTTATTTTGTAATCTGGGTTATTTTGTAAACAGTGTTATTTTGTAAAAAGGGTTATCTTATGACATCTGTTATTTTTAACCTGTTCTATTTTATAACTCTGTTTATTTTATAGCTTGGGTTATTTTAAAACCTGGGTTATTTTCTAACTAAACTAAACAATTTTGAAGTCTTTGCTTACGTACTAGATATTATTTTTAACATCCCATAGGAAGTTAATGTAATCGGTCCGATTCGTCGAATTGAAAATTTTGACATTTCTCGACGTTTCATAGTCCCTAGAGTCAAAATAAAGGATTCTTAGAGGGATGTCTGTGCGTGCGTGTGTACGCACGTTCGTACGTCCGTACATCCGTGGGCGGTTTTTTTACCATAGCAATTTAAAAAAAGGTGAACATTTTGGTTAATCCTCAATATCTCACGAACCAATAACGCTAGAGACTTGAATTAAATTTTATATTATATATTGTACCGTGATACAAATCAAATATATTTTTGGAAAAAAAATCCAATTAACGGTTTCTTTATGAATCAAAAAAACTGAAAAAAATATTTGTCACCTCGAAAACTTTACGAACAAAAAATCGTTCTATCTCCAAAATAATTTTGTGCAACGAAGAAAAACGTTTTCAACATCTGGTAAAATTTTGAGAAAAATCGAATTGATAGTTTTTTTTTTAAATAAAAACAAAAAAATATTACTCAAAGTTGGTAAAAATTGTATTCCGACACAAATATCTTTTTAAAAATTTGAGATTATGGCTTCCAAATAATTTTATCTTATAAGAAATATTTTTAACATTCGGTAAATTTTTGAGAAAAATCAAAATGACAGATTTTTTTACAAAAAATAAAAACCTTAAACAAAATTAATAAAAGTTGTTAAAAATTGGTTTTGGATTCAAATATCTTTTTAAAACATTAAGATCTTGGCTTTAAACTAATTTTATCTTTTAAAAAATATTGTTTTCAATATTCAATTAAACTTTTACGAAAATATAATTGACAGTTTTTTTACAAAAAAAAAAAAACAAAAATCTAAAAAAATTAATAAAAGTTGGTAAAAATTGATTTTTGACTCAAATATCTTTTCAAAAATGTGAGGTTATGGCTTCAAACTAATTTTATATTATAGAAAATATTGTTAAAAATACTCGGTAAAAATTTGAGAAAAATTGAAATGACAGTTTTTTGTACAAAAAATAAAAAACTAAAAAAACATTACTAAAACTTGGTAAAAATTAACTTTCAACTCAAATGTATTTTCAAAATTTTAAAATATTGGCTTCAAAGTATTTTTATCTCGCAGAAAACATTGTTTTCACCATTCATTAAATTTTGTTTAAAAATCCAACATTCCGTTTTTTATAAAAAAATAAAATCCATAAAAATAGTACCCAAATTGGTAAAAATTGATGTTCGGTTCAAGATATCTTGTGAACAATAGAAGGTATTGATTTCAAATTAATTTCATTTATCCAATTTGTTTTTGTTTAAATAAGAAATAAAAACTTTTAAGAAATGCTATACTAAAATTGGTTAAAATTGGTTTTCGACTAAAAATCTCGTTAACTTAAATAGATTTTGAAATCAAATTATTTCATCGTAATTTTTTTTAAATAATTCAACTGACACCTTTTTTAACAAAACACGAAAACCTAAAAAGTTAAACTTTGGCTTCTTGATTTTAATAATGATGAAATTATAAATGCGCTTAATTTTGTTTTTAACTCCTTAAATCAAATAAATCATTTTTTGTTAATATTCTTAGGTTTATAAATTCTTATAAAAGTTTAAAGAAATAATTTTTGATTACAAATTAAAAAACAAACTTTTCACTCCACAGTAAAAAAAAAAAAAACAAAGTATTGAAATGTTAAATTTAGTTAGTAATTTTTTTGATGTACGAACTAATTTATTTTAAGTATATTATTTCAACATTCACATAAGTTTATGTTTAATTAAAATTTTCTATGAATATTGAATAATGAACTCAATAAATACAAAAGAGGCTGGGATGCGACCCACACTGATAATTTCCCATCCCGTCTGTCGATTTGTTTTGCTTAAAAGTTTGTCTATATGTATCAATTTTTACCAAATTTGCCTACTATTTTTGTAGATTTTATTTTTTTATGAAAAAACAGACTGTTGGCTTTTATAAAAAAAAATACTGAATATCGAAAACAATATTTTCTGTAAAATTAAATAAGTTTGAAGCCAATATTTTTAATTTTTGAAAGGCTATTTGAGTCGAAAATAAATTTTTACAAGTTTTAGTATTGTTTTTTTTTTCGGTTTTTAATTTTTTGTAAAAAAACTGTCAATTTGATTTTTCTCAAAATTTTATCGAATGTTGAAAACAATATTTCTTATAAGTAAAAATTAGTTGGAAGCCATAATTTCAAGTTTTTGAAAAGATATTTGAGTCAAAAATCAATTTTTACCAATTTTTGTTAAATTTTTTTTAGGAATTTAATTTTTTGTAAAAAAAACTGTCGATTCGATTTCTCTCAAAATTTTATCGAATGTTGAAAACAATATTTCTTATAAGATAAAATTAGTTTGAAGCCAATGTCTTAAAGATTTGAAAATATATTTACGTCGAAAACGATTTTTACCAGCTTTTGTTAAATTTATTTTAGGTTTTGAATTTTTTGTAAAAAATGTCAATTCGATTTTTTTCAAAATGTTACTGAATGTTGACAACAATATTTTTTGAAAGATAAAAGTAGTTTAAAGCCAATATCTCAAAGTTTTGGAAAGATATTTGAGTCGAAAATCAATTTTTACCAACTTTAATTAATTTCTTTTTAGGTTTTTATTTTTTGTAAAAATCTGTCAATTCGATTTTTCTCAAAATTTTATCAGATGTCAAAAACATTATTCTTCGCTGCACAAAATTGTTTTGGAGATGAAATCATATTGTAGGCGTAAAATTTTCGAGGTGACAAATTTTTTTTTTCAGTTTTTTTGATTTATAAAAAAACCGTTAACTGTTTTTTTTTCCATAAATATACTTGGTTTGTATCACGTTACTATATAAAATATAAAATTTAATTCAAGTCTCTAGCGTCATTAGTTCATGAGATATTTAGGGTTAACCAAAATTTTCACCTTTTTCTTAAACTGATATGGTAAAAAAACCACCCACGCAATTTTCTTGATAGCCCTTTCTGCATCCTTCTGCCTTAGTATCCGTATAACAAAATTTATTTGAAGTCGATATCTCTTCTGGTTCTTGAGCTATGGACGACGAAAAAAACGTCGCGAACGTACGGACGTACGAACGTACGTACACACGCACGCACAGACATCTTTCTCAAAATCTTTTATTTCATTTCTAGGGACCTTGAAACGTCGAGAAATGTCAAAATTTTCAATTTGACAAATCGTACCCATTTCAATAACTTCTTATGGGAAGTTAATAACTGCGGTTATTTGTTTACATGGGTTAGTTTTTAACTTAGGGTATAAGATTGTAAGATTATAAGATTGTAGGAATAAAACAACTGGATTTATTTTATAGAAAATTAGCGGTAGTAAAAATTTGTAATATACTAAATTGAATATTAAATCCACATTTCTAAAATAACTCAAAGTAAAAAGGACGGTTATGAATGAAAACAGAAGCGTTCACATACGCCACAGTATTCCAAATAAAATCCATCTAAATGAAATACTATGTAGCTAATATTTTGCATGTATTGTCCTAACAAAAGAAGTTAAGTGAATTTAGTTAATCCACAACAACAATCATTAACAAAATAAATCCATTCATTAAAAAATAAAAACACAATAGTTTAGGTCGGCTCATTTCGTTTAAACAATTAAATAACCATGGACAAATTAGCAACAAAAAAAAATAAAACTTAATTTGAAATAAAATTAAATCGACCACAGGCAAATCAATGCATTGCATTAAACATAGAACAACAACACAGAATAGAGTCCATAAAAATGACATTTTGTGGTGTTCCACTAGTGATTGTGGTCAATTGTTGAACTCTGATTTAAGGTTTAATTAAAATTTTTATTTCATTAGAGAGTGAACTTTTTTTTTGGTATCACGGAATTTATTGATTTGAAATTAATTTTGCCGTTCTTTTAAATTATTATGTGTTTGGATTGCGGTGTCTGTATATGTGGGTGTATACCTATGTTTGAAACTCTTTTCATTTTATGTGGAAATTGTACATACAGTCATGGCCAAAAATATTGGAAAGTTTCTCATTTTTGAGTAAAATTGTTTTAGATAAAAAGATAACACGTCATGAAAAAACGTGTGATATATTTTTTAAACTATTCAATTATGAATTTTATAAGTTCAAAAATGATAAATCTTGAAATCAAGAAAAAACCCAATATGCGTGTGTGGCGAGGATGTTGCTGAAGGTAAAAATGTTGTTGTGTTTCATTAATGGTTCCAAGTGTCAAAATTTGATGCATCCACATCTGATGAATCACTGGCAAAGTATGTTGCCTATGAAACCATATTAATATGTTTCAAGCTTGTAAAAAAAGATGCTTCAAATTTAAAGTTTGTTAACTTTAAAGTTGATATTCCAGTTAACAAATGATAAACAGCATCATGTGGATCTAATTGGCCAATGAATGAAAGTTTATACTTAAGAAGCATTCCAAAAAGCGATCAAATTGTTTCACTTCCTAGTCCGCTGAAAATTAATCGGAGTCAAAAAGGGGTAGTTTTAATGTATTTCAATGTATTCTTAAAACATGGATGGAGTACGAGGTAAACTCAATGCCCATTTCGTTTATGCTGACTCCTGTGAATTTGATACTTATACGTTTAAGGAAACCTGCAGCTGTTTAATGACATAAAAAATGAATTTTCTGAGTTTCGCCATATGATTGCGACGAGGTGGTGGTGTTGGGATCATGACGAAATCTAGAATGCCAAAAATCTCGAATGCCGAAAGTCTCGAAAATAAAAAAAAATCTAGAATTAACAAAACTCTCCAAAGACTCTATCTAGAAAAAAAATCTCGAAAAAAAATAAAAATTCGAGTTTTTTTTGTATTTTTAACAGTTAAAACTCAATAAAACACAAAAACATCAGTTTACCCAATATTTTATTTTCTGAGCAAACAAATAAGGAAATCAAAACAATAAACAAAAAAAGAAAACAAAAACAAATTAAAAAAAAACAAAACAAATACTTAGTACTTAATACAAGTATTATAAATTTGTGTTAGCCGCAAGACTTCTTAGGAACTCAACATAACTTTTCTCTTCCTTTTCGTCGAGGACTTTCAAGATACGTTTTTCTTTTTGTAAGTACTCTCGTCTAACTCTAGTCTCCTCTCCTATCTGAAGTTTTTCAACAAGACACCTAACATGAACAGATTCATTCGACAAAATTTCAATTAATTTGTACAGGCCAATGTGAGGCCTTCCAACTAAAACCACAGATAATAATTTTTTATTATAATTATTATCTGTGCTAAAACCTTAAGCCTTCTGTGCCAGGACTCAACTAACTTTACTTGTCAACTTTAATAATACTGAATTTACTGTGGATGTTCTTACAGTTTCATTGACAATGTGTTTAGATGGGTAACTGTTCTCACAGGTGCATGAGTAGCAATGTGCAATTGTATGATTTATAACTTTACTTGTCAACTTTAAGTTTGTTAAGGAGAAGTAAGTTATCCAGAATGTATGTTTGAATTTTTGAGACAATGTTTAAATTTCGAGCGAATTTTAAACATTGACTCAAAAATTCAAACATACATTCTGGATTTTTGCATTCGAGATTTGTTTCTAGATTTTGGCATTTCGAGATTTTATTTTCGAGATTTTTTCCATTCTAGATTTTTGTTTTCGAAATTTTCATATTCGAGATTTTTACTTTCTAGATAATTAATTTCTAGATATCGTGGTAGACCCGATGGTGTTCTTTCCGCGCCGCCGGCTGTTTGATATACGACGTTAAATAGTAGATGTTTGTTGTTACGTATACCAACTCTTGAGACAAGATGAAGAATTGTTTTTCATTTGTCCGCGATATTCTTAGTAATATTATTGATTGTCAGTTTTTGCTTTCCTCAACTAGTCTTTATGCACCAAGTTGATCATTACAAATTAGACTATTTATTATTTAAAAAAGAGGATGGGATGCGACCCACACTGATAACTTCCATCCTGTCTGCCGATTTGTCTTGCTTAAAAAGTTTGTAGGTTTCGTGTTTTGTTAAAAAAGTTGTCAGTTGATTTATTCTACAAAAAAAAAATTACCAACAATATTTTGCATATGATGAAATACTTTGATTTCAAAATCTATTTTAGTTAACGAGATTCTTAGTCGAAAACAAATTGCTACCAATTTTAGTAGGATTTCTTAAAAGTTTTTATTTCTTATATAAACAAATACAAATGAAATTTGAAGTCAATACCTTCTATTATTGACGAGATATCGAGAACGGGCCATTATTTTTAACCAATTTTGCGTACTATTTTTGCAAATTTTAATTTTGTACGAAAAACTGATTGTTGGATTTCTTTACTGAATGTCGAAAACAATATTTTCTGTGAGATAAAAATAGTTTAAAGCCAATATTTTTAAATTTTGAAAAAGATATTTGAGTCAAAAGTAAATTTTTACCAACTTCTTTTAATTTTTGTTTAGGTTTTCTATTTTTTGTAAAAAAACTGTTAATTCGATTGTTCTCACAATTTTACTGAATGTTGACAACAATATTTTCTAAAAGAAAAAATAAGTTTTAATCCAATATCCCAAAGTTTTGAAAAGATATTTGAGTCGAAAATCAATTTTTACTAACTTTCATTAATTTTTTTGCCGCTTTTTATTTTTTGTTAAAAAAATTGTTAATTACATTTTTCTCAAAATTTTCCCAAACATTGGAAACAATATTTCTTATAAAAAAAATAAATTTTTACCAACTTTGAGTACTGTTTGTTTTAGGTTTTTATTTTTTATAAAAAAAAACTGTCAATTCGATTTTTTTCAAAATTCTACCAGATGTTTAAAACGGTATTTTTGCACATTGTTTTGGAGATAAAATCTTTTTTGTTCGTAAAATTTTCGATGTGACAAATATTTTATTTCAGTTTTTTGATTTATAAAAAAAATCGTTACTGGCATTTTTCTCCAAAAATATACTAGTTTGGTAACACGTTACAACATATAATATGAAATTTAATTCAAGTCTCTAGCGTTATTGGTTCGTGACATATTTTTCGTTGACCAAATATTCACTTTTTTTTTAAATAATATGGTAAAAATAACACTCAGTTTTTTTTTGGGAGCCCTTTCTTCATAAATATGTGCTATTATCTGTATAACACAATTTATTTGAAGTCGATATCTCCACTGGTTCTTGAGCTATGGACGGCGAAAAAAAACTTCCCGAACGTACGGACGTACGAACGTACGTACATACACACGCACTCACAGGCATTTCTCTAAAAATATTTTATTTCGACTCTAAAGACCTTGAAACGTCAAAATTTTCAATTCGACAAATCGGACCGATTACAATAACTTCCTATGAGAAGTTAATAAAATTAATTAACATTTTTGTCAAAATGTTTTTCTGTTTGAAGTTTAAAAAGAAATCTTCTATTTTTGTTGACAGCCTTTAATGAAGCCTGCAGTAAATGGACTCCAAAATCTTGAAATCTAATATTAATTTTGAAAAAATCTCAAATCACAAGTGCTATGTA
Source organism: Eupeodes latifasciatus (assembly GCA_920104205.1). NCBI lineage: Eukaryota > Metazoa > Arthropoda > Insecta > Diptera > Syrphidae > Eupeodes > Eupeodes latifasciatus. The sequence goes on along the minus strand of OV049926.1, from coordinate 23,217,902 downwards.
AATGAAGCATTGTTCCTATAATTCTGGCCATAACTGTATGTATGTATTTTTCTACTAATAAGTTTCACCATCATGCAAATTACTGTGTGTCGATAATGATGGGGGTGTAGAATCTATACGTTATGTGTACAAATACTTTATAAAAAAAACTTCTCTAGAAACTATACAACATATTATGTATAATGAAACATTTTGTATAGTGTTTCATTTGTATATTTTATTATATTTTTGCTGCCTTTTTGTGGTTTTTTTTCCATAAAACAATTTTCACATCGATTTAATGGTTGATGATGGAAGACCACACAATCAGGAATTAATTTTTTTTTATTTTTTCATATAATAATGTTAATGGAATAGCAATGTTAAACAATTATTATTATATTTTTCGTTATAAGCACATTCAACTTTGGGGAAATATTGTACATACGCATTAAAAAATAATAAAAATCAAAACGTATTAAATAATCCTTTACTTTTCAGGTTTTGGTGCTTGAATTACATTCGTGTGGAAAATAAATGTAACGGGACCTGAAAACCTTTAATTTGTTTAATTATAAGATTTGTTGACATAAATAAAATAACAAATTTAAAGATATCTCTTAAAATTTTGAATTTTTTAAAAGGTGGAATTTGAAGAAGAAAAAAATAAGGTATGTTTTTACTGGTGAGTATCTAGTGGTCATTACTGTAAGGCTAGGGAAGTAACATTAGATTCATAATTTGTGGCTTTAATCAGCAATCTTCTATGTTTTCTTTGTTTTCTTTTGCTCCCTTACAATGTTGATTATAATTTTGTATGTATATTTTGTATATCTACTAGCTGACCCGGCCACGCGTTGCTGTGACTTTCATTTTTTGTCATTTTACATTGTTGTAAACTATTTAAGAGGAACGGTAGGAGAACATCAGACATGGGCACCACCATTCATTTTTACATAGATGTCATTTGTAAAAAAACATGGCGACCTTCTTGACTGATTTTCTAATACCGTTACCCCTTGTTACAATGAAATTATTATTTTCGAACGAAGACAAAAACGTTCAAGCTGGTAGAAAAATGTACTGGTTTGGAATTTGAAGGACATAACTGATAAATTATTTCGTATAGTTGATGTAAAGCAAAAATCAATACAAAAGAATTAAATTTAAAATTTATTATTATTTTTATTCAAGGTTGTAATAAATTTGTATATTACAAAGTTCTGAGTAAATAACATGTGACAGTTAAACTTAAAAATGAGGTAGGTAGGGTGAATAGTTTAAAATCTTCTAAAAATAATATTTATTATTTTGAATTATTATAAATACTTTTTAATTTTATTTTTTTTTTTTGACTAACCTGTCTTTCGCTAACACAAATAGGTTTGACGGTTTTAATACACGTTAACATGCAACATATATATACGAGTAGCTGACCATGAGAAAAACACAGATTTTCCAAATCTAATCTTGGCCTTGAGACTAATTAATAGACGTGGCAAAAACTAATCGAATTGGAAACTGTAACCTTCTGAAGGATATGGTAAAATCTGACGGTATCATTGGAATACTTGGCAACAGGACCACTTTTCCTTTAAACTTTCTAGTTAAAATGGTTTCTTCAAGAATATTTCCGGTATCATTTTCATGACGAAACGTACATGCATATGTATGTATCTTGTGAATTTAAAAAATGAATTTCAAAATTTACATTTTTATTAACAACAATATCGATTGATTTAAAAGACATCGGATCGCTTGGTAATAACTGTTTTATCTGGAAGTTATTTTAGTCAACATCAACGTTTTTGACTGCCAAAATACGAGTAGCCTGTTGACTCAGTTATGATTCAAGTATATCCGGAAAAATACTCTGAATCAAGTCATTCCTTGAAACACAGTGCAGAAATTGTCTGGCTATTTTGCGTATACATATATGGTTGCAGTTCTAATTTTACGGTTCCCAATTTCTAGTAATTGTTCGGTTAATATTTGTGCTGATTTATCATCACAGCGCATGTTTATGGTCAATCAAAGTGTTTCAACATTTCGCCATAATAATTATTAACATGGATTAATCTTATCCTCGAAACTAGAGCGAATTATAACTGGTAAGGTCTGGCGGAAACCACCAGACAAAAGTAAGAGAGCACCACCGAAAAATGTACCATTGCCGTTTAAATTCTGGAAAGTTGTAGGTATGTAATGTTTCGATTGCATATTCGTGAGCCATTGTGCACCCATCCCAAATTATAATTGAACTCTTCCAAAACACTGCAGTTATTCCAGTACATATATTATATTAAATATACAATATTAAGTAGGTTATGTATTTACATTTTTTAGAAATATTTTGAGACCTTTCATGGTGTGCTTTTATAACCTAATCACAAAAACATAAAAAACATTGAAGAAATAAATCCAAATATTCACAACTCAACCAATTTGTACTCAAAAGAAAACTTATGATGAAAATTGTATACAAATTTGTAAGCCTTTTCATTGAGCTAATATTAAATAGAATAATGAAACATCGCACAACTTAAACCAGCTCAACCCAATGCATTATTGAAAATTAAAGAAAACACAAAAAAAAAACATTATAAGTTGGATGTTTTTCTGCAAGTGGTTTTATAACTCATCACAAAAACATAGAAAACGTAAAACAAACTAATTTTTACAAATAAAAAAACTACAAAACAAATTTAAAAAACATAGAAAACATAGAACTACAAATCATCATAGAAAATAAAATTTCAGATACTGTTGTTACCTATCTTGATACTCATTTACTTTTTGTCAACTTTATACTATGTGGGGAAAACATAGAAAAACATCGCATTTAAAAATAACTTAATCAATTATTCACATATTTATTAATTTCAATTTTAATTTGCATATATGTATATTTACTTTTACATACATAAAAAGGAACTACAACGAAAGCATTATTATATTTAACCATATTTTAACTATCAAAACAAATGTATGAAAGTAAATATTTAAAGAATTCAAAATTCTTTTCCATTAACAAAAAAAAAACATATAGTAAACTAAACTAAAAGCTCTCTTATTTCTCTTTGACGATTTAAATCTCTTAATAAGATATTCATAACCTTCCTTTGCATGCCATTTTATAAAGATGGATCTTATCGTTCTATATCACATCATCTTTTTTTTTTTGTTGTACTATTTGAAGTAAAATTTTATATAGAAAAAAGAAAATTTAACCAAACGGATTGTGAAATATTTCAAGCAAGGGATAATACTTATAAAAAAAGAGATGAAATTTTGAGTTCAAACCACACCACAGCACAGCACAAGCGACGACGACGCGACGTGCCAAAATCTTTTCCAGGAAGTAGTATCATTCAAAGAAGTAGCTTCCTCTTCATATGTACTTATGTATGCATAAACTAAGCACATACATACATACATACATACGTGCCAACATGTGTAGAGTATTTAAAAAAAAAAAACATACATTGCATTAAAAATTATTATTCTCTGAGATACTACACACAGTCACAAGGATATACGGTAAAGGCGACGCACGGGGCAAAAAGGGTATGTAAGGAAGTCAAAATGGCATAATACTATTAACTTTTGATATTCATAACCTAGCTTGTTCTTGTTTTCTTTTTCGTTCAATTGATATCAATGTGCTATAATCAATTGAACGAAAAAGAAAACAAGAAAAAGCTGATAGTTTTCCCAGAGCTTGATACGAATTCATGACCAAATATTTCTGTTCCTGTCATGATTTGCAGAATACAAAAGCAAATTATATCCAGTAGACTGTTTTGGCTTTTCTTTTGTTTTGTTTTGAGCATTTGGAATAAGGGTTTTTCAAAAGAATTGTCTTAATCTTAACAGCTCATAGAAGCCATATTGTTTTCTTTACTTTCTTTCCAAATATAAATGCTTTAACTTAGTTATCAAAATGGGTGTTCTCTAGTAGCAACGATGCTCGCTTTGTGCCTTTTTTATGGGGTACATGGTCGTCCTTCCAAGTTGGCTATTTACGTTTTGGTGGTCAAATTCGAGTTCACTGGATCAGTGAACGATCAGCCAGCACCCGTATGTCAATAAAACGCAAGATCTGCAGAAACTCTTGCCACTGTTCTTGAAAGTGTGCGACAGAATCCAAGCCATTCAATTGTGGCAGACCACTTAATGGCTAATTTCTGCGTTATACAAAATCCAAGTGACCCAGGATCTGGAACCAAATGATCATTCGCAGCGTTGATCCCAGTTTTGGGCCAAAAATTATCCTTTGCTTTGAAGCCAAATTTTGGATGAATGGGTACCCAACTTGGAGCTATAGGAAACCAGCTAGATGAAAATGTTTGTTGAGTAAGGCCCTAGTTGATACAGTAGAACCACCTAAAGTAAAGTAATTAATAAGTAAGGGTATACATATTTAAGCAAAATTGAGGAATTTGGAACGCCACCAACCGAACCTAGATTTATGAGGTGCTAATGCATGCAAATAAAGTTACTATTCATCAAAAACGATGCTAGCCAGGCCATCGCCGTCAACAACGATAGCTATAGGTCGAATATAATCAACTTCTTGTGTCTTGAATTGGATGATATGGACACCGAAGACATATGGTTTCAACAGGACGCTACGTGACACACAGCTTCTGCCCGAGCCATGAAACCATGGCATAGTTATCTAGCACCAAGAAGACGTGAATTGACCACCAAGATTGTCTAATTTGTCCCCTTTAGACTTTTTTCCGTGGGACTTTCTTAATTCGCAGGTCTATACAAATAAGCCGCATACCCCCGCTGTCCTCAAATACAATATTATCGATGCCATCGGTCAAATTCAGGCTGATGACGCGAAAGTCATCCAAAACTATAACTTTCGAATGCACGCCACCCATCGAAGCCGCGGCCGAAATTTATTTGATGATATATTTCACTCATCATGTCATTGATTAAAATTAGGTGGCGCAACAGTCCGTAGAGAACCAGGGCGTAGTGACTTACAACTATCAACCATTCCTGTGTGCGAGTAATATTGTCAGGGATGGAGGGGACCTACAATTTATATGCCGAATCCGAACGGCTAATTTGAGAATGCACTTTTTTCATGACAAGAATTACTCTTGGAGAATTTGTCAATTCCTAGCAAGAGGCAGTACCCGTGAAAACTCTTTTTTTTAAATTAAGGTGGCACAGGCAGGGATTGAACCCAAGACCTCTCGCATGACAGTCCAACGCACTAACCATCATGCCACGGGCACTACATATGTCATTGATAGGGCTCTCAAATAAAGATAAAACCTTATTCATATCTCATATACAACTTCTTTTATTAACTTCCCATAGGAAGTTATTGTAATGGGTCCGATTTGACAAATTGAAAATTTTGACATTTCTCGACGTTTCAAGGTCCCTAGAGTCGAAATAAAAGATTTTTAGAAAGATGTCTGTGCGTGCGTGTGTACGTACGTCCGTACGTCCGTACGTTCGCGACGTTTTTTTCGTCGTCCATAGCTCAAGAACCAGAAGAGATATCGACTTCAAATAAATTTTGTTATACAGATAATAAGGCAGAAAGATGCAGAAAGGGCTCTCAAGGAAATTGCGTGGGTGGTTTTTTTACCATAGCAGTTTAAAAAAAAGGTGAAAATTTTGGTTAACCCTAAATATCTCATGAACCAATGACGCTAGAGACTTGAATTAAATTTTGTATTATATATTGTAACGTGATACAAAACAATTATATTTTTGGAAAAAAATTCAATTAACGGTTTTTTTTATAAATCAAAAAAACTGAAAAAAAAAATTTGTCACTTCGAAAATTTTACGACTAAAATATGATTTCATCTCCAAAACAATTTTGTGCAACGAAGAATAATGTTTTTGACATCTGATAAAATTTTGAGAAAAATCGAATTGACAGTTTTTTTACAAAAAATGAAAACCTAAAAAAAAAATAAAAAAAAGTTGGTAAAAATTGAGTTTTGACTCAAATATCTTTTCAAAACTTTGAGATATTGGCTTTAAACTACTTTTATCTTTCAAAAAATATTGGTTTCAACATTCAGTAAAATTTTGAAAAAAATAGAATTGACAGTTTTTTTACAAAAAATTAAAAACCGAAAAAAAAAATTAACAAAAGTTGGTAAAAATTGATTTTCGACTTAAATATTTTTTCAAAAATTTGAGATTATGGCTTCTAACTAATTTTATCTTATAAAAAATATTGTTTTCAACAGTAGGAAAAATTTTGAGAAAAATCGAATTGACAGTTTTTTTTACAAAAAATAATAACCTAAAAAAAAAATAAAAAAAAAGTTGGTAAAAATTGAGTTTTGACTCAAATATCTTTTCAAGACTTTGAGATATTGGCTTTAAACTACTTTTATCTTTCAAAAAATATTGTTTTCAACATTCAGTAATATTTTGAAAAAAAATAGAATTGACAGTTTTTTTACAAAAAATTAAAAACCGAAAAAAAAATTTTACAAAAGTTGGTAAAAATTGATTTTCGACTTAAATATCTTTTCAAAAATTTGAGATTATGGCTTCTAACTAATTTTAACTTATAAGAAATATTGTTTTCAACATTAGGACAAATTTTGAGAAAAATCGAATTGACAGTTTTTTTACAAAAAATAAAAACCTAAACAAAAAAATTAATAAAAGTTGGTAAAAATTGATTTTCGGCTCAAATAGCTTTTCAAAAATTAAAAATATTGGCTTCAAACTTATTTTATTTCACAGAAAATATTGTTTTTTATATTCAGTAATTTTTTTATAAAAATCCAACAGTCCGTTTTTTCATAAAAAAAAATAAAATCTACAAAAAATAGAACGCAAATTTGGTAAGAATTGATACATTTAGACAAACTTTTAAGCAAGACAAATCGATAGACGGGATGGGAAGTTATCAGTGTGGGTCGCATCCCAGCCTCTTTTTTAATTTTAAAATTAACCCGCCTTTAATGTAAAAGCCCTTTATAAAACTAAAAAATAAACAAAGTTGACTTGAGATTTCTTGTCATGCGCGAATTAAAATGTCTTATGTCAAAAAAAGATAAAATATTAATTTTTGCAAAAACAAAATAAGGAAAACTTTTTGTTTAGTTTGACTTCAAAGTCATTAATTCTTTATGTTTATGGCTGACCGTTTATAGCCCACACCAACTTTTGTTTTCTGTTTGATTCTAGAAACCTTGAAACGTCGAAAAATTTCAAAATTTTGTATTTGACAAATCGGATCCATTACTATAACTTTCTTTCTTTCTTTATTCTTTATTTTTTCCATATAATATATTTAACAAAATTAGTAGATATAAAAGATTTACATGCATGGTTTATAAGCCGTCTGCCGGAAATGCAAATTATATGAATTAAATAAATACGTTTAGAGAGAGATCAGTTTATAAATTTCATTAAACAGTTAAAATATAAACCTAATATAAAAAACACAGTCGAAAACAAACATTAGATTAGATTAGAATATTAGATTAGAATAAGATTTTATTAGATACAATAATTTATAAGAATTTACATAAGGTTTACAAATCTTTTATGACATGGCAAAAGCCGTCTGTCAGATTGACAATATAAATGTAATTTAACACAATAGTTTCTCAAGTTACCACTAATTATTATAATTAAAATGCTTCTCTTAAGATTTGGTTTTGATATCGCAATGCGGATTTTACAAATTTGAAAAGAGCCGACCAATCATTTGCATTCAAAAGATAAATAACTTCTTCCGTTGTGAAAATAGCTTTTCCTAGGTATAGTTTTCGTATTTCTTTACGTAATGGACATATTCCCACAAAATGCATTATATCTTCACGAGTATTCAGATTACACATACTACATTGGATTGGGAGATCTGGGCGGTGGGGTATAAAATTTAACGGCAGTAACTCTCCTCGTGTTTTAAAAATGGTAGATATTTTATTAACACTCTCGTTATTTCCGAAATAACTTATCTTGCTGAGATCGTGCTCGAGCTTGGAATAATATACTATGTATATTGAAGATTGTGCTTCTTCGATAAATGATTTGTGCATACTATCATCCAGAACCCGAAGAATATTGTATAACTCTGATTTCATTTGATGAAAATTAAACGCTTCTAGATTGAGCGGACATCCGGTCTTCTCAGCCAATTCCTTCCACTTTTCAAAACATGACAATTTTTTTTCCAAGGCACAAGTTGCTACTATTTTAGGAAGACGAGATGCATTCATGTTAAGCACTTTAAGTATGTAGTCGAAATGTAGTTTCAGTATTGTGATGTATATTGGTGGAAGTCCAGTTTCAATATGTAACATATAAGTGGGCGTTGACATGGGCAGGTGTAGTACTCGTTTGAGAAAAAATCTAAGTAGTTGTTCAACAGTCTCATATTGAAGGTATCCCCAAACCTGGGCTGCATACAACATAATTGATCGAGCAGTAGCCTCAAATACCTGGTATTTTGCACGTAGACCAATATTTTTATTTTTCATGCAGCTGAACCAAGTAGAGTTGATAGCATTTTTTGAACTTTTTAGTTTTTCTACTAAATGAAACTTCATATTATTTTGTGGTGTCATTATCAAGCCAAGGTATTTGTAGTTGTCTACTATTTCTACAGGAACCCCATCAAGTTTCCAATTAACATTACCACTCCGAAGTCCCTTACCTCTACCAAACACCATTATCTGAGATTTTCCAGGATTTACGGTTAGGTTCCATCTTTTGCAATACTCTTCCAATTTGGTAATCATCAACTGAATTTTTATGGGAGTGTCGGCTAACATCACAATGTCGTCAGCATACATCAAGACTTTGATTAGACTGCCTCGTATATCAATCCTACCGTTTAAATAACAAACTATATCATCAAGGAAGAGGGAGAACAGTAGTGTGCTCAAGATACATCCTTGTCTCAATCCCATAGGAGTCAAAAAACTTTCCGACATCGATGTCCCGTCCCAAACTTTTGCTGAGCAATTTGTATACATTTTTTTTTAGTGTTTTCCACATTTTAAATGGTAGGCCTAATACCGATAGTTTATAAAACATTAAATCTCTATCAACACTGTCAAATGCGGATTTAAAGTCTATAAAATAAGCATAAACTTTTTTACTCTGAGTGCGTTTGATATCGACAATAGTACTAAGTGTAAAAATTTGATCCACAGTGGAATATCCTTGACGAAAGCCAGCTTGAAATTCACTTAGTATCTTATACAAAATACTTCCAAATATCTTGTGGATTGTATTAAGTAGTGAAATCCCTCTATAGTTTTCAACCACATTTTGGTTTCCTTTTTTGAAAATTGGAAGAATAACAGATGTTTCAAAGCATGGTGGGATATAATCATTTTCATACAATTCATTGAGCTGATGTAAAAGACAGTTGGCAAAATCGTCAGAACAATACTTATAAAATTCGTGAGGGATTTGATCTTCTCCAGGCGTTTTGGTGTCCATCATTTCAACTAGTACTGCTCTTAGTTCTGTAATTGTAAAAGGCTGGTCCATTTTTTGATCGTTGATGTAATTCACGCAATACTGAAAAGGTAAAGCTGACTTCTCTACAAACAAACATTATAATATATAATATTAATTACATAAATAATTATTACAATTATAATAAATAATAATAATATAATAATAAATTAGAACAAAGGTATGAGTATATATATAATATAAGTTAAAGTGTTTCAATACACAAATTGGGCTTTAAGTTTAGCTAAAACAAAGTTTATCATTAGACCGCATGTATTAAAAGTTAATATACATGTTTCAATATGCTAGAGCCTCTGAAACAAATCGAATGAGAGTTTTCCATCCACTTTCTCCATTTAAAATTGCAAACCATTCTTCAATTGTAAAAAAACTTTTATTAAAATATAATCTTCGGATTTCCTGTATTATTGGGCAAAAAGCTAAGAAATGCGAAATATTTTCAGCCTTATTAAGGTTACATAGTGAGCAATTCGGATTCAAATCATTTCTGTGAGGTCTATAATAATTGAGCTCAAGCATTTCAACGCGCATTTTAAAGATTAGACTTATCTCATTGGCAGTAAACTCGTTTCGAAAATATGATTTTTTAAGAGCTTGAGAACTTTTTTTTAAAAAAAAACGCATAAAATTTGCAAAATCTCATCGATTCTTTATTTGAAACGTTAGATTGGTCCATGACATTTACTTTTTGAAGATAATTTCATTTAAATGTTGACCGCGGCTGCGTCTTAGGTGGTCCATTCGGAAAGTCCAATTTTGGGTAACTTTTTCGAGCATTTCGGTCGGAATAGCCCGAATTTCTTCGGAAATGTTGTCTTCCAAAGCTGGAATAGTTGCTGGCTTATTTGTGTAGACTTTAGACTTGACGTAGCCCCACAAAAAATAGTCTAAAGGCGTCAAATCGCATGATCTTGGTGGCCAACTTACCGGTCCATTCCTTGAGATGAATTGTTCTCCGAAGTTTTCCCTCAAAATGGCCATAGAATCGCGAGCTGTGTGGCATGTAGCGCCATCTTGTTGAAACCACATGTCAACCAAGTTCAGTTCTTCCATTTTTGGCAACAAAAAGTTTGTTAGCATTGAACGATAGCGATCGCCATTCACCGTAACGTTGCGTCCAACAGCATCTTTGACAAAATACGGTCCAATGATTCCACCAGCGTACAAACCACACCAAACAGTGCATTTTTCGGGATGCATGGGCAGCTCTTGAACGGCTTCTGGTTGCTCTTCACTCCAAATGCGGCAATTTTGCTTATTTACGTAGCCATTCAACCAGAAATGAGCCTCATCGCTGAACAAAATTTGTCGATAAAAAAGCGGATTTTCTGCCAACTTTTCTAGGGCCCATTCACTGAAAATTCGACGTTGTGCTCGTTAGTAAGTCTATTCATGATGAAATGTCAAAGCATACTGAGCATCTTTCTCTTTGACACCATGTCTGAAATCCCGCGTGATCTGTCAAATACTAATGCATGAAAATCCTAACCTCAAAAAAATCACCCATTAGTTGTCATACCCGAGACATAAGTTGAGTTTAGAGTAAGCTGTTCTTGTAACAGATTCTCTTGCCCGGGTTATTGATTTTCGATACATTGTTTCATCTACATATAATAGAAATAAGGTCATAAAGTTCGTTTCTAAGTGCTTCTAAATTCTCAATACTTAGTGACAACGGATAGTTATTTTCTGATGCCAAATCAAACCAGTCTTTAAAAGGAGAGTACCGACCTCATAGAGCTATCAAAATAATCTTTTTCTGAATTTTATTATTAGGTCTACGCATGACTTTAACAATATAGTCTGCGTTAGCTTTGAGGTTTTTTAGGTAAACTGGAGGCAGGCCAGATTCAATGTAAATAGCGTAGTTTGGTGTACTAGAAGGGAGTCTGAAAATACGTTTAAAAAAGTACCGTTGGACTAATTCGATTACTTCTAATTCCTTTTATCCATAAACTTCAATAGCATATAAGAGAGAACTTTTGATAGTTGTCTCAAATACTTTAAATTTAGTCGATGCATCTATAGAGTTACTTTTGAAGAAGTTTGACCAAATACTCGTACAATTGATAGCTGCTTTTGCTACCTTCACTTTGTCTTTAAAATGAGCTTCAAGATTTAAGTTATGTGTTAATAGTACATCCTAGGTACCTATCAGTCACTACTTCTATGTTTGAGCCATCAAGGTGCCAGTTCCCATTAGTCCTGTTACAGCGGTTTTGAGATCTAAAAACCATTATCTTTGACTTTTAAGTATTTATTTTAAGGTCTCAAGTATCGCAATATTGTTTTAATTTGTTAATCTAAAGCTGCAAAGTCTCTGGATTGTCGGTTAGAATGACAAGGTCATCTGCATATAAAAGCACCTTGATAAATACATCTCCAAAAATAACACCACCTGGAATTTGATCTTCAATGTCATTGATGAAGGGGGAAAAAATCAAAGGACTCAAAATGCAAGTGGAACTCCCGTTTCAGACTTAAATTGATTTGGCAATCTCATACCAATTTTTACTACTGAACTTGTATTTGATATAAGTTGAGTATATATATATTCTTATGAACTTTGTAGACAAACCTATATCTGTAAATTTGAAAAGTAGTAACATTCTGTTTATAGTGTCAAAGGTGGCTTTGAAATCTACAAAAAATGCATAAAGATTCTTTTCTTTATAAATAAAACGTCTAACAACACTCGTTAAAGTAAAAATTTGGTCTATTGTAGAGAGACTTGCTCGAAACCCAGCTTGGAAACAGCTTATTTTATTATCCCTTTCAACCCAGGAAGCAAGCCTAAGGTACAGTAATTGAGTGAAAATTTTCCGCAGAGAGCTGAGAACAGAGATTCCCCTGTAGTTTTCCGGTAGGTTAGGATCTCCCTTTTTAAAGATCACAGAAATGTATGAAGATCGGAAGCTATTTGGAATTGTTTCATCTATAAACATCTTGTTTATTAAAAGTAAAATTTGTTCTAGAAATTGTGAGCTGGCATTTTTGTAGAACTCGACCGGTATGCCATCTAAACCCGGAGCCTTATAATCCTTCATTTTTTTCAAAGCCACTATTAGCTCAAGTGAGTGGTAGTGCAAAACTTATGTTCATTTGACAAGGGTCTGCTGTGAAAAGTGTTTTGAAGTAAGTAGCCATTGTATCCACATCAATAGCAGAGACCGTTGACTTATTATTTCGGCCAGCTAAAATGCGTACACTTGACCAAAATGATCTAGAATCATTACAATGTATGAGATTAAACGCCATGTTTTTTAAGATATTGTTGTTTTTTGAGGCTACACAATCTTCGGTACGAATTATTTGCTTGAAGATATAGGGACTTAGAGGCCGAATTATTGTTTTTTCTAATGATTTTAAGTAACGCGAAAGATTTTTTTCTACTTTTCCTACATTCTTCATCATACCAACAAGATTTATAATTATTTGCTCTATTGTGAGAACTCCTAACAGCTGATATTCTGATGGTGTCAAAAATTAAATCCGTTGAGACATCCACTGTATTTAAAACCAGACTTGAAGGATTGATTGGGTGTTGAAGTAGGTTTCTTCTATAGATATCGGATTTTGTATCAATCCAACGAAGCTTTTTCCATCAGTTTTCAATTTGTTGTCGAAAATCGCATTCAGGGGTCCTAAATTTGCAAGAGACACATATAGGAAGATGCGATGAATAGGTAGTAGTAATCACTTCGAAATCATAAACAGTTTCAAGCTAGTCACCTTTCGCTAAGCAGTAGTCAATTACAGAACAACGCTGAGTAGAAATGAATGTAAAACTGCCAGTGGGATCACTTTTGGATACCCCGTTTAGAATATAAAACCCAAAATCCTCAACCAGCTCAGTCAAAAAGTTGCCATTTGAGTTTGTGCATTTATCAACAGATTCTCTTTAGAATGCAAATTGTTCAAAATTGCATATAACTTTCTATGGGAAGTTAGTAAAGGATTTCTTTTACGTTTTTCCAACAAAAAACGTTTTCAAATTTGTTAAAAATTTACGATTTCTTGTGTAGTCGGTTGATTATGACTTCTTTAGTCTTTGATTTAATTATCACTGTTGTAGTGAGTTTTAATAACTTTAAGTTTAAGCGATACATTATCGTCAATTTTAAACATTCTACTACTATTATGACTGCTTCAAATAACAGGTGAGATTGATATGTGTCAAATGCCAATTTGAAAACACGAAATGAATAACCCTATACATACAATATACAATGCATGAGCATTAAAATGGTATCTCTTTCTTTTTAGCGTAGAGCTCAATGAACAAAGTCAATACAAAACAAAAATATTTGTAACTGCACAAAAGGCTTGCCTAAACTTTGCAAAAAATCAAAACATTCAAAACTAGAATTCTAACTAATCACTACCTATATTAAATATTATGTTTTTAAAATCTTCAAAAACTTCTCTAGTAAAAATGGAAAATCAGATTCCATTAAATTTTCCTCAAATTATAGTTTCAATGGATTGGTGGGAAGAGGCGGGGCCAATACTAAATTAAAAAGAGGCTGGAATGCGACCCACACTGATAACTTCCCATCCCTTCTGTCGATTTGTCTTGCTTAAAAGTTTGTCTATATGTATCATTTTTTACCAAATTTGCGTATTATATTTTGTAGATTATATTTTTTTATGAACAAACGGACTGTTGGATTTTTATAAAAAAAAAATTACTGAATATCGAAAACAATATTTTCTGTGAAATAAAATAAGTTTGTAGCCAATATTTTTAATTTTTGAAAAGCTATTTGAGTCGAAAGTAAATTTTTACCAAGTTTCAGTATTGTTTTTTTTTAGGTTTTTATTTTTTGTAAAAAAAACTGTCAATTCGATTTTTCTCAAAATTTTATCGAATGTTGAAAACAATATTTTGTATAAGCCAAATTTAGTTAGAAGCCAATATCTCAAATTTGTGAAAAGATATTTTAGTCAAAAATAAATTTTTACGAACTTTTGTTAATTTTTTTTTTAGGTTTTTATTTTTTGTACAAAAACTGTCAATTAGATTTTTTTCAAAATTTAACTGAATGTTGACAACAATATTTTTTGAAAGATTAAAGTAGTTTAAAGACAATATCTTAAAGTTTTGAAAAGATATTTGAGTCGAAAATCAATTTTTACCACCATTTATAATTTTTTTTAGGTTTTTATTTTTTGTAAAAAAAACTGTCAATTCGATTTTTTTCAAAACTTTACTGAATGTTGACAACAATATTTTTTGATAGATAAAAGTAGTTTTATGCCAATATCTCAAAGTTTTGAAAAGATATTTGAGTCGAAAATCAATTTTTACCAACTTTTATTAATTTTTTTAGTTTTTTTTTATTTTTTGTAAAAAAACTGTCAATTCGACTTTTTTCAAAATTTTACTCTATGTTGAAAACAAAATTTCTTATAAAATAAAATTAGTTTGAAGCCTTAGTCTCAAGTTTTTGAAAAGATATTTGAGTCGAAATTCAATTTTTCCCAACTTTGAGTAATGTTTTTTTAGGTTTTTATTTTTATAAAAAAAAACTGTCAATTAGATTTTTCTAAAAACTTTCTCACATGTCAAAAACATTATTCTTCGTTGCACAGAATTGTTTTGGAGATGAAATCATATTTTAGTCTTAAAATTTTTCGAGGTCACAAATTTTTTTTTCATTTTTTTTTTTATTTATAAAAAAAACCGTTAATTGGACTTTTTTCTAAAAATATACTTGTTTTGTATCACGTTATAATATATAATATAAAATTTAATTCAAGTCTCTGACGTCATTAGTTCATGAGATATTTAGGTTTAACGAAAATTTTCACCGTTTTTTTAAACTGCTATGGTAAAAAAACCACCCACGCAATTTTCTTGAGAGCCCTTTCTGCATCTTTCTGCCTTATTATCTGTATAACAAAATTTATTTGAAGTCGATATCTCTTCTATCTTGAGCTATGGACGACGAAAAAAACGTCGCGAACGTAAAAACGTACGGACGTACGGACATACGGACGTACATACGTACTAACGTACGTACACACGCACGCACAGACATCTTTTTAAAAATCTTTTATTTCGACTCTAGGGGCCTTGAAACGTCGAGAAATGTCAACATTTTCAATTTGACAAATCGGATCCATTACAATAACTTCCTATGGGAAGTTAAAAAGGAAAAACACAACGTTGCCAGGAATAATTAATAGAAAGCCTTTTTCGCCAACAAAATCATTCAAAAATTTGTAATAAAAAAAACGCTACACATTTCTAGAGCGAATGTATTTTCCAAGATGTATATTCAAAATATGAAGGCAATCGGTTGAAAATTGTCTTAATTATGAGTCCAGGCAACTTAAAAAATGTAGCTTTGAGATAAAAGCCTTTAAGGTTTTGAGCAGTACAAAATTATGAGCAACTTTACAAAACATTTATTACTAAATTTCAAAATTTTGAGTACTTAAAAGTTTTTCCCAGTTATAATTTGTTTGGAACATTTTTAGCTCTTAAAAAAACAATTTAAAATTCTAAATTATAAGATAACTTAATTCTAACTTAAATCTAACTTAAATCTAAACATTTAGATTAAGAGTTAAGAATTCAGATTACAGAAGTAAAATTCATTCATCCTTCATAAATACCATTAAATATAATTTTCTTATTCCTTTTCAAAATTATTACTGTAAAGAAAAATTTATTATGGCAACATTATATTCATGACAGGAGGCACTGCAAGTCACTATATTTAATGAGACAACACCTGGTGACATGTCTGTCATCGTTGATGTGGATGTGGATTTTATGCAAAGCAAAAGTTTTCCCCAAGACAGAGGCACCGAGGAATTAAACTCACGCTTTCCATTAAGTTAAGCTGTGTGTGTGTTTCCTAAAGAAAGGTCTTGACGTTTATATACCTACCCATAGTATAAGTCTAAGTAAGTTCGATTTGAGAAGAGCAAGGGTGAAATTAAACCTTATCCTTTAGGTTAGGATAATATACCATTCGCATTGAGGTTGAATAATGCGGCTTGAATTCAGATTATAGGCAGAAAATTACCTTTTACATTGACTTGTTCAGAATATAATAATGTGTGACATGAATGAGAGATTATATGCCTGATGTGTGTGTGCCTTCGCCTTGCCTTAGTTTTGCCTTACTATGCTATTGCTATGCCATGGTTTCGAGATCCTTGCGGCATTTGTATAACTATGTAATGATTTTCCGTCAAAACTCAAAGGATATCACAGTCAGGAATAAGGAACGTGCGTGTTATATAAATTTCAATATTAGGTAGGTACCTTACCTAACCCACTATCCCCATTTTTGCAGGCGTTTGATATAGAAGTCTAAACGTGAAAATGTGCATGAATATACAAAATACCAGGTTTTTGAATCAATTTCTATAACATAACAAAATGAAACTATAATTGGAATCTAACAAATCGATATGTGAATGAATCAGGAAAACTGCAAGTATAAGCAAAATACGATCTTTTCGTTCGTGATTAAGAACCATATATTAGAATGAAGCTACCTTTTTTGAACAACATTTTCCCATCAGAACTTGTAAATGATTATATTTCAAGGAAAAGTAAATGATTAGTCGTATAGAAAAATAGACCCGAAGCTGAGGTATGAGCAGTAGAAATGGACCAAATTGATACATTGAGTATTAATTACATATTCAAAGCTACGTATATTCCCAATATCTCTTACATCAATATGAAAGTAAAGACAAAAGTTACGTAAATCGGTCTAATTATTATTTCTATTATACCTTCATCAAACAACAGTATTTTACAAAAGATCCGAGTAATGGGTTGAATTGGGTCAAACACCTATCCAAACATTCTGTGAGGAAAACAATATTCAACGATCGAAAAGTTGTAAGGTGTTAGTGGCCTTCCTGACTTTTTATCAACTTCCAAATCCCTTTAAATGCTTCTTATAAACGTTCCAATTTTTTCTTGGTTATTGTTTTTGTTAGCAATTTTAAATTTGTCATTCTATGTTCTTATGTTTTTTGTTGACTCGAAAAATTAACCAAATCTATTCCTTGAAATTGGTTCAATATTCTTGGTCTAAAATATTTACGGCTTATTAATTTTATATTAGCTAGTTTTTGGGAAAGGCTTCGAATCCACACCCACATGACAGCGGCAGTACGACTAAAATATGATTTCAACTCCAAAACAATTTTGTGCAATGAAGAATTATGTTTTTGACATCTGATAAAATTTTGAGAAAAATCTAATTGACAGTTTTTTTTACAAAAAATAAAAACCTAAACAAAAATTAATAAAAGTTGGTAAAAATTGATTTTCGACTCAAATATCTTTTCAAAACTTTGAGTTATTGGCTTTAAACTACTTTTATCTTTCAAAAATATTGTTGTCAATATTCAGTTAAATTTTGAAATAAATCGAATTGACAGGTTTTTTACAAAAAATTAAAAACCGAACAAAAAAATTAAAAAAAGTTGGTAAAAATTGATTTTCGACTCAAATATCTTTTCAAAAATTTGAGATAATGGTTTCTAACAAAATTTTAACTTATAAGATATATTGTTTTCAACATTCGATAAAATTTTGAGAAAAATCGAATTGACAGTTTTTTTTACAAAATATAAAAATCTAAAAAAAAAACAATACTAAAACTTGGTAAAAATTTACTTTCGACTCAAACAGCTTTTCAAAAATTACAAATATTGGCTTCAAACTTATTTTATTTCACAGAAAATATTGTTTCCGATATTCAGTAATTTTTTTTATAAAAATTTAACAGTCCGTTTTTTTCATAAAAAAATAAAATCTACAAAAAATAATACGCAAATTTGGTAAAAATTGATACATATAGACAAACTTTTAAGGAAGACAAATCGACAGACGGGATGGGAAGTTATCAGTGTGGGTCGCATCCCAGCCTCTTTTTTTTTAATTAATTTTGCTTTGTTTTTTTTTTTTTTTTTTGTTATATACCTATGTTTATTAGGTATTTGTATGTGAAAATAAATATTATTTTGCATTTTTTTAGATATTTGTTTTTTAATCATCGATATGGACGTTTTATATGGATTTTAAACCTATCATTTTGTTTTTTGAGCTCTCATACGATCTAGCATTATAAAATTTGAAATCTAGCAATATGAAATTTGAGATTATGGCAACACTGGTCGCCTATACATATATAGCACGATATATCTACGGACTGAAAAGAAGAGAACATGTTTCATCTTTCGCTAAATCAATATGTAGCCTCACTTTAGAAAATCATAACATGTTAGTTAATTTTTGAGTTTGGTTTTGAATTACATATGTATATCATTAAATAATTAACATTTCTTAAATTTTGCTTTGTTAAATCACTCCTAAAGTAGCACACGAATTTGAATTTGTACATAAAGCTTGCGCTATAAAGAAGATATTGTATCTTACTGTGTAATGCTATTCCTTTTAAATAAAGAACTAAAGATTTGACAGATGTCACCAAAACAAAATGGACGCCACGGGGCGCCAAAATCTACACGTGCAAATTGAGGTGGAGTGCCATAACCCCCGCGGCATTAACCCCCACGGGGGTTAGTTCCCATTCAATTGGGAATTAACCCCCGCGGGGGTTAATTCCTTTTTCAAATGGCATTAATCCCCGCGGGGGTTAATTCCCTTTTTATGTGGGGGTTAATGCCCAATTATAACTGGAAATAAGCCCCACGTTAATAAAAAAAACAACAAACATAAAGGAACAAAATTATTTCTTCATTTATTTTTCAAAATAAAACAAAAATTTAAAAAATAAAATAACAACTTCAACAATAAAAAAAAATGTATCTTAATCATTTTGAATTGATAGCACGGCGGCGGCGGCGTACTAACAGCTTGGTATGTAAGGGGGGGCAGCATGCAACCCCCCTGCTTGCGATCACTATAGGATTTGAGGTGGGCGCGAGTTTGGGTATATACAAAAAACTCTTGCATTTGAGCACTAAAATCAAAGAAATTCCCAACAAAAAAAAAGCAAGTATGGCTCACAGTTATGAAAGAATCACAACGCATTCGTGTTCTTTGCATATACCCAAACTCGCACTCACCCCAAATCCTATAGTGATCCCAAGCAGGGGGGTTGCAGGGGGGCAGCATGCCCCCCCTTACATACCAAGCTGTTAGTACGCCGCCGTGCTATCAATTCAAAAAAACTTTTTAGCAAAAGTAGCTATTCTAGACAATAAATCAACCATTTTTGCGTGTTTTGTATGTAAAAAAGTGAACTTTAATTTTTTTTTATTAAAGTTTACGAATTTTAAAATATTCGGCGTTGTTTCCTTTATTTTTTGGCCTTATTTCTTTTTATAAATCGAAATAAAACCAAATTGGTTTTATTTCGTTTTGAACAACGAAATAAGGCCAAATTTGAAATTTGGTGTTATTTCATTTGGTACTATTTCACGTCACCCGTATTTTTTGTTTATTTGTTATAGGAAGGTATGTCATAGCTTTCTCAATTCCATTTTGAAAACTCACCATTTCTAAAAAGAATAGATATGTACTTTATTTCTTTTTAAGTTAAAGGTTTAAGTACATTTAAAAATGCGTAAAACAAAATAAGAATTATTTTCCAAAAATATTTAAATACATTATTTTAAACTTCAACTCAAGGAACAAGATCGCAACTTTGTTGTGCATTTTATACCTATATAATTATTTATTTTTCCTTTATTTGTTTACTATTGTACAGCAAAGCTAAAACAAAAGAAAAAATGGGGGTTAAAGCCATTTCTGAATGGGAATTAATACCCGCGGGGGTTATTTCCTTTTTCTTGTGGGGATTAATGCCACTTGAAAAAGGAATTAACCCCCGCGGGTGTTAATTCCCATTCATTTGGGAATTAACCCCCGCGGGGGTTAATGCCGCGGGGGTTATGGCACTCCACCGCAAATTGAACCCCCTTTATTTTCTATTTCTTTTTACAATAGGTTGACTTTATATAATTATTATAATAATTGAAATTGAATGGATTTTTGTAATAATCCGACAATTTTGGTTCGAACATTCCATGTTTTCTAGATTTCTAACTACCCATCGGAAGTTATTATAATGGGTTTGATTTGACATATTGAAAATTTGTCTGTACGTACGTGTACGTGTACAGCAGAACATACGCTCGTACGTTTGTACGTCCAAACGTTCAATTTACTCTTATTT
Source organism: Eupeodes latifasciatus (assembly GCA_920104205.1). Classification (NCBI taxonomy): domain Eukaryota; kingdom Metazoa; phylum Arthropoda; class Insecta; order Diptera; family Syrphidae; genus Eupeodes; species Eupeodes latifasciatus. The sequence continues at coordinate 23,197,239 of OV049926.1, read as the reverse complement.
AGAGATATCGACTTCAAATAAATTTTGTTTTAGAGATAATAACATCGAAAGATGCATAAACGACTTTCAATAAATATTGTGTTGGCAGTATTTTTTACTGGTTAGTGTGACTGTCATGCTCTCTAAACTTTTTTTTCACGTGTACTGCCTCTTGCGAGGAATTGACAATTCCTCCAAGAGTAATTCTTGTCATGAAAAGTGGTTTCTCAATTTAGCCCTTCAGATTCGGTTAAAAACTGTAGGTCCCCTCTATCCCTGTTGAAATGGTTGAGAGTTGTTAGTCACTAGACCCTAGTTCTCAACGAATTGTTGCGCCACCTAATTTATATTTAATTATAAAAATGTTGGTTGACCCCAAATATCTCGCGAACAGATAACGGTAGTGACTTTAATTAAATTTTGTAGAATATAATTAAATCAATTTAGTATAATTTTGAACAAAAAACAGTCAACACTTTTTTTTAAATAAAACATATGTACATTTTTAACTCGAATATCTTACGAATATAAAATTATATTACCTCCGGAATTGCTTATGAAATGAATAATAACGCTCAACAACATGTAAAATTTTGAGAAAAATCAAAGTAACGGCTTTTTAGAAAAAAAAAAAAAACGAAAACCCAAACAAAACATCACTTAAAGTTGGTAAAAATTGATTGTTGAATCTTATTAAAAATTAAAGATATTGCCTTTAAAATAACTCTAACTTATAAAAAATATTGTTTTCAAAATTTATTAATTTTTTTTACTAAAAATGTGCAAAGTATTGTTTTTAACTTTAAGTCAATTTTTTAGAAAAATCCAATTGACAACTTTCTTACCAAAAACGGATACCTACAAAAACGACTAAGAAACTGATAAAAACTGGTATTCGGCTTTAATATCTTGAGAAAAAAGGAAGATATTGACTCAAACTTTTTAAATCTTACAAAAAATGTTGTTATTAATATTTTGCAAAAGTCTTAGAAATATCGACAGAAGGGCACGAATAGGAAGTTATCAGTGCGGGTTACATTCCAGCCTCTTTTTTTACTAGTTTTTATTTAAAACAGTTGAAGTTCTAATCTAATTAATCTCAGTTGAAGTTTGGCTTTTTACAATGCAAAATTTTGAATTTATAATGAACGTATTTTTGTGTTTAAAAACTTAATTTTTAATTTGCAATATTGTTTTTTTTTTCACCTCGCACAAGCAAATTCCACTTGAAATAATCATCGTCTGCCACACCTCATAAATCAACAACAACAACAACAGAACATGAACGTATGTTTTCAATGTCTTAAAAGATTTAGTCTATTTTTATATATTTTTCCTCGTCTAAACATACAGATACAAGTCCTTATATAAATAATGTCATTCTTAGATTTTTATGATCCATATTACAAGCTTAATGACATGAATATTTTATTATCCTTGAAACTTCCCCAAGCAGGTAGTATGTATAGTGTACTCGTATCTTGGAGTATGTTTTTTCTTCTTTTTCAAAAAATTAAAAAAGAAAACTTTTACTTCAACAGAAAGGAAAGACAAGTTAAGTTAAGAGGGTGCTGGAATCATATACTTTATGGTTTGTCTTTTTGTTATTTCTTGTTGGAAACATGATACCATATTCCTACAAATACCAATACTCCACTTGAAGACGACGCACGATGACGACGATGAGGATGATGTGTTAAAAAATGTTATCTTCGTATCTTCTATCAAAGCGCTAAACAGCAGCTAAATAAGAACATATAAATTATTTTGCTTCTTCATCTAATGGCTTCCGGATGAAATGAGCATAGTATCCGCATTAAAATGCCTGTTTCTAATGTTTTTTTTTTTATATTTTTATGGTCGTAATTTGTTAAGTTTTTGATATTGACGTATGCTAAAAATGGTACAAAATCAATTGTTCTTCAGTTGATCAAATGTTAAGTAAGTGTAAACCTAGGAATGGGGAAGGATATTAAAAAGCATTTTTGAGATGACATTTGTCTGATTTAAAAAAAATTCAATTCACTTGATTTTATGCTGCAAAAGATCCAAGAAGAATCGTTCATCGCATCTAGAGAAAAATATTTAACGAAAATATCTTGAATTTAATAAGTTCAATGTCCTTTTCTTTACTAAAATTCACTTAAATCGTTAGTTTTTTTACAATATACATCCATCATTTGTTTTTAACAAGAAAAGAAGAAATTATTTTTAAATTCGATATCTTTTTCAAAAACTCTGACATTTTAAGTGTTAAAAAAATCAACCCACTCGACCCTTAAGGTCGACTTGACCCACTTGTAAACTCAACTTCGTAGTATCTACTCAAAGTTATACGAAAATAAACTCGAAAACGTTTGTAACCATTTTTGCTTTCCATCATAAAAACAAAATAAAAATAATTTATCATAAATCAAATTAATGCCAACAAATTCCATACCACTTAAGAAAAGTCATTAAATCACTTTGAGATATGCCAAATTTTCACCTTATTATGAATAAGGAGGGATTATGTTTCCCGCCAAAAAAAAAAAGAAAACGAAACACGACAATTGGAACTTAAAATGTTTATCAGCTATTTAATTATTTCCAAGCACGTGAAGAAAAAGAAAACACATTCAAAATGAACTTGAACCTTTAAGAAAGATTGCCTTATTTTTAGTGCCATTTATTTTTTATTTTTGTTGACCTTATAAGTACGTACCTAACCTACCAACACTCTGTTGTCTAGACACCACAAATCAGTTGATTTAGTTACCACAGGATTCGTGTTTGTTCTTTTTCTGTGTAAAGCTAATTAGACGAACATTGATTATATTCTGGAAAGTTAGAATCTTTATTTTTAAGATTTAATATAAATTTATATTATTTGAGGGTACCCAGTCAAATATTTTATTTTTGGATATTTGGGTATCTTTAAAATATGTTATATCAAGTCAAAGAAGTACTGAAACATTGAAAAGTAAAGAGGCGGGGATCCAAATTCACCCTGATAACCCATTGATACCCCTTAAAAATGTTAAAATGGGTATTTTTTGACTAGTCAATTAATAGATATAAGGAGTTAAATTAATATATTTTTATAGGAAAACGCTGTCTTTAAATATTACAAAAAAAATTTGTTGATGTTTGTTATTAATCGTAAGTTTCATAAGTCTCGAACAGATGGCGCCATAAATCAGAACAGAAAACTGTCGGACCATCTTTTTTCATTAGAAAGCTACATTATCACTGAGTAACATAGGCTATATTTAGTACTAGATTACTATATAAACTTTATAAATTCCTATTAAAACCAACCAAAGGTGTAAAAATATTACCCATAAAATGTCTTCCATCGCATACGCAGCGAATAGTATTAATGATAGGACAACAAAATTTTTTCTAATTTAGTGATTCATGGTCGTTTTCATTAGCATGCTTAAAACGTAAATATCTTACCTATTTATGTCTACCCGTGCGAAGCCGGGACGGGCCGCTAGTATTTATAATAAAATTTTGTATAAGATGAAGAAAATTTGAAGATACTAAAATTGTATCGGTTCTTAATTAATTTTTGCATGTTTTCGTGTTAAGTAAAACAGAATGTCAATCAAATTTTTTCCTCAAATTAAATAAATATCAATTACAATATTCTGTGCAGAATAAAATAATTTTGAAGTTATACTTTCATTTATATGTATGGTATTAAAGTCCAGGTGTGGATTGCTCAACCTCAATGCACGAGCATTTAAAAATAATACAGATGGAATTTGTACGATCTGCAACCTTGACGCTACTGAAAATACGTATCATTTTGTAGGAGTGTGTCCTTGTTTCCGAACTTACAGAAAAAGATTCCTTGGAAGCGAAAAACTTAACCGTGATCAGTTCCTAGAAATCCTGAATGGCCAAAACTATTTACAACTTTACAATTATTTAAAAAACGCTCTAAGGTATAGAAAACTAATAATTAATGAATATTCTTAAAAAATACACCAATCCAACGCTGAACTTAATTAAGTAAACAATTTAACCTGACAGGCAACATAATATGTTATTGTCATTCATTTAATTTATATTATTACGAAAACCATGAAATTGTTAATATTCACAAAATAAAATTTTTTATCTATCTATCTATCTATCTACTTTCATTTATTTTTGAAATATTACATTCGAAAATCAATTTGTAACAAATTTTAGTACGACTTTTGGAAGGTTTTTATTTTGTATAAAAGAAAAAAACTGTCAATTGGAAATTATATTGACAAAAATATTTGGTATAAAATTAAGTAATTTTGAAGGCAGCAAAATGTATTATCAAAATATTTCGGTCAATTTAGCTTAGATCACCAGTGGACCTATTGCAACGAAAGACATAATGGCGGTCATTAAGAAGCTTCCGTTCTTCAAGATATTTCTTAAGCTGAAAATTGATCAGCACTTCCATGACCTTGGAAAGAACGGACGTATGTGCAATTGGACGATAGTTAGATGATGAGGAAGATTCTCCTTTTTTAGGAACAGGCTGGACAAATGCAGTTTTCCATCCACTCGGAAAGAGACCTGTAGTATAGGACAGGAATTTGACAGCGTTGAAGAACACCTCTTCAGAGCAATAGCGGGGATACTATATGGGCCAGCGGATTTGTGTATGTCAAGATCTTTGAGTACTCTAGCAACTGTACGAGTTCGAGAGAAGATTTGTCCCATAGAATCATTTACACTTTCAAGTAAAGGTGGATTCATGTCACTCATTGGTACAGCATCGAATTAACAGTAAACTGTGCTGCAAGCAAATTGGTTTTATCAATCGAGCTTACAAAGGGAGTGTCATAGCAAACGAGAGTCGGAACCGACGAAGACGTAGTGTTACGCACATTTTTTACAAATGACCAGAACTTTTTACTACCATTGAGACATTGTATAATATAATATGTTCGTTACAGGTGTTTTTAGCTTGTTTGAACTTATTCCGGTTTTCCTCATTGGGGTTTGCTTTGTAATTCCGGAAACTTACATTTTTGATCCTAATATCCTCTTTACAACATTTCTCATTACACAAAAAATTAAGTTTATAATCATATTTGCACTGGAATCCTCGTCACTATCGAGGAAGCTATACTTAAAGTTCCTGAAGAAGTCATTGAGACCGTCCCGGGTGGCTTTCTCATATTGCCTAACGGCTCTCGTAGGGGTTTTAACTTTAACTGGGGTTTTTTGGCATGAGAAATTTTGCAGATATGACACAATGGTCTGATGTGCTTAGAGGCGATAATACACTGACTGTATAGTAAAGTAAAGTAAGTAACAAATTCATTTATTAATTCAATAATTGTTTAAGTTTAAATTTATACATGAATTTTAAAGCTATGGCTAAGCCGTCAGCCTGGTTGACAAAAATTATAATTCTTTTAAACGTTTCTTATAGATAACAATTATATAGATAAATTTACAAATTAAACATATTCGCTAACTAAAAGCATTCTATATTTGAAGATAACTTCTAAAAATTTACTTAGTGTTTTCCAGTCGCACTCGTTTAGTAATTTAAGGGTGTCTTGCATTGAAAGGGTATTTTTACCAAAGAAGAAACGTCGGTGTGGCTTAAATATTGGGCATATACTTATAAAGTGGAAGCAGTCCTCTTTTGACTTAAGGTTGCATATTGAACAGAACTGATTAAAGCTCCCGTTATAAGGGCATATGTTTAGGCTGAGTAGTTCGCATCTCGCTTTAAAAATGAAATAAATCTCTCGGTATGTTAAGGTATCGTTAAAGTAGTTTCTCTTCTCAAGATTGTAGTTAAGCTGAGAGTATAACAATCTACTGTCGGATTCACGACCATTTAGAACAAATGTTTCTCGAGTCAAGTCCCCATTCTTTCTAATTATACGGTACAGCTGTTCCTTTAAGTTGTTTGGGGTTATTAAAGTCAATATGAAGTGTTTCACCACAAGCAGTACCTAAGTTTTCCCACTTAGCAATCAACCAGTCTTTATTCCTCAACTCGTATAAGAGCATTTTTTTTTGTCATTCTTAAGTCGTCATGAGCTAAAGTCTTAATAATAAAATCAGCCTGCGCTTTAAGGGTACTTGTTAGGAGTTTTGGTAATCCTGTTTCCAAGTAGATTGCATAGTTTGGTGTGTTTCGAGGTAAGTTGAAGAGTTTTTTTAAGAAATTTCTCTGGAATTGTTCAATTTGTTCATATTCATCTGCACCCCAGACTTGACATGCGTAACAGAGCATTGACTTTACTACCGCTTCGTATATCTTATACTTGGCGGAAAGAATTATTCTACTATTAGTAAACACTTTTCTCCATGTAGAATTCAACAAGCTTTGTGAAGTGTTAGCCTTTTCTCTTAGATGCTTGTTGAAGTTCAAATTGTGGGTAAGTTTTACTCCTAGATACTTAGTTTCATTGGTTACTTCTAGTAGATTTCTATTGTAGTACCACCTTTTAACGTTTTGACTTCGGGAGGAGGGCGAAAACACCATGACCTTAGATTTTTCCGTATTAATCGTTAGTCCCCATCTGTTGCAGTAAGATGCTAATCGGGTAATCATTAATTGTAGGTTTTCTGATGATTCAGACAGAATAATAAGATCGTCGGCGTATAGTAAAACATTTACAACCGAATTAGGTATCCTTATGCCTCCAGGTAGATCTTCAACAATGTCATTGATAAAAAGGGAGAACAGTAACGCGCTGAGAAGACATCCTTGCTTTACTCCAGTGGTTATTTCAAACCAATCTGAGAATATTGCACCATCCCATACCGCTGCTTTTGTTCCATTGTACATTTCCTTAATCACAGAAAGAAATTTTGATGAAATACCCAACTGCGAGAGCTTATAAAGGGTGTCCCAAAATTAACGCAAGATTTGAATTAAATAGAAAACGCCGTTTTTAGTCTAAGTAACAGTCACTGCTTGACCAGCATCATTTTCAAAAATATATGGCCCAATTATGCCTCCAGCCCAAAATCCACACCATACAGTCACGCGTTGTGGATGCATTTGTTTTTCGACAATCACATGTGGGTTCTCCGAACCCCAAATGCGGCAATTTTGGCGATTGACAAAGCCATCAAGATGAAAATGTGCTTCATCGCTTAGGATAATTTTGATCGAAAAATCAGCCGCCAAGCTTTCACTATTTTTGAAATATTCTTTAATAATGAAGACACGTTGTTCTATCGTGTAACGCTCTATTTTTAATAACCCTATACTGTTAGCTGTCAAATTGCTTTTTTTCAGGGTTGCCAACACTTCACTGCACAAATGGCGGCAAATTCAAATCTTGCGTTAATTTTGGGACACCCTTTATAACAGTGCATTACGATTCACCCGATCAAAAGCTGTTTTGAAATCTACGAAGAAAGAGTATACTTTCTTATTACGTGCTTGGAAAGCTTTAACGATTGAAGAAAGTGTAAAAATCTGGTCTGTTGTAGAATAGTTCTTTCTAAAACCGGCTTGAAGATTTGAAAGAATACTTTTCCTCTCCACCCATTTTTCAAGTCTCAAGTCACAAGTATACCGCAGAATATTTTGGCTAATGCGTTCATAAATGATATGCCTCGATAGTTGTCAGCAATATCAAAAGCGCCTTTTTTATGAATTTGGAAGATAACTGATTTTGTTAACGAGGAGGGAATTTCGGCGTTAGCCAAGATCTTGTTATAAAACTTTAACAAATAGTTAAAGTATGAAGGAGTTGCGTTCTGGTAAAATTCGTAGGGAATCCCATCTTCACCTGGTGCCTTTCCATTATGGCCGAATCTAAAGATTCGTCGAAGATTGATGGCTGAGCGTAGGAAAACTGAAGGTTTGAGTCGCTGTGGAGAAGATGTTTGAAATGGATTGCAAGTGATTCAGCTGATAACCCTGAACCTATTATGTAGCTTGTACCGTTAATATTTCTGGCGATTTTCCAAAATTCTTTCGAGTTTTTAGTTTGACCTAGATTAAGTGCATTGTTGTTTTCAAATTCTATTTTCTTGTGTAGGCATACATTTTTGTAGTAGGTGTTGCAGTCATTGTACCATTTCCTTAAATCGGGATTATGCGAAATCCGGACGATTTTCAGAAGTGCAAAAGATCTTTGGCGTGCCTTTAAACAGTCATTATCAAACCATTGTTGTTTAAACTGTGAACTCGTGTTTGATATTTTGTTCGTTGTTGACCTTCGTATAAATTCTGTTAATTGACTAGCCATAATGTCAGTAGATTCGGTTGCCAATAAATTTGTTTCAATTAAATTGTTCAAAGCACGCTTATAGCAGTCTGATTCCTCATTCTTCCATTTGAGTCTCGGTAGTAATTTGAGATTAGTGTGTCGGGTTGATGAATCTCTTGTAAATTCAACTGTAATAGGCATGTGATCCGAGAAGGTTTTACACTGCACTTCGAATTTTTTAATCTGCTCAATCCATTCATTATTCACTGCACAGTAGTCATTGACTGATTGCCCTTGACCTCCTATGAAGGTATAGCAACCCTGTTCATCTCCTTCAGTACATCCATTAAGCACTGACTGTATATTTATTAGCATTAGAGGTAAAAACCAAGTATACAGTGTTGGCGGATTGATCTGCAACGTCAGGAATCGGAGTTGCCTCGTCAACTTACTGCTTCGGATGGTTTAACTCAGCAAAAATCTCGACATACATTCCTTCGGGTGTTGTCTGACCAGAATAGTGCAGCCACGAAAAATTGTGTACATTGAAATCGCCCGTAACAACGATCTCACTGTGCGGAAAATGGAATAGATATTTCTGGATAGAATTCCAATTCCAATGTATTAATCGTTGGCCATACTGTGGTAAAAGCTGGTAGGTAACATTATTAAGCACGTAAACGGCTAGACCATGGTGAAAAAAGAATAATGTCACTAAGCTTTAACCCATGAAGGTTAAACTCCGTATGATCGGTGTTTTCACCAACCTGGATTTCACTTAGTGCCAGAACTGCTGGCCTGTTTAAAACAGTGTGAACGTATACAGAACAAAAATTGTTTCTTAGCCCCCGAATGTTGCTAAATTCAACACAAACCTTACCAGCCATCACAATACACAATTTATTTTAATGTTTTTGAATGTTTTTATATTTGCTAAGAAAACTGTCAATTCATTTTTATTTTAAATTCATCAAATGTTAGTAACAATATGTTTTTTAAGATAAAACTATGTTTTATAAGATAAAACTATTTCGAAGCCCTTGTTTTTATTTTTTGACAGTTCGAGTAGCATTTTTTTAGGTTTTTGTTTTTTTTTTCTGTAAAAAACCGTTTCCTCGATTTTTCCCTTTTGAAAGAGACCGTTAGAACCGACCAGATGACAAAAAATGTACAATATTTGAAGTCAAAAATATTTGTTTTTAGTTTTTTTGATTTACACAGACATCTCTCTAAAAATCTTTTATTTAGAAGATTTAGACTCTAGGGACGTTGAAACATCGAAAAATATCAAAGTGCTCATTTCATCAAATCGTACCTATTAAAATAAAATTAATAATATGAAAAGTTAAAAATTGAAAATTGCTAAGTCATTGTTAAATTAATAAACTCAAATTTTTTCATTACTACCGTCAAATGTTCGAAGCTCACTGAATATTCTTCTTAAAATATACACATTTAAATATAATAATAATTTAAAAACTTTCACGTGCTGTTGAAGGTGCCTTGTAATAAAGCCAATAAAATACGGCTGACTTTAAAAACTTGGCATTATTGCACTTCGTAAACATAAAATACGACACTGCTATTAAACGTTATGTTCATCTATAGTGATTTCGAAAATTTACCAACAAAATTGGGTGGCGCAACAGTCCTTTGAGAACTAGGGCCTAGTGACTTACAACTCTCAACCATTCCTGTGTGCGAGTACTATTGTCGGGGATGGAGGGGACCTACAGTTTTAAGCCGAATCCGAACGGCAAACTTGAGAAAGCACTTTTCATGACAAGAATTACTCTTTGAGAATTTGTCAATTCCTCGCAAGAGGCAGTACCCGTGAAAAAAAACTTTAGATAGCATAGGCAGGGATCGAACCCAAGACCTCTCGACAGATTTGGCCTCATTAATATGGCTTCTATAAACTGTCAATGTAGTATTGACATTTTAAGCTTTTTAGAGAAAACAGTTCAAAAAACTAACCGAACTTCAACGTTTTTATTTTTTTCAGCTGCACTCTACGAATGTGAAATTATTTTCAAACCTTAATTTATGTCACTTCGCTTAACCTCCACCATTTATAATAATTTCTATAGAACCTACTCATTACCTCTCCAGTGCGATCCCATCAAATGTTTACCGTATCATGCCAACCAATTTTCAATTAAAAAAAAGGATACGCAATTTTTGTTCGAAATTGGGGGTTATTTAGTTAATGAAATGCAAAATCTACATAGCATTTATGAAATTTGCTTAAAGCTTACAAAACTTTCCTTCCATATCCTGCGGAGCCGGACTCAGCTGTTGTTTCCATCCATCCTATAGGTCCATACGAAATACGAGTGTATTTAATTTATTCCAAAATCTGTTTCCTCACAAATCAACAACCACATTGCAATGTCATGTTCGATTTCCTACTCATCCCAAAATAATAGATAACACTGTTCTGTTCCAATGTAGGTATGTGACTCCAACTCCAACTCCTGCTTGCTTGTACCGGAACTCTCAATCAACATTCACGAAATTCATTGAAAGCCAATCGAAGTCAAATCCTGGCTATGACGTGTTCATATCCTTATTTTTTGGGCTGCTAAAACTACTACACCGCGCGCCGCCGCCGCCGCCGCACTCTGATGTTAAGCTTGAGCTGATGCCATTTTCGCAACTATGGCTTGACTTCTGTTTGTTATATTCGAATGAATGGTGGAATATTTATGAAACTCGTTGACATTTTGAAATGGAATTCCACTCTGCTGATGGTCCTGATGCTGGTTCTCTCACATCATATGCCAGAAGCTATTTCATTTCATCACATTTGATAGACATGCACAAGGACCAACAATGTTCTGGTGATGGCTACAAGAGGCTATATGCTAAAAAAGGTTCATAGCAATATTTTTGTTTTTTTTTTTTTGAAAAACTTGTTTTTGTTTTTGATGTTCTTGGTCGAAGGACTAAGAAGAAGTCTATAACAAAAATCTATACGAAAATTCCTATTTAAAAGGATCAAAAATTTGTATTTCTATGTTTATTTTTGTATTCGAATATTAAAAGAAATTAAAAATTTAAATTTGCCTTCTGGTTGATTCTTATGTCTCCAAACTTTACCAATTATCGAAAACCTCTTCTACTGGAAGTTTTGAAAGTGGGCGGTCGGTGGCGGCGGCGGCGGCGGTGGCGGGCAATGGGTGAATAGAAAACCTAGAATCCGATCCATAACATCACAGGCACAGAAGTTGACAAAAACACATTTGGCAAAAAATAAAACTTTGGACATCATCTGAAAACACCAACCAAAGTTGAAATCTATTGTCCCATCCTATGATAGGCGAATTCTAAGGAAACAACGACAGGGACAGGAGAGTATACTTGTGGTAGCTTGAAAACATGGTAATGTTCTTTTCTTCATGTTAACTGAATTCAACTTCTGACTTTTGTGGGTTGGTATATGCAATAGGTATTGATATTTTTCTTGGGTTTGAATTAAGGTGTATGGAAAATGTCGATACCATTGGCTGCTTCATGTGATGTTTTTGTATTTTTGTTCTAACTTTGAAGGTCCTTTCTTGTTTGTTGTTCAAACAAATTCAAAATCATCACCATTGGTGTTGTGGTCTGCAAATAATAATTAGGAATATTTAATGTGCATACTAATTAGTTTTTGAAAATTTCAAAAAATAAAAAAATTTAAAGACTAAGATTTAAATTTTGGTAAAACCATTCAAATTGAAATGGATTTAAGGAATGATTTTACATATGTTAGATAAACTTTAATGGTTTGTAAGGATTTTAAGTTCTTGATACTTCGACGAAAGTACGTTTATAGATATGTAGTTGCTTTATATTTTTTAAATAAACTTGTTTTTTTTTTTAAACTTCTTAAAGAAAAATATTGTAATGGGTTTAATTTTGTAATCTCAAAATTTTCAAAAACTTTGAAGTTTTAAGATCCTTCCAAAAAAGAACTTGTTGGTGTTTTTTTTAATACAGCGTTTAAAAAAATTAACATTTTAATCACGAAATTGGTAATAACTGGAAAAAATAATTGTCTCCTCGAATATTTCACGAATAAGAAATAACATTAGCTCCACATTAATTTTATAACAAAGGATAATGTTTTTTAACATCTAGTAATTCTTTGTAGTATGTTTTGGTATGTATTAATTAATGCTCAAAATCTATTTTTGTTAACGAAATTTTTAGTCGAAAACCAATTTTAGAAGCATTTCTTAAATGTTTTTATTTGTTATATAAACAAATAAAAATTGGATGAAAAATTGTTTGAAGTCAATATGTTCTATTATTCACGAGAATTTTTACCAAATTTGCGTCCTGTTTTTTGTAGATTTTATTTTTTTATGTAAAAACGGCCTTTTGGATTTTTATAAAAAAAATTACTAAATGCTGTAAATAATAAGCTAATATTTTTCATTTTTGAAAAGAAATTTAAGTCGAAAGTAAATTTTTACGAAGTCTTAGTAATGTTTTGTTAAGGTTTTTATTTTTTGTAAGAAAACTGTCACTTCGATTTTTCTCAAAATTTTATGGAAAATTGAAAACTATTTTTTTTACAATAAAATTAATTTGAAGCAAATATCTCAAATTTTTAAAAAGATATTTGAGTCGAAAATCAATTTTTACGAACTTTAAGTAATTTTTTTAGGGTTTTATTTTTTATAAAAAAAAATGTGAATTTAATTTTTCTTAAAATTTTACCAGATGTCAAAAACGTTATTTTTTATTTCACAAAATTATTTTGGAGATAAAATCATTTTTTGTTCGTAAAATATTCGAGGTAACAAATATTTATTTTCCAATTTTTTGATTTATAAAAAAACCGTTAGTTGGACGTACGAACGTACGTACTCACGCACTCACAGACATCTCTGTAAAAATCTTTTATTTTGACTCTAGAGCCTTGAAAAGTCAAGAAATGTCAAAATTTTCAATTCGACAAATCGGACCGATTACAATAACTTAATATGGGAAGTTAATAAAATTGTTTTCTCAAAATTAATAATGTCATTAAATGGCTGCCATAATCATCCCTCTCAGAGATTTATAAACAATACTGTCTATAGATTTAAGTTCATTAGTTCAGTAAACGGTCAAAGATCAACTAAATTCCATAAGTTTCGAAAACATTCCGCTGTCCGTGAGAGTGTGCACGGTGACGGAAAATCTGAATAAGTTAATTTTACGTATCAGGCTAAATTTCTTCATTTGGTAGACCACAACTTAGGTCTTGAGGTCTGCATCTGAAATTCAATTGGATCATAAGCTGGATGATTTAAGGCCAATGCATTCCGTAAAGTCCATGTTTGGTGTGGACTTTGGGCTGGCGTACTTTGGGATCAAACGAGTTTTATGACATCTTAAAAATTTGTAACTTTTATGGTTCTTAGGCAAATTAAGTAAAATTTGGAACATACATTTTTGAAATTCACCAAATTTATAAGTATGCAAAATATGTTCAAAATATAAAAGTATGATTTAATACGTTAAGAACGACGTTGATTAAAACAGCTGACACTGTTTTTTAAAGAGAATAGTACTGCATTTCGATTCGAAGGCATAGACAAAGATTATTTTTAGTGAAAGTAATGTGATTTTGAAAACAGAACAAAAATATTTGTCACCTCGAAAATTTTACGAACAAAAAATTATATTGCCTCCAGAATAATTGTATGCAATGAAGATAAAAATATTTTAAGCATCTAATAAAATTTTGAGAAAAATCGAAGTAGGTAAGATTTTTTTTTACAAAATATAAAAATATAAATAAAAAACACTTCTAAAAGTTGGTAAAAATTGATTTTTTACTCGAATATCTTACCAAAAATTAAAAGACACTGCCTTCAAACTAATTTTATCTTAAATAAAATATTGTTTTTAACATTTATTAATATTTTAAGAAAAATACAACAGTCAGTTTTTTTTTGTACGAAATAAGATTCTAAAAAAACTCTAAGCAAAATTGGTAAAAACTGATGTTCGATTCCAATATTTCGAGAATAGATGAAGATATCTCATTTTATGCAAAATTTTGTTGCTAACGTAAGATAATGTTCTTAGAAAAATCCAATTGATATTTTTCTTACAAGAAATAAAAACTTTTAAATTGGTTAAAACTGACTTTCTACTAAAAATATCGGGAACAAAAACAGTTGGAGTTCAGATAAAGGAATTCTCACATCGTCCAAAAAACGAATTGCATCCACACCAAAAAAGTTCTGCAACCTAAAGAAAAGTTCTACTGATTTTACGATTTTTTATCACAATATTGGAGGTATGAGAACAAAATCTAATGATTTTTATATTTCCGTTGCCGACTGTTCGTATGACATTATCGTTCTAACTGAAACATGGTTAAATGATAGTTTTCTTTCAACCGAATATTTTACATCGGATTTTAATGTTTATCGAAAGGATCGCTGCCCTGCGAGTACAGGCTTAAAAAAAGGCGGCGGTGTTTTGTTTGCCATCCGATCTGGATATATTTGTAGAGAAATTTTGTTATACGATAAAGATATTGAACAAATGTGTATTTGTGTAGATTTATGTATGTATTTTAACTGGAAAAACTATTCATATTTATTTTTTTATTTCATACATTCCTCCATTATCTCAATATTCTGTTTATGAAGCTCATATAAATAATGTTAAAGATATTGAAAAAACCTTAGATGAGAATTTTTATATTATAATCCTTGGAGATTTTAATTTACCAAATGTAAAATGGTTATTTGCAAATGATGATGAACAATATTTTCCTTCTAACTTAACTAAAGATTTTGAGTAGGTACAATGTAATTAATAGCCTATTGGCTTTAAATCTGCATCAAATTAATAATGTTCAAAATTCTATAGGTCGAATTTTAGATCTAATTTTTGTTGATAAGAATCTAGAAGCTCAATTAGATGAGGCTAGTTTCCTTTTGGGTGAAAATAGTGTTCATCATAAATCACTTGAAATTAAATTTAATTTTTCAGTTTTAATTGAATCACAGTTTTGTTCCAATGTTATAGCTCATGAATATGATTTTAAAAATACTGATTTTGTTGCTATGAACCGATATTTTGAAAGCGTAAATTGGCAAATTATTTATAATTGCAGTAATTTAGAGATGGCTTTTGCTATGGTTCGGAACATATTAGATGATGCCATTGCTAATTTCGTTCCTTTAAAAAAATTCAAAAATTCAAAAAGACCAATTTGGTTTAATAAAAGTTTGTCTAGGTTAAAAAATGTCGTAAAAAGATTAAGATTTCGGATTCTTTTCGTGAACAATTTATTAGATCTAGGAAAGAGTACGAATTCTTAAGAAGATTTACATATAAACAATACATTTGGTCTCTTGAGTCGAAAATAAAAACTAATTCGAAGTGTTTTTGGACATTTCTAAATACTAAAATAAAATCAATTGGAATTCCTTCCATTATTTCTTACAATGGTATTTTTTCTGAAAATTTAGAAGATATTTGTAATAACTTTGCTTTATTTTTCCAATCGAACTTTTCTGATTTGGGTTTAGATTATAATGAAACACTTAGTTTCAATTCTAACATTAATGTTGGTGACCTTTCTTTATCGACAGTTGATGGTTGATGTATTAAATGCTTTATCGTCGCTTGATAACAGTTTCTCTGCCGCACCGGACAATATTCCACCTTTAGTTTTGAAATTTTGTAAATATCACCTTAAGACCCCACTTTGCTTTATTTTTAATTTGTCCTTGAAACAAGGAATATTTTTAGATACATGGAAACATTCTCTGATAACTCCTTTGCATAAATCTGGGTCTAAAGCATCTGTGGAAAATTATAGACCTATTGCTAAGCTTGTTAAAATTAAACTTTATAGTTTAGTTCAAAACCATATTTCCCTGCATCAGCATGGCTTTATGAGTGGTAGGTCTACTGCAACAAATTTAGCAATTGTTACAAATTACTGTCCTGGTTGTTTAGAAAACCGTACTCAAGTGGATGTAATCTACTTATTTTATCATAATGTCATTTATGAAAAATAGTACATCGACCCGCTTATGTTCAACATTATTTATAATTTATTTATTTATTTATTCGTCTTAAAAGTTACACACTCCATTTAGACTTATAATTATGATACATAACATACAAAATAAAATACACAATTTACTTATAGCATTATAACAAATTTACTAATTTATGTTTCAAAACATTTCTATTAATATTAAAATCAATTGCAAAATCATATTCATTAAAATCCATACAAGCTCTTGTGATAGGATTATACTTAGCATAGTGGTAAGGAACATTTAAAAAATCACAGTCACGAGGGCGCAAGTTTCTAGAAGGCGCATAAATAAAAAAACATAGATACAAAAATGGACAGTCAATATTAAAATTCAAAACATCAAAAGCAAAAAGTATGGAGTTTAATTTTCTTCTCTGCGCAAGAGGTTTTAGTTCAATTAAAATACACCTCGTCTCATAAGATGGAACATTTGAATAACCATATATTTTTCGTAAGGCAAACTTTGTGAACCTTTTTTGAACTTTTTCTATACGACAAATGCTAGACGCGGAAAAGGGGCTCCATATAACAGCACAATATTCTAAGTGTGGTCGGACGAGACTAGAATAAAGAGCTTTTAATGTATAGGGGTCTTCGAAATCCTTTGAATTTCGAAAAACAAACCCTAGCATAGAGTTTGCTTTTGAGATCGCATGGTCTATGTGATTTGAGAAATTCATTTTAGATTACGAAGATTACGCCTAGATTATAATATAATGGACTATAATTTCTAGAAAATGTCACAACGTTACATTTCTTATTGTTAAAATATATTCCATTGATATTACACCATTTAATTAAATTATTTAAGTCAATTTGAACTTTTTTGTAAGATGTAATGGTAAGTCGTTAATAAAAATGATAAAAAGAAGTGGTCCAAGGTGACTACCTTGAAGAACACCCGAAACATTTATAATTTCCTTAGGCAAGGCATTATCAATTTTTACGACCTGTTTTCTACCTACTAAATAGCTTTTTATCCACATTAGGAGCTGAGAGTGAAATCCATATATCTCTAGTTTTTTTAAGAGAACACTATGTTGAACGCGGTCGAAAGCCTTTGAAAAATCAGTGTAAATAGTGTCGACTTGAGAACGCATTTCCATCTATGATAGACAAAAATTTGTAAATATTGATAAATTTGTAGTAGTAGATCTACCTTTTAAGAAACCATGTTGGTAAACTGAAATGTTATTGTGAATAATATTATACAATTTGTTTTTTACTACAGCTTCGAAAACCTTAAGAATTAACAGAATTGCAGTTTTGCAATTGGTCTGTAATTTTCAATCGAACTTTTTGTACCTGATTTATGAAGGGGAGTTAAAATAGAGTATTTCCATTCATCTAAGAACTCACCATTACTTCAATACTTATACTTTTAACCTTGAACTGCAACAAGGCTTCAACGTCCTACATCAACTTAACTAAAATACATCAATTTAACTCTTTTTATTAAATAATGCTCTAGAATTTCAATGAGGCTTCACAAAATTTTCTTGATGTTCGTGTTGGATGAAAGTATGTCCTTTCACTGCGGTGGTACTGAGAAACTGTTAAAATTAAATAATTTAATTAAAATTCCTTCCTGTTCTTCTTGCATAGAATTTCTATCCCACCATCAAAACATCCTTAATTCCAAAATAATATAGTTTCACCATAAACAAAAAAAAAACACAAGAACAATATGAATATCCTTTCAGCAAAAAGGACATTTTCTCGCCAGAACATTAAACATCACTCAGCAGGTCATAGGGGATTATATATATGTATGTATGTGTACACCATACAAACAAGTAATACCTATGTGTGTAGGTACATATCTTTTTCAATAACCTCTCATTTGTCTTTGCAAAAATATTCCAATAATTAATTTCAAGCTCAAGTACCGAAACATGGTTTCTATAGTACACGTACCTTACATACATAAGTATATCTCATCTGTGTATCGCCTTAAGAAAAGGAAGCTAGCGGCAACTGGTCGGCCGGTAGCAGTCCAATATTCATTATTATCAACCATAATGAACTCTGAGTGCAGAAAATAAATGAAACTCATTATTTTCTTGTTCTTTTGCAAGTCGTCCTTAATGAAATATTAAGTAGCGTTTTCATTTAATTATTAAGAAATGAATGAGTTAGGCGACGACAATGACCGAGGACCATAGACCAAGAACGACGAAGAAGCTCAATGCAATAACTATAGTTATTATGTCCAGCATGACAAATGGCATCCTTTGGAAGGAAGAAAAAGAAAAAAGGAAGAAAATTGAAAGAAAGTACCAAATGAAGAATGTAAAACTGCCACTACAAGAAATTGCTTAGAATAAAAAGGTAAACAACTCGCTCAGTTAAATATTAAAAAGGACTTTTTCTCATATACCCTCCTATCCGAATCCCAAAGGACGGTTAGAGTTTGTGCAAAGGAAACAAAATAATCTATTCTTCTTTTTTATTTTATATGCAAACTGTGTGAACGTTTAAAAGAGAAATGTATTTTTGTACGGCGAGTTATTTTTAGAAATCAAAACCACGTTCACGCTTCCAATCCACCACCAAACCACTCCTACCATTGTCGTTGCTTTAATACAACACACAAACTCACGAAAAAAACAGGACAATGTGACGAATAAAAATAAAATCGAATTTCAAAGGAGCAGCAGCAGCAGCAATCTTGGGAGTTTCCTTATCAATAAACGGTTTCTTCTTGCATACTCGCTCCCACGAATATCCATTTTCAATTGATGCCGAGCTTCGATAAAAAGTCCTTTTAGGTCGCTAAACCCATCGTTATTAGAGATCCTTTCAATTGTGGTCCTGGGGAGAGCTGGTGGTTGCTTTGCTTTACTGTATGTGCGGTACAATATCGGGTTTTCTCTACTAAATCCGAAGAGAAACATAAAATAAAAAATCTGGTGAATGTGCGGCTAGAGAAACATCTCAGATTCCTTTATTTTTTTTTTAAACTATAAAGATAAGCAAGTCGTTGGTTTGTTGGTTTTTTGTATCCTTTTTGTCAAGAAAAGATAAAACTTGAAACAACGATTTGACTTTTCTCTATTTTAAATCAAAGGTATTTTGTCAAATTCTTGAAAGTTATTCGGAATTTACCTAAGAAGCGTCTACTTTAAGACCTTTGGGTTCTGAGAATACATATGGAAGATTGTTTGAATAGTTAAAGCTGCAAGGTTAATTTAAACCGTTAAATGAACATTAAACAGTCAGCATTAATTTAGAAAATATAAGGTACCTATATAATTTGCCTTCAGAATTTATCCACATTATTTCCGGATCTGTCTAAGAGTTGATGTAATTTTCGATCTCGCGCGTTAATTACCACACAATCATCATCATCATCATCTCCCGTATAATTAAACCTCGATACTTGGAATGATATCCGCTGCAAATGATTTTGGTTGCAATCAATTTAGTCTATAACACAACAACAATGATTAGGTTGGTTAAAAGCTATACAATCTATCCATCCATCATCAATTATATAATAACCTTTATATATGTATGTGCGTTGTGGCCGGATGCAGCTTCTCATGTGAATTTTAGTTGAAAGCCTGAAGGGATTAGTTTCAATATAATATAATGCTGTTGATATCGTTAGATATCCTACCCTTAATTTAACAGTCATAAGGAAGTCATACATCGAACACAAATTGCTTTCAATTTCCGTGTTGTCATAATATTCAAAATTCAATTTGCGTATATCTTGATGTATTCAAAAATATATAGGTGCCTAAAGAAACTTAATATTATGAGAATAATTTATTTAATTACTTTGTGTGAAAAATCAAAAGATTTTTATTATGTAATACATAACAAATATGTAATGAAAATCTTTGTTTTATGTTTTTGTTACTTTCCATGATCATTGCCAAACTCACATGCTTGGAGCATGTTACTTTCCATGATCATTGCCAAACTCACATGCTTGGAGCCTGAGGAAGATTTTGTTTTTTAAAGTAGACCCAACACTAAAAAAGTCCAATATATCAACTCAATCCATCAATTTTTTTTAAATTTCTGAAGGAAAGTCCTTGGGCAAAAGTTTTTGACATTGAAAGCCGCTTGGACGATGTTCTTGTGAAATAGCCAGCTGCATCCCTGCGATTAAATAACTTAACCTTTATACTCGCGTTTCTAGGTTGATTTTATATAAGTATGAGTTCACCCTTGAGCCCAACTTTTCCGGTACAGTAAAGTTTAGAGATTTGTTACTTAGCCGTACTACGCGAATGTGGTATGTAACAATTCATTCTTTTAATGTCATTACAATGTTAAAAAATTCAAAATCAATGTACACCGGCGGCGCCTCTACTCTCTAACCATACTTTTTTACGTGCCACACAAAACATTCGTTAAAAATTTGGAGATTCGAAACTCGAGATTTGAATAAAGAGAAGTTGAAAAAATGTTTCCGACCATTCCGTCCGTCTGTTTGTCTATCTGTTCCCGCCCTTACAACCTTAATCATTGGGTCGTTTGATTCTAAGCGTGGAAATCAAGGTCTTACGCAGATTTACATTTTTCTTTTCATTTTAAAAGACCCCAGCCAAAAACCTAAAACAAATCTTTTCAAATTGGTCCTATATATTTTTATAAAATTTTCTCTAAATTTAGTTTTCTTAACTTGTCTTCTTTCAATATAAAAAAATATATTTTTGTAAGGCTCCAGAAATGTACCCTCCATAGAGCCGTTATTTTATAATTTAATTTTCTCAGGACGGGTCAACATTTTCCAACGAAATTCAAATACAAAACGTAAATTTATGGGCAATAAATATCTGCATACTAAAAAAAGATTTCTAAAAAATTTAAATATATAACATTAATTTTAAAATAAGCTGTAACGATTTTTATTAAATGAATTAAAATTGATTTTGGGAAATAACATAACATTTAAATTTTTAAAGATGAAAACATTTGCAGATTTATTTTAATATTTGTATTTGTTTATAATTAAATCTCAAATAAACGGTACTATTTTGAAACAGACTTTTTGGATACAGGGATTGATAGTACCCGTGGCGTGGTGGTTAATGTGTAGTACTGTCACGACAGAGGTTTTGGATTCGATCCATGCCTATGCCACCTTAATTTAAAAACAAAGTTTTCACGGGTACTGCCTCTTGCGAGGAATTGACAAACCCTCCGAGAGTAATTCTTGTCACAAAAAGTGCTTTCTCAAATTAGCCGTTCGTATTTGGCTTAAAACTGTAGGTCCCCTCCATCCCTGACAACTTTGCTCGCACACAGGAATGGTTGAGAGTTGTAAGTACCTAGTACTAGTTCTCAACGGACTGTTGTGCCACCTAATTTATTTATTAACTTCCCATAAGAAGCTATTGTAATGGATCCGATTTGTCAAATTGAAAATTTTGACATTTCTCGACGTTTCAAGGTCCCTAGAGTCGAAATAAAAGATTTTTAGAAAGATGTCTGTGCGTGCGTGTGTATGAAGTACGTTCGTACGTTCGCGATGTTTTTTTCGTCGTCCATAGCTCAAGAACTAGAAGAGATATCGACTTCATATAAATTTTGTTATACAGATAATAACGCAGAAAGATGCAGAAAGGGCTCTCAAGAAAATTGCGTGGGTGGTTTTTTTACCATAGCAATTTAAAAAAAAGATGAAAATTTTGTTTAACCCTAAATATCTCACGAACCAATAACGCCAGAGACTTGAATTAAATTTTATATTATATATTATAACTTGATACCAAACAAATATATTTTTGGAAAAAAATCCAATAAACGGCTTTTTTTATAAATAAAAAAAAAAACTGAAAAAAATATTAATACCTCGAAAATTTAACGAATAAAAAATGATTTTATCTCGAAAACACTTTTGTGCAACGAAGAATAACGTTTTCAACATTGGTAAAATTTTGAGAAAAATCGAATTGACAGTTTTTTTATAAAAAATAAAAACCAAAAAAAAAACGTTACTCAAAGTTGGTAAAAATTGAATTTAGACTTAAATATCTTTTCAAAAATTTGAGATTATGGCTTGCAACTAATTTTATCTTATAAGAAATATTTTTTTTAACATTTAGTAAAATTTTGAGAAAAATCGAATTGACAATTTTCTTACAAAAAATAAAAACCTAAAAAAAATAATAAAAGTTGGTAAAAATATATTTTCGACTCAATTATCTTTTTTAAAATTAAAAATATTAGCTTCAAACTAATTTTACTCACAGAAAATCTAATTTTTGACATTCAGTAATTTTTTCTTATTAAAATCCAACTGTCAGTTTTTTTCTAAAAAAAAATAAAATTTCCAAAAAATAGTATACGCAAAATTTGGTAAAAAAATGATGTTCGGTTCTCGATATCGGGTACAAAATAGAAGATATTGACTTTAAATTCATTTCATTCATCCAATTTGTATTTGTTACATAAGAAATAAAAACTTTTAAGAAATGCTACTAAAATTGGTAAAAATTGGTTTTCGATTAAAAATCTCGTTAACAAAAACTGATTTTGAAATCAAACTATTTCATTACATGTAAAATATTGTTTGTAATTTTTAAATTTTTGAGAAACAAAACACGAAACTCTACAAACTTTTAAGCAAGACAAATCGACAGACGGGATGGGAAGTTATCAGAGTGGGTCGCATCCCAGCCTCTTTTTTATTTATGATTGGCAAAACAAAATTGTATGGTCGAAAAAAAGGTTCAAGTACTATGTTTTTGAACTTTAATATTTCCAAATTATCATATTTCTACTGCTCAAAACTTGGAATGTCAATACCGACATTTTGAATTTATCTTAGAAAATATATTTTCTCTCTAAGAACGCAATTAACCACAAATAAATATATCCCAAAAATCCTACGACATTCTACAGCAATTCAAACAAATCTCCAAGAAACTGACTGACTGACTTACTCACTCACTCACCCACTCACTCACTCACTCACTCACTCACTCACTCACTCACTCACTCACTCACCCACTCACCCACTCACTCATTCACTCAAAAAGTAGTATCCATAAAGAATTATTGCATACAAACAGTTAACATCTGTGATAAATCTTAATCCGGCACTGTTATGCGACCAACGCATTTAATTCCAAAAATTTAACCAACTGAAATGTGAATTCCATATTGTATTTTGGACGCTATTAACTCTTAATCCTTATTTTTCATTCTTCGTTTCAATTTTTCCTTTACAAGTGGATATGCGTATGATAGCATATTTAATATGTTGTGAAGAGTACATAAACGTATGTATGGCAAAAAGGATCTGTGAATATTGTTGTAATATACTTGGCTGGATTTTGAATAATACCTTAATTCATTGATGGCTTCTCCCGCACAAGCGGATTGCATTTCATACGGCCAATGCCATTTATTTATATTGGTAGTGTATCAATTAAAATACGCTCGATTTAGTCGAACAAGCGTGTGGCCATAACGAAGCAATTATTTTATGGCCCAACCACCCCGACGTATGTATGTAATATTCCAACAGTGAATGGATAGGGTTGCCATCTTGTGAAATGTCTTAATCAGAAATTGGCATTAAAATATTTAGCCAATATATCGGATCTTTTAAAATAGGCATTAAAAAAGTTCACTAGGGCGTATACGTACTTTTTTTTTATTTTTGTACCTGAACAAAGTTTCTGAAGTTAGCTTGTTGAGAATATCAAATCAGATTTTTAAAAACTCTTAGTGGCAACCATGAGTTTGTAAGTGTACGAATAATAAGGTGAGACAACAGACACAAACAGTATTGTCCTTTTTTGTTGTCGACAAAATGAATGGTTTTATTTTTTGTTTTCTCTGTAAACTTTCGAAATAAAAATCTGTTGCGTAAACAATGTGGAATATGCATTAAAACCGAGTCGTGACAAAAATATTGTTGACTATCAAAATAATTGCAGACAACCGGGTTATTATGAATTTATAATTTATTAATCGAGGATAATTATTCAGAGACAAATTCTTATTGAAAAAATAAAATTAATTGATTTTCCGATAAATCTATTTAATGAATTGAAAATTGATTAAAGAATGGGTAAGTATGCACACAATTGATTTCTTCATATATTTCAATTGATACATTGATTTTTGAAAGGAATGAAAACTTTATTGGTTTTAAAAAAGAAAGGAATAATGAGGCGTGAGGCAACGACATTTTTGCTGCTCATAATAATTATAAGTTTTGGTAGATCTAGAACTTAAAAGGAAGAGAAGGTACTTTTATGGAATGAAATATAATGATAAAAGCTAAGTATAATGCTTTTAGATCTTTTAGAAAACATGCTTATAACTATTTATAAGAAAATTTCCAAAATATAGAGCTTTCCAATTAGATGTTTCATTTTGAATAGCCCGTTATTTTCGTAGTTGTTACTTTTGAAGCTGTCGTGTTCTGACATTTGACTATATTACTACTAAAACTTAAACTTCAACACTGCATTGAAATTGTTAAAATTCACGAAAAATATGGTGAAAATTTTGCAGTCCCAATTTGCAGTTTTGCAAGAAAAGTATCCTGACTGAGTTTCTTCTTGAAAACTAATCAAATTTTGATCTTGTGGTCCTTTAGACTCTTTTGAGCTCATATGAAAGATAAGGTTCATGCCAATGCTCCACAATCAATTTCAGATTTTAAAGAGTATAGTCGCAAAAATTACGAATTGGTCATGGAAGCTATGGATGACATTTGACTGATTTTATTTTGTATTGATAATACCTCTTAATAATGATAAAAACATACATTCTATTAACAAAATACTATGTGTGTTTAATATCAAAATGAAACTTATAATTGGGGAACCCTTTATTTGACTATCGCGTATATGCATACAACTTAGTGTCAGGGTTGAAAACTTGTATCGGTGTCCTACGTTTCTCTTTTTTTAACAAACCATTATCAGTTATTTGAGAATCTACCATTTGTATACCTGTATACTTAAGCTTAAGGCTTAGTGAAAAAATATCTATCCATCCTTGTAAATAGAGAATTTTTCATTATGGAGTGTCGTGCAAAGTATGAAATAAAAACTGTGAAGTTTTTAGATTTTTCTATCCAGTGAAAATCTTCAAAGGATACTCGGTAAGAATCGGTACCGAGTACTGTGGAACTCTTGCCGAATTAGAACCACCGGGATTAATTGGGAATAATCTATGAAAGATTGACAAATGATTTGTTATTCTTAATTTATAATTTACTTTAGGGAAAGTTTATATCGTTACACTATTTTGCCAGTTGCTACCATGCTGTCCCATATTGTATGATACAGCGTGTTCTAACCACTTCTGCAGCCATTTCATTGTAAATTTCACAATGTAAATCGCGCTGTTTTTTATATACCAAAAAACATTTATTATTCCAC
Source organism: Eupeodes latifasciatus (assembly GCA_920104205.1). Taxonomy (NCBI): domain Eukaryota; kingdom Metazoa; phylum Arthropoda; class Insecta; order Diptera; family Syrphidae; genus Eupeodes; species Eupeodes latifasciatus. The sequence continues at coordinate 23,171,677 of OV049926.1, read as the reverse complement.
GAAGGACTTTGTTTTGGAATTTTTGAATGAGTTCAGCCATTGTTTTCCCATGGATGCTTTATGTCCAAACGGGTTTCAATACTTGCCTACATAACATTAGTCTGATCTAGATAGATTGATCAGAGTTGTTTCCCAGTACCCAGTACATTCTTCTGTACTTCAAACTTAGCTTTTTACTTTTCGTCAATTTTGTGTCTTTAAGTTTGATACCTACTCAGTTTTTCCGTTAAATTAATACATTTTCGACTGTATTTTGACAGTTTTGTATAGCTTTACAGATTTATCTGGCAGCAATATTGCAAAATCATGTGCACCGAATATTCCCTGTATATTAAAGGTACAAGGTTGGTTCTATGACACTTTCTTGTGGTACACCTACTTAAAATTTCTTTAATTCCTAGTAATTTCTTTCGAGTCGTCTTTTCGCCCAAAACCATATTGCCCATATTAAAATTGGCATAGCCCCCAAAGCAATTTTATAAACATTTTGTGGTTATACGATTTTAGAGAAATATTACCGAACCTTTGAGTTTTATAAAATTCCAAACCAAAAGAAGCATTCTGTCTTATTGCTCAATATAATAATGCCAAGATATTAAAAATGTCATATCGCCAAAAAATGGCTCTATCGCCCAAAAACTTTTTCAGAAGAAATTGCCAAACACACTACGATGTTTTAAGTTTTGAATTTTACCGGCCCAATGCAAACATGAAACGAAAAAAATGTCAGCTCGCCCAAAAACTCAAGAAAGCATAACAAATATGTTTGGCTTTTTTTCAAAGTAAGGCCAGTTTTCAAAGTAAAATAAAACGAAATGGTTTGCTAGCACCCAGTTTATACGCCAGTATAAACAGTAAAATATCATATAATAATCCACTGTTTACAAGCGTCTTAACCCCAATCACTCAAAATCTCTTGGGCGTTATGACATTTCTAAGTTAAGGTTAAGGTTAAAACGTTAAAAGTTTGTTTAGGTGATATGACATTTAATTTGGGCTTGGTGAAATTTTCTTAGTGATATTTTTTACGACGTTTCTCTTGTTTGGTTTTTATGTCATTTCATGTTTTGGGTTATATGCCGTTGGATGCTACGATAGAAATCATGATCGTCGAAATGCCCAAAATAAATGACACAAAGCCCAACCCCTATGTCATTATCATCATTATAAATTCTTTTGGGCAAAATAACAACTAACAATTTGGGCATGAGCGTCATATAAACTCCCAGCTGACTGTAGTGTCTTTCAGGTCGAGATCTTTGCCATTGGAAAAGCAGCTGAATTGGCACATCACGAAAAGCTAAGCTCTTCGGAGATTACTTTTTTCGTGGACAGCCAAGCTGCTATCAAAGCCTTAGCCAGTGAGACCATAAGATCAAAAGCAGTTTTAAACTGTAGAAAGGAATTAAATAAAATCTGCCACAGTAACCACACACACAGGTAAAGCTCTGCTGGGTTCCTGGACATAGCAATATAGAAGGGAATGATATAGTAGATGAACTAGCCAGGAAAGGGTCAGAATCAGACACAAGTAGTAGCGACCATTCAGTTAGGGGACCACTCGTCCCAATTGGGGTACTTAAGAGGAAGATAGACCTTAAAATAAAAAAGAGAAAATCAATAACTCCTGGAAATCCAGGGACGATTGCGTAATCTCTAGAAGTTTATGGCCTAACACAAATGAATATCGCTGAGTAAAAAGAACAATAAAATCTTGATAGGTGTATTAACAGGTCATTGCGCCATTGGCACAATGGCTAACAGGGTAGGGGCATTTGCACCCGATTTTTGTAGGAGCTGTCAGGATGAGGAGGAAATAGAAACCATTAAACACCTGCTCTGTGACTGTCCGAACCTCATAACCAGCCGACTCCGTCATTTCGGAAACAGGTTGGAACTGGATGATCTAGCACAGGTCTCAATGGCAAACATGAGGAAATTTATAGATAGCACAGGCTGGTTCGTTAACGAGCCAGCCTACGTTAATCGGCAAAATTGAGGAGCATCGATGCTAACTTTTACTTTTTACAGGGGATCACAATGGACCAGTAGGCCCCCGTGTACGCAACAGCTTCATGCTGTGCACACCCCTTATCACCTAACCTAACAATTTGGGCATTCTTTTATTAACTTCCCATAGGAAGTTATTGTTATGGGTCCGATTTGTCGAATTGAAAATTTTGACATTTCTCGACGTTTCAAGGTCCCTAGAGTCGAAATAAAAGATTTTTAGAATGATGTCTGTGCTTGCGTGTGTACGTACGTTCGTACGTCCGTACGTTCGCGACGTTTTTTTTTCGGCGTCCATAGCTCAAGAATCAGAAGAGATATCGACTTCAAATAAATTTTGTTATACAGATAATAAGGCAGAAAGATGCAGAAAGGGCTCTGAAGAATATTGCGTGGGTGTTATTATATATTGTAACGTGATACAAAACAAGTATATTTTTAGAAAAAAATCCAATTAACGTTTTTTTTATAAATCAAAAAAACTGAGAAAAAAATGTGTCACCTCGAACATTTTACGACTAAAATATGATTTCATCTCCAAAATAATTTTGTGCAACGAAGAATAATGTTTTTAACATCTGGTAAAATTTTGAGAAAAATCGAATTGACAGTTTTTTTTTCGACTATTTTTTCAAAACCTTGAGATATTGGCTTTAAACTACTTTTATCTTTCAACAAATATTGTTGTCAACATTCAGTAAAATTTTGAAAGAAATCGAATTGACAGTTTTTGTACAAAAAATTAAAAACCTAAAAAAAAACAATACTAAAACTTGGTAAAAATTTACTTTCGACTCAAATAGCTTTACAAAAATTAAAAATATTGGCTTCAAACTTTTTTTATTTCACAGAAAATATTGTTTTCGATATTCAGTAATTTTTTTATAAAAATTCAACAGTCGGTTTTTTCATAAAAAAATAAAATCTATAAAAAATAGTACGCAAATTTGGTAAAAATTGATACATATAGACAAACTTTTAAGCAAGACAAATCGACAGACGGGATGGAAGTTATCAGTTTAGGTCGCATCCCAGCCTCTTTTTTAAAATCTCTTTGGGCGACATTCACTTTGGGTTTCTTAGCGTTTTTCTTAATCTTTTTAGGCTTTGTGACCCAGCCCACAATTGGGCTTTATGACATTTGGATATGGGTGGTTATGGGCTAAAAGATCTAACTCCTTTTGTACCTAATGATTACAATATTTCGTAGTATTTCCAGGGAAGGTTCCTATGCACTTTCAATTATACCTGTAACTCGAGGCCTTTTTATTTTTACAAGCAATTTTTCGAAAACTTTTTCCATGGTTGGTGATATTGGTCTATTGGGGGCGTTTCTTCCACAACCTGACAACTTATGTCAACACATGCTTACTGCTTTTCTTGAGCGTGAAAAAAGAAATTTCACATTCTTCGTTTCTATCAACAAACTGTAAGGAATCTTCAGCTTAACTTGCTCGGATTGGCTTATAGACATTCGGTAGATGTTAAGCATAGAAATCAGCTTTTTGTTTTGGGTTTTCGATCTGTTAATAATTTTGAGATTTTATATTGGCGAATTTTATGTCTGCTATGTTTTTAGACGCTTCGCTGCTTTCCATAATTAGTAGTCAGAAGTATCAGTTGGAGACTTTTCACGAATTTATAACTTAGTGATTAATTTTTAGACTCACTGATTCTTTTTTTTAGGTTATTGTTAAGAAATTCTGAAGTGAGAAATGTTTAATGTTAAGTTCTATGTTGTGTGTTCGAAATTGACATTTTGAAGTTTTGATGTCTTATTTCAATGTCGTTTTCGGTTCCAATGTTCGAAGTTCGATATTGGAAATTTGTAAGAGTGTCAAGTATGAAATATCCAGTATCGGATATAAAGTGCGAACTTTAAGTGTGAAGTATAAAGTGCCCAGTGCAATCATTTTAAAAATAATTATTTATTGTTAAATGTAATTATCATGTAATCAGTTTGAAGAAAGAAATCAACAACTGTTCAAACTATTTTTTAGAATTGTCTTATTTATGTCTGCAACATACTTTAAAGAAAAATTATAATTTTTTAATAAAATATTTGAATTCATTTTTTTCTTTTCATTTTCGTAACATACAAAATATCGATTAAATTTGCTTACATTTCATTTATTAAAGAAGGTATTCACATGTACATATATGTCCTTGCCATCAGACACACCCGTATGTATGTCAACAATATCCTTGCTAGCTGTCAATAAAAACCGTCTGCGAAATAGTTCATTCGAAATTCATGGACATTTAACACCAGATGTCTGTTGGCAGTTTTTTTTTATATTTTATTTTTTACGGTTGGAGTTGAATACTCAATCCATATGAGTGTAGTATATTCATTGCGGACAACGTGAGCGTGAAAAAAATCCTCCCTGTTCTATAATACGTAGGTATATCAGAAAATAAAGGGAGGTTTTTATATGAATGGTATTTAATTTATATGCATTTGGTAGGTAGAGGTACAGATACAGAACCTTAATCAATTAAGAATCAAAAATTCAAATTCCATTTCATCATCGATTATAACTTAATAGAGTAGTGATTTTGATAAGTGGGGCATTTCAAAATTAAATGGATCTTGCTTGTTTCTACTGTTAATTAGCGAAGGACTGGTTGCTCGTTGATAAAGCGAAGTCTGTAAGTGGCATCAAGTATTAACTAAGGATAAATAGAAATCACAACGTAATTATACCACAATTTCTTCGACATAAGATTAATTAAGATGTGGAGGAGTTTGAATTTTTTAATAAAGCTTTTAAAAACCATCACCGTTATCAATTATTCGAAATTTAAATGCCTGTTTTAGAACCTATACATTTAACAAACATCAGCGTCAGACTTCAGAATTTTTACGCATCTCAAATCTTTTTTCCTGAATTCATTAATATGAACTTCAAAAATAAAAAGAACTTGAAACATTGAAAACTCATTTCACGAACGATTATATCCTTAAAAATTTCAAAATAAAATAAACGTACATATAGAAGAAAAAAAAAGGAACAGGAAGAGAAAGTCATTACCGATGAAGAAATACCGGATCGAAGTTTCTCCAAAACACAAGATAACCCAAAGTCCAGGAAGGGAAGATTGTGAGTTCAAGTTTGGTTATACTGATGGAGTTATACGAGTACTGTGTTATTGTGTTGGTTTTTGGCTCTATAGAACTTGACTTTGGTGCGATGGTATAAGGAGCAGCGAGTGTTTTGAGTCTGTTTCCGAAAATGATTTATTTACCATGTTTATATCAATGGAAAAGCCAGTGAAAGAGAGGCAAAATCATAAATCTCCTTTGTCAGAAATATTACTTTCGTTCCTTCTTCGTTCAGTCGTTCGTTTTCTAGTGTACCATAGAAGTTCTTCTTTTGAACAGTTCTTCTATAGCAGTTTTCATATTCATCAATTTTCTAAAATTACTATATATAAACATACAAAACACGATAAAGAAAACAAAAGGAAAAGCTTCTGTATCCTTGTACATATACTATACTACAATAAACAACAACTATAGAGTCTTCTGGAGTTGAAACCGAAAACGGATCATTAAAAACGCATTACAATAGAAATTTCTCTCAACAAGTTATGTGGGGTGTTGGGAATGGGGTTGGCCTTTCGGTACTGGGAAATACGTAACAAGGATAACTTGTACCTATATTGAACAAAGTACCTACTTGATAGCCACCCTTGGTTGCTTTTAAGCCAATAAATAGAAGTCGTAGTACAAAGTTTATTTATCTATAATCATTCGATTTGTATCAGAAATAATGTTTTCTTTTTGTATTATTTGCATATCGCAGTTGTTGTTAGGGTTACGCACATAATTAAGGAGACTTAAAAATGCAATTATTTAGCCTTGAGTTAGCCACACATGAGACCATTCAAAATATATTCAGTGGAAGCAAGATGCCAGAGGCATTCCCCAAAATACTAGTGGCAGGATGAAAAATGCATACGACAAACACCGAAAATTTGCACATTGAGAAAATGCCTGCGACTTGTTGGGGAAATTAATGAAATCATAATACGTTGCATAATTTGCCCACAGTTATGAACTGTTTCCACACTAAAATACACGGTTTTCCAAATAAGGAGTTTTATGTTGATATTAACAAAAGTTTGGGATGTGACCAATTAATTGGAGTCCTTTGCAAAGTATGCAACAATTATTGAAGCTGTTATTTGTCTAAATATTCGAGGTATTAAGGCCTAAAGATTTTTAAACTTATTTTTCCAGAAATGGTACGAAACGAGATCGTATTAAACATAACAGTGACTGCTACAGTAATTTGAAACTATTTATTTCCAATTGACGTATGTGCAGAGTTTTGGCGATCTAGTCTTCTTTTTCATGCTCCACGAAGGAACTAAGAGCACCTGACTTCTTGAGATATATATAGAAACACTTTATTTATCGTCGCGATAGTTTTCTTAAAGTTGCCATCAGATGCATTATCTGCATAATTCTAAAGAATTCTCTTTTAGCATGCAAATCAGTTGCACTTTTAATGTCTTTTAACTTAGATTATACCAATATTGTAAATGTTGATACCAACCAAGTTGCATCCTTAAGAAAAGTTCAAATTAATTCCACCATCGCATCGCATCGCAGCGTGCAGCTTTCACTGAAGTTTAATCGTAGAAAAGACTGAACGTGTGTTGCCCTAATAAGATCATTTTATATCTTTTATGATTATAATTAAACTTGTTTCAAAAGAAGAACACACATCCTTTTTATACCTTTTCTATATGGAAATTGTAAATGCATAAATATAAATTTTCAAAACCTTACCTACATACGAGTATGTATTTTCATATATTTTTATTTAACAAGATAATCACCTGAACGATGAGCTATAAGGCAAGGAGTTCGTTGCATTAATTAAGTTTAAAATGTGATGCATATTATATGCTCGTGCTAAAGTGTTTTCCATGAGACTACAGGTACTCGCATATAATATGTTCCTTGTATGCGGCACTGTCGGAAAAGGTACAAAATACTAGCGTCTGGTTTAAGTTATCTATTCCACGACAAGCTATGTAATAAATTTCAATTTTGTCGTTCTTTCCAAGTGTTGCATGCCATCCAAGAAAGTCAAGAAAGTGACAGTGATGCACACCTTCTCTGTATTTTCTGCCATATTTGTCTTTTCATTGTGAAAAGAAAAAAAGAATGGATTTTTCTACAGTGTGACATATTTTGATGATACGAATATACATATATGATGAATAAAACGAATTAACAGTTTATCGCAAAAATTAAAAAGAGACTGGGATGCTACCCACACTGATAACTTCCCATCCCGTCTGTCGATTTGTTTTGCTTAAAAGTTTGTAGGTATTCGTGTTTTGTTAAAAAAGTTGTCAGTTGAATTATTCTTAAAAATTTTAAAATTACCAACAATATTTAACATATGATGAAATAATTTGATTTCAAGATCTATTTTTGTAAACGGGATTTTTAGTCGAAACCAATTTTTACCAATTTTAGTAGCATTTCTTAAACATTTTTATTTCTTATATAAACAAATACAAATTGGATGAATGAAATCAATTTGAAATCAATATCTTTTATTGTTCACGAGACATCGAGAACCGAACATCAATTTTTACAAAATTTGCGTACTACTATTTTTTGTAGATTTCATTTTTTTTTTTGATTTTTATAAAAAAATTTACCGAATGTAGAAAACAATACAATACAATATATAAAATAAGTTCGAATCGAATATTTTTCATTTTTGAAAAGATATTTGAGTCGAAAGAAAATTTGTACCAAGTTTTAGTATTGCTATTTTTAGGTCTTCATTTTTTGTAAGAAAACTGTCCACTCGATTTTTCTCAAAACTTTACCGAATCTTGAAAACAATATTTTTTATAAAATAAAACTAATTTAAAGCCAATATCTCAAATTTTTGAAAAAATATTCGAGTCGAAAATCAATTTTTACCAACTTTTAGTAATTTTTTTTAGGTTTTTATTTTTTGTTAAAAAACTGTCGATTCGATTTATCTCAAAATTTTAGCTAATGTTAAAAACAATATTTCTTATAAGACAAAATTAGTTGGAAGCCATAACCTTTAATTTTTTGAAAAGATATTTGAGTCGAAAATCAATTTTAACCAACTTTTAGTACTGTTTTTTTTTAGGTTTTTATTTTTTATAAAAATAACTGTCAATTCGATTTTTCTCAAAATTTTACCGAATTTTAAAAACAATATTTTTTTATAAAATAAAATTAATTTGAAGCCAATATCTCAAATTTTTAAAAAATATATTTGAGTCGAAAATCAATTTTTACGGACTTTTAGGTTATTATTTTTTGTTTTTAAAAAAACTGTCCATTACATTTTTCTCAAATTTTTTACCAGATCTCAAAAACGTTATTTTTCGTTGCACAAAAGTATTTTGGAGATAAAATCATTTTTTTAGTCGCAAAATATTCGAGGTGACAAATATATTTTTTCAGTTTTTTTATTTATAAAAAAAACCGTTAATCGGATTTGTTTACAAAAAAAAAGAGGCTGGGATGCGACCCACACTGATAATTTCCCATCCCGTCTGTCCATTTGTCTTGCTTAAAATTTGTCTATATGTATCAATTTTTACCAAATTTGCGTACTATTTTTTGTAGATTTTATTTTTTTTATGAAAAAACGGACTGTTGGATTTTTATCAAAAAAATTACTGAATATCGAAAACAATATTTTCTGTGAAATATAATAAGCTTGAAGCCAATATTTGTAATTTTTGAAAAGCTATTTGAGTCGAAATTCAATTTTTACCAACTTTGAGTATTGTTTTTTTTTAGGTTTTTATTTTTTATAAAAAAAACCTGTCAATTCGATTTTTCTCAAAATTTTATCAGATGTCAACAATATTATTCTTTGAATGTTTTTGAACAACAACAACAACTTAAAGGTGCTACCACTCATTGTTTTGGCTGGAGATATAGCTATTTCGTGCTTTGCCACTTTTGCACTCATCAGTCTCCTTTTTTGTGGTGCTGAGCTTTAATCCAATTTTATTTGAAAAACTTTATGCACAACATAGGATTCGAACCCACGCATATCAGATTTGCTCAGTCTTAGAAGTCGTGTGCACTACGCACTCCACTACTTTAGACCACTGACGTCACAGGTCGAGATGTGCTAATTGTTTATCAAATGCATTTGAAGCATCAACCTTTTTATAAGCTCCTTTAAGTATGCTGTTTTGTTCCGCCTCCATTTTTCTCCATACCTTATTTGATAGACTAACAATTCGTAGTACGTATCAAAGGGGGAGAGGTTGGAAGATCGGTAACGAACCAGACTAAGTTATTATTGTTATTATTTGTATTGTACTATTCGTGCTAGAATGTCAGCTTGTTAGACTTGACCATTCCTTTTTAATTTTATTGAATGTTTTTGAACAACAACAACAACTTAAAGGTGCTACCACTCATTGTTTTGGCTGGAGATATAGCTATTTCGTGCTTTGCCACGATGCTTCAAATGCATTTGATAAACAATTAGCACATCCCGACCTGTGACGTCAGTGGTCTAAAGTAGTGGAGTGCGTAGTGCACACGACTTCTAAGACTGAGCAAATCTGATATGCGTGGGTTCGAATCCTATGTTGTGCATAAAGTTTTTCAAATAAAATTGGATTAAAGCTCAGCACCACAAAAAAGGAGACTGATGAGTGCAAAAGTGGCAAAGCACGAAATAGCTATATCTCCAGCCAAAACAATGAGTGGTAGCACCTTTAAGTTGTTGTTGTTGTTCAAAAACATTCAATAAAATTAAAAAGGAATGGTCAAGTCTAACAAGCTGACATTCTAGTACGAATAGTACAATACAAATAATAATATTATTCTTTGTTGCACAAAATTGTTTTAGAGATAAAATCATATTTTAGTCGTAAAATTTTCGAGGTGAATATTTTTTTTTCAGTTTTTTTTTTGATTTATAAAAAAAACCGTTAATTGGATTTTTTTCCAAAAATATACTTGTTTTGTATTACGTCACAATCTATAATATAACATTTAATTCAAGTCCCTAGCGTCATTGGTTCATGAGATATTTAAGGTTAACCAAAATTTTAACCTTTTTTTAAACTGCTATGGTAAAAATAACCACCCACGCAATTTTCTTGAGAGCCCTTTCTGCATCTTTCCGCTTTATTATCTGTATAACAACATTTATTTGAAGTCGATATTTTTTCTGGTTCTTGAGCTATGGACGACGAAAAAAACGTCGCGAACGTACGGACGTACGGACATACGGACGTACGTAAACACGCACGCCCAGACATCTTTCGAAAAATCTTTTATTTCGACTCTAGAGACCTCGAAACGTCGAGAAATGTCAAAATTTTCAATTTGACAAATCGGACCTAATACAATAACTTCCTATGGGAAGTTAAAAATAAGTTTGAAGCGAATATTTTTCATTTTTGAAAAGATATTTGAGTCGAAAGAAAATTTGTACCAAGTTTTAGTATTGCTATTTTTAGGTCTTCATTTTTTGTAAGAAAACTGTCCATTCGATTTTTCTCAAAACTTTACCGAATGTTGAAAACAATATTTTTTATAAAATTAAACTAATTTGAAGCCAATATCTCAAGTTTTTGAAAAGATATTTGAGTCGAAAATCAATTTTTACCAACCTTTAGTAATATTTTTTTTTAGGTTTTTATTTTTTACAAAAAAAAAACTGTCAATTCGATGTTTCCCAAAATTTTACCAGATGTCAAAACCAATATTTTCGTTGCACAAAATTGTATTGGAGATAAAATCATTTTTTGTTCGTAAAATATTCGAGGTGACAAATATTTTTTTTCAGTTTTGTGTATTTATAAGAAAACCGTTAATTGGATTTTTTTACAAAAATATACTTATTTGGTATCACGTTACGATATATAATATAAAATTTCATTTAAGTCTCTAGCGTTATTGGTTCGTGAGATATTTTGGGTTAACCAACATGTTCACCTCTTTTTTTTTAAATTGCTATGGTAAAAACCAATCACTCAATTTTTTTAAAAGTCTAAAAAAAAAAATCTAAATCTTTCTGCATTATTATCTGTATAACAACATTTATTTGAAGTCGATATCTCTCCTTGTTCTTGAGCTATGGACAACGAAACAAACTTCCCGAACGTACGGACGTTCGAGCGTACGTACACACGCACGCACAGACATTTCTCGAAAAATCTTTTATTTCGACTCTAGGGACCTTGAAATGTCGAGAAATGTCAAAATTTACAATTCGACAAATCGGACCAATTACAATAGCTTCTGATGGGAAGTTAACAATGTTAAAATAATCAAAGAATTGTTTGACTATTTGTGATAGTTTTAGGTATTGAATTTTTGTTTCTTATGGGTTAAAAAGTTAAAAATATTTTTTTTAAAATAACAAATAATTAACAGCATCTGCGAAAGTTTTCAAGGCTATGTCGTCAATCAGTTTTAAAGTAACTTTTCATTGTAGCCCCAATCAAAAGTTTCAAAATATTGCAATACAATTTAAAACGATTTTTTATCTGTTATCGTTTCACATTTACCAATTAAAAACTATGCTTAAAAATACAATTTAAATTTTTTAAATTTATTTCTTTATTCATCAATGGATACATAATCTGTTGACTACAATTAAATTATAATTTACCATTATACATCATTAAAAAAGTTTAAAGCAATACTCTTAAACATATCCCTATTCATTTGAAGGTCGACTTCACTATGAATTAAATTAAAAAGAGTTAAATTACGAGTTATGGGTTCATTAAGTCCATAGTTCGTCCTGTGACTAGGAATCAAAAAGAGAACGTCCCTATTTCTTAGATGTCTCTCAGGAACATAAAAAGACATAAGAGCTAGTAAGTCCGGAGATTTTATTTTACCATTGAGTATGTCCTTGATAAAAAGAACCCCAAGGGTTTCTCTACGGCTTTTTAAAGATTTTAAATCTATCAGTGCGCACCTAGAGCCATAATTGGGAAAACCATCTGACCACCTGAAATTCCTTAAAGCAAAGCGCGTGAATCTTCTTTGAATATTTTCGATCCTGTCTGAGGAATTTTGATAAAAAGGAGACCAAATAACACAACAGTATTCCAGTATGGGTAATATTAAAGATATGTAAATCGTTTTCAGAGTATAACTATCTTTAAATACCCCCGTGTTGCGTTTTAAAAAACCTAGCAACGAATTCGCTTTTGAAATAATAAAATGTATGTGTTCAGAAAAAGAAAACTTAGTGTCAAAAATAACGCCAAGGTCCTTTATTTCACTAACGGTTGAAAGACTTTCATTGCCGAGACTGTAACTGAACAGCACTTTAGGTGTTGTACGAGAAACTCTAAATATTTTACATTTAGAGATATTTAGCTCGAGATGATTATATTTACACCAATTGAAAAACGCATCTATATCTTTTTGAAAGTTAACACAATTTTCAACTGAAGAAATTTGGGAATATAGTTTCAAGTCATCTGCGAACATCAAACAATTAGAAAATTGCAGACAGTTCGGAATGTCATTGACGAAAAGATTGAAAAGGAGGGGTCCCAAATGACTTCCCTGAGGCAGTCCCGATAAGACTTCAATAAAAAAGGATTGATTGCCTTCGATTTTAACAATCTGTTTTCGATTTGACAAATAAGATTCTAACCATTGAAGAAAACCGAATCTGAATCCCATTCTCTCCAACTTTCTTAATAGAAGTCTATGATGGACTCTATCGAACGCTTTCACAAAATCCATGTACAAAACATCGACCTGCATTCTTTTTTCCAAAGCAGATAAACAAAAACTTGTAAACAGACACAAATTCGTAGTAGTGGAGCGACCACTACAAAATCCATGCTGTCTCGAAGATATTATGTCTTTCACCGTGAAACTAAGTCTATTGAACACCAACTTTTCAAAAAGTTTTGGAATCGCTGAAAGTTTTGAGACTGGTCTATAGTTCTTAATTAAGTGCTTGAGACCACTTTTATAAATAGGGCTGATGGATGATATTTTCCACTCTTCTAGAAAAACCCCAGAATGGAGCGATTTATTGAAAATAATTTTTAGTACTTTACAAAGCGAAACAGCACATTCCGATATCAAAAGAGGAGGAATCAAATCTACTCCAGCTTTTATATTAACATCAAGAGAAGCTAAGCCGTCAAATACCTCTTGATCAGATAGAGAAAACACATTAAAATCAACTTGAGAACTAATATCATTATACAGGTTTTCACTATTAGGTATAATGTCTATATTATAATTCGCTTGAAAAAACTTAGCAAAAAGATTGCATGTAGCTTCAGTACTATGGGAGGTCTCTCCATCAAGCTCCATAGAGCTAGGAAACGCAGAACTTTTGCGTTTTGAATTTAAAAAAACCCAAAAAGATTTCGAGTTGCATTTGATATTCCTTTCAACTGAACTAATATATTGTGAATATAGAAATCTACTCAAAAAATCAAATTCCCGTCGCAGTTGCATAAAACGAATTCTATCTTCAGATTTGCCTGTTACCTTACATCTCTTTAAAGCCTTGTTTTTTACATTTTCTAAATTCTTAAGTCTTTTATTAAACCAGGGAGATTTAAAAGACGATCTCTTTCGAACTACCGGAACGAACTTCTGAACACCCTCAAACAAAAGTGTTTTAAAGATGGTATACATCTGATTTAAAGATTTATCTGCAAATAGTTGCTCCCAATTTATGGTATTAAAATAATTATTTAGCGAAATGAAGTCAGCCTTCTTATAATTAAATATAAAACAGTTATTTGTAATAACAGGTTGAAAATTATAAAGTTCAAATACAACCATAATGGCTTTGTGATGAATTTGATTTCTTACTAAAGGAAAGTCTGATTCAAAGACCATAAATTTAAGATCTTTAATAATAAATACAAGATCGAGAAACCTATTTAAAGTATTTTTTACATGATTTATTTGGATTAATCCTAACGAGGAAAAGTTATCAACTAATTCAACTTCCACATCCCTAGAAACATTAAAAGGGACAAGGATTTGCTCATCTTCTAGATAACGCCAATCAATGTCACCAAGATTAAAGTCACCGAAGATACATGGATATTGATTAGAAGATAAGCCATTCAATAAACAACTAACATTTGAAACAAGTTGAACATATAATTCTAAGCTACTCTTTGGTCTAATATAATTTACAATAAAACAATATTCAGCTCTGCTTACATTATGTGCTAAATGCTCTGAACTAACAAGAACGCATAGTTGATCAAAATAAATAGAATTTGTTTGAAAATTTAATTGTTTACTATTAAGTGAAGTACGAACTGCAATTAATACTCCCCCGCCTCTATCCATACCAATGTCTAGAGAACGATCCACTCGATAGACAACATATGAAGAATCAAACAGCTCGGAAGAATAGATTCCATGGTGCAGCCAGGTCTCTGTTAATATTATTACGTCATAGTCGTGTGCACTTGAAGTGATGAAAAACTCATTTGTTTTTGTTCGCAAGCCACCAACATTTTGATAATAAATTCTAAGCTGTGACGGATTAAGGGAAGACGATGAGGCACATGTTATGTTGTTGATATTTGGTTCGCAACACTCCCGTTTTTTGATTTTGGACGTTGGATAAAGTTCTTAATCTGCACACCCAATGGCCAAATAGAGGGATTAAATGCTTTCTCAAATGCAAACTCTGGAATTCCAAGTTTGAAGTTAGTGAAATGAAGAGTTGAAACATCGACATTATTTTTAACTAATCTCTTGCAAAGAAGCACGCTTTCCGGAAGTTCAAGCCTATGTGCTACAAAAGAAGTAATGTTCTTCTCGGTGACGTTCGTACTGACACGAGACAGATGAAGAAATTTAAGCTTAAGAACTGATGAGAATGAGAAATCAGCTGTGCCTTCAGTTGCAGTCCAGTTACCAATCAGTTTAGAAGTGCGCTGACTTGGTTTGCTTTTGTCTTGCTGCACTATCTTAGGGCACAAGTCAATTGCATTTTTAATGATCGGTTGAACATATGATGACGTTTTAAATGAAGGTGTTGCGGCAGATAAAACAACAATTGAATTTGATGACGACTCAGAAGTGTTGTTGTTTTCAGGTCTTGCGATTAATGACAAATCGTCCGTTGAAGGTGCACTTTCAGTAGCTACGTTAGGTGATAGAACAGATGGAACGCTGGGGGGGCAAATTGTTGGAACTGTTATTGGTATTATTTGAAACTCAGCTGATGACGATGTTGAAGATGATGATGACGATGATGACGAAGACGATGATGATGATGACGATGACGGTGCAGATATTGATGGGGATTCTGCAATTAATGTCGAGTCATGAGTGTTTCTTGTACCCTCAATGAATGACACTTTTTGATTTGTTTTATTTTTAACTTCCCATAGGAAGTTATTGTAATGGGTCCGATTTGACAAATTGAAAATTTGAACTTTTCTCGACGTTTCAAGGTCCCTAGAGTCGAAATAAAAGATTTTTAGAAAGATGTCTGTGCGTGCGTGTGTACGTACGTCCGTACGTCCGTACGTCTGTACGTCCGTACGTCCGTACGTCCGTACGTCCGTACGTCCGTACGTTCGCGACGTTTTTTTCGTCGTCCATAGCTCAAGAACCAGAAGAGATATCGACTTCAAATAAATTTTGTTATACAGATAATAAGGCAGAAAGATGCAGAAAGGGCTCTCAAGAAAATTGCGTGGGTGGTTTTTTTACCATAGCAGTTTAAAGAAAAGGTGAACATTTTGGTTAACCCTAAATATCTCATGAACCAATGACGCTAGAGACTTGAATTAAATTTTATATTATACATTGTAACGTGATACAAAACAATTATATTTTCAGAAAAAAATTCAATTAACGGTTTTTTTTATAAATCAAAAAAACTGGAAAAAAAAATTTGTCACTTCGAAAATTTTACGACTAAAATATGATTTCATTTCCAAAACAATTTTGTGCAATGAAGAATAATGTTTTTGACATCTGATAAAATTTTGAGAAAAATCGAATTGACAGTTTTTTTACAAAAAATAATAACCTAAAAAAAAATAAAAAAAAAGTTGGTAAAAATTGAGTTTTGACTCAAATATCTTTTCAAGACTTTGAGATATTGGCTTTAAACTACTTTTATCTTTCAAAAAATGTTGTTTTTAACATTCAGTAAAATTTTGAAAAAAATAGAATTCACAGTTTTTTTACAAAAAATTAAAAACCGAAAAAAAAAATTAACAAAAGTTGGTAAAAATTGATTTTCGACTTAAATATCTTTTCAAAAATTTGAGATTATGGCTTCTAACTAATTTTAACTTATAAGAAATATTGTTTTCAACATTAGGAAAAATTTTGAGAAAAATCGAACTGACAGTTTTTTTACAAAAAATAAAAACCTAAAAAAGAGGCTGGGATGCGACCCACACTGATAACTTCCCATCCCGTCTATCGATTTGTCTTGCTTAAAAGTTTGTCTAAATGTATCAATGCTTACCAAATTTGCGTTCTATTTTTTGTAGATTTTATTTTTTTTTATGAAAAAACGGACTGTTGGATTTTTATAAAAAAATTATTGAATATAAAAAACAATATTTTCTGTGAAAGGCTATTTGAGCCGAAAATCAATTTTTACCAACTTTTATTAATTTTTTTGTTTAGGTTTTTATTTTTTGTAAAAAAACTGTCAATTCGATTTTTCTCAAAATTTGTCCTAATGTTGAAAACAATATTTCTTATAAGTTAAAATTAGTTAGAAGCCATAATCTCAAATTTTTGAAAAGATATTTAAGTCGAAAATCAATTTTTACCAACTTTTGTTAAAGTTTTTTTTCGGTTTTTAATTTTTTGTAAAAAAACTGTCAATTATATTTTTTTCAAAATATTACTGAATGTTGAAAACAATATTTTTTGAAAGATTAAAGGAGTTTAAAGCCAATATCTCAAAGTCATGAAAAGATATTTGAGTCAAAACTCAATTTTTACCAACTTTTTTTTTAATTTTTTTTTAGGTTATTATTTTTTGTAAAAAAACTGTCAAATCGATTTTTCTCAAAATTTTATCAGATGTCAAAAACATTATTCTTCATTGCACAAAATTGTTTTGGAAATGAAATCATATTTTAGTCGTAAAATTTTCGAAGTGACAAATTTTTTTTTTCAGTTTTTTTGATTTATAAAAAAAACCGTTAATTGAATTTTTTTCCAAAAATATAATTGTTTTGTATCACGTTACAATATATAATATAAAATTTAATTCAAGTCTCTAGCGTCATTGGTTCATGAGATATTTAGGGTTAACCAACATTTTCACCTTTTTTTTAAACTGCTATGGTAAAAAAACCACCCATGCAATTTTCTTGAGAGCCCTTTCTGCATCTTTCTGCCTTATTATCTGTATAACAAAATTTATTTGAAGTCGATATCTCTTCTGGTTCTTGAGCTATGGACGACGAAAAAAACGTCGCGAACGTACGGACGTACGGACGTACGGACGTACGGACGTACGGACGTACGGACGTACAGACGTACGGACGTACGTACACACGCACGCACAGACATCTTTCTAAAAATCTTTTATTTTGACTCTAGGGACCTTGAAACGTCGAGAAATGTCAAAATTTTCAATTTGTCAAATCGGACCCATTACAATAACTTCCTATGGAAAGTTAACAAAAAAATTAATAAAAGTTGGTAAAAATTGATTTTCGGCTCAAATAGCTTTTCAAAAATTAAAAATATTGGCTTCAAACTTATTTTATTTCACAGAAAATATTGTTTTTTATATTCAGTAATTTTTTTATAAAAATCCAACAGTCCGTTTTTTCATAAAAAAAATTAAAGCTACAAAAAATAGAACGCACATTTGGCAAGAATTGATACATTTAGACAAACTTTTAAGCAAGACAAATCGATAGACGGGATGGGAAGTTATCAGTGTGGGTCGCATCCCAGCCTCTTTTTGTTTCTAGTTTTTGGTTCAGTTTTTAAAGAGTCACTATTTTCAAGCTTCGACTTTATATCAGCAACATCATTTTTAAGTTTAACGATAAGCGATAGGATAGAGCTACTAACACAAATGCAGCTATTACATCGCCACGCGAGGTTGCGATCTGATTGAAGTGCTAAGTCAGATTCATCACGAACTTCTGCGCATTTTTTATGAAAACTCAGTCCACAAAAACCTTCACAATGAATAAAACCATCGCGATGCAATCTTAAGCCACAAAGCGCACAATTTTTTGGCATTTTAAAGAAGTTTAAACAGTAAACTTATTTTGAAAAAAATTATGAAAAACAGGGAACAAAAGAAAAACACGTCCGACAGCCACGATTGACAGCCAAGAGATTAATTAATCATAAAAGTGGTGAAAGTTTGCAGATTTTCAAGAAAAATTGTGTAACCTTTATTTTTTGACGGTGTTTTTCAACGGTAGGCCGAAAAAGCATCTCATCCGGATTACTATGAACCCATTGTGCTCCCCAATAACTTTTTAAAATAGATGAGGATTTTGGTATTTGTGTAAATATCAGAATGTATTTAGGTGGCAGACACGAGACATCTCACAGGTCGTACAAAGAGTATGTGAATAGTATCGTCATTCTTCTTTTGACTAGGCTTGGGTATTCGCAGACAAAGTGTAAGGTGTCATCCTCCGTCTCCTCGTCTTCGGACGCTCTACATAAATCAGATAAGCTAATACCAATTCTGCTCATGTGGGTTCCTTATAAGTTGTAAGCCCCTATAATGCCTACCAATAAGGATAATTGAGCCCTGCCCAGCTGCAAAGGATAATTTGTTTTTTCTTTGGAAATATTTGGCCATGGATTCCTGGCAACTTTTCAAGTTTCTGTTGTTTGTGATTTTAAAGAAACTTTGGTGGATTAGTCCATTCACTTGATCAATACGCTTATGCATCATATCAATAGTTAAGCTCAGATGAAGCATTGATCCGTTTTTGGCCAATTTGTCTGCTCTTTCATTTCCGTCAATGTGACAGTGCCCTGGAACAGAGCGAAGGGTATAACTGTGTTGACCTCACTGAGGGAATGTAGCTTCCTTTGGTACTGTTTTACAAGATTTGACTTTACGACAGTAGCGGATATGGCCTTAATTGCTGCTTGGCAATTAATAAAAATATTTATGGTTTAGTTTACAACATTGTGTGAACAAAAGTCTTTAGCCACTTTAAAGATTGCGAGTACTGCTTAAAAGACACTGCAGTTGTCTTTTTTATATTATAGCAAAAAAGTTGTCGACAAAAGAATCCAGTCATTTGTAAACTTTTCTAGGGCATATCAAAAGAAAAGTCTCGAGGGGTAGAACAAAGATCACCAAGTCTGTCTGCTTCGGACGAAGATGGTACAAATTCTTCTATCACCACTTCACTAATTCGGTATAATCCAAAACTTCCGTTCGTTTAACTTTTGTACTAAGCTAATTAAGATCTCTCCACTTTCAAAGTATGAAATATTTGCAAGTGTCTCGACTAAGGTCGATGTTTTCAAACCTCTGAGTTCCTTGAAAGTTTGCAAATTACTAAATTTTTGTTTCGTCTATTACGTAAACTTCATTTTTAAATCCAACGCAATTTTTATTTTCCTATTTTCTTATTTAAAAAGCTTAGTTTAAATTTCTAAAATAAGACCAAAATATATTCAGTACTTAATTCATCCTTGTACTTTAATATGTACATCTACAACAATTTTGTTCTTTTCTCTTTTAATTTTACATTTTTATATAGCTAATGATTACTTGGATCAACCAGGCATAAATAAATACTCTAGTAATGCCATCAGATGCAGGTAAACTTTAACCTATATTTTTATTTCAAATAACAACTAAAAATAATAATTGTTCTCTATTTTAAGGTACAGTATAGAACTTCCTTGTGATGATGATGATATTCATTTCATTACAGGACAATAAATCGGCCGTCCTCCATATCTTAAATTGAGATAACAAAACATTTAGAACATGACAATTGACAAGATGACATAGAAATTCAACACAACATATAACTAAAAAAGAAAAGAAGAAATTTCAATGAATGAAACCTTAGTCTTCGGTCGGTTGTTCGTCGTCGTCATCAGAACATTGAATGCAATTTAATGTCGAACGAACAATCAACCAAAAGGACGATTGTCCTTTCGGTCATGTGAAAAAAAGTTTATAGTTTAACAGAGTTTCTGTCAATGTTCTTTTATACTGATTTTCTGATTCCGATACAACTACACAAATATATACATTCCTTCCTACAAAGATATACATAAATAATTCTAGAGTACAGCCTATCTCTGAACAGTGTACAACCATAAAAGGTACATGCAATCAAATTAAAACTGACCTGATTTTCTTTTATAATTAAAGTTACATGATGACAATTATTATCGAAGAATGGAGACATTTCAAAAAAAGGTACATCTGGTTGTGAAGAGAATCCTTATAACCAAATTTTGAATAAAATCTAGATACGGTCTTCTTTAGAAATTTAGGCATCAAAAAAAGAGTTGTATCCCTCGTTCGTAATGCGACTCAGAAGCATATCGAACACGGAATACAAAAGGGGTCAAAAACGAATCAAAAATTGACTTTATACAGAATCAATTCTAGTGATTCAGCTCATTCAAGGGGTTCTAAAAAAACATTTTTATGCCAAAGACATTGAGCTTTGAATAGAAGTGTCGGTGCACAGATATATTTCAATAACTGGAAAAATTCAGAGTGTGGTAAAGCATTCCGCATTCGCGTAGTACGGTGCAAGGACTAATCTCCATACTTGACAGACTCGAAGGTATACTGAACTGATGAGCATTGCTGGAGGCACGAGTATAACGTTTGAAATGTTTGAGAGGAGGAGTACAACTGGCTATTCCGCCTAAATATAATACGATAAAATAAGGCTAAGAAAGGGTAATACAAAAAATACGACTTTGCTTAAGCAACTTAAATAAATCAACCATAGAATGCTCTACACAGAACGAAAAAAGTCATCGTATTGACTATTTTGGTAGTCAATATGACTATTTGGCAGTCAGCCGATAACCGCGATAGTCAAAAGAACAATTTTCTGTTGTCAATTTTGGGATCTGACTATTTTTTACAATTTGGTAGTCAATATGACAACTATAGTAGTCAATATGACAACTTTGGTTGAAGGAAATTGAAACTACGGTTGTCATATTGACTAGTGTGGTAGTCAATACGACAACTGCGGTAGTCAATATGGCAACTGCGGTAGTCAATATGACAATTTTTTTTGAAAACCGAAATCTAATTTGACTACCTTGTAGTCAATATAACAATTCTCGATAGTCAATTTTGGTAGTCAATATGACAACCACGGTAGTCAATATGACAACTGCGATAATCAATAGGATAATCGCGGTAATCAATATGACAATTTTTTCTGAAAACCGTAATCTAATTTGACTACCGGAAAGCCAACAGATTTTTTAGATTAGAATTGATTTTATTCATAATTAATAAAATTAATATAACATTTTAATATAAAACAAAATCATTAGACATGGCTATCTGCCGTCTGCCGAATTGACTATTTATATACTTTTACAATATTATTTATTTTTTTAAATTTGACTTTAAATTTTATAATTAGCGATTTTTAATTTATTTTAATTAACAATTATCACATAATAATAAGAATAAAAAAGGTGTTTCATCAAAAAAGTCATTGTAAGATTCTATTTCGATATCTTAAAGTAATTGTACAGAACTGATACAGTTTAGAAACATTCATTTAATTTAATTCGAATATGACTTCCTCAATGGTTAGAAAATCTTTTCCAAAGATACATCTTCTCGTTTCTCTTAGAGTAGGACACTTTCCCAAGAAATGCACAACGTCTTCCCTCTCCATCCTGTTGCATATATTACAGATGACTGGAAGATCTGCTCTGTGAGGTAGGTATATAGTTCAGGTTTAGAATTTCAGCACGTAGCCTGACCATCATAGATATTTCCCTGACACTAAGCTCATCACGGAAGTAGTTTGACTGCTGCAAATTGTGGTTAAGCTGGCAGTAGACCGTAAGATGTAAGGAGTTTGAAGCTTCATCCATGTACTTGGTTCTAGCTGCTTCATCTACCTTGGAAATAATTTGGTGCATGTCCTTTTTTAATTTGGAAAGGTCCTCGACATTACAAACCAAATTAATTCCACAATTTTCTGCCAATTCAAGCCATTCACGATACCAACCACTCCTTGAATTGATGGCCTTAAGAGTTGATATTTTGGGTAAACGATAGTCTGCCAACTTTAAGCTTCTAATTATATAATCCACTTGCAGTTTTAATGTTTTCACAAAAAGTGGAGAAATTCCCGTTTCTCACTGAGAAAAATTTCAAACATATTCAGGTTCAAATCAAACTCAAACACATATGATTTGGCATGGAAGCGGTTTCTATTTAATTTTAATAGAAATCTATTAACTCACTATTGAAATTGCTCAAACATTGTTTAGTTTAATTTAACTTTGCTTTCAATTTGGCTTAAACATGTTTCGGTTTATTTTAATTGACTTCGTTTATTGTTCTTTCAAATAGAATTATCTTCTTTTTTTTTGAATATGTTCGTCGTTGAGACAAACACGTTTTCTGTTTCGAACAAATAGATTCAACGTTAGCTTTTTTTAAACAGATCCTAGTTATTTCAAACATGAATCTTTTCAGTTATTTCTAACTCGTTTTTTTTTTAAATTAATATGTTTTATATTTGAAATTATGGTTATAGTTTACGTTCTGAGTGTGAATTTCGAGTAAGAATGTATCTAAAACCAAAATATTAGTATTAACACTCAGTATAGGTGCTAACATTCATACACAAGATTCACACTCGGCTCTTAAACTATTCCATCATTATAAATTAAAAAAAAACAATTTTTGATTTCAAATTGAACGCAAATACATCATATATGTATATACAAAGAGTACTTACCGAAATTTGTAAAAAGTTTTAAAACGTCAAAAGCTTCAATGAAACCATGTAAACAATAAAAACACTTTAGTTATTTTTTTTTACAAAACTTTATTTCTAAAATAACATTTTCCATTATTTACAGTATGTACATGTAAAGGAGGGCTAGTAAAAAAAGAAATATTCTTTACATAAAAACATTTATCAAGCCTTTTACCAATTTCATACGACTGATAATGTGTGTCAAAGTTTCTTAGCTCAATCTCATGACAATAAATAAATACCTCTATATCATTTGTTAAAAACGATAAAATCTTATAAAATCGAACAGTATTTGAATGTGAAAAAGAGGATAAGTAGTAATTTTGCTTATAAGTTGTTCCTTTATATTCTATTTCAGTTGTAGACTTGTACGTTCCTTCGCTTAAATCGGATTCAACAATTAATTCTGATTTTTGAAGTGAGATTTGTGAAGCATATTTAAATTCAGTGTATT
The DNA here is from genome assembly GCA_920104205.1 of Eupeodes latifasciatus. Lineage (NCBI taxonomy): Eukaryota > Metazoa > Arthropoda > Insecta > Diptera > Syrphidae > Eupeodes > Eupeodes latifasciatus. The sequence goes on along the minus strand of OV049926.1, from coordinate 23,148,234 downwards.
TAATGTCTTTTAAATCTATTCCTTGATGATATTTGAAAATAAATTCAGAAAACTTTAAACAAGCTTTTTTGCTTAAAGTTAAGGAATAGTTGAGTAGTAAGAGAAGATGAAAAATATTTTGCTTTTAAACCGTCAACTCTTGTCTTGTAATTATTTATTGAAGTTAAATGCAACACAAAACTTTCCTCGGCATCAGCAATGCTAAATTTTCGTTTATTTTTACCTTCTATAACCGTAAAACGGGCCGTTGGTGTTATAACACTGTTGAGTAATTTTAAAATTAAGTAATCGGCACTATCTAAAAGGAAAAATCATTAGTTTCAACACTTGAATAATTAAAAAAAAAGGTTACCTTTATCGACCAGCTGCTTACAAGAAGCAAACTCCTCCCGTGATTTCTGGTTTTTCAAATTCAGTTCATAGTACTTCAAAATGTTTGTCCTGAAACCGTCCCATTTATCAAAAATGCTATTTTCCTTTTCTGGATACAAGCAAGCAAAATCTTGGTTTATCTGTAAAGGAATCCAAGCACACTCTTTAAGTTATGATTATGTTCTATTAAATATGATTTAACTTACCAATTTGTAACCAAAGGATTCCTTATAGGATGGCCAATGTTCCAAGAACTGCGAATTGTTTTGTAGAACTTTGAGATCCTTTCTCCTCAAAAGATAAGTTTTCGCCCAAATGTCTTGACCACAGGTGCCTGACAAACTTAATCCTACATTTGTTTTCAATTCTTCTTTTAATTTTTTTTGGACATCTTCATCAAATTCTATTTCAAACAGTTCTTCTTCTAAACATTCCGATATGGCTGGTGTTGATGGTATTTCTTCAGTTTTTCTTTTTTTATTTCTTATGTTGTGGAATTTGTCATATAACTTTCCTCCTGGATTTTTTCTTTTTTTCCTTCCTACATAATAGTAATCCTTAAAAAAGGCAAAATAAAAAAAGTTTTTCTTATAAGGGTATGATATTTGAAAAGGTAAAAATAAGAAGATGAATTTTCTATTTTTTCTAAAATTAATATAATTTACAATAATTGGGTAATTTACTTAAAGCTTATTTAAATACATACCTTATTTTCATTTGGAAAAAATGTTAATATTTTATCGGAAATTTCCTCAAAATCAGAGGGATGCAGTGTTTTTCCACTGTTTAAGACTTTTTCTAGTATAATATTAATAATGTCTTGACGGTGTTTTTCTAAAAGACAGCCGTTTCTCTCGTGAAAAGAAATGACTGCCTTTCCTTTTTCCGTTTGATGTAGTATATGAAGTAAATTCTAAAATAAATATTAATACAATATTTAGCTGGGCTTTTAAAATTGTAAATTGGTTTACTTACATCTGCTAGACTAAAAGAACTTGCTGATGTTGCTGGCGATTTATAACTGAACATCCAATTAGAGACTTTGGTGCCGATAGAAATTGTTGAATCATCGATATCAAACTGCAAACGTTTCAAAATAATTCATATACAGATTACTTTTCAGTTGTTTTCTAGTATATATCAGTAAATACCTTTTCTTTCTTCCATATGAGAAGTCTTTCTCTAAATTCGGCACTAGGACCGACTTTTGGAATTAGATCTTTAATATCCTCAGTTGAAAGAAATCTCAGTCTTTCAAGAGTAACTTCGCTTTCTAAAATATATTATAATGAATGAAATGACAAGATTTCTAAACAATTTGTTAAAATTGATATCAAATGACAATCATTATGGTGAATGTAAGAACTTAAACATACTTACCATAGAAAGCTGGAAACAATGAAATTAAGTTCCACTCCTCAAGCAAATCCTTCAATCCTTTGTAGTCTGGGTGCACATCAGAATCTGTCTCAATTACGTACACCGTGTTCAAACAATCCTCCAATGTTATTACTTCTTGATGTGACATTTTTCAATGAAATAATCACTTTATACAATGAACCACTAAACTTTAAATAATTACTGAAATTTAACTCACTTTATAAGATCGTCACTTTATAAAAGACACTAAAATTTTAAAAAATACTCAAATTTACTCCGAAAAAGTCGACTTACCCACAACAATCTAGATTCATTTGATTATAGTCAATGGATTTTAAGAATAACGCCAAAAAGCATAAGACAATTACAGTTATCCTTTTACTTCGTTTGAGTTCTATTTAAATAGATTCGAGTTTAAATGTAACATTTTTCTACTCATTTTGTTCTTTCGTAAATATTTTGACTTCGTTCGTGTTTGAGCTAAACTCGTTCACGTTTGTTTTGTCTTAAATTTTTACATTCTTGCTTCGTTTCAGTTCAAAGATTTACAGTTATCCTTTTACTACGTTTGAGTTCTATTTAAATAGATTCGAGTTTAAATGTAACATTTTTCTACTCATTTTGTTCTTTCGTAAATATTTTGACTTCGTTCGTGTTTGAGCTAAACTCGTTCACGATTATTTTATGGTTAATTTTTACGATCTTTTTTCGTTTGAGTTAATAGATTCATAAGTATGTTTCTTTTTCCTCCGTTTGAGTTAGATTCAAATAGATTTAAGTTTGACTTATAACATTTCATAATTTGTTTCTTCTGTAAATATTTAAACTGCGTATATGTTCAAGACAAACTCGTTCATTTTTAAATACTTTTAAATAAGAAAAATGAAAAACAGGCTTTATAAAAATCAAACACGAATTATTTTGATTTAAACCGACTTTATATTAAAAAATAGTTTTTCCAAATCTAAACAGATTCTAATTAGGTTTGAATAGAATTTTGTTTGCTTTATTTAAACATATAGTCAAATATGCTTCTGTTTAAAAAAATCATGGTTGAGTTTTCTCAGTGTAGCATTATGACATAGTTCGGTGTGTTGGCTGGCAAATAGAATGCTCGTTTAATGTAGAAGCGCAATAGCTTTTCAACCATCTCATAATATTTACTTCCCCAAGTTTGTGCAGCGTAAAGCATAATGGATTCTGCTACCGTTTCAAAAATTTTGTATTTGCTACTATGAGCCACAGATTCGTTCGTGAAACATCTTTTCCATGTGAGGTTTATCGCCATTTTCGCTTTATTAAGCTTTTCACTAAAGTGTTTCTCCATACTTAAGTTCTTCGTGAAGGTAACTCCTAAGTATTTAAACTCTTTAACCACTTCAATCAATTCTCCATTGAATTTCCACTTTTCGTTTGCGCAATTTCTCCCTCCATGTTTTTTAAAGATCATCACTTTCGACTTTTCTAAATTGACAATTAATCCCCAACATTTGGAATATTCGTGTATCCGATTAATCATTAGTTGAAGTGATTCTGGAGTATATGCGAGCAGTACAATGTCGTCTGCAAATAGCAGAGCTTTAATCAGCGTCCCCGCATAAACAATACCTCCGGGCAACCAGTCGATTAGATCCTCTATGAATATTGCAAATAAAAGCGGGCTTAGTGTGCAACCTTGCCTAACCCCTGATGCAAATTGGAACCAATCAGACTTTTCTTCACCATTCCACACAGCAGCTCGAGTGTCTTCATATATGTTTTCAATTATTCTGCCAAACTTCAGAGACATTCCTTTTTCGACAGCTTATAGATTAGCTATTTACGATCCACAGTATCGAACACAGCTTTGAAGTCAATGGAGAACACGTAGAGTTTTTTGTCTTAGTCTAAGAATGAATCTGCAATACTCCTCAGCACAAATATATGATCAACAGTTGAATACCCTTGTCTAAAGCCGGCTTGAAATTCTTTTAATTGTTTATTTTCTTTTATCCATGTTGACAGTCTTCGTTGCATTATTGCGGTAAATGTTTTATAGGATGCAGGATGCAGGAAAAATCAAAAAAATATGACAACTTTTTTTTTCTGTGTACGTTCAATAATGTCCAATAGGCGATAGTAAGTTGCCAGAACAAAAATTCAGATATCTTTCAGCATTTTTGGCAACATCATGTATATGTTATCATTCCACAAACATGGTTGATAATACACATTTATAACGAGAACTTTGAGATTTTTGGTTTAATAGAATTAAGTGTCACTTATGGGTAAAGTCAAAGATAGGTAGTAAAAGACGCTTTCACAACACTAGGCAGCATTGAGTTTTTAATGCATTGAATTCTACTCGATTTTTTTTACGGATTTAACAATCCTGTCAAGGTCAGAATTTAATGAACTAATCATACATTTTACTTGGAGGTCCACAATCAAAGAATACAATTGTGAATCTAGAAATGAATATGAAACGCTGAGGATAATGTCGTCAGCAAAGCAGGTAAGTGGATTATAACTTTCAGAAAGGAAATTATTGATGCAAAAGAGAAAGAGTGTGGGAGCCATGACAGAGCCCTGAGGCACACTAGTATTTATTTTGAGTTTTCAGACTTGAACTTATCCAAAACGACTTGTATTTGAGCAGCCCAAAAGGTAAATTGTAATCCAATAAAGAAACGTTTCCTCAAAGCTTAATTTTAATTTTAAATATTTTGTCAAAACTTATTATCTTTCTGTAATAATAATAAACAATTGTTTAGGAAAAATTCATTTAATATAAAATGTTTTAAAATGTTGTTAAGGTTCCTAATTTTGAGATTTTGTTTTTAAATGCAGAAGCAACGGAGACATTGATATATTTAACTTCCCATAGGAAGTTATTGTAATGGGTCCGATTTGTCAAATTGAAAATTTTGACATTTCTCGACGTTTCAAGGTCCCTAGAGTCGAAATAAAAGATTTTTAGAAAGATGTCTGTGCGTGCGTGTGTACGTACGTCCGTATGTCCGTACGTCCGTACGTCCGTACGTCCGTACGTTCGCGACGTTTTTTTCGTCGTCCATAGCTCAAGAACCAGAAGAGATATCGACTTCAAATAAATTTTGTTATACAGATAATAAGGCAGAAAGATGCAGAAAGGGCTCTCAAGAAAATTGCGTGGGTGGTTTTTTACCATAGCAGTTTAAAAAAAAGGTGAAAATTTTGGTTAACCCTAAATATCTCATGAACCAATGACACTAGAGACTTGAATTAAATTTTATATTATATATTGTAACGTGATACAAAACAATTATATTTTTGGAAAAAAATCCACTTAACGGTTTTTTTTATATATCAAAAAAACTGAAAAAAAAAATGTGTCACTTCGGAAATTTTACGACTAAAATATGATTTCATTTCCAAAACAATTTTGTGCAATGAAGAATAATGTTTTTGACATCTGATAAAATTTTGAGAAAAATCGAATTGACAGTTTTTTAAAAAAATAATAACCTAAAAAAAATAAAAAAAAAGTTGGTAAAAATTGAGTTTTGACTCAAATATCTTTTGAAGACTTTGAGATATTGGCTTTAAACTACTTTTATCTTTCAAAAAATGTTGTTTTCAACATTCAGTAAAATTTTGAAAAAAATAAAATTGACAGTTTTTTTACAAAAAATTAAAAACCGAAAAAAAAATTTAACAAAAGTTGGTAAAAATTGATTTTCGACTTAAATATCTTTTCAAAAATTTGAGATTATGGCTTCTAACTAATTTTAACTTATAAGAAATGTTGTTTTTAACATTAGGAAAAATTTTGAGAAAAATCGAACTGACAGTTTTTTTTACAAAAAATAAAAACCTAAACAAAAAAATTAATAAAAGTTGGTAAAAATTGATTTTCGGCTCAAATAGCTTTTCAAAAATTAAAAATATTGGCTTCAAACTTATTTTATTTCACAGAAAATATTGTTTTTTATATTCAGTAATTTTTTTATAAAAATCCAACAGTCCGTTTTTTCATAAAAAAAATAAAATCTACAAAAAATAGAACGCAAATTTGGCAAGAATTGATACATTTAGACAAACTTTTAAGCAAGACAAATCGATAGACGGGATGGGAAGTTATCAGTGTGGGTCGCATCCCAGCCTCTTTTTTTTATAAAAATCCAACAGTCCGTTTTTTCATAAAAAAAAATAAAATCTACAAGAAATAGAACGCAAATTAGGTAAGAATTGATACATTTAGACAAACTTTTAAGCAAGACAAATCGATAGACGGGATGGGAAGTTATCAGTGTGGGTCGCATCCCAGCCTCTTTTTTTCTTATAATTTACATGCACTATTTTAAGGTGTTATTGATATACTGAAGACCATATCCACTCTAGAATTTTCGAAAAATCAACTTTTTTTAAATGGTGAGCAAGGACCCCAAAAATGATGTCTCAAAATATTACTGCATTAAAAAACCTTTAAGTACTCGGTTTCAGATTTTTGATATTAATTATTATTCCTTATTTCCAAAACTTCAAAAACGTTTACCTATCTCAATACTACATTTTTTGAGTTTCCCAGACTCATAACTCCGACAGCTTTCAACCGATAGTAATGGTTTATTTTGTATACTATACATAGTTCATTTGATATTAACAATTGTCCGACCGTGGACCCTGAAAAAAAGGAGACTCAATCGCAAAGCACTCTTACTTAAAGTAAGCAATCACAGATATTATAATCAAATCTCGTTTCTGTAATCTCAATTTATTTGGCAGTATTTTTGTAACGGTATCCATACAAAAAGCTGTGCATGGATGGCCTTATATAGAGGATTTAACACAGGACACCAGTTCACATTAGTCTCAAGGTTTTGAACGTCAATATGGTAGGAAAAACACAGTTGGGTTAGGCATTCCACATTCTTGACGTGCGGCTAAAAAAAAAAGATGCTCATAAATTTTTTCTAAGGTGAACGTCATTTACAAAACTGTCCTTTTAAAATAATGAATTCCAATTTAAATTAGTTGATCCATACCATAAACAATTTATACAAATTACACCTGCATTTCCAACATACCATTATAAACATGAACCTATATAGGATAACTTATTCGATACATTTCTATCGAAACCTAACCTCTTTTTCCAAAAGCCCAACATACATATTTGTTGGTAGGTACTCGAAAAGTACATGAACTGCAACATCTCGAATATATACAACACCTAATGAATTGAACACAAGTGCACGTCACTACTATAGCAATAAATTATTTTTGACTTACCCTGTTCAACATTAAGTGACTCTCAAGTTGCAATATTTTACCATAACCAACTGACATTTACATCGATAAGACCTCTCATTCATCAGCTTGGCTTCCCCCCCCCCCCCAACAGCATATATGTATGCATCATATGATCAAACCAAAGCTTGCTTCCCTTTCCCATGTTTATAAATATAGGTATAGGTACCCTATAAAGCCAATAGGATAATGCAATATATTTTAGGTATGCAACTATGCCTTAAAACTGCATAGACCTTTTCAGGATTATAGCTTCTTCTTGATGCACTATAGGTATTAGGACAGGGACACATATGCGGTACACAAGAGAGCATATAGTTTTTTTTGAATTCCAAGCATTCTGTACATAGAAGACTCTTAAAAAAAAGGCAAAGAAGAGGATGCATTTGTTAAAGCAAAGCCGTATTTCTTTGTAATGGATTATGAATAATGATGAGACTTTCGAAGCGAGTAGTAGTTCTTGGCTGTGCCAAATTTGTTCCTTTTTCTTTTTTCAACTTGAATTTCACTTCATTCCATTGGCACCCCATGAAGCAAGGAGCAACTCTACTGAGATGACGACGACGACGATGATGGTCCTGAAAAAAAGAAAACCTCTTAAAAAACGATTGAGAATTCAATTGGACGACTTTATACGTAGACGACAACGATGATGACAACAACAACATCCAGCATCCAGAATCCAGTATCCAGCATCGAGCATTCAACAACGAACTACAGACTACACAAACACAAACTACGAGGAGCAAGACCCAGTAAGAACGCGCAATGAATTGAAAAACCATTGAAACCTAATGACACGAAAGAGAATAATGACAAGGATAACATCCATATCCTCTGCTACACCGCCTTCACAATCAAGCTTGCTGCTATGATAAAATGCCGAGCTTGTTCAGCAATCACTCCTGCATGGCTGCACTCGATGATGATGTTGTCTCCCTTGTTCGAACTTCGAAGCCCCGATGCTCCATGCCAAGCGACTGCCATAATGCTTTTCCCAAGCCCTACGAAATACAACGACTACGACCCACCATTTTCTTTCGATGTAGTTTGTCAAAAAAATTCCTTAGTGATTATTAATAACGCATAGTCGGTACCTTTATACTATACAATATATAACACATAGTTTTTAAGGACCTATAAGCTCTTTATAATTCCTTCGATTGGTTTGTCAACAATGCGGAAAGGAACACCGTCAGCGTTAATTTTCAAGACCCTTCAGTTTCTTTAATTTTTTTTTTTTAGTTTGACTCATATTAAAATATTCATTTAGAAACTTCTGATTTTAATTTTTATTTAATATAAAATCCTGCAAAGCTAATTAAAGATGCATAAGCTTTCGTATAATACTGTGTGTGTGTGTATACCTATGTAGTGGTGATAGAGAAAATGAGCGTATTTTCATTTTTCTTCTTCCGTTTTGGTTTAATATTTTTTAGGTTTTTCTTGTTGTTGTCACTTGTCAGCAACATTTATGAAATGTCTAGACATTCTCAACTATGAATTAAGGTATGATCCTTGCGAAGAAGTCAAAAGAGGGTTAAAATTTCAGTTACTTTTCTTAAATATGTCGTAGAGAAAATTTGGGAATTTTACCATGACAAAACATTAAAATTTTCAAAAAAAATTTAAAAACAATAATTTTGATAAACATTAATTAGAGCAAAAAACTAAACATGACAGCTTATCTGACATTTATAAACGTCAAACTCTTTCTCTTTTGTGCATCGAATACTACTGTCAAGTGGAAACTAGATAAAATTATGAGAATTTCAAATGAGTCGACTAAAATCACAAAAACTCAACCACGTTCCAGAACTCTGGATCTCTCAACTCTAACTGGATCAAATCGATAGATCGGATTTAGCTTCTTTTTTTTGAAACTGCTAAAATGTTTAGAAAATTCTTGAAAAATACAATAAATGCCACGACTGTAGTTTGATTTCAAAATCTATTTTTGTTAACGAGATTTTTAGTCGAAAACCAATTTTAGTGAATGTCGAAAACAATATTTTCTGTAAGATAAAATAAGTTTGAAACCGATATTTTTAACAGATATTTGAGTCGAAAGCAAATTTTTACCAAGTTTTAGTACTGTTTTTTTTTTGTTTTTATTTTTTGTAAGAAAACTGTCAATTCAATTTTTCTCAAAATTTTACTAAATGTCGAAAACAATATTACTTTTAAAATAAAATTGATTTGAAGCAATATCTCAAATTTTTGAAGAGATATTTAAGTTGAAAATCAATATTTACCAACTTTTAGTAATGTTTGTTTTAGGATTTTATTTTTTGTCATTTAGCTTTTTCTCAAAATTTTACTGAATGTTAACAACAATATTTTTTATAAGATAAAATTAGCTCAAAGCCAATATCTTAAACTTTTGAAAAGATATTTAAGTCGAAAATCAATTTTTACCAACTTTTTTCTAAGGTTTTTTTTTTATAAAAAAACTGTCAATTCGAATTTTCTCAAAATTTTACCGAATGTTGAAAACAATATTTTTTTTTAAATAAAATTAATTTAAAGCCAATATCTAAAATTTTCGAAAAGATATTTAAGTCCAAAATCAATTTTTACGAACTTTGAGTAATGTTTTTGTTAGGTTTGGTTTTTATTTTTTATAAGTAAACTGTCAATTCGATTTTTCTAAAAATTTTACCAGATGTTAAAAACGTTATTCTTCGTTGCACAAAATTATTTTGGAGATAAAACCATTTTTCGTTCGTAAAAAATTCTAGGTGACAAATATTTTTATCAGTTTTTTGATTTATAAAAAAAAACCATTAATTAATTAATTTTTTTGAGAGTCCTTTCTTCATCTTTCTGCATTATTATCTGTATCACAAAATTTATTTGAAGTCGATATCTCTACTCGTTCTTGAGGTATGGTTAGTTATAATCGGACCGATTATAATAACTATGTTTTAGGTATCCGGATCGTTTATTTAAGTGAGTTGCTTTTTGGATAATTGGTCGAAAAAATACTCAAAAATGAAAAAAGTGGTAAGTTACTTTTTTCTCAAACGATTTTCTTTTAAATGGGTCTTACTGTACGTAAATTAAATTTTCTTTTAAAAGATGTTTCCTGATATCTTGCCTGAACCAGAGGATAAAGTCTAATTTTTTATTGTGAGCTGTTTAATTTGCTCCCAAATGGCACTAAGTCAAATGCCCGTAATCCATTTGTTTCGGCACTAAATAGAGAGTTAGTATAAGTTCACAATTTAGTTACCTGGGCTCACAAATCACCCCAGATCTAGCATCAAACCCTTCAGCTTTAGTTTACTTATTTAATTTTGAAAAATGCCGTCTAGGGACTTAACTGAAAAGAGCAGCAATAAAAATAGTAAATTTTCATTGAACCACATGTTTGTTAGTTTTAAGTTCCTAAGTGGGAATTCAGGGGACCTTCAATTTTTTAAGACATACGCAAGTCATTTGTGCACACAAAAATATCCTCTTTAGGTAGATTTTCTTAAAAACTAAGCGCAGAAGTATGTTAAGACGAGACGGATAAAAAGTCATATTTTATAAAGAACTAAGTTCAAACAAAAATTGTACAATTTACCAACAAAGCAACGAATTTGGAGAAATTTCCCATAACTCCACTGGATAAGTATACCCTATACTATCAACTTAAATGGAGAGAAAGGAAGAAGAAACCCTGTAAACTAAATGAGCTGCGAAAGCTATAGCCTTGGCTTGATGATAGTATAGTGAGGTCTTTTTCTAACGCCGTATAGAAGCTAAACGAGCTCGGTCCGACCATCCAGTCAGCCAAACCAACCGAAATGCATTTCCTTTTCTTTTTATTTCTTCTCTTTTTTTCCCGTCCACATCTCCCGCATGTAGCAAAGCTATAATAATTTACATTTTTCGCTTCGTGTCATGTCGTAACATTTTCATGATGTCCTTAATTACGAAAAGGACACTTTTTTGCTTTCTTTCTTTTTGTAAAAAGTATATTCCAAAATGGTAAAAGCGCGCGACATTTCCGTTTTGTAAACCTCCTACACTGCATTGCACACAGTGCATAGCACTTCTTGGCTCTTTTAAGTTTCAAAAATATATAGTAAATGTGCAATGTGCAAAAAAGTGTCCATATAGCGCAAAAAGGATGCTCAAACCTATGCTTTATACCGGTGCATAGGGACATAGTTATATAGGTCTTACATCAGAAGACCATTGCAGTGCATGCAGGACCTTGCCTGGAATTGGGTAGGGTTTTCGTTTTTGTGTAGCACAGAGTCTATATCGTTAAGTGGTGTATTATAAGAGGGATAATATTGTTATGGAGAGAAGAAGAAAAATAGAGCTATAGCACTAGGAACTAATCATTAAACACTGTAATGGGATTTCAGGATCTCTATACTCGTTCTATGAGAGTCCTTTACTAATGTCGGGGTGCAGCATGGAATTTATTGCTGAAAGATGGTCATTAGATGATGGTATGGCAGTGGCAGTGGCATTGGCATTATTTAGTCGAGGAATTAACTGAGGGAAATGTTTAACAGAAAATTATTTCTAAAAGGGTAAATCAAGTGGTTTGTGATGAATTATTTAGATACGTTACCGGAGGTTAACATTTTTGATAAACCCAAAAACAAAAATCATAACTTGTTAAAATTCTGATTAAGCTACGAATAAATCTATGTTTCAATATGGTCAAAATATAATAACATACTCATGCCCTTAAAGGAACTTAATCTAACCTCTAGAAAAACAACATATTACTTCTTTTATAATCCATCCCTTGAGCGTCATTTCTACCCCCAAGCCAATCATCTTTACAATATTTTCAAGTTGAACCCTTTTTTTTGTAAATCGCCTATAGTCGAAATTTACTCATCCTTCTAACATACAACATTATTTAAACACTTTATCAATCTGCAAAAAAGAGTCAAATCTAAGCTGTTTTTTACGACATTTGCAGTTTTGTTTGTATTCTTTTGTTTTAGTGAAACAATTGACGAATATACATACACCTCTCCGAAATCAACAAAAACACAACAAAAAAACTTTTTTTATTGACGTAATTTATAATGGTTACTCCAGGACAAATACTTTAACCTATCCCTTTACTTATAACAACCTTCCCTTATAATGTCCTGTTCATATCTACTCCTTTCTGATGGTACGGCCAACAACAGCAACAATTCAACAACAAGAACGATAACAAAACAGTAAACAAATCAACAATATAATTCCCAGGATGTATGTAGAGATGGTGTGAGGATGTCAAAAGCAATTTACTCAGAATTCAGAGGATATAAAAGTTTCATTTATTGTTCGTGATTTATTTTATTTGATTTCTGAATTAAGAGATATACCTAGAGGGCAGTGATAGAGGTGGCGTGACGGCGACAGTAGTGGTGGGGGCTCTGGTGTCTGATGCTAAAGGTTTAAAAATACACCGGTAGGTATAAACTTTATTAAATACGTTTTCCGTATTTAACAGCGAAACAGGAAATCTAAAGTTAATCGCGTTTAAATTCGTTGTTTGGATTTTCAATTAAGCTGCGATTCATTTTAAATTTGGTTATTGTGATAACATGAACGTAGTTAGTGAAAGGTTGTGAGAAGTTCAATTTGAAGGTATATCCATTACCATATACATATCCATATCCATATCCATATCCATATCCATATCCATATCCATATCCATATCCATATCCATATCCATATCCATATCCATATCCATATCCATATCCATATCCATATCCATATCCATATCCATATCCATATCCATATCCATATCCATATCCATATCCATATCCATATCCATATCCATATCCATATCCATATCCATATCCATATCCATATCCATATCCATATCCATATCCATATCCATATCCATATCCATATCCATATCCATATCCATATCCATATCCATATCCATATCCATATCCATATCCATATCCATATCCATATCCATATCCATATCCATATCCATATCCATATCCATATCCATATCCATATCCATATCCATATCCATATCCATATCCATATCCATATCCATATCCATATCCATATCCATATCCATATCCATATCCATATCCATATCCATATCCATATCCATATCCATATCCATATCCATATCCATATCCATATCCATATCCATATCCATATCCATATCCATATCCATATCCATATCCATATCCATATCCATACTCCATATCCATATCCATATCCATATCCATATCCATATCCATATCCATATCCATATCCATATCCATATCCATATCCATATCCATATCCATATCCATATCCATATCCATATCCATATCCATATCCATATCCATATCCATATCCATATCCATATCCATATCCATATCCATATCCATATCCATATCCATATCCATATCCATATCCATATCCATATCCATATCCATATCCATATCCATATCCATATCCATATCCATATCCATATCCATATCCATATCCATATCCATATCCATATCCATATCCATATCCATATCCATATCCATATCCATATCCATATCCATATCCATATCCATATCCATATCCATATCCATATCCATATCCATATCCATATCCATATCCATATCCATATCCATATCCATATCCATATCCATATCCATATCCATATCCATATCCATATCCATATCCATATCCATATCCATATCCATATCCATATCCATATCCATATCCATATCCATATCCATATCCATATCCATATCCATATCCATATCCATATCCATATCCATATCCATATCCATATCCATATCCATATCCATATCCATATCCATATCCATATCCATATCCATATCCATATCCATATCCATATCCATATCCATATCCATATCCATATCCATATCCATATCCATATCCATATCCATATCCATATCCATATCCATATCCATATCCATATCCATATCCATATCCATATCCATATCCATATCCATATCCATATCCATATCCATATCCATATCCATATCCATATCCATATCCATATCCATATCCATATCCATATCCATATCCATATCCATATCCATATCCATATCCATATCCATATCCATATCCATATTTATATCCATATCCATATCCATATCCATATCCATATCCATATCCATATCCATATCCATATCCATATCCATATCCATATCCATATCCATATCCATATCCATATCCATATCCATATCCATATCCATATCCATATCCATATCCATATCCATATCCATATCCATATCCATATCCATATCCATATCCATATCCATATCCATATCCATATCCATATCCATATCCATATCCATATCCATATCCATATCCATATCCATATCCATATCCATATCCATATCCATATCCATATCCATATCCATATCCATATCCATATCCATATCCATATCCATATCCATATCCATATCCATATCCATATCCATATCCATATCCATATCCATATCCATATCCATATCCATATCCATATCCATATCCATATCCATATCCATATCCATATCCATATCCATATCCATATACATATCCATATCCATGACACCCCAGGGTTTTTGAGATATTGGTCTTAGTGACACAGTTACAACTTGCTCACGACTTTCAATCAGGTAAAACAGGTATTTTAAAAATAAATGGAAAATTCTAAATTTTATTCATATCCCTACACGAGATGGGATCTATTCAATTATTCAAAACGAACCTAAGTGGGTAGGAACTTAAACAAACAAAAACTATTATTATCATTCCCATTCCCAACTACGGGCCTGTACTGCAAGGCAGATCAAACCAATACGGTCTATGTCCAGTTCATCTTTTATTCCTATCTAACTGTACTGATTTTGTGTTTTTTGGTATAACGGTACTTATATCTACCCTCTATATAAGTATTGTCGGAAATTGCTGCAACCACCCTAAATGGTTGTAATCTAATCACAGCGGAAACGAAAATAGTAACTAAAACCTAATCCATGTGGTGATGGTCATATTGGTCAATAGTAATTTTTGCGTGTGAGCAATACCACTATACATTGCTGGTACTGGTACTTCTACTGCTCCTAGAACCGGGTAGTAGTGCTCTAAGTATAGGGTTACCAGAGACAAGCACCCGGATGTTATAGGTTAGCGTATCAGTTTGGAAAATGTTAAATAATTCGTTTATGCTATATGTGTATTTTGTTTTCTATATTTCAAATCAGAGAATGTTTTCCATCAGAAATATGCACGTAAGGAAGGTATGGGTAACCTCCTTTCAACCCAACTGCCAAATACACCAGAACTATACGAGTATAGTCAGTTTTCCGTTATATCTAACCTACCTGCTGAAATATTTGAAATGTTCATCAGATGATGGCTGTCGGTGGATCAGCAATAAAGTGGTCTGTGATGTGGTTCTGGTTCTATCCATTTCCATATAAGGTTGGTATCTGGTACTGTAAAAAGGATATACGATGTGTTTCTGCTGTGCACTGTATACAATGATGAGTCCAGTTCAAAGATTTATTTTCAAAATTCCAATAAAACTATTTTTGTAAACACAAACACAATTTAATTTAGCAGTTTGCGTGAAATGCACTTCCATAGAATTTAAATGTTAATTAAGTAAAACTTAGGTACATAAAGTTTACATTTTTAAATTGTTTTGGCATCACTATTAAAGCGATTGAATTATTTATAATACATAGTCGGAATATAGTTGGAATGTGAATTCTAGTGAATGCTTAAGTAATAGACAAGTTTTTAGATTTTTAAATAGTCATAAGCTTTTATAAATGAAATGATGTTAGTTAAAATTAAACATTTTCTAATTTAGGAATCAGAATTAACAGGTATATTTTTTTCGAATGTTATGTGATGTTTTCAAATTCGAGTCTTTTCAATATTTACTTAGCATCATGCTTGCAGGGATTTCTCCATTTTTTCCGACACATTTGAACTACATATAAAACAAGTATTGTGTATTAGTAAAAAATGTCATACTCGAGATTTTAATCAAACACGACACTCCGATGGTAAAAAGTCTGTCTTTCTTTCCTAAACCATTGTGTCGATTAAGTTTAAACTTGAAAAATTAAGGTTTTAAGCAGATTAGCGTAAGGAGGTTTGAGACCCAAAAGAAGTAGTATTAAAAATCGAAAATTAAAATTTTGCTTAAAAACGACCCCGCAGATTTGTATACAATTTTTTCTTAACTTGGCTTACAATACAAAAACTATAAAAAATCCTATTTCTGGACAAGCTATTATATTTTCTAAATAATATTTGATGATCAAAAATCTCTTATTTTTTTTATTCGACATCTCGAAAACGGATCTGGAACGTATATTAATAAGCACTACATAACTGCCTACTTAATATATTTCTAAAAAAAAAACAAATTGGCGCAGATATTTAAATGTTCAAAACCTACTCTATATCATTCGAAGTCGACTCTAAAAATGAGTTTTAGAATTAGGGTTGACTCTTTCATGATTTTAAACGAAATAAAGTATACTTTGACGCTAAAGCAATAGTCTAACTTTAAAAGCAGCTAAATGGTTTTTTATCTTTTTTTAAAGTATACTTCGTCTTTAAGAAAATTAAAGAAAAATGTTTTTCAAAGATGAGAAGATGATTTTGAGCTTTTAAATCAACAATCACGAAAGCTGTATTTGCTTTAATTTGTGTTGCATGCACCAAATAACTACAAAACAAAAACATAAAATACCGTAAAAAAACATTCAAATAAGTTAAAAGAGTTGTTTAAATTGTTTAAAACTACGAAAAATTTAAACAATTCTTTTTAAATAAAAAACGTCTTTAACTAGAGTCGGTTTTATTGCTCAAACGAGAACTGTTTAAAGTTTTGCGACATTGAATTTAAAAAAATCAGCTCTAATAATTTTCAAAACAAACATATTTTTCAGGTTTTTAACAAACATTGATTGAATTTTTTCAAAATTATATTAATTTGGTATTACGTCATATTTAAATAAAATAAAACAAAAACGGTTTTGGATATCAATAAAATTTTTTATTCCTGTGAAAGTAAGTTTGATGCCATTATGTATGGAACTCAATTTCTTTTCCATGGCCACCACGGGTACGCTTGCAGAAGTCCAGACGCTGAACCCAATTTTCGACGGTTTTCAAGCATAATCTGACGATACTGCTGCAATTTCACGTTCGATATTCGTACGAAGTTCATCAATCGTCGCTAGCTTGTTGGCATAGACCATAGACTTGAAGTAGCCCTACAGGAAATAGTCTAATGGTGTCAAATTGCACGACCGAGGCGGCCAAGCGACTGGACCATTTCGTGAAATAACATGTTCTCCAAACTTAAAAATAAATAAATCGGGTGGCGAAACAGTCCGTTGAGAACTAGGGCCTAGTGACTTACAACTCTCAACCATTCCTGTGTGCGAGTACTGTTGTCAGGGATGGAGGGGACCTACAGTGGCGCCATCCTGTTGGAACCACATGTCCCCCAAGTCCATATCATCCAATTCGGTTGTCATGGAACGGTAGCGATCCCCATTCACAGTAACGTGTCGGTCTTGATCATCACGGAAGAAGTACGGCCCAATGACGCCATCGTCGGCCCATAAGCCACACCAAACCGTAATTTTTTTGGGATGCAACGATGACTCATGGAGTACGTGTGGATTGCTGCCTGACGAAGCCATTCAGCCAAAAATGAGCCTCATCGCTGAAGTTGTTTTCGATGAAAATCCAAATCATTTTTAAGTTGTTACTCAGCCCAATTCACGAACATATGACGCTTCTGGTGGTTCTTGCGTCAATTTAATTTAATTAAAATTCGCCACAACGACGTCGCAGAGATGCCCAACGCTTGAGAACGATGACGTGTGAGAGACACATTTGGGCTTTCTGCAACTGAAGCCTCAGCGGCACCAATATTCTCGACAATACGGGCAATTCTTTGTCACGCTGGTACGGAAATATTTTGTACTATGCCTGTGGATTCGAGTTTTTCCACTAGACGCTCAATTGTTGATCTGCTAGGACGATTATGACGACCATAAATTGGACGTAGCGCTCTTAACATTGAGGCCACTGACTACGAATTTCGGTAGTAAATTTTAATAATTTCGACTCGTTGTTGGCTCGTATATCTTTCCATCATGAAATGGCAAACCTTATTGAAGAGAAATGTCAAACGAGCGGAAAGAAATATGGCGTCTTACATTTTATTGAAGTTACGTCCGTTATTCGTTCGTAAGATATTTAGGGTCAACTTTTGTTTGACTCAATTATCTTGAAAACAAATTCAGATACTTATTTAAAAACTGTTTCATCCCATCAAAACATTATTGTTTATATTTTGCAACATCAACCTTGTTTCTTGCATAAATCAAAGTCATTTCAAAAATACTATGTTATTGATTTAGCTTTTCGAATATTTCTCGACAGAAAGCAGATACAATTAATTTTTTGATTTCATACTTTCAAATTCTTTAAAGACTTCAAAAAAGTAATACCGTTTAAAAGTTTTTAGCGGACGCCAATTTTGGAGCTATCAGGACAGTAGAGTTTTATTATTGGAAATTGTTTACATTGTTGAGACAATAATTAAAAGAGACTTGATCACAAAAAGAGCTGTGGCGATCGCCTAAGCTGACCTTTCTCAAAATATTTAGACATGTATGGAAAAAGAACGCAAGATTGTGGTCTAACATATCAAATGAAGTTTTTCTAAAATTATCTCTCATTATTCATTCCAGCTAAATGGGTTGCCTTCTAAAGTCCATCAAACTCAATATTTGTTAGGAAAGACCAAACGTTATCGTAGAAGGAAGAAGGTTAGAATCTCGTGCCATCATTTTATTTATCTTTAAAGGAAACCTTGAAACTACTCGTAAAAGGAAGTCCTTCATTTTGAATGTCATTTTTCCGTCACTTACAAAATATAAACTACTTGGGTTTTGAAAAATTGATTTTTTGTACAAGGGGGAATATTTCAAAAGAATTCTCTTGACACTCTTTCAACCCTTCAGTTACTTCAGTTGGTTCGAGTATGAATCTATATGTAACTAAATAAAATGGTCATCAATGAAAAACTGGAACTTATCATAAGATCAACCATATTTTAGTAACAAGAGTGTTTTCGACTGGAAAATGATTGAGGGATGCCAGAGCCTGCTAGATGGATATTCGTATAAATTCGCACTACAATTCGAAGTACCTACATATATACGCCATCATGTTAACTCTGCGTGCGTTATAGTGCCAAAGTGTGTTAGACCTAACCTCAAATCCGTAAATGGCGTCATCGCAATGCAACATGAATTTTCAATTAAACAGATACGCAACGCATATCATCAAATAGGTAGGTATACCTTTCTCTAAAGTCCGACTACACTCGAGCATAGATATTTATATATAAGCCTGATAGTAATCTGTTTGGCATCACACAGGTATTTCGTTAAAACAAACTTATACTCAAACTCTATATTTGCTTCTCTCATACTCATACTACGTACATAGGTCTAGGTATCTATTTTTGGACTTGAAGTCTGGACAGTATTAATCCCTAAGTTCGTCTATCGCTCTATATACTTCAATAATGGTTCAACTTCAAATTTGTACTGTACCTATGCTAAGTATTCACTGTTGGTACTGTAAACATCAAGTAAATGGAGATTTTTCAACCGCAAATGTCTGCTGTGCTGCAATGAAATCGCAAAAAGGATACCGGATACGTTACGTACATATGTCAGACGATGCACCTTGTTTCACATACATAGGTAGGTACATATATGGGTATGCATAAGTAGAATAACATCAACAGACCATCAGAAAGGTAGTTGCATTTTCCTTTGCCAAACTTTGCATTCTACGTCTATGTATATGCGTACCTTCTTTACAATATCTGAATCTATATAAATTTTAACTCTATCAATAGGGATGTGCTCATCCGTAAAACGGTAAAACGAAAGGAAGGGTAACTGCAACAGAATATATCTATTATCTTATGAGGTAAATCATTAAAAATGATGCGTATAAGTAAATTTGACAGGAAATTGAGTTTATGTGCCTGAGTTTTAGTTAAATTGGATAGGTAATTATTTTTCTAGAGAATGAAAGCATTTAAATTGGCAAACTGGTGGTAAGGAGAAGGTTCACGTGACTTTGTGACTGTTACTCAAAAACGTACTTTACATACTCATACATTAAATTTCATGGAACTTTTAAAGTACGTAAAAAAAAATTAGGTGGCGCAACAGTTTACTGAGAATTAGGGCCTAGTGACTTAAAACTCTCAACCATTTGTTTGCCACGGATGGAAATACGTACTATTTTGTTAATTTTACATTCAATAATTTTTATTTATGGCACCTCATTTTACCTCATTAAAGGAGAATTTAAATCGTCATTTAAATTGAAAGGAAATTATGATAAACACGGTGGATACCACGCCCCCTTGTAAATTAATTTAGTTTGTTTCTATTACCTTTACCTTTACCTTTACCTTTACCTTTACCTTTACCTTTACCTTTACCTTTACCTTTACCTTTACCTTTACCTTTACCTTTACCTTTACCTTTACCTTTACCTTTACCTTTACCTTTACCTTTACCTTTACCTTTACCTTTACCTTTACCTTTACCTTTACCTTTACCTTTACCTTTACCTTTACCTTTACCTTTACCTTTACCTTTACCTTTACCTTTACCTTTACCTTTACCTTTACCTTTACCTTTACCTTTACCTTTACCTTTACCTTTACCTTTACCTTTACCTTTACCTTTACCTTTACCTTTACCTTTACCTTTACCTTTACCTTTACATTTACCTTTACCTTTACCTTTACCTTTACCTTTACCTTTACCTTTACCTTTACATTTACCTTTATCTTTACCTTTACCTTTACCTTTACCTTAACCTTTACCTTTACCTTTACCTTTACCTTTACCTTTACCTTTACCTTTACCTTTACCTTTACCTTTACCTTTACCTTTACCTTTACCTTTACCTTTACCTTTACCTTTACCTTTACCTTAACCTTTACCTTTACCTTTACCTTTACCTTTACCTTTACCTTTACCTTTACCTTTACCTTTACCTTTACCTTTACCTTTACCTTTACCTTTACCTTTACCTTTACCTTTACCTTTACCTTTACCTTTACCTTTACCTTTACCTTTAACTTTACCTTTACCTTTACCTTTACCTTTACCTTTACCTTTACCTTTACCTTTACCTTTACATTTACCTTTACATTTACCTTTACCTTTACCTTTACCTTTACCTTTACCTTTACCTTTACCTTTACCTTTACCTTTACCTTTACCTTTACCTTTACCTTTACCTTTACCTTTACCTTTACCTTTACCTTTACCTTTACCTTTACCTTTACCTTTACCTTTACCTTTACCTTTACCTTTACCTTTACCTTTACCTTTACCTTTACCTTTACCTTTACCTTTACCTTTACCTTTACCTTTACCTTTACCTTTACCTTTACCTTTACCTTTACCTTTACCTTTACCTTTACCTTTACCTTTACCTTTACCTTTACCTTTACCTTTACCTTTACCTTTACCTTTACCTTTACCTTTACCTTTACCTTTACATTTACATTTACCTTTACATTTACCTTTACATTTACCTTTACCTTTACATTTACCTTTACCTTTACCTTTACCTTTACCTTTACCTTTACCTTTACCTTTACCTTTACCTTTACCTTTACCTTTACCTTTACCTTTACCTTTAACTTTACCTTTACCTTTACCTTTACCTTTACCTTTAACTTTACCTTTACCTTTACCTTTACCTTTACCTTTACCTTTACCTTTACCTTTACCTTTACCTTTACATTTACCTTTACCTTTACTTTAAAACGTGGATTAAATGCCTTCTGTTTCTTAAGCCAGTATGGTGAATAAAATTTCCCTAGAAACTTTTCTCATCTTTGAAAGAAACGTGAATGGTGTCAAAAAATATTCGTGTCTTGTTTTTATTCTATATAAAATTCAAGTCCGTCAATTAGAAAAGCACACTTAATATTTGTAAAAAACTTCGTCGATGGGGAAAGTACAGAGTGAAATTTTGTTCACTATCTTCCCAAACTTGATGTAAACTCATGTTTAACTTCAAGACTACCATTGACCTCCATATGCTACACTTCGGTCATTCTCTAAATAAGTCGTTCGCCTATTGTAGGTCCTTCAATATTCAATGTCAATAATTATAACTTCCAGTCAAAACAATTCTTTAGAAATTACGTGTATTTCGTTAAAATCATTTTCGGTGTCTTACATCCTTTTTTCCAATTAATCTCCATTGAACTTAATTTGAATGATTAATTATATTATTTAAGTGCTTTTGTTTGAATTTTTTTGATTTCTTATAAATAACCTCATTCAAAGTAAATGCCTCTCAGTCTATTAAAACTCATCTAGCATGAACGTTCAAACCTTATTGACATTTTATTTAATCAACTCCCAGGCACAATTCAAGGATCGAAATATCAATGAAGAAATTGCGAATTCATTAATTTATGTCATTGAAAAGTACTACGAACCACGTGATTCTGCTTTTATAATTTGTTTATCATATGAAAGAGAAAATACTCGAGATTTCTATCAAGATCTCAGTGAAATACTGTTTCGATCATTTGACAATATTAAGACACAAATTGTTGTAAAAGAAACTCATGGTTTAGAATTAGAACCAATTCCAAGAGTCACAGGGACATTGACAACTTTCAATTTTCATATGTTACTGGTGGATTCAGTAAAATCATTTCTGTAAGTGAAAAGTAAAGCATTTCCCAATTCTGAATTGTAACTAGAAGTTTTTCTTTCAGAAATATTGACTTAGCCAGTAAGGTTAAGAACTATGATACCAATGAGTTCTATCACATTTTCCTGCACAACAAAGACCGCTTTTTGGACAATGACATAAGAAATATTCTCGAGTACTGCTGGGGTAGTTATATTATCAATGTCAATGTTGTGATACAAACTGCAGCTGGAGACATTATTGTCTATACATATTTTCCCTTTAATGAATTACACTGTAACGAAGTTATTCCAGTTGAAATAAATCGATTCGAAAATGGAGTAATGGTGAATCCTGATTTATTTCCCGAAAAACTTCAGAATATGCACAAGTGTCCTGTTCGGGTGGCACCTTTTCATACTCCTCCATTTTTTGCTCTGAATAATAGAAGAAATGGAACCGCTGACGACGAAGCAATCAATGGTTTCGAGGGTCTTTTGTTGAGAGAATTGAGTTTGCTGATGAATTTCACCATAGAAATAATTTCACCTCCAAAGAAGGATGAAAGAGGATATATTTTCAATAACATCAGCACAGGAGCTATTGATATGGTAAGTGAATTGTTTCGAAACATAAAAGGTGTGTAAAATTACTGTAAGCTTAGAAGTTTGATTAAGCTACGTCAACTGAGAAGGGGTTAATGAAACGACTCCGGGAAATCGGAACAAAGTGTCAAAACGGGAACTTTACGAAAAGTGCCAAGTTCAACTATTACAAATATTTTTCAACAACAAATCACTGACTTTTAGCTGTCAAATAAGTTTTTCATAAAGAGTTGCCAACACAAAGCTGATAAACTAATTTTTATATAGGATTGCCCACTATTGACTATGATATTTCTTGCACATATTTTGGACACTTTCTTACTTAATAAACTCACATTGAAAGTATTTGAAATATGTGATTTTCTTTTCAGCTTGTAAACAGAAAAGCCGACATGAGTCTTGGATGTTTTTGGTTCACCACGGACCGCAGTCAAATACTTACAGCTTCTTATTCGTATTTCCAAACTTCGAACGTAGCTGTTTTGTTAAAGAATTCCTTGAACTACAAATCTCCATACGTTCTTTGGTTTCCTTACAAAATTGGAGCTTCGATTGCAATAATAACTTCATTCGTCATCATGCTTAGCTTAGTTTATATTTTAGAAAAGCTGCCATCACTTTACCTGGTACCTATTATTATCAAACCACGGCGGCGGTGCTTGAATTTCATTGCCTGGACTCTAGGAATACCATCGCAAGCCTTACCAATTCAGACTTCTAAACGAATTTTCATCATGACTTGGATTCTTTTCGGATTGGTCATTCGCTCTCAGTATGCTGGAGTAATCTTTCACCTTCTCCGAAATAACCTCTTTCGACGAAGCCCAACGACTATAAGAGAAGTTCAGAACCTTGATTACACCATTATTTTAAACAAACAAATCTACGAAGCTTTGAAGGAAACAAGTATTTTTTCCGACACTGGACTTCGTCACAAGATCATAGATCATGATGTTTATGATAAATCATTATTTACCTATTTGGAGGAAAATCCTCATGAACAATTTCTTGTTATAACACCTTTTGGATTTTTATTGTATTATATGGATAAAAAGCGTAAAGCTGATGTTTTGACAATTCTCAAGGAAACATTTATGATGCAAAATATTTGTATTTACTTTTCGAAACATTCATTTTTGGTAAATCAAGTTAATTTACTAATTCAACGAATAGAGACAACAGGAATTATAAAGTTTTTTATTCGTCAACAAATTAATTGGTCATATATAAGGAATTCATCAGACCAACCCAAGGAGATTGTCATTGGGCAGAGTGAACTTGAAGGAATTTATTATATTTGGCTAATAATGATGAGTGCTGCTGTTTTTATCTTTTGTCTGGAAAAGTTGTCGGTAAAGTGGAGACTATTGCAAAGAATTTTCGAAAGGGTTTAAAAAAAAACTGAAAAACTGTCAGAATTATTATCAATTATTACCGAAAAGATGCTCCAAAAATGTATGGAAGATCTAATTTTTGCGTAGTAAAATGTATGCTATTATTTTTAAAATTATATTATTTGGAAAGTCAACAAAATAATAAAAAATAAAGAAGAAATTTAAATAAAATTATGCTTTTTTTAAAAATTACTGTGCATTGCCGGTCAAAAAATGCTTAATGGTAATTATTACAAGAACTTAATATTAACTAAGAATTTTTCAAAAGCATATTTTCGAATTAAAAACAATCGTATTTTGTCTAAGCATGTTAATTTTCAAAATTCTAACATCTTTGGACAAAGTTAAAATAGTTCGGTTTATAATAACACTTATAAATCGACGTTTTTGACATCTAGTGATTTTTTGGAAAAACTGCGTGTTACTAAAAATTGGTGAAAACTGCTTTCCGAAGGAAATATCTCGGAACATATTGAATTAAATTTTTTTATTTTATGTACAATATTGTTTAATTAGGAAAAATCTATCGACATTTCATTACAAAAAATAAATGAAAAAAATATTAGTAACAATATAATATAATAAACATCTCTCGAGTCAAATATCTTGAGAAAAACGTTGATATTAACGTGGTCACATATTATTTTATAGAAAAATTCCCATTGAGAGTTTTTTTTTAAATAAATTACTAACAATAATACTACCCCATTATTAGTATCTCGAATCTCCCGACAGAAAACAGCTTTTAATTTTAATCTTTCATTCTAACTCGAAAGCATGTGTTTGTTAACATGTTATTAGTTCGAATCCCAGCCACTTTGTATTTTCCTTCAAACCCATATCCTAAAATTCTATACAGAATTTCGTATACGCACTTTTTTCACTTCATCAATTTAATGTTGGTTTAAGCTATCGCAGTTCACAAAGTTCAAAGTGACACAGTTCAGTTTCGAAAACTAACCCCCGATTGTCGCACGGACTTGCTCCTGTATGCAAAGAGTCTGTTTAAAAAAGTACCTATATAAGATTTAAAAATATACCTGTAAAATAAGTTTGTCTTCAAAGATATAAATGCCATTTGATTTGTCATAAAAACCTTCATTTTTCAATTTTTTTGTTTGAAAATCGTTAGACCGGTTTTATTTAAATTAATTTTTTTATATATACAAATTTTCCATTTTTTCTTAAATATTTTTGTTATGCAGTTGTTTAGTGATTGTAAATATACGTTTTAGACTTGAATTTCGTAAAAAATGTGTACCCTTTTTCGAGATATCGAATTTTGAAAAAAAGAATTCAATATTTTTTTCAAAAATATCTAAAAATATATACACTTTTGGTTATCAAATATTGAAATCGTTTCATTAGTTCCTGAGAATTATAAAAACAAAATTACGGTTGTATGAGCAATACAAAAATACAATTCTTACTAAAAAAGCCAAGTTTAGAAAAAAAAAATAGAGAAAATTTAATACTAATCTATCGGTTTGTTTTTGAGAAAATTCGAATTTTCAATTTCTGACCCAAAAATTTGTAACGGGACTATTGTTATTTTTGATCTTAAAAAAAATGAAAAAAACGCCTAACGCGAATCTGCTCAAAACCTTAACTTCCAATTTTGATGAATTTGTATGTATCTGAAAATTCACTTGCTTGTGCAAAAAACAAACAAGAGTGTTGGAAATGGAGAAATACGCATTGCGCATGTCAGGTCAGGTTGAGCCTAGCAAAGCAAAGCAATATGTTGACACACTACACTTGTTATTCATTTTCATAGAGTAAACACAAATTCAACCATTCTGTATAGGAAACAAGACAAAAGTAACCCGTCTCTTATGGACTTATTGAATATTTTCCTTCATTCTCGGCGGATAAAGTTTATGAAGTTGGGGTTGCCACTTAAAGAAAATTGCGTAGTGGAATAATTTTTGGCAGAAAGTTACTGTAATTTTAGTTAAGTGGCACAAGTAGCCAAAATTAACTAGGCAAATGAGATTTTGTTCTAAAATACAGTTTACAAGCAGATTGCAGTGCAAGGTGTAGATATGAATAAAAGTGTGAACAACAAAATTATTAATTAAAGATAAAGGGGAGAGTACGATAACTTTGGCGACAAAGTTTATTGACGGATTTGTATAGAACAGCTAAAAACAAGCATTTTTTACTATGGGAGGGGGGTCTATCTCCCCCCGTTTAGGCGGTAGGGGCAATTTAAAAAAATATGTACATTAAATGGAAAAAAAATAATTAAAAAATAACGGTAATACTTCCAATTAAGTAAATAAATAAAATAAATTAGGTGGCGCAACAGTTCATGAAGAACCAGGGCCTAGTGACTTACAACTCTCAACCATTCCTGTGTGCGAGTAATGTTGTCAGAGATGGAAGGGACCTACAGTTTATATGCCGAATCCGAACGGCTAATTTGAGAAAGCACTTTTCATGACAAGAATTACTCTTGGAGGATTTGTCAATTCCTCGCAAGAGGCAGTTACCCGTGAAAAAAGTTAGATGGCACAGGCAGGGATTGAACCCAAGACCCCTTGCATGACAGTCCAACGCACTTACCATCACGCTACGGGTACTACTACAATTAAGTATCATACCTTTTTTTAAAGCCAACATTGTCTATTAGCTTGTTTTTAAATCAAGTCAAAACTATGCACAGTTTTTGAAAAAAATTGTTTTAAACTAAAAATGTATGCAAAAAAAATTTAAAAAAAAGGTTTAAAGTGTAGTTTTTTAAAACTTTCAAATTATCTACTGTTTTTTTTTTAGAATTCATTGCTCTTATTTGTTTTTGGTCAAAAACTGAAAACTAGATGACTTTATGTCTTCTAGTTCTTGAGAAAATTGAAAATTACCAAAACAAATATTTTAATTAAATTACTTTTTCCTTGCTTAAGTATTAATGTAGTCTTATTTAGATAGTGAATATGGATTAAGATATACCTAGGGTAAATTAATTTTTCTTAAATCCAGCTTATTTAAATGCAAAAGAAACTTTGCATGCACCCCATCTTGCACCCACCGAACCGTGATCGCTCTCCCCTTTGCACGCACTCCAACTTGCACCCACCCCAAATCCTATAGTGTTCCCAAGCAGGGGGGTTGCAGGGGGGCATCATGCCCCCCTTACAGATCCCACTGTTGCATACACCCAAATTCGCATACACATTACTGTTGCATACACCCAAACTCGCACCTACCATTGTTACTATCAAAATAAGACCACTCAAGCAAAAAAAAAAAGAATTAAATTAAAATAGTAGTTGTGGTTATTTTTAATTTTCTCAAAAACTAAAAGACATAAAATCATCCAGTTTTCAGTTTTTGATCAAAAACAAATAAGAGCAATAAATTCTGAAATAAAAACAATGGTAGATAATCTTGAAGTATTGAAAAATTACACTTTAAACCTTTTTTTTTTAACTTTTTTTACTCAAATTTTGAGTAGTTTTGACTTGAATTAAAAACTGGCTAATAAAACTGAATGTTGGCTTGAAAAAAAATGTATAAAACTTAATTGTAAGTATCACCGTTATTTTTTAATTATTTTTTCAATTTTAAATAATAATTTTTTTAAATTGCCCCTACCGCCTGAACGGGGGGGGGGATAGACCCCCCCCTCCCATAGTAAAAAATGCTTATATTAAGCCCCTCTACCAAAAACCGTTATTATATCTTGGCGCCAAAGTTATCGTACTCGTGCCAAGATAAAAAGTTAATTAAAGTTTGAATTGGAAGTGATTTGTGAAAAGTGGTTGCATTTTGTTTAAATTTTAGTTACTCAAAATTCACAATGGCTCTTATAGGAATAGATTTGCTGTTAGATAAAAATAATGGCTTTGGGAAACCTAATTTCTTAAAGAAAAAAAAGTGATAGAAATAGGACGCTCTACCCCTACATTGAGCTTATCTATTAAATAAGAAAGCAAAGTTTTTTGTAGGTTTTCGCGTTTTGTTAAAAAAGTTGTCAGTTGAATTACATATTCTTAAAAATTTTAAAATTACCAACAATATTTTTCATATAAAGAAATAGTTTTGTGAAATAAATTTTTAGTCGAAAACAACTGTTTACCAATTTTAGTAGCATTTCTTTTATTTTTACAAATTGGATGAATGAAATTAATTTAAGAGATATCAAGAACCGAACATCAATTTTTATCAAATTTGCGTACTATTTTTTGTAGATTTTATTTTTTTATGAAAAAACGGAATGTTGGATTTTTATAAAAAAAGAGGCTGGGATGCGACCCACACTGATAACTTCCCATCCCGTCTGTCGATTTGTCTTGCTTAAAAGTTTGTCTATATGTATCAATTTTTACCAAATTTGCGTACTATTTTTTGTAGACTTTATTTTTTATGAAAAAACGGACTGTTGGATTTTTATAAAAAAATTACTGAATATCGAAAACAATATTTTCTGTGAAATAAAATAAGTTTGAAGCCAATATTTGTAATTTTTGAAAAGCTACTTGAGTCGAAAGTAAATTTTTACGAAGTTTTAGTATTGTTTTTTTTTTAGGTTTTTATTTTTTGTAAAAAAAACTGTCGATTCGATTTTTCTCAAAATTTTATCGATAGTTGAAAACAATATTTCTTATAAGTTAAAATTAGTTAAAAGCCATTATCTCAAATCTTTGAAGTATTTGAGTCGAAAATCAATTTTTACCAACTTTTGTTAAATTTTGTTTAGGTTATTAATTTGTTGTACAAAAGCTATCAATTCGATTTTTCTCAAAATTTTACCGAATGTTGAAAACAATATTTGTTATAAGATAAAATTAGTTGGAAGCCATAATCTAAAATTTTCGAAAAGATATTTAAGTCGAAAATCAATTTTTACCACCTTTTATAAATTTGTTTTTAGGTTTTTATTTTTTGTAAAAAAAACTGTCAATTCGTTTTTTTCTCAAAGTTTTTCCTAATGTTGAAAACAATATTTCTTATAAGCTAAAATGAGTTTAAAGCCAATATCTCAAAGTTTTGAAAAGATATTTGAGTCGAAAATCAATTTTTACCACCTTTTATTAATTTTGTTTAGGTTTTTATTTTTAGTAAAAAAACTGTCAATTCGATTTTTCTCAAAATTGTTCCGAATGCTGAAAATAATATTTATTTTAAGATAAAATAAGTTTGAAGTCATAATCTCAAGTTTTTGAAAAGATATTTGAGTCGAAATTCAATTTTTACCAACTTTGAGTAATGTTTTTTTTAGTTTTTTATTTTTTATAAAAAAACTGTCAATTTGATTTTTCTCAAAATTTTACCAGATGTTAAAAACGTTATTTTTTGTTGCACAAAATTGTTTTGGAGATATAATCATTTTTTATTCGTAAAATTTTTGAGATAACAAAATTTTTTTCGATTTTGCGGCTTTAAAAAATTAACTTAAAGTTTTGTATACAACTCCATCTCTTCGTCACCTTAAAGTTGTAGCACTCCATAAACATTTTAAGAATGATATGTTACGTGACACATTTCCACAAATTTTTTATTTAAGTGTTGCTTCAGTTGAGAGATCTTTTTCAGCAAGTACATTTAATTAAGTACATTTCTGATATTTTTTCTAGTCGCTCATTTTTCTCCGACTTACATTTAGAAATAAGTCACGCCTCGCCACTGGTGGACAGACAGACAGGACAGACGGACGGAATCGCGGGACCCACTTTTTTCGACTTCTCTACCATCGTTATATCATGTTTGATTAAAATCTCGAGTTCGAAATTTTGCACGAATGCAAAACTTGCCATATAGTTCCATGTCGCAAGTAAAATGTTTTACTTGTTTTTTTATTAATTATCACTCAAAATTAAATGTTTGCAATCAAAATCATTTAACATTCCACATTATTTATTAAATCAGAATTTTAAGTTGTTGTTTTTATTTGGTCCTTGCATGCTATTAGCTTATTTCATTTCAAAACTTTTATTCAATTCCTAGTTAATTATTTTACGTCTAGAAAATATCCGCCTGCCTATTCCTGGGGGAAGTTTAACTCCATGATTAATGCGGCTTAAATTGAAAAATCCCACATGCTTCCGTTAAAAAATGAGTTATGCAGGTAAATGCTATTCATATAAAAACAGAATTATTTTGTTGTTATAAGAAATTATCTAATTTAAACAGAGTTAAACCGGATGATTCAGAAATGAACCTCTATTAAAAGAAGAATTTGAAAAAGTATTACACGCTCTGTTATCATCGCGTGTCGATAAAATTCGGACAAAAATTCGCCAATAAAACGCATTTCATTAAACATTCTCGAATAAATAATGAGCAAATAAAATAATTTCTTCTTGTATACTTATGTATATACCTATATGATTTTGTTACTTCATCCAATGGTTAAGTCTATATGCAGCTCCTTGCATATTTTCTTATAGAATTAAAAAAAATATATATAAACAAGTTAATTAAAAACTTAACATTTTTATCATTTTCTTTATAATCACGCGATCTAGCAAAATTAAGAATTAAAAACGATAAGAAAAAAAAAACAAACAAACAAACAAATTAACAAAAATTATTATCAAAAGTCAGAACCCATAAATACACATGTATGTATGTCTTCATAAGGGTGTATCAATTTTGGATTTGAGAATTTTCTTTATAAAATATTTTATAACCACAAAGTGTTTTTGAGGGATTGCATTTTGAATATCATGCCGTTTGGAGAGCTGTCACTTGTGAAAGTGTAACTTTTGGATATGTGAGAAGTAAAAACTACGTCAATACTAAAAATGGAACGATACACGCTTTAACTGTGCACTAAGATTGTTAAAATTCACTACAAAAATTGTGTAGTAGCATAACATAAAAATAAAGTACTTTTGCGAAAATAGACCATAGATAGGCTTGTTTTAAAATCAGCAGCATCAAGGGTTAAGAAAATCCAAAAATGATTCATGAAAAGTCTTTTTTTTTTTATCCTTAACGTATCAGTTTTTTGAAAATGAGACTGGTGTACCTACAACGGTGAATAGATTGCGCTATTAGTTATTATTTTGATGATATTAATGTTTACAACACGTGGAGTTACGTGCCAAAGAAGGCACAAAAATAGAAACGTTTCCTGGACGTGTTATTTCTCGAAAAAAGCGATCACAATTTAAAACCTTTTAGACTTCTATCTTTGAGCCATGTGAAAGGTAAAATCTATCCGTTTCGTTCTTGGCGTAATAAATAAAAAAAAAAATAAAAAAAATTTTTTTGGAATTACTAAGTTTTATTCTTTTTACATTTTAAGTCATTTATAAAAGAAGAGAAAAAATAAACATTTATTGTTTGAATTTCATCAAGAAAAATGAACCAATTTTTTTAAGTTAATGTCGTTTGTTTTGACAATATGTCAAGTTTTGCATTCGTAAAAGAAATTCGAAATTAATCAAACATGAAATTACGATGTTAGAAAAATCGAAACAAGTCGGTCCCCATATTCTGTATGTCTGTCTGTTTGTCCTCGCCCAATCAGTAAAAACTGTTGGGTCGATTGATTTCAAACTTGCAAATTAAGGTTCTAGGCCAATTCGCGTTAGGTGTTTTTCACTGTTTTTTTTAAGTTGAAAAATAACAGTAGTCATAAAATTTTTCTGACCAAAAATAGATAATTCAATTTTTTTCAAAAACCAGCCGATAAATTTGTATTAAATTTTCTTTGAAAATTGTTTTCTTCATTTAGCTTCTTTCAACAAAAGAAAACATATATTGCTCCAAATAGAACCGTTATTTTATTTCTTAGTTTTCTTCAGAACTAATCACCTGATTCCAATAATTCATTTTCTGCACAAGGTCTTATACTGTCTTAACAATAATATTTGATGATCAAAAATGTCATTATTTTTGTTTTGATTTTTTGATTTCAAAATTCGATATTTCAGAAAGGGATCAACATTTTGTAGACAAAATTCAAATATATATATTTATAAGCACTAAATAACTACATACAAAAAATATTTGTACGATAAAATTTTATATTTACAAAAAAAAAAAAAAACAAAACAAGAAAGAAAAAAGAAGAAAGCAGGTACATTTTTAAATATTAAAACATATGAAATATTTTTAAACATATACTCTTTATATCCATGAGCAAGTTCGTGGAACCCCATTATGCATTTTATTTAATAGGAAGTACTGCTAGGGTTGGCGACTAGATTTGTCTTACAAATGGCGAAAAATTCGAATCCGGCTTCAAATTTGAAAAATTTCAATTTTGAAAATTTTTCTGTTAATAATGCATCAAACATGTGGAAACAATTATTTTAATTAACAGCAACACTTAAAGGCATGACATCATTTTGATTCTAAATTTAATAATTTTGTATTACTTCGTATTTGTTTTAACTTTACGTGAAAAAAGTTTTGAAATCTATGAAATCTTTTAAAAAACAGTGAAATGTTTGTATGAGGGTAAAACAGGTATTTCCTTCTTTACATCCTTTTTCCTTGAAAGTTGTCAACAAATCTTTGATGGCCTTATGATAATTGATTTGATCTTTCTTGTATTCATGACCAAAACATTTAAATAGGTCTGCTTAAAAATAGTATCCATGTTTAAGGATTTAAAAATATAGCTCGAAAATGAGTTTACCTGCAAAAATTTAAATTCCATATGAGTATAATTTCTCAAAAAAACAACATTACTTTTTTTTGAAAATGCTTAAAGCTATTTTTTTCATAAATGTTTATATTTTGTATTGTTCTTTTTGACAGCATTAGTTTTGACAAGTACGCTTCGACTGACGTACTGGAGGCCTTTGTTCATGAGATACCTACCGAAATCTTAGAAATAGTATGCTAAAATTAAGCTACGTGGATAGACCATTTAAGGAGCAGATTCACCTGACATTTGCAGGAAATAATCTTTAAACATTAAATCATAATGACCGTACTATCGATTTAAAAAAAAAATGTAATGCATTTTTCTGAATTGCTAAAAAATATACGCTTTGCATTTGAATTTCGATAAAATTGTTGACCCGTTTTTAAGATATTAAATCAAACAAAATAAACAATAATTTTAAGTTATTCCCTAGTTCCTGAGAAAATTTAAATACAAAATAAGGGTGAGGTGCCCCTCTAGAACAATTCAAAAATATGTTTTTTTACATTGAAAAAAAAAGTTAAGCAAAAAACAAAATTGAGAAAACTTAGTACTATTCTAGCGGACCATTTTTGAAAAAAAAATCCGAATTTTCAATTATTGACCAATAAATTTGGACTATACAAAAGCATAACGACAATCTGATCAAAATCCTAGTTTATAATTTATAATTTAATCGGCCCAATGCAATGGTTTAGGCTATAGGGTCGAGGAAAGACTGACAAAAGGATGGAATCACCCACTTTTTCGACTTCTCTATACCATTACGATGTCATGTATGATTAAAACTCGATTTTCAAAGTAAAAAGTTGACACAACTTTCGAATTTCTAGAGAAAAACTAATAGTTTTTAATGATACACCCTAATGTACAAACAAGTCAGTTTTTATATAAATGTTTAATCAGATTAAAAACATACGCTTATTGTTTCATTGTTTTAATGGGTTTCTTGCAAATGAATGGATTTTGCTCAATCAGCAAAAACGTCAGCGTTGACGGACGCAACAACCGATAGTGACGGCAACCGAACGCCACGCACGGACAGCCCAGCCGGCCAAAAGTTCCCTTTATGATTATTTCGTCCTTTTTGATTTGATGATTTATTTTACATTTAATATTTAATATTTATTTCGTGATTTTTTGCATATTTTATTATTGTTTGTTTATATATTTCTCTTCTTATGTACGCATTAAGTAATTATATTAATTTTAAACAGCCACAGGACAAACCATCCAACAGACAGACCGGGGTTGGTCCTTGTTATTGTTGCTGTTGATTTTTGTATGATGAGTTTGATGGGGAAAAAACAAGGAAATTCGATGAACAATCAGTGTAGTGTGAATGTAAATGAATGAAAACTCTACACTGTACAACTACAAGTGCATGTACGATACACATGAGAGTCCTTTATAGACAAATATTAAAGCCTTTTTCCACAGGAAATTAAACTGCACGCATTTCCATCCGGTTAAGAAGCAATCACGTATCAATTTATATATTCGAGCTTATCATAAATGAAAGGTCCTTCGATTCTCGATTGATGCAGGGGATGAATATAATAACCATAATTTATGCGAAAAGGTGTGAACTCAGCAGGATAAAGCTATTTTTGGAATGTGTGATTATTAATTATTAGGTGTTGAAAAAGGTTAAGCTTGATTAATTTTGGGTCAACTTCTAAAATAAACGTTTTCTATTTTTAGACATCGGTTTTTGATGGCCAAGGACATTACGTATCCCTTTATTTTTATCAAATAATTCATATCATATAATTCAAATTTTATTTAATTTATAAAATTCTAATTGTCTGCTTTATTTTGTTTAATTTTAATAGGCTTCTTTTGATTTTTAACATTTTTCTTTTTCTTCTTTTCAATTGAATGTGATCGAAAAAATAATTTCTTAATTGATTTATTCTTTTTCGACCAAATTTCAAAAATAAATACAACAATCGAACAACCTAACAAAATATTACATATTGCTAAACAGCTGGTAAAATCTTTCAAATACAATGGTTTCGTTTCGGAACTAATTTGTGCTGATTTCATATGGGTGACATTTAGAATTGATAAAATCCAATGGGTCATAAAACCATTTTCTTTGTAAGTTGTAAGGACTTTGTTAAATGGTTCAACTAAATATGAATCCTTCCGATAATAAAAATACATTGGAAATAAAAATAATCGTTGTGGTAAGAAACCTAAGATTCCATATTTCTTATAATTCAAAGTATTATAATATTCCAATTGAATTCTGGTATCAATGACCAAACGATTGGAATTAGGTAATTGGAGCATATCGTAATGAGTGTGTAAACTGTATTCTTGAAGGAAAAATTGTCTAGAAAGAAGAAGTTTAGGTCATGAGATAGGTCCTTGTTGAGACAAGCTTTTAATATACTTACTTTCTTCCACCCAATAGTCCTTCCTTAACATTCGGCATCAATGGAAATGGCACATCGGCAACAAAACCCAAGTCCAACATTCCCTCAATTGTCATTGGAAATTTCTTTAGAAATCCAGTTTTCAACATACCAAACAAAATTGCCTTATAGCAACTACTTAATATCGTCGAAGCTATTAACCATTGAAGAATTACATTTCGCGCTAAAGCACCTTTTGGAAAGCGCACCACTGCTCCACCCAAATAAACAATTATCATCTCGAATACTGGATCTTTTACTGTATCACCAAAAAACAGATCTCGTAAACGTTTGCTCCACATTTCCAATGTTATCGAAGCAAATAGTGTTATACCAAATGTTAATCCAATAGCAAGCCAAATATCAATATCAAATGGCAAGAGAAGTTTTTCGAGAGCTGAATATTGACGTGGTGGTGGAATTGCAAATACCATGGAGGAATGATAATACGGAAGACTTGGCGAAAACTGTAACATTGCTTTGGACGTTGACCCAAAACCACCAAGTGTGATATTTGCTTCAGCTCTCTTGAGCTAAAATTAAGGTTTGTTAACATTTTGGCATAAGAATCAAATAATGACATTTCATATATTCACCACTGCCAAGGCTCCTGTCAAAGACCCATTGGCCAATAGAATACCTCGAACTTCAGCATCGGTTGGTTTGATGGAGAAATTAAGCTTTTCAGCAACTCCACTAAGCACCAAAATATCAAAACCACTCACTTTCACCTCACCATTTTCATGCCATAAAAAGACGTGAGGTGGAAAATGAAAAGCTGTCACCACCAGTGGACATCCGAAGAAATTGTTGAATTTCGGAGAAAATAACTTCAAATCGTGCAAAGTCGCATTTCCGTTGAAGGTGTTATGCAAAACTGGAATGATTTTATAACAATAAGTTGGCGTTACCGGATAGAAAGTGTAAAAGTCCATAAAACCCGTTGTCATATTCTGCACTATGAGCTCAACATTCGCTAAATGCATGGAAAAGAACTTATCAAATACACTTTGAATTAAGGCCTCTGTTTCGTTTCGAGGAAGAGTTTTACTAAGCAGAACTAAGTGTTTTCCATTGGTGTGATACTGTCGAGATTTTAATATCATATCTAGCGTTTGGAAACTCTCCAAAGAATCAATCAACAGCAAGGTAAATTTCCTCCTCTCAGTGGGAACATATTCTGAACTACCAATGTCATCCAAACGTACCACATAATCTCGATCCGATTTTGATAAAAATCCGTTTATTATCGAGGTTTGCTGATAAGCAGTTTGGTCGCTTTTGGCAGAGAATCCAATATGAAAAGTTGAAGATTGTTGTAATTTAATGTGATTCACAGCAAATACTAATGTGTCAACAAAGATATTGTTCTCTTCTGGTACTTCAAAACTACTTGTCAATTTGACAGCAATTGACAGCAAGTAGAACAGTCTTAAATCAACTATTTTCATGTTTGTCTATACCGAGCAGATCAATTTCCGAAATAACTCTGATTTAAACACTGAAATCTCAGTCGGTTTTATAACATACTATTTAACACTACTTATACCAAACCATAATAAATTCATCGTCTAAACCCTATTATTTCTACACGTGCGATAATTTGAAGTTTATCTTTATATTTCTATATTATCCCTTTAAGCCATATCAAATTTGTTGTTATGATATTTAAATAAGGTTACACCCTATAGAGTGTATAAAATAATAACCTGTCACAATGGGACAATTTTGCTAAAAGCTTTCCAAATCACACCATGCGACATCATTCAGTTTTGCTGCAGCTTAAGTTTCACACATTTTGTATGAAGTCTTTTACAAGAAAAACTCGCCCGAGGATATCATCAATCTTAAAAAATAATATAAAGGAAAAAATCCTCACCAACCAAAGCAGAACAATGATGAACGATCTATTTACATAAATAAATTTACCATGAGTTTTTGGTTTAAGTGAATTGGATACAAAAAATAATACTCTAATCAGATTTCAAAGCCCAAGAACATTTTCTTAATTGAATTTTTGGTTCTTAAGGTCGAGTAGTGATTTGTTGAAAATTTCGAAAACAAATTCTTATAAAAGAAAGCTTTTTTAGATGGAGTCTTACTTTCACCATAATAATCAAATTTCTGTTAATTTTATTACCAAGTTCTGTCAATTTAATTTGTTCTT
This sequence comes from Eupeodes latifasciatus, assembly GCA_920104205.1. Classification (NCBI taxonomy): domain Eukaryota; kingdom Metazoa; phylum Arthropoda; class Insecta; order Diptera; family Syrphidae; genus Eupeodes; species Eupeodes latifasciatus. Next base: position 23,110,312 of record OV049926.1, on the reverse strand, counting down.
ATATGAACTTCACAGGATGCAAGAACAACCAAAGAAATATAAAGTTAGTGAACAGACCTAATAAAAACCATAGTGTTTCCATTTTCACTAAAACTTCTTCATTTTGGAATAAACTTATTTCGTACATAAGCATTTTTACAACAAGCTTATACGACTTGGTGGAACTTTTAAATTTTGACGATGACTGATTTTCAAACATGAGTGTTGAAAGCGGTAATAAATCGTTTAGTTGTACGTGAACAAGTTAATTTCAGGGTAAGAACTGAAAACGTTTCTGATAGAGTTTTGTAATTTGATATCATAACACACTATCATTTATTTCAAGTATGTTATATTATTAAGTACAAGGGTAGGTGTGTCCTGTCTGATTTCCAGTCATAGTATGGAAAAGTTTTCCCATGTGTGAGTTTTCAGTTTATTGTCTTTAAGTTCAATTGATTTTATGTATTTTAAACACTTTAAATCTTATACAATATTCATTAATTAAAAAAATTTACCAGCATGATATTTCTGTCATAACGGTGTTCAGGTTCAGTGGTACAAACATGTAGTGTGGCATTTTATTCGTCGTGACTGTGAGCAGATAAATTCTTTCACATTAAACAGGGAAATTTTATAAACTGACATTTAATTTTTGATTGTATCTGCTCTTCGCAAAACTGCTACAGCAAAACGTTTCGTTTGGAATTACTAATTTTCTTACCTTGTTCAAATGACAGCACTGCATATTTATATAAATGGTATTACAATTGCGACTTTGACAGATGATAGAGGCCATACTTTTTCATCTGTCAAGCGGACTGTCACTTGATTAGTATATTTTGCCAAACATTTTTAGACGAATACAGCGAGAGATGAACAAAACCATTGTTTTAAAATGGTTGTTTGATATGAACCACGTTCAGAAAGCTATGTCTATTTTACTTACTTACTTAAAGTGGTACTACAGTCCGGGGCGGACCTGGGCCTCAATCAACATGCGTCTCCAGCCAGCTCGGTCCCTAGCTAGCTGTCTCCCGTTTTGCACGCCAAGTTGGTTGATGTCTTCACCCTCCTGCGTGCTCCACCTGAGTCGCGGTCTTCCTCTAATGTGTCGTCCCTCGGGATTGGATTGGAAGACCTTCCGGGCTGGAGCGTTGATGTTCATTCGCTCTACATGACCCAGCCATCTAAGTCGTTGGACTTTAATTCTGTTAACCAGGTCAGTGTCGCTGTACAGCCCGTAAAGTTCGTCGTTATATCTTATCCTCCATTCTCCATCTATGCAGACGGGACCAAAAATCACCCGAAGAATTTTTCTCTCGGAGCATCCTAAGACGCTCTCATCTTTGTTTGACAGGGTCCAGGTCTCAGCGCCATAAATGAGAACCGGGATGATGAGTGTCTTAATGGTGATTTTTAGATGCTCGAGAGAGGACTTTACTACTCGATTGCCTTCTAAGTCCAAAGAAGCAGCGATTTGCAAGAGTTATTCTTCGTTTGATTTCAGCGTTGGTGTCGTTGTCAAAGTCCTCAACTACCTCAAAGTTATAGCTGTTCATAGTGACGTTTCGTCCAAGACGTCGTCGTTCAATGTCCTTTTTTGATAAAAGCATATATTTGGTCTGTCAATATCGCCTTGTCTAAAACCTTTTTTGACATCAAATGCATCGGTGAGATGTTTTCCGACCTTAATAGAGTAGCATGCATTCTCCATCGTCATTCTGCACAAACGCTCCATCCCTGAAATGACTCGCACACATGAATAGTTGAGAGTTGTAAATCACTAGGCCCTGGTTTTCTACGGACTGTTTCGCCACTTAATTCATTTATTTTTACAATAATGCGGTCTGGTATGTAAATTCTGATTCCTCTAGTTCAGTAAATGATTAATAAAGGTAACCCTGAAACAATGAAGTGGGCTCTCTGAATGGGTTCTGGAGCAGTTGGAAACTGGCCCTAATATTAATCCAGTTATCATCTTCAGTAATAGGATCGAATGAATGACTCGCACTTAGTATGTAATTTGAGAACCAAGTTGAACAGGACATCACTTTTAACACCCACCGCCGGGTGCTATACATCCGTGACTATTATTTTCTTTTATAAAAAAATTGGATGATATGCATTTTTATAGAATATCGGTCCAAAAAACTTGCAAGAAGTTAGAAATAGTTTTTATAATTTAATAAAAGTTACTCTATGTTTTCTATTTCTAATTAATTTTCTAGAAAATAATAATATAATTGAAAAACTGTCTTAAAAGTCTAATATTTTAAATTATATATTAATCTTTTATTAAAACATAAAAATTAATAAAAAGTCAAATTTAATCCTTGATATTTTCAAATATTGAAAAAATTCATTATACTTCTACATATTGGTGACTGTTTCGACCACAATTCCAACAAAAAAACCAAAAACGCAAATCCCAAAAATAACAAATAAGCACTAAAAATTCCCATTAGCAATTCAACTGACAACACATCTGGTTCCCTATTCTTCAAATCCTGTTTATACCTAAAAAGATAAAATCTGTCCCAGGCTTCCATTAAACCTGATGCTACAAAAGCCATCAATTGACGATCAATGACTTCCAGTAAATAGGAATGCCTTTGAAAGTACATTGCCAGCGGAGCACTTAACAGCTTTGTGGGCAATGTTTCAACGCGAGGTATTCGATGGAAAACTCTATTGTAAATTGTCAAAAGTGGTTCCAAAATAACTACTCCAAATTTCGCCTGATTATCATGAAGCTGAGCCAAGTAACGAAAAGGTTGCCCTTGTATAACTTTCAAACTTTTAGTTTTGGTTGATTTTCGAATAACTTCAATTGTATTGTCAGCACACCAGAATGTAAAGTTCTTATCGACCAGTTCTTCAGCAGTTTGAAGGTTCCTTATTGATGAGGAGTCTTGAAGCATGATATATAGTTCACCACTGTAGGCATTCCGAAGAACCATTGTATACACCAACCAAACAAGAAGAATATAGCGGGCGAAATTTCTTCGCGGAAGCACTGTTAACGGACCACCTAGAAAAACATTCAGCAAATTGGTGAATGGTGTCGAATTCAGCGGCCCAAATACAAAATCCTGAACTGCCTTTTTTCGCAGACACTGTATTATGAAAATTATCACTATCCCTGCTATGACGCTGGAACTGAGACATGACCAGATGATATATTTGAATGGCCTCGTCAGCCTTTGGATAGAACTCAACGAATCACCTTGGGGAACTGCCACAATTATGGCGTAACTGGCGTAAGTGTACGATGCTAACATTGCCTTCAAATTGAACTCAGAATAAACAAAGCTGTTGATGGTAATATTCGCTTGTCCGTCAATGATCTGCGGAAAAAGAAAATTTTTACAATCAGTTGTCAAGTATTCCGGATCTGTTTGTTTACATTCCAAAACCCACAATTTTAATGCAATTTTTGTTATTCAATTTATGAAAAATTTGTAGTTTTAAAAAGGAAACAAACAGAGCTATGTATAGTTTTCTTACTAATTTGACAGCTCCATCCACTGCTGTCAAATTAGGAAATACTCTGCCTCTTTTAGTTGTTAGTAGGAAATTCATCTTAAAGTTCATCTTTTTCGAAAGCATTTTAATGAGTTCTCCTTCAATTCCATAGATCTTAATATTTTCGTTATAGCGTCTTTTAAAAAATATAAATGGTGGACCACTCCATGAAGCAACTGTCAATGAACATCCAAAAAAGTTGTCAACTTTCTTGGGAAAGAAACTTTTGGGAAAAATAAAACCATCATCTGCCATAAACCTATTCAGTAACATAGGAACTGATCCTTGACAGTGAAATCGTGTATAAGGGTAATATGTGTACACAAGAGTTTGATTTAGTACTTCCACGTAAATATTTACATTGACAATGAAAGCTCTGAATATCTCCTTAAATATTCGAGAAATGATATCAAAATAACGTTGCTTGTTTCCGGTGAAGATGATTGTGTAATATCCTCTCACAAGATAATTGTCCTTCTTTAATTCTCTTTTAAATCGCCTGTCAAGTAAAAGTAGGTACAAATGTGATGTAACGTGTGCTTAAAAATGACTTACATGAAAGACTCAAAACTATCGATCATCAGAATAATGTCTCTGTGTACAAGACATTTACTCATGCTACCGTCCTGTAAATTTTGCTGACATTTTAAATTTTCACCATTCTCAATGACAGATGTCAATTTCGATTCACTGATAGATGTCATAATATCACCAAGCAGCTGCTTCTGATAACTGTCATCTTCTGCTGAACTTGACCATAAGGAAAACACCACAGCACTTGAGTCGCCAATGTAAACGTTATTAATAGTCCAAACGATGGCCATAAGAAGAGTTGAATTTACGGAATGATTTTGAAAAATTTCTGATTGCAATTGTAAGCGTAAGGTTGTCATCCTTTGAACTGTAATCCAAATGCTGCCTAACAAGAACTTAAACTTAATTTGAGCATACAAAAATATTTTGCTCTCATGACTTTTGAGAGCGTGTTTCTGTGAAAAAGTTATAATGTTGAACTGTCATGCAATGTCATAATTTGATGTTTTTTTTTGTAATATTCATTTAATGGATGCACTTTGCAGTTTTCTTTTCGTTATATTAAATGATCCCTTATTAATGACCTAAGTCAAAATAGAAAAATGCCTACAACCATATTTAATTTAGCAGGAATAAGAAATAGAGACTTCAAACCAACAAGTTTGATTCATTACAAATGCTAATGGGTTTGTCTGAAGTTTCTGATTACATAGAAATATTATGCCAAGAAAAACATCAAACATAAAAGAAAAATCCAAATATATAACAAAAATATTTTAATATTCAAATGATTTTGATATCAGAATACGTATAGTATATGTATATAGATATAAATAATCGTACAATCCGGGTAAGTATGTATAAGATATTCGAAATTTGAATGTGCCGAATTAATAGATTTGAAAGGATCCAAAACAGATGTTGACTAAGGACATCCGGATGGTTAATTAAGACATTTGAAATCTAATAGCATCTGGAAAATGCCCAGAATCTGAATTATATCTAGCTGAATGCATTCTGTGTATTGTAAGAATAATTAGGAGACATAAAATACAAATATTCGAAACAGAACCGGATTTACATGGATAATTAAGAAACTTGACTTCGAACTTCATCCGGAAAGTGTCAAGAATCCGAATTGTGCCCAGACATAAAATAAAAAACAGATCCGGATAAAAGCTATATACATAGCTAATAATGAATTTGACTTCTAACACCATCCGGAAAGTCTCCAAAATCCGAATTACTCGCATACCCAGTTTGATGAACTATGTGTATATAATTGGGAGACATAAAATACAAATCAAATATCCGACACTTCTCAGATTGTTCGAATATCAGATCCTTGATTCGGGTTTTATATATCTAAAGTATTCGGATTTTTTTTTTTTGATGCACAACCGTCCAAGAAAAATATTCACGTGAACAAATTTGACCGTTAGTTGGTATATACACACTTTCGGATTAAAAGGTAAAAATTATACAATAATTATAAAGGAAATGAAGTCGGCGACAATGAAACGAATACGTATAATTTCAAGGTTAAAGGAAATGTCTATGTCTATTATGGGTCAGTCATTTAAATTGGATAATGTTTGAGGGGTAATAGGTAAAATCAAGGGAAATCTTTCTACTTTAGCTAGACTTTGCTGCTTTCATCCGTAGAAACTTCTTTTTCAGTTCTTAAATAAAGTAAGGTCCCAACTAAATGCTTTACAAAGTTTATATTTTTGATCTGGCCATAAACCCATCTACTACATATTTTCAAAAAGTGTACTTCCCATTATTGGAGCAAATGTTTAACTAAGCATCGAAGCAATTTACAAGTGTTAATTTGAATCGATTTTCGGAATAGCAACATTATCTGACCTTACTTTCTTCAATATTTCAAAAAGTCACTCTTGTCACCGTCAACGGACTCATGTTAAGTTTCATACAATTAAAAAAATAAATTTAAAAAAATTAAATTAAATGAAGCTCCCATCAATCACGCCCTCAACTAGCAACCTTGCAATTAACCTTGTATCTTTTCACTTAGCGCGTTCCGTTTTAGACCCGCCTCTTACAATACAAATCCAGTTATCGTGCAGCAATTTCAATACCATTTACTCCTTCCATTAGTCAATTATGAGTGCATTACATCACATGCAATATAAATTTTTCGAGAAAACAAACAAATAACGTGCAGATGGACTTATATCCTGCAACAGTCAATATGATTCCAAAAACCCTAGTTTTAGTTTGTGTCGGAACTTGGATTTTCGTTGCCGAAATATCCTCACAAAGAGGAATTTCAACACTACCCCAAGCCATAGCAGATTTAATTGAAAAGTCCTATGTTGATCACACAACGGGATTCAATTTCTTTGTCCATTGCGAAGAGAACAATGTGCGAAGAATTCAGTTTTTCTATGACCTTCTGGATTTTACTCTGCATAAAATCGGCGAAATAATTTCGGTTAGAGTTGGTGTTTTCGAAGAATTGTACACGGACAGTCAGCGTCATTATATCGTTATAGCGGTGGATTCATTTTCGGCGATGGATAAGCTCTTTCGAGAAATCAATGTGATGCACTTCAATATCGACGGACACCTTGTCATTGTTCTGAAAACTTTCGAAGGCCATTATCACAGCGATATGGTAAAAATATTGGATCTGTGCTGGGAGATTGGAATCGTGAATGCTAATGTTGTTGTTGAAGTTATTCCGGGTGCTGTGATGATGTTCACTTATTTTCCATTCACGAAGACTTCATGTGCCATAGTAGCACCAGTGCTCTTCAATAGATTCACGAATTCGGAGTGGGAAAATGATGATTTTTTCCCATCGAAGATTCGAAACTTGCAGGGTTGCCCCTTGAATTGTGGCACTTGGGAGGATGAACCATATTTGAAAGTTCTGCATAATGAACAAGGAAATCAGGAGTATAATGGTATCGAAGGGAAACTGCTTGAATTCATAGCATCCCAGATGAATTTTACCATCAATTTTTACTTTTTGAATGAAACGCAGATTGAAAGGACTCTAGACGATAAGGGAGATGTCTTTGATGAGGTAAGAGTATGTGTTAAATAACTTGGAGTTGCTCTGATGTTGCTTCAAATTTCTGTAGCTATTTTGGGCGGGGACGGATTTTGTGATTGGAGCACTGCACTATAAGCCCACATTTTATGAGGACTTCTTTAATCCCACAAATGGATACTATCTAAGCGATTACTGCATCATCCTCAGTTCGAAACGTGAAAAACTCCCACCAATTACTAAACTTCTGTTTCCATTCACCTTCTCGGTGTGGCTTTATGTAATGATCTACTTCGGGGCAGGAGCGTTAGTTGCTTTAGGGGCAAAGTGGCTAGCAGACCATGTGCGAGACTTCATTCTTGGTTCGATGAATCGGATTGCACTGTACAATATGTTCTACACAGCTATTGGTGGAGGGGTACATAGAATCCCAGGAACAAATTTTGCCCGTTTTCTGCTCTGCACATGGATGCTTCTTTGGTTGGTCCTTCGGTCTGGATATCAATCAGCGTTGTTTAACTTCATAAGAATGGACATTTCCCTGCCACCACCTGATAATATCGATGAAGTTCTAGAAGACAACTATAGAATTCTTCTAACTCCAGCTGTATACAAGGCCTTGGACAAACTACCTTTAATACAGGCTGCTTCGGAATTACTCAATGGCACAGAAGTGGAAAACTTTTCCATGCTTCTGGATGAAGCAAATAGTAAAGTGGCTATTCTTGTGCCATATGAGTATTTTGGTTATTATAAGAAAAATAATTTGGAAAAAATCAGTGAATTTTATGTTGTCAAAGAGCATCTCTTCACCCAACAGCTAAGTATGTATTTGAAGAAGGACTCGTTTTTAGTGTCACCATTTAATAAATTAATCTTGGAGTATTATAGCAATGGCTTGACACTGAAATGGGAACGAGCGTTTATTGTTATGAAAAATAGACATGAAAAAGATAAATCAGCACCATTTAAGGTAATGACACTGTTAGAAGTCTACGGAGCAGTTGACGTGTTCTTTTTTGGAATTTCAATTGGAGCAGTTGTTTTTGTGGGGGAGATTATTGTTTTTAGAATTATGAAGAATCATCGAAAGTTTTTGAAGAGGTTTTTCAAGCTAAGGCGAAAGGTTGGGTACTACTAACGGATTTCAATAAAATTCTAGTAAAAGTTTGGTTCAAAACGTTCAAATTGGTTATTGTTTTTTTGAAGAGTATTTTAATGTGTAAATGGGTAAAATTGATCAGTAATCATTTTAAATATATTGGAATTTTGTATTAGTATTTGTGTATGTGTATATGTGACGATTTATCGAGAAGGGGTGATTTGAAACCTCATTTCAATATGCAAAAATCGGTTTAAAAACTTGACCAAAAATAATTTTATTTAAATGTGCGTCGACGTAGTCTGTCCCCGCTTATTCTGAGAAATGTCAAATTTAAGTCTGGGTTTTTGTAGTCGATCAATAATGAAGCCATCTTTTAATAGAAATTGACAGTAATAACCGACGACAAGGTAGCCATCTTTTATTAAATATGACAGTTAGTAGCCATCGACAGAGTAGCCATATTTAAATAGAATTTGACAGTTAATAGCTATGACAGCTAAAGCTATTAAATCCTTATCGTAAATTCTCAATAAATTTTATCTGTCATAAAAAAAACAACATCGTATTCATTTATTTCAATGAATTTTGTATTTCTTAAATTTTACTTCTTCCTTTTTTAACATTTACCAAAGTTATAAAAGAATAAAAACTGTCAATAACCATTTGTTTTTGGCTTTTTCCCCATGTGAACGTAGCATTAGACCTGTCTGTTTTAAATTAGAACTAAAAAAAACACCATTTAAAATTGATTAAATTCTCTTTAATTGTAGGATCAGTTAAGTATTCATTTTAAAATTTATGATTTCTTAAATTCAATTTAGTTTACACAAGCCATTGACTAAGAAATTGATATTTCAGAGACATAATTTCCACAGTAAACACCACGATTGCACCAAATAAACACACGAAAAGCAACAAAAAAACACCATCAAGTTGATGCATTGTCAATGTTATCTCTTCACTAGGTTCCTCAAGTTGACGTTCTATCATGTCATCGGCAAGATTTCTAGATGCCCAATACTTGATCAAGCCAAAACTTTGCAAATTTTTCAAAATCTCATTAAATCGCGTTGTTAGAAATGAATGCTTTGTAAAGTACACACAAATTTGATGGGTGAATATGGCTTCATTTAAAACATGAAAAACTCCATATTTTCTTGTCTGTCGTACGTAATAGCTCAAAAAGTCCTGTGGCAGTGAAGATGCAATTCTTGTATTAGCATTTTCCAAAATCCGGAAATTTTCCTTCTCGCTAATGTTCTCCACTTTCAGACGTAAATGCCCATTTCGAACGATCGGAAGTTGTGAGAGTGTATCATTGCTGGAGTAACTAACTATGACAAGATAGTTTTGTTTTGCTAATTGCGATGCTCTGTCTGGTGGGATTTTTGCAAGATCCGAACTCAAGAAATTATACAGCAATCCTTGGTAAGCATTTCTTAGTATCAATGTTGTAAATATCCAAAGTATCAACACGAATCTGGCAAAATTCCGCTTCGGTTCTGGAATCACTGGACAACCCAACCAAGCTGAAATTATATTTAAAAAATTTCCTGAATACGAACCAAACACGAACATCAAAATGTTGGGTTGATAGGTTTTTAAGAAAATACTGAACAAAATAGCGGTGGTAATTATTGTTAGCATTATGGTCCAAATGTAAAAGTCAAACGGATATGTCATGATCTCGAATGTTGTCCAGAGTTCCGTTCGAGCTTTCACGAAGAAGACTTGTTTTGTTTGATAATAACTGTATGAAGCACTAAGTGCAGTTGACCTCTCAAGTGTACATCTGAAGCAGCCAAGACTTAAATGAACTTCCTTGTCCTGTAACTTTTAGAAGAAAAAAAAGCTGGAATCAAACACAAATTTATTCTAAGATCCGAAGTAAACAAGAAACAACTTTCAACGATCAAAAGTGGTTTTATGGATTATTTGTGATTTTGTATGCTTTTTCTACTACTTCACTCACTTCATTTGAACTTATTGAAGCAACCTTGATATCAACTAAGTGAAGCTGCCAAATGAGAAATATTGTTTCAGCAATTATTAAGCTATTCGCTTATCAATGTGTAACTTTTTAATCAACTTATGAAATGGTACACTACTTGGTTGATTTTTAGGTTAACAAGGAAGAAAAAAAACTGAACAACTTAAATCGGAATTGTATATTTTATTCTTCTAACCACTTTCTAATCCGTGTAAAATATTGTTTCGCTATCTTGACAATTTGCTATCGTTTTATACCTTACCATCTTAATAGCTCCTGTACGGTTTCCATTTGTAAATATGAATCCTCGTCGCTCATCATTTGGTGGAATCCTAACTTTAAGAGTAAAGTTCATATTTTTAGCCAGAGCCTTGATCATTCGTCCTTCTGTGCCCTCAAAATTTTCAATACTTGGAGGTGTTATATCCCAGTTGATATAAGGTGGAGTCAACCATAAAGCTGTTATAAGTTCACAATTATGTAAGTTCAGCATTTTTCGTGGAAAAATTTTCTTAAACTCAAATTCCGAGCTTGTTATTTCAACAACAGAAGTTGAAAAACATTTTCTCTCGTTGAATGGAAAATACGTGAAGATCCGCACAGCTCCCATTGGGTCTTCTAACAAAACACTAACATTTACTATATAGAAGCTCCAACAATAGGCAAATATTCCCTCGAGCTCTTTCAAGTGATTTTTATTCTCCACAGGATGATAAATTACCAAATAAAACTCACTAAAGTCTTGATGTTTTGTTTTTTCACCAGGGTTTATTCTTCTAAAAAAAAAAAAACCAATACTTAAACGCAAACTTGAACCTTGTAATAAATCTTACCTGAATGAACTTTCTGAATCCACATAAATAATATTGATGAAATCCCAAAGTCTAGAATCATAGTGACCAAATGTGTCAATTTGAACCTTGAGAAGTTCATTGGACTTTAACAAATGACCTAAAAAGTCATTGAAGATATGTCAAGCTTGTATAGTTTCAACCTCTGCCGAAATGGTTATAGAAGTAACCCTCTTAGCAAAGTACGTACGACAAATAAAATCAGTTTTATTAGATAACTCTTTATGATTCTGATGATGATGATGTAGATCGAGTTCAAATTTATATGTAAATCCAAGTTGAAAACCACAAAGGTATAAAATTATTACAACTACTGTTTTAGACAACATAGCTTTCATGTCTGAAGCACGGTTGTTGACATATTAACTTTTAAGTCTAGTCTTATAAGGTATAATTTTATATGTCTCAGGTGAATTAGTCAGTAATGGACTAACTGTCGTCTGACGAGAAAATAATAATATAATGGAAGAATCATGTTAACTACTTATAAACCTACCCTACATATTCGTCAAGCCTTTAAAAATCGGTGATGTTAATAGGTTGTAAAAGGGTTGTAAAATAGGTGGTGTAAATTTTATTATTTAAGCCATGAATATGACAGTCTTTTAATATTATGTCAATATTATGCGTTTTCCAACTATGTATAACAAGGGAATAGATAAATTAGAGATATTTTGGTTTGAAATTATGGTGATACATGCTATTGGTGGATTTATAGTGCGTATAAGTCTAACGACTTTCAATGTTATACTAATTGAAGTTGTTCTTAAGGTACAAGTACTTTCTCTAAGGCCTTATGTTATTCCAGAAATTGTGTAAATTTTAATTCAACTAAGATTGTAGGTGGTATGGGTATAATGTGATTTTAATTATATCACACAAACATCAAATTGTTCAACAACTTTAAAATATAGTGATTAATGTGTGTACATTTAAAAGTTCATTAATACGAGTATATGTTAAGATTCTATGACATGATATCAACTCAGGAAGATTTCAAAAAAGACAGCGGGAGTTTTTCCTAAACCTATTTATATTTATACTAAATTAACTAATGCGAAGAACTCTTATTTGTCATGCGATGTTTTCTATGTTTTATTTATTGATTTGCTAATTTGATTATTCTGCTAAGAACATGTTATTTTTAATTATTGATTAATTGATAACTTTGTTAATATTTGGTCATTTATGAGTTCAATTTGTTCGTGCAATGTTTTCTATATGTTTTGATTTTTTTAACTATTGTCTACTAAGCAAAGCACTCCCCCGAAAACAGGTACAATTTTCTTGTTTATAGATCATGGTTCATTCCTAAATAACTTTCTAGTCGAAAGTTTACTCGTACGTTGGTTATTTCAATTTGCGATGTTTTCTATGTTTTTTTTTTTATTAATTTGCTATTATTGGTCTTAAAGAAATAAAGAACCGGAAATTGTATGTCATGCAATGGTTGTATGTCAATTATTCCTAAAATAACAGTTTTAAATGTTTAGTACAATGTATTCTATGTTTTTTTTTAAGTCAGCTACTTCCATGAAAGATTTACTAATTTACAAGTTTATTATGTAGGTCGTAAATTCGACAGATATGTGTTTTGAATTTATCATGCGATGTTTTCCGTGCTTTTTTTTTGGATTTCTTTAAAAAAAAAGAGGCTGGGATGCGACCCACACTGATAACTTCCCATCCCGTCTGTCGATTTGTCTTGCTTAAAAGTTTGTCTATATGTATCAATTTTTACCAAATTTGCGTACTATTTTGTGTAGATTTTATTTTTTTATGAAAAAACGGACTGTTGAATTTTTATTAAAAAAATTACTGAATATCAGAAACAATATTTTCTGTGAAATAAAATAAGTTTGAAGCCAATATTTGTAATTTTTGAAAAGCTGTTTGAGTCGAAAGTAAATTTTTACCAAGTTTTAGTATTGTTTTTTTGTTAGGTTTTTATTTTTTGTAAAAAACCTGTCAATTAGATTTTTCTCAAAATTTTACTGAATGTTGACAACAATATCTCAAAGTTTTAAAAAGATATTTGAGTCGAAAAACAACTTTTATTAATTTTTTTGTTTAGGTTTTTATTTTTTGTAAAAAAAACTGTCAATTCGATTGTTCTCAAAATTTTATCGAATGTTGAAATAAATATTTCTTATAAGTTAAAATTAGTCAGAAGCCGTTATCTCAAATTTTTGAAAAGATATTTGAGTCGAAAATCAATTTTTACCAACTTTTTTTAATTTTTTTTTTCGGTTTTTAATTTTTTGTAAAAAACCTGTCAATTCGATTTATTTCAAAATTTTACTGAATGTTGGCAACAATATTTTTGAAAGATAAAAGTAGTTTAAAGCCAATAACTCAAAGTTTTGAAAAGATATTTGAGTCGAAAATCAATTTTTACCAACTTTTATTAATTTTTTTTTAGGTTTTTATTTTTTGTAAAAAAAACTGTCAATTCGATTTTTCTCAAAATTTTATCAGATGTCAAAAACATTATTCTTCATTGCACAAAATTGTTTTGGAGATGAAATCATATTTTAGTCGTAAAATTTTCGAGGTGACAAATTTTTTTTTTCAGTTTTTTTGATTTATAAAAAAAACCGTTAATTGGATTTTTTTCCAAAAATATAATTGTTTTGTATCACGTTACAATATATAATATACAATTTAATTCAAGTCTCTAGCGTCATTGGTTCATGAGATATTTAGGTTTAACCAAAATTTTCACCTTTTTTTTAAACTGCTATGGTAAAAAAACCACCCACGCAATTTTCTTGAGAGCCCTTTCTGCATCTTTCTGCCTTATTATCTGTATAACAAAATTTATTTAAAGTCGATATCTCTTCTGGTTCTTGAGCTATGGACGACGAAAAAAACATCGCGAACGTACGGACGTACGAACGTACGGACGTACGGACGTACAGACGTACGGACGTACGTACACACGCACGCACAGACATCTTTCTAAAAATCTTTTATTTCGACTCTAGGGACCTTGAAACGTCGAGAAATGTCAAAATTTTCAATTTGTCAAATCGGACCCATTACAATAACTTCCTATGGGAAGTTAAAAAAACAAAGGTATCTTACTTTAAGAAAAAAGTGCAAATACTCACCTAAACCACTTATCGAAAAAGATTTTAAAAAATATTAAAAACTTCTTTTTATTAACATCAACATTCTAAAACTCTCCTTATGAGTTTAATTCTTTTCGAAAGCAACTCTAGTAAAAATACTATAAAAGCCACTACTAAAAACATCAAATATACATCAAAAGTCCCTCTAAGTTGTTTAAATTTCAAGGCTTCCTTATCATTCTTCCCTTTAACAAAATAAGACGAATCCATATTTTGTGATGCCCACAAATCAATTAGACCTGAACTTCGCAAATTCATTAGAATTCCATTAAATCGTTCAATCAAATAGGAATGTTTTGAAAAATATAACGTATTATGTTGGGTGATGATTTTCTCATCCAAAACATGAAATACGCCCCTTTTCGATTGTATCATTGCATAATATGTCAAATAATCCATTGGTGATATTCCAGCGAATTTCCCAGAAGTATGTTCGATAAAATCGAAAGTACACATATTTGAAGAATTCTGAGTGATGATGTATCGAAATTTTCCGTTCTCATTTTTCAACATACTATTAATAGTATCAATTGTGCCTTGGTTCATAACAAAAGTATAATTAAGATCGATGAGTTCTTTATAGGTTTCTGGTGGTTTCTTATTCAAATTGGATTGAAGGAGTTTGAATAATAAACTCTGATATGCACATCGAATTAAAAAAGCAAAAATAATCCAAAGCATTAACATGTATCGAATGAAGTTTCCGTTGGGCAAGTTGGAAATTGACGCACCGAGAAAGCTGGCAACTATTTGTATAGCTGTGATTCCGAACAGCAGTGGCCCAAGAACTCTGTGGTAAGAGATGGCTAAGTTTCTGAAGGAAATTATGACTGTAACAAAAGCTAACAGACTTAACCAAGTAAAAGGGGTAAATGGACAAAATAAAATTTGTATAGGTGTATATTGAAAAGAGGCCTTTGGAACTGTAAAAATCTGCCAGGTTTGATAATATGGTAGAGCAGCGGTCATAACATCAGCTCTATCCGCGGTGTATCTGAACGATCCAAGAGTTAAATCAGCCTTTCGTTCTTTGATCTGTTACAAAATACAAAATAAAACCCTAAAACTCGATTTGATTTTTTTTGAAAAATTATTATATTGCTCACCAATTTCATTGCTCCAGTGATAGTGCCATTTGGAAATCTTTTTCCGCGCTCCTCATGATTAGGTGGAATTACATAGTCCAAAGAAAATTTCAAGTTTTTAGCCAACACTCTTAACAAAACACCTTCAAAACCAACGAACTTTTCCAGTCCAGTTCGATTGGGTAAAATTCTCAGATATGGAGGAACATTCCATAAAGCAGCAGTTAGTGGGCAACCTTGAAGACTTTGCAACTTTTTAGGAAAAATATCATCTATTTTATTCCCATTTGTTGGGACACCCATTTTAAAATGGTTAATTACAATAGGATCAGTGTTTTGGCATCCAAGTTTGGAAAATGGAAAGTAAGTATAAAGATCGAGAACTTCATGTGATTGTTCAACGATTATGCTGACATTGATGATGTAGTGTTTCCAACAGTAGACTAAAATTTTACGAAGGTCTTCTTTTGAGTTTCTGACTTTTAGAAAAATTAAGTAATACTCATTGAAGTCGTAGCTCATAGTTTTGTTTGCTGGATTGATGCGTCTTAAATAGAAGAAAAACAAAAAACAAAAGTAAGACAAGGTCTTTGGCTACAATTCTGTACTTTTTGACTTAGCACATCTCAATCATAAGCACTTACTCAAATGCCTTGAAACTATCCACAAATAGAATATTAAATTCTCTACGTCCTATCATGTCATAATTATCCTGATCAATTTGAACTATTGCGAAATCGATGCGTTTTAGAACACCATCCATCATTTCACCGAAATTCGATAGGGCAGTTCCATTTTCAGCATTTGCCGAAAAAGTGAAAGTTCTTTTTTGTTGTAATGCAAAAGTTCGTATAATATATTCCATTGTTAAGATTACATTTGAATGTTCAAATTCATAAATACTCGATATTGATGCAAAAATTATTTGAAAAATAAATACCATTGAAGAAAGTATAGTAAATATTGACATATTGGCTTGATTGTTTCACTGAATATGAAAAGAAAATACTAAACTTTGAAACTTAAACCAATGCAGAAAATGCGAGTGAATTGCCTAAGCTATTAATATTATGCACGAAAACATTCTTTTTCAAATGAGCATGTTTTATCAGTAGATGGGAATCATCAAGTTAATATTCTAAACATTAAATTTAATTGGTCTTGTCAGTTTTGAGTTATTGTAAACTACAGAAACCTTCCAAGATTATGCAGTTTAGTAAAAATATATAAGTCACCCTCAACTTCTCAAATTGTATTGTTCAAATGTAATATAGCAACTTTGTATTAAATGAGTTTCACCTCACTTGCATTGAAGAACAGTTTTTGATGCATCTGGTTGCAATTCAAAATTTCGTTGCTAATTTGATGTATCCGGTGGTTTTTTAAATAAATTTGATTCGCGAAGCCTTAAAGTTAAATCTGATAGGCAGATCCATAGCATCAAATGTATTCTACGAATTTTTCATTATGCAAGTAGGAGAAAGCTGACCATTGACTGATTTTCTATGATTTCCACAAGCAATAGCCCAAGAACTCTGTGGTCTAATGGTTGTGTTTACCCTTAAAGGTTATTCAATACTTCGCATATCTAATAGATTACACAAAAGACTCGAAGCTATCCACAAGTAGAATATTGAACTTTCTGCGTCCAATCATTTCACAATTATCCTGATCAATTTGAACTGTTCCGAAATCGATGCGTTTAAGGACACTATCAAACATTTCACCAAAAGCCGATAGAACAATTTCACTTTAAGATTTTGCCGAAAAAAGTTAAAAGTTATTTTTTGTTCAATCGCAAAAGTTCGTGTATTATATTCGATTGTTGAAATTACATTATGATGTTCACGATTGTAACTATTATTCAATATGAAAGCAACCAATTCAAAAAGTACGTTTAAGGAAAGCATTAGAAATATTGACATATTGTCTCCTGTGTGTTAATGTCATGAGCTACTTACTGAATATGAAATAAAAATACTTAACGTTTAAGCTTTAAACTCTAGAAGCACAAAATTATACTAATAATAGTAAACTCAACTCATGGACTGCCTTACAAAAAAAGTGATAAAAGCTAATGGTAATAAGCTATTTAATTGATGCACGAAAAAAGTTTATTTTAAATGTACGTGTCTTTAGGAAAATTTTCTATGCATCAAACTAAAATGGCTTTATAGGTTTTCAAGTTTCACACGTTAGTGCTGACTTCAAAGGCCCTTAAGCATACCAATTCCGTGTATTTTTTCTCTAGCTGGACATAGGACTTCAACTGCTAACTTCTTGCGGATTCGAGTCATTAACTTTGCCACTGCCACTTGCGTCTTGTTTTTGTAGATAGATAGAGTCCATAGTCTCCTGACTTGATTTAATATTATGTAGTTCTTCGTTAGGAAGTTTCTCAGAAACCCTTTATTGAAGGTTTGCAGTTTCCTAAAGTAAAGAGAAAGTTATTCTTCTAAGTATTGAAAGCATTTCGAACGCAACCTTTGGTTTACAAATACGTTTAACGGTGGCTTCTTCGGTTCCGCACTTCGGCAGAGACCGTACTCCCATGAAAATGTAATTTTTTTACTTTCTGAACCTATTAGTGGGAAATGTGTATGACTGAGGAATTTGTTGCTTTTAAGTGCTTCGATCATAGTACAGGTCTCATATTTAGTGGGGGCCCTAAACGCAATGCTGTAGAAAACATAGACTGAAACAAAATGTTCCTTTCCCCGTTTGAGCTGATCCGTATCTGAAACCAGCAGTTTAGGTACCATTTCGTGGATACAATCGCAAAATACTTACCTAAACAAGAAAAAAGACAAAATTTAGGCAATTATTTTTATTCGAACAAATTCCTTAACCACTAACTCTTTTTGAAAGTAACTCTAGCAAAAATACCACAAAAGCCATTAACAACAACACCAAATAAACATCAAAAGCCCCTTTTAGGCGATTCAATTTTAAGGCTTCCTTATCGTACTTTACTGCATCGAAATAAGATACATATATCCATATTTTGTGAATGCCACTTATTTCCCAGAATTGTGTTCGATAAAGGTTAATGGGTTTTCGGGGAAAATATATTGAGCTTGTTCAATTTCTAGCAAAATGTGGATTTGTTTAAAACAAAGGTATAATCAAGATCAACAAGTTCTTTGAAGGTTTCCGGTGGCTTTTTGTACAAACTGGATTGAAGAAGTGTGAATAGTAAACTTTGATAGGCAGATCGAATAATAAAGGCAAAAATTACCCACAACATCAACCAACATGCATCGAATAAAATTTTCTTTGGGTAAGTTAGCCATTGGTGCTCCGAGAAAGTGATTTTCACAAGCAATGGCCCAAGAACTTTGTGGTAATAGCTAAGAGCCTGAAGGATATTATAACTCCAACAAAAGCTAACAAGCTTATTTAAGTTGATGAGGTAAAAGGGAATACTGGTATTTCTATAGGTGTATATTTGAAAGGTCTTTTGAGGACTACGGAAACCACCCAAGTTTGATAATAAGGAGAATCAACAGACATTACGTTGGCTCTTGCCATTGAGTATCTGAAACAGCCAAGACTCAAATCAGCCTTTCTTTCTCCGATCTATAAAAAAAAATAAGCCTATTGAATTCGGCTTTTTTCAAAAACAAAACAAAACTAGCCCACCAATTTTGTAGCCCCACTTGTGGTACCATTTCGAAATATCCTTCCGCACTCCTCATCATTAGGCGGAGTTATGAAGTCAAAGAAAAATTCAGCGTTTTGGCAATAGCTCTTAAAATATTACCCTCAGTTCCAACAAACTTATCTATTCCGGTTCGATTAGGTAAGATTCTCAAATATGGCGGAACATACCATAAAGCAGCTATCAGTAAGCAGCCCTGAAGATCTTGTAACTTATTTGGAAAAATATGATTTGTTCCATAAACATTTGTTGGAACACCATTTTTGAATTGATTAATTAAAACACGTTCAGTATTTCTGCATTTTAGTTTAGAAAACGGAAAGTAGGTACACAAATTGAGGACCTCGGATGATTGTTCGACAATTACGATGACATTGATTATGTAGTCTTTCCAACAGTAGTCTAAAATTTTAAGTAGGTCCTATTTTGAGTTTTCTGGCTTTAGAAAAATAAGGTAATACTCATTGAATTTGTAGCTCTTAGTTTTGTTTGCTGGATCGATATGTCTTAAAAAAGAAGAAAAAACAGAAGTTAGATGAGTAATTTCGTCAAATTCTAAAATTCAAATGACTTTTTCAAAATTTATATCCACTTCGAAACTAAATCGCACAATAGATAAATGCTTACTCAAATGCCTTAAAACTATCCACAATTAGCATATTGAATTCTCTGAGACCAATCCATTTCACAATTGTTCTGATCGATTTGTACTTTTGCGAAATCGATGCGTTTTAAAACACTATCAACCATATCACCGAAAATCGATAGTGCAGTTTTATTTTCAGCATTTGCCGAAAAAGTTAAAGTTCTTTTTCGTTAGTGTGTAAAAGTTCGTGTAATATATTCGATTGTTGAAATTACATTAAGATGTTCTTGATCATAATTAGTTATAAAAGCAAGAACCAATTGAAAAAGTACCATTAAAGAAATTATGCAAAATATTGACATATTGACTCGTGTGTAATGCTGATGAGTTGTTTACGGAATATGAAATGAAAATATTGAACTTTAAACACTAAAACCATAAGGTCTATAAAATAGCAATATATCTATGGACTACTTTCTACCTTTATTTTTAGCATATAATAGCAGAACTAAGGCTATTCAATTTGTGCACGAAAAGAGTATATTTTAAGTGAAAGTGTGTTGTGAATTTTATCAATAAATATGAATCTTTGAGCTAATTTTCTATACATTAAATTTAAACAGCTTTATCAGTATTTAAAGTTATTATTATAGAAATTTCATTATAATTTATAAACATTAATTTAATTTTATAAGTTGTTCTAGTTTTATTCAATCGGAGAGACTAGTTTGATAATTTTGTCTCATATTGACACAAAAACGTCAAATTCATTGGAAAATGAAAATCAAAATGTTGTTATGCTAGCTCTCACATTTGACTCACAGAGACCAAAGTGATTGACATTTATCGTTAAAGCAAATCATCTTAGATTCCGATTCCATAATCCCAGAGTTTGAATCAAAATCAAAACTATGCGTAAACTTAGAAGCTGAAATTGTAACTGTAAGGTTTACGCAGAATTGAGAAACAAATTGAGAAACGAATTGAGTAAACAAAATACGATTAAAGCCATTTAGAAACTTCTTTTTATTAACATTCAAATTCTTTACAACTTAACTCTTCTAGAAGCCAACTCTAGTAAAAATACTATAGAAGCTACAAATACCAAAACTAAGTAAACATCAAAAGTTCCTCGAAGTTGATTTAATTTCAAGGCTTCCTTAACATAACCATCACACCGTTTTTTTCCATGAAAATAAGACGAATCCATACTTTGCGCAGCCCATAAATTAATCAAACCAGAACTCCGTAAATTCATTAGAATTCCATTAAATTTTTGAATCAAAAAAGAGTGTTTTGAAAAATATAACGTATTGTGATGCGGTGAGACTTTTTCGTGTACAATATGAAATACACCCCTTTTGGAATGAGACATTACATAATAAGCCAATAAATCTGTTAACACTATTCCGGCAAATTTCCCATCAGAATTATGTTCTACAAAATCCAGTGAATTTTCCTTGATGACATATGGAATTTGCTCGCTCTGAATTTTTAGCATGTCATTAACTGCTTCAAACGTAACTTGGTTCAAGACAAAAGTATAATCACTACCGATGAGTTCCTGAAAGGTTTCCGGAGGTTTTTTATGCAAACTTGATTGAAGGAGTTTGAAAAGCAAACTCTGGTAGGCACATCGAATCACAAAAGCAAAAATTACCCACATTATCAACATGTATCGAATGAAGTTTCCGTTGGGCAAGTTAGACATTGAAGCTCCGAGAAAACTGGCCACTAATTGATTTGCTGTGATTCCTAAGAGCAATGGCCTAAGCACTCTGTGGTAAGATATGGCTAATAGTCCGAAAGATATTATGATACCAACAAAAGCCAATAAACTTAACCAAGTTGATAGGGTAAACGGGAAAACTAGTATTTCTATCGGTGTATATTCGAAAGAGGTCTTCAGGATTGTTACTATCTCCCAAGTTTGATAGTAAGGGGAGGCAGCGGTCATTACGCTGGCTCTTTCCATTGAGTATCTGAAACATCCAAGAGTCAAATCAGCCATATGTTCTTCAATCTACAAAGAATAAATAAGTCTTTTGAATTCGTAAAGAAGCTTTTTTTTCTACCAATTTGATAGCCCCACTTGTGCTTCCATTTGGAAATATTTTTCCACGTTTTTCATTATTAGGTGGAATTGTGTAATCTAATGAAAAGTTCAGGTTTTTGGCAATAACTCTTAACATAGTTCCTTCAAAACCAACAAACTTATATAATCCTGTTCGGTTGGGTAAGATTAAAATATACGGAGGAACATTATACAAAGCAGCAGTCAGTGGGCAGCCTTGAAGATTTTCTAGTTTATTTGGAAAAATATCATCTGTTCCATTTCCATTTGCTGGGACACCATTTTTGAATTGATTTATTAAAATAGCATCAGTATTTCTGCATCTTAGTTTGGAAAATGGAAAATATGTAAAAACGTTGAGAACTTCGAATGATTCTTCTACAATTATGCTGATATTTATGATGTAGTGTTTCCAACAGTACTTAAGAATTTTTAGAAGGTCTTGTTTTGAGCTTTCAACTTTTAGGAAAATAAGGTAGAACTCATTGAAGTCGTAGCTCCTGGTTTTGTTTGCTGGATTGATGCGTCTTAAATAGAAGAAAATACAAAAAAAGTTGTCATGTAAAAAGTATTGTTGATGCTCAAGGTTAAAGTCTAAAGAGTCAAAAAATTATAAATATTGTTTCCCAAAATTCGATTACTGATAAAATGTTTAATTAAAGTTGACAAAATTTGCTCCTGCTTACTCAAATGCTTTAAAACTATCCACAAAAAAAATATTAAATTCTCTAAGTCCAATCATTTCACAATTATCCTGATCAATTTGCACTGTTGCAAAATCGATGCGTTTTAGAAGACCGTCAATCATATCACCGAATTCTGATAGAACAATTTCACTTTCAGCATTTGCCGAAAAAGTTAAAGTTCTTTTTTGTTCTTGCGCAAAGGTTAGTGTAATATATTCAATTGTTGAAATTAAATTTACATGTTCACAGTCATAATAATCATTCGATATTGATGCAAAAATTAAATGAAGAATAAAAACGTTTGAAGCGAGAATTAGGAGAAATATTGACATTTTGGCTTGTTTGGTTTGCTATTGGATTTCTCACTGAAATATGAATTGAAAATACTGAACCTTTAAACTTACAACACTGGAAGTGAAAGGTTAAATAATAGTATACTATACTCCTTGTCTAGCTATATGATTAGAACTAATGGAAAGACTTAAGCTATTTGAATGATGCACGACAAGTGTTCTTTTTTTGTATGCGTTCGAGGTAGTTATGTACTTTATCAGTAAATGTCAATCTTTGAGCTAAGCTAATGTTTCATGCACCAATTAATGAGTCTGTCAGTTTTTATTTATTATTTTGTTAAAAAGCTATTCTTGTATATAATATTGAAGTTTAATAAATTGTCATAGACTTCTCTGATATAATAAACATAACCATGTTTTCCGAAAACATGTCAGTACAAAATTGTGTTTACAAGTAATAATAATATAGTTACATAATTATTCACTCAACAACTTTTTGATTGGCGAATGTTGTCCTAATATTTTGACATTTATTAGGTATTTCTTTACAATGGCGCTAGTGTCAGTCTAGCTGTCAAATGTTCGTTCGAATTGATCTAGTTCCACTTCAGAAAAATGAGCTTCCCGAAGCATATTATAGTTGTCAAATTGTGACAAATTTGTAAGTATCGAAATAAATTTTAAATGAAAAAAAAAAGAAAATAGTGCCGCTAACTTTAAGCTAAATAGTAATCAAACTATCCAAAGATCAAACGAGAGTTCAATACAGACAAAATAATGATGATAATTTCACGCTATGCTTAATACGTCACGTGTAACTTTGCAATGTTAAATTCACATCTCTAAGGGCTAAAAATGAGGTTGTGTTTTACAAACAAAATTACCCCAACAGTTTCCCATACAATTTCTATGTTTATTTTGAAATACGATATTTCTAAATGTTGAACTTAGTGAACATACTACATATGTACGAGTATACTTAGGTATGTTCATATATAATTAAGAATGCTTCAGTTTTAATTACGACAAAATACATCAACAACACGTACATCTGTCAAAAGTTCATTACGAACCAACGGTTTTCTAATGCCACTGGTGATATTGCTTTGCTATACTAGTTATGTGTATACACAACTATGGCCAAAATAATAGGAACATTTGTTAGAGTTTAATTGATATATATTAAATTGAACATATGGTTTATATAAATTTACAATTAAGCAGGTCAAAATAATAACAACACTTTAAGCTATGATCAGTCTTTAATTAATTTCAAATTCATTTTAAGTTTTCCTTAAATATAGCACAAAGCTAGAGACTAGAGTTCTGAATGAAACCATTTATCCGTTTGAAATGGCTTTAAGACAAGGCAACGGCCGGCCTAGTCACTGATAAGTTATCGGTTCCCATCGATCACCGAAATCAAGCATCAGTGAGCGCGGTTAGTAGGCAGATGGGGGACCGTTTCGAAACCTACCGTGTGCCGTTGTCATGTGGTCTTTCTGTCTGTTGTTCTTTCTCTTCTGTCCTTCTGTCTTGTGTTGTTATCACCTTATATAGTCTAGTCGCTCAAGTTGCTGTGTTCTCTACTCTGTACATTTATGTGCTGAGTAGTATGTAATGTAATGTAATGACTTTAAGAGACGTAGCAACCTTAATAAGAAAACCTCTTGAACGGTTCTTCGTATCTTTCAGGGAGCTAACCTTAAACCACTATCTCTATAAAAGGTTAAATTACAGAAAACGAATCTTTGGAAAACTTTCACTCAGATGTGCTACCCGATTTTTCAAGATGTCAGTACCAAGTTTCATATATTTAACTGAATTAAAATAATGAGTTTCGACTAGTTTTTGTAGGAATGTAGGGTATTTAGAAATTCAAATAAAGTGTTTCTATTATTTTGGCCATAGCTGTAGTTTGTATGGAACAAAAGTTGTAATTCTATCGGTTTCAGTGTCCACTACATACCGCCCTTGGCCTACCCTAAATTAGTAGTAATAATTAAATACACAATTTGATTGTGACTATATAGTTGCTCATAGAAAGACAGGGTTGTATTTCGCTCCGACTAATAGACTATTAGTTAAGGCCCAGTTCAAATTTATAGAAAATGAAATATAAAAACTCTTAGTTCCTAAAATCCATTTATTTTGAAAATTTTTATATTTATGAGGATTTATAGAAAAACTGTAAACCTAAATTTTGTTCTTAAAATTTTTGTTTAAATTTAATATTATTATTTAATATCAACTTTATTTCATTCCAAAATCTTAAGGCTAAGTTAAACAATTTTATCAAAAATAAAAGAAAAGATTAAACAATATTTCATATGGCTTCTAGATAAATTAAGTTAGTATCTCTTATTTTTTTTATTTCTATTGAATGTACATAAAATTAATAGATAACTTATAGCAAGATTTAAGATGAAATAGTTAGGTTACTACTATTATTCAAAAGAATAAGTGACGAAGAAACATTAGATAGAAGAAAAGTTATAACAATATTTTTGTGGGGATTAATACAACAACAAATTTAAAATCAATATTAAGTATTAATTTCAAAAGAACATTATCATTTATAAATATAAGATAAATCAAATCAATGGATTAAGAATAAATTCTATTTCAGAATGATCAAAAGTAAAACGCCAACATTTAATTGAGGCTAAAAACTTTGATTCGTTTCTCACACATCTGAATTCATCAGGCAATTTATTAAATAAGCGGGGTGCAGTAACCGTATAAAAATTGCTAAAGTGGGATTTAAAAATTCTAGGAACATTCACGAGACGACGACGTAAATTAGAGCTCAAACTAGCTATCTCTAGAGCTCTCACATTATTATAACCTTTACTTTTAAAAAATTATTTTAAAATATTATAAAAGTACAAATGTTTTAAAGGAAAAATACCGAGGTTACAGAACAGATCGAAACTGGGTGTCATACGAGGCACATTAGATATAATACGAATCGAGTGTTTTTGACTTATGAGCAATGGTTGAATTTTACAGGAATGAGTTCCACCCAAACAAGAAATACCAAATTGAATTTTCGATTGCACTAAGCCATAATACGCAAGTTTTAAGATATTTTGAGGGCAATACAGACTTAGGTGGTAGATCCGTCTTACAACTTTATTAAGATAAAGTTTTAAATTGTTCCTATGTTCAACCTAACTAAGCTTCTTATCGAGTAAAACTCCCAAGTATTTAAAGTGATCAACACGTTCAATATCGAAGCAACCATCACAACAGCGAAAACCTGGACAATTCATAGGTGAACAGACTTGAAAACCAGAACAGTTAGGTGCATGATAAGTCAGGGAGAAACTTTCGGGAAAAATTCCCTTTAAATTAAAGAGCATGAATTTAGTCTTGCTACTTATAACTAATTTATGTGACCGAACCAGTGTCGAAGAATAACTAAGTAGTGGTTCATACTGACAAAAGTTTCAAAGTAATTATTATTTGAGTACGAGAGAGCAGTATCATCCGCAAAAGCAGATAATTTTCCCTTAAAAGGCTGTAAGAATAAGGAGTTAACAAATATTAGAAACAGGATAGGACCTAACACAGAACCTTGGGGAATACCCATTCTGAGATAAGATACTGAACTTAGAGTATCTTTTATCTTGGTCATTTGGTTACGATTTGTTAGGTACGAACAAAACCAATCATAAACAAAGCCTCTGAAACCAGCATAAAAAAGTTTTTTCAGTAATAAGTCATGGTCAACCGTATCAAAGGCTTTTGTAATGTCAATGAATAAAGTCGCCGTTACCTTGGAATCATTAATTGAGTTATAAATTTCACCACAGAACTTTAACAGGGCATCTTCTGTTGACTTACCTTTAAGAAAAACAAACTCAGTTCTAAGAGAAAGGACATGATTCTGTTCTTCGTTCCCTTTTCAAAAACCTTGGAAAATACGGAAAGGAGAGAAATAGGTC
The DNA here is from genome assembly GCA_920104205.1 of Eupeodes latifasciatus. Lineage (NCBI taxonomy): Eukaryota > Metazoa > Arthropoda > Insecta > Diptera > Syrphidae > Eupeodes > Eupeodes latifasciatus. Next base: position 23,083,834 of record OV049926.1, on the reverse strand, counting down.
TATAGTTACTTAAATCCAAAGAATCTCCTTTTTTATGTAATGGGATTATTATAGAAGTTTTTAGGGAATCAGGAAACACACCTTTTCTCACACAAAGATTAAATATAAAACAATGAACATCAGCAATTTGAAAAGAAATATTTTTTTAAGATACGACTGAAAATCATGTCATAGGAAGCCGAGTTTGACGATTTAAGAGAAAAAATCAATTTGTGAATTTCAAAGGCAGAGAAGTCATAAAAACAGAAACTATTCCCGTAGAAAATATCATTCTGAACGGCATCAACATGGATATTTAAATTATCAAACTGTAAATTTTTTTGAAATTGATGAAAAATGCTGATTGAAAACATTAGCTACATCAAAAGGATCTGCGATTATTTCAGTATCTTTATAAATTTTGAATTCGACATCTGATGGATTACGATTCAAAATTTCATTCACTAGTCTCCATTCATTTTTAATATTTCCAACGTTTTCAGCAAGTTTATGAGCATAATAATTATCTCTGCACTTAGATAGTTATTTCATTTTTCAAATCGCAGCACAATTTGTGATAAAAATTCTTAAGTCTTGAATTGTTAGGATGCTTTAAAATAGATTCGAAGACGGTTTTTCTTTTTTATTTTATTTAATAATGGCAAGGATATCCAAGGCTTAAGACGTTTAAATTTGTTAGATTTTCTAGCAGTAGTTACGGTGCAATTTGAAATATGTGCCTGTAACTTATTCAAAAATAGATCAAATGCTATAGATGGATCACTTGAAGCATACACTTCATCCCAAAATTCAAAAGTTAAGGCCGAACGCAATGCAGGATAGTTAATATTTTTAAATTTAGAAAAAACACACATTTTGCTTTTGTATTTTATAATCAAGTCGAAGATTAGTCAGAAAATGATCAGTTAATTTTAAATCATGCAACGATGATTTAAAACCTATTTTGTTTTTTTGCGTATAAAAATATGGTCTAAACATGAACTAGAAGTTGGAGTTACTCGCGTTGGTTCATTAACAAGAGAATTAAATCCAAACGAAGACATGATTGAAATATACATATCTGTCAGCATCAGAAGATTCAGATAACATGTCTATATTAAAATCACCTATAAAAGTGCCATATTTTTTGACCTAGTGCTGTTTAAAAATTCCAAAAATTCAAAAAAAAAAAATTGAAACGCTACTTAAATGCAACCTATAAACACCAACAAAAGTGAAAGATGAACCTTGAATTTCCAAATCAACACATATTAAATCTGCACTCTTCAAATTAATATTCTTTACTTTGCAAACCATATCACTTCGATAGAATATCGCAACACCACCAGCAGAATAAGAGTTGGTACAATTAGCAGCGAAAACATAATTTGGAATAGTAAAGTTAGATACATATTTCAAAGTCAAAAATCCAAATCTCCGAAACAAAAATGAGATCCGGAAGGTGATCAAGGGAAATCAGATGTGAGTAAAACGCATCAAAATTTTTTCTTAGACTACGAATATTTTGATGTACCTACCTACAACAGAAAAGCCATATTTATCAAAAATAGAAAAAAGCATGACTGTTAAGTAGATGTTCCATAAGTTGTGTTTGGGGGTATTTTGACCCCCTACTATAAAATGTATTACAATCACTCTAGTCGATTGAGATTTTCAACCGTTCCTTATAGAAAAACAAGAAGATAAACTCCATAAGTGTTATTTATAGAACAAAAGAATTCAAATTTTATTATTTTGAAAGGAGGTTACTTCAAAAAGCTTTTAGAAATCTTTTGAAGACAAGTTCGCAATTCTTAAAGCCGATAGAATCTTATGAATTTGTTTTAAAAGGTTAACCCGATTGAACGGTTATTTTGTTTTTAAGGAACCTATTGAACAGATATTTTAAAAATGTTTTTGGGGGTCATTGACCCCCTTGTAAATTAAATCGACCGAAATTGGTCTAATAGAACCAAAAGAGCAAGTTAAATAAAAAAAATAGTAAAGGAAATTGAGGAAGGATCGGCCCATAATTTCAATATTACTTTAAGTCCATTTATCAAGTTTATATAGGCCCTCCATTTATTTGAATTTTAAGGAATCTCTAAGAGCCTTATTCATAGTTTTCATAGTTAAATCGCTCCTGTCATGACGAATTGAAGAGAGCCTAAATGTTGAAGGACATTTCATGTAAAATTTTAATGTACAAAGAACGTAGGTACATACATCATATAAACTGGACACTGTTTAAGTGTACAATGTACATTATTGTGGGTGTGTAGGTTCATATATGGATATCATTGCAGAGCCAATTAATAGCCTTATGCAAATAGGTACCTATACCACAAGAGGTTTTGTCTTTGGGTGAGAAGAAAAGGAAATTTCATTAAAACGTTCAGCTTTTTGAGGTTAAATTGGTCCAGAGCCCTACTCCAGAGCCATCATGACTGTTGCTTATGATATGAGTCATGAAGATACAATAATTCGTTTTAACTTATTTTTTTTTTTTTTTCAAAGAAATATGAAGACCAAAGTGTACCCTTGAAAATCTATACCTACACATGGAATGCATGCTCGATGCGGTGGGCACGACATGGTTGAACATATTATTTAAAGGAAGAAGAATCCTGATGGCAGCACACTTCAGGAACATTGTATGTATAGTAATAATTATGATTAATGCAAGGACATCAAGTTGGCTGGAGTCTAGGCAAGGTATGACTTTGGCATAATTGTTTACTGTCATGACTTGTGAGTGTTCGTGTGGGGGTTTTAACATGTGCACTAAAAGTTGCTGTTGGTTTTGATGTAGAACATTTTTTCTTTTTTAGACTTGGAGGTGTGACCTAATAGTTCCATTTATGACATAATTGTTTGACCTAATATCACATGTCTTGTGTGCTTGATCAATTTGTTTTAAATGAAAGCAAAAACGAAATAAAACACACATAATAGAAAATTGTGTCATAATCATACTGAACTTACACGTGAGGTGTGTTTTAAAAAAACAAAATATTTTTAAGTTATCATAGTGAATTAGGACAGAAAAGGACACAATGGACAGATACAAAACTTAGGGATGTTCAATACCAATCAGGTTTATCACTGATTATGAGATTTATTAATCAGATATGAAATGTCATCACACATCCAGGGGTGGATTCGGCTAAGGTGATTGTTGATAAATAACAGTCAAAATAATCGAATTTGATCTATGTAAGGTGGTAGTCGAATTGATACCTTAAAAGCTGTCACAACAAAAATTTGATACGTCATTTTCCTACAAAAATGTCGTTTCTGACGCTTACAAAAAAACGAATGACAAATTTTTTCAGTCACCTTTTTTAAGTACAAAAACACATTCTTGCGTCCGACCAAGCTTACGACATTCGAAAAAACACAAGAAAAGTAAGAATGTTACTTAAACACAGCCAATTTGATACTTTTATTAAGATATTTTATAGGAATCATTTTAAAATTTCACCATAACAACAATGAATAATTGTGACCATTATAATCTGAAATTGTTCAATCGAATTGAATTGAGTTGAATCATCTTACACAGACGGAATGAAAATGATAGTCAAATTTGACTGTCAAAAATATGATAGTCAATTATCACCTTAGCCGATTCCACCCCAAGTTTTTCTAAAATACAAACTTTATTTAAATTTGCTTCCATCCATTGAAAACGTCAAGAAAACCAAACAAAATATTTGACACCTGCCAAATTGTGCTTTGCAAAAAATAGAATATGACGTTTAAAGGTACACTTTTCAGGCAAACCAAAAACACTCTAATGAAGATATAAATCCTTCGTACGTATCACCCTTCAAAACCCATTTGTTTACATTGTTGTATTTGTAATGTGGAAGAATTCAACGAGTAAAATTGACGTTTTTTCACGCATACATAGACACATTTACTGAGTTTTTAGGGGAAATTTCATATATTAGAGGAGAAATTACACGCACACTAAGAAATACTTTATGAGGCCAGTTTCCGGTTTAGCTTGTAGGCAAACCAATATGGCTACCGAGGATTTATATCTTTACTAGAGTGTTTTTGAGGCAAACCATTTTGACGTCCCTTAATTCTCTCTCATTCTCATTTGACATATAAACGGCAGATAAAGGTAATTCCAAAATAACTTTTGCATTCAAAATTGCCGCCATTTTTTATTTAAAGGTTGATGAAAACCCAAAAACACAAAAAAAAAGAGGCTGGGATGCGACCCACAATCATAACTTCCCATCCCGTCTGTCGATTTGTCTTGCTTAAAAGTTTGTTGGTTTTCGTGTTTTGTTAAAAAAGTTGTCAGTTGAATTATTCTAAAATATTTAAAAATTACCAATAATATTTTGCATATGATCATAGATAAGAAAAAAATAATTTGACACCTGCCAAATTATTCGGAGTGTTTTTTTGACAATTTTACTATGACAGAAATGTCAAATTTGACTTTTGATTGTCTTCACAGCTTGCTCATACAATTCTGTAATCGATGTGAGTACATATTTAATGACAAAATTACGTTTTTCTATTTAGCATTGCTGCATTTTTACTATCTGTAGACTGTAAGCACTAAATTTGTTTTTTTTTTTTATTTAGAGCTGTCACAAGTTTAAATCTTCCGTTAACTCTGGGACACCCTTTATACTAAAATACATAGTTTTCTAATGTTAAAAATTAAAAACCTCAAAATAAACAAAACCGATTGTTCCTTTGTATAAATATTCTAGTAGTGAATTACTTGAACAGATTTAGTTACAATCCAATAACAAAAATGTATAGACAATACAATATCTCAAGTGTGCCAGTCGCATACCACACAAAGGCAAACCACACATGAACTAAAAATATTTGTTGAAATTTATTTTTGTTTTGTTCAATTTCAATCCGGAAGTGAGTGAAGTGGCAAGAATATGTCACAACAATAATAAACATTTCAATTTCACTCAATTATGGTTTGTCCCAAGTAAAATAAGAAAACCCCAGATACACGACGAAGTTCTGTAATTTGATTGTTTGATTTGCATTTGGGATAAGAAAAATGAACAATTTCTCAATTGGAAGTCCATTGTACTCGTAGGTATGTGGGTAGGTACATACCTAATAATTATGTGAATCCTAGGATTTTCTGTCTATTTTTAATAGGTATTGTGACTTTTCATTGGGGCAGCATGAGCTGAGTTATCTGCTTTTTTCATGAATTAGACGATGAGTTTCGTTGATGTGATTCTTTTTTAAATTCTTGCACAATAACAACCTAAAGCCAAGCTAAATTACTGGGACTTAGCTTTCGGCTGTCAAATTAAATTTGTTTAAGGATTAAATTCTAGTTCTCTACTGTTCCGTACCGTTTTAAACAATTAGTAAGTAATTAAAATAATTTTCGACCGCAGCGCCATTCGATGGATTTCTGAACCAAACCTTCAAAACAAAGTCTGACCGAAATGTCAAATGGCATAGGTAATATAGGACTTTTCAATAAGGTCGGATAGATGTTGTATGTAGATGTCGTGGAATTTGATGTGTGCCACGTATCGCCCGTCCTGCTGGAACCACATATCGTCTACCACTACGATAAAGTTTTATCATTTCAACGTGTTCAATCGTGTAACTTGCCATGATTATTTGACATAAGCAACTAAATAATAAACGAAAGATTTGACAAATGTCACCAAAACAAAATGGCCGTCACAGATAGCCAAAATCTACCCGCGCCAATTTAAAAACCCTATATAAAAAAATAGGTTAGAAGTACGAAGTTAATGTCTTAAACAAGGAAAAGTAACTATTAAAAAGCCATATTCTAACAAGATCAAAATGTAGTGGTGCAACTGCAAGTCATTTTGGTTTGTCAAAAGTCGAAATATGTCTGACATTTTCAGGTGACGTTAAAAATACTATCAAATGCCGTTGTTTAAGACATCTTACAATTGCTGAAAATTTCTTAATTAATAGATCAGCTTAAATCTGACAATCATGTGTTAGTAGATAATTTTAGATTAACTGCATTCAACTTTGTGTTGTGTTAGGCTTATTTGGATAGGTGGATTTTTAGATACCTAATTGAACGCGATGGATAGTTAAATTGAGAAAGCTAGACAAATAAATTAAATAACTTTCAGCTGTTCACAAAAAGCAGGCAAACATTTAGATTTTTATAATTATTGTAAAATACAAATTTTTAATAGATAATTTTAATAATTTACCGGATTTTTATCAAAAAAACACACAAATTTAAACCCAATTTTCAGATTCCTTGAAATTGAACCATAGGTATGTTGAATAAGCTGATATAACAGATAGGCACATATTCCAAGCATTGAGCAGGTTCAAGCCAAGTTTCGGATTGTCCACCTGTCAAAAAAAAATTTGAAATTGACTTTAAAATAAGTCAAGAAAATTCTCCCTAACTATTAAGTCAAGACTACTTATGTCAAAATGACAGTTGAACATGTTTGTTCATTATACTGAAAGCTGAACTTTATTACACAAGAATTTATTTATTTTCTGCACAATTCCATTTAGTGTTTTGTATTCCTTGTCAAATTAGAAAATAAATATACATACATACATACATATGTAAGTAATATTTCTTTTCAATACAAAATACAAGTCGTGATGGACTTGAAGCTTGCGTTTTGTAGATAATAACGTTTTTGGTTGATTTTTCCCGATTAAATGAATGTAGAGGAACTGACTATAGATGCTTTGGTCACAATTTACGTTCAAAGAATGCAGTTGACTGCAAATGAAGTCATTTATGTATGTTAACTGAAGCTCCCCGTTATTGGATAGCTTTCGATTTCATTTTTGGTAGTTGTAAGTTAATTTTGAAATTTCTGTCTAGTTCGACTGTTTTCACAATTAGTTTTCTCAATGAAAAATGAAGTACAAACATAATTTTATAAATTTCAAAAACAATGTTTGATAAAGAGCGAAAAAGAGGTCTTATACAAAAATTGAGAAAAGAAGGCAAAAGTATAATAGTAGTATATAATGCAGCTTTTATGATTCCGAATGCCTTAAAGCATAAGGAACAAACCAAATTCCGCGAAAGTAGAAAATGACCGCCCACCGTAGATGATAGGCGCATTGTGGCAAAATTCAGAAAAAGGACATAAATTTGAAAATATAAGGCTATTCGCCGGTGATATAATGGCCAATTGAGAAATGGTGAACAATTTTGTAGACAGAGCAAGTTTGTTCTTTTTGGTGGTGCTGGCTCCCGGCCATAAGTCCTTTGTCCACCAATACAGAATATCAACCAAAATATAAGACAAAACTATCAAATACTAAGGGTCAAAAATAATAGTTTGGACATATTTTTTATACTATGAGGTTGACCCCTTACATCTTATACCGAGGGTATCATGGAAAAACGTGTCTGTGTGGATATCTTAGACAGGACTATGGTGCCTTACACTGAGTATAAACAACAACCACGAACTTTAGATGATGGTTAAGGATGCCTGGGAAAACATAACAAAGAAGAGTTGCCCATGTAAGGTCGTTATAAATAGTAATTAAAATAGTTTTAAGTTTCTTATTGGGCTGGTTCAGAAAACATAAGGGACTCTATTTGTAGTCAACTGTATATTCTTTGAACGTACATTTTGACAAAGGCAACTAGTTTGTTTCATGAGTTTCAAATTCAGAGCTTTACTTCACAAACCGCTACTTTAAGCTCATAGTACAAAAACTAACAAAAACATTATTGTCTACAAAACATTCATAAGACAAGCTGCATGTCTATCACGATTTGTATTTTGTATTGAAAAGAATTATATTATTTATTTGTTTTCCAAATTGACAAGGAACCTTTGTACACAAAACATCAAATGAAGTTGTGCAGAAAATAAATAAATCATAGCGTAACAAAGTGCAGCTTTCAGTTAAATTAAAAAACATCATCAATTGTCATTGTGACATAAGTTCACTTGACTTGATAGTTAGGGAGATTTTTCTTGACTAACTTTCCAGTCAACTTTCCAATGAAGTTGCCTTAATTGGAAGACAAATTTTCGGCAGCTGGCCAATCAGATACTGGAAACTTGCCTTACTTTCAAGTCCCTTATGTCGCCTGAACCTGCCCAACGTCATTCTCTATTGGTAAAAAACTCTTACGATTGGGAGGTGCTTACCCCTCATGAATGGAAATACTCTGCAATTCTTTATAAAATGTAGGTATGTAGGTACTTATTTCCTTTTGATTTTAAGTTTTCGCTTTCGTTGCTTCAAACATTTGAATCTTATTTTCGTCTGATGTCTGCCTTAAACTCTGCCTGTTTATGTAAAGGGTGAGCAAAATACAAGTTTTTTTTTTTTAAGTGCAAAAAAAAACGAAAATTCCCAATAATTTTAGAATAGAACGGTTCAGGTGGCTGTCACTCCGATTTTCCAAGATCTTGTGGATGGTTACAGGCCCTTAAGTACTTGAACCGTTGGCGCATTAATTACATAACATAGTTCCTTCAAGGTTTAAGTCCAAAGAGGTCGAATAGCAGCCCTTTAGGCGGCCAATAACAAGATTTATGAATTCGGTGCATAACAATTCATAATAAATTGTCAATCTATTAAGTCGCATTGGCTTCACGGCAATAGCATGCAGATTTTCCGAGCGCTCACTTAGAAAATAAGTTTTCAGTATTTCCCAACGTCATTTAAGCGTAAAATGACTTATTTCAATCCGTAGAGATATTATACACACTTTCTGTCAAGATCTCGATCGAAAAACAACTGTCAGTGTCAAAGTAACCTATGGCTCCCTGAAATTACGCCATAGGAAATTACGCCAAAAAAATAAAATGGAAAAAACGCCAAAAATTCTCCATACAATTTTTTGGCTTTTTTTCCTAGGAAAAAGAATCCAAAGAGTTTGGTGTTAATTCCGGATTTTTTGGCTATTTTTTCCGAAAATTTCTTGGCGCTTTTTCCTTTTAGAATAATGAAAAAAGGCCAAAAAAATTTTGTTTGGAAAAAATGCCAAAAATTTGCTTTTGGACTTTTTTTCCAAACAAAAAAGGAAAAAACGCCAAAAAATAAACTTTTTGGCTTTTTTTCCAAATCTTAAAGGAAAAAACGCCACAAAACAAACTTTTTGGTTTTTTTTCCTAATCGAATAAGGAAAAAAAGCCAGAAAATTAACCGTTCGTTCTTACAAATCAAAAACAAAAAAGACAAAAAAGGCCACCTGTGGGTGGCCCGCTTCGCGGGATCTCAGGATTTAAACTCCACTTTTCGGGGTTCACACCCGCTCACGCAACTCCATTGCTCCGCTTAGGGTATGTAAAGTCGCCAGGCAGGCGCCAATATCAACAGCTTTTTTGAATAAAAGCACCTGTGGGTGGCCCGCTTCGCGGGTTCTCAGGATTTTAACTCCCTTTTTCGGGGTCACACCGCTCACGCAACTCCGTTGCTCCGCTTAGGGTATGTAAAGTCGCCAGGCAGGCGCCAATATCAACAGCTTTTTTGAAAGCACCTGTGGGTGGCCCGCTTCGCGGGATCTCAGTATTTAAACTCCACTTTTCGGGGTTCACACCCGCTCACGCAACTCCGTTGCTCCGCTTTGGGTATGTAAAGTCGCCAGGCAGGCGCCAATATCAACAGCTTTTTTGAATAAAAGGACCTGTGGGTGGCCCGCTTCGCGGGATCTCAGGATTTTAACTCCCTTTTTCGGGGTCACACCCGCTCACGCAACTCCGTTGCTCCGCTTAGGGTATGTAAAGTCGCCAGGCAGGCGCCAATATCAACAAATTAATTTTGGAAATTAAGCCAGAAAAAGCTCTGTTTATTCTTTTAAGGCTTAATTTCCAAAACTAATTTGGAAATTACACCAAAAAGTTTTTATTTTTTTGGCGTTTTTTCCATTTTAGTATTTTGGCTCTTTTTCCAAAAGTTTGGCGTAATTTCCACACTTTTTGGCGTATTTTCCTTTTTGTTTTTGGGCGCTTTTTCCTATTTTTTTACGACAAAATTTTTTGGGCTTTTTTTCCGAAACATTTTTTGGCGTAATTTCCTATGGCGTAATTTCAGGGAGCCGTAACCTATAATTTAAAAAAATAACTAAATGGCCCACCCTGTAAATCAAGAACTAACAGTTTGGGGTATTTTTGTCTAATTAAATTTCTGTGTAGATTCCTACCTATTTTACTCATTGTTGTTTACTTAGTACTGTATTTAAAATATTTACATAAAACATAATCTCTCCCCGACTTTGAATATTTTCCACTCAAATCCCTTCTACCCACGTTTTTTTAAGAAGAAACAAAATGTGTGGAAATAATCAAGTGTTGTTTGATTTATCAAAAAACCTTTTTATTATGCGGTTCCATCCTGCTTCCTCTCTATTTTTAGATTAAAAAATTAAATTTCTTTTGATAAACAAATTTTTGTTGTTGTTTCCACTTAACATTAATTGCAGCTGCACCAGAAAAGTCGTTTCATACAATTTGAATTTGGAATACTATTCAACATGACGTCATCAACAGCCACCGCCACCGCACCGCAATTAAACCAACCACAATAATAACAAACAATAAGATCACTTGACTCATTTATTGGCATCTCTATCACTTTCACTCTGCCTCAGCCTTTGCCTTTGCCTTACATTTTCATTACAGTAAATTCCAGAATCCAGAGATCCAAGTGCGGTCGGTGTGCTGACGCTAAGCGGTAGAGGTACCGCTACATAATTGAAATTGTACTTAGTTGTGATAGCTGGGGCAGAAGAAGAAAGGCGACAACGACGAAGCGACGAAGAAGAAGAAGAAGAAAGAAGGCAAAAGGCAACCCTTGTGCGGGGTTTGGTGCACTTTACTCATTGCCCTTATCTCAGTGCCTTACTGACCGCCCATTGATTCAAATCTTTTGTCTGCCAAGGCAGTTCGTTTATTTTTCGTGTTCCGCATTTAAAAAATTATAAAAGAAATACAAATAATTTACTTCATACAAATTAATAACCCAGCCGTACGTTTAATTGACTTTTTTGCGGACATCATCGACATCATCATTGCGCCGTTAGTCGAGTTCGGGAGTCGCCCCAAGTTCCACATTGTGGTGGCAACTGGAAGAACGCAAAAGAATCTCTGAGAACACAACCACAGCTCGAGCTCAATTGTACGGGTGGTTTTGGTTTTTTGGTTTCGGATCGGACGGACGCGGTTACGCGCGGTGCGGCAGTTTGTTCTACATTTAGCTTCTGTATTCACATCGACATCGAGTGGAGAGCCTGAGTCGGGGGTGTTTATGGGCTATTTGTCGTCGCTAATGACTTAATTCATTTCCCAGGCCCAAACTCTCGATACGAGCAAAAACGAACAAATCCAATTTATTTGCCTCTGCGGTTTGGGAGTAGAATCGCGGGCTAAAGCTGGAGAACTCACACTCTGTGGTAACATTGTCGATGACGAAGCCAACAACTATACCTACGACGACGAACAGGCCACGGACCACGGACCGAACAGCGCACAAAGTGTATTAATTAAGTCGCTAGAGAGCTGTTAATAATATTTATTAAAAAATTAGAAATAACTGTTAATTGTTTTGACCCCAACGTCTGGTATATAGTATAATACAGCGGCAGAAGCAAAATAACAACAAGTGAGAGTGGCCAGAGGTAGAGGAGGAGAGAGGCTATACAGACGAGTACATAATATTGGGTTGTTTCACAAAAGGCGTATTTTGCTTGTGGATCAGTTAATCTTTGAACTGCAGTTCGAGCAGTGCACATCTTGCACGCATCATCTTAACCAGTCCCAACTCAACATCAACCCTAAACCAAAATGGATTTCTATACAAATTATCAAAATTTCACCTACGACACCAACAGCAACAACAGCAATTTAAGTCGGGTCAGTCCAAGTGAATCGGATTCATCGAATAGCCCGCTGAAACCTCGACAGGAAGTTAATGCTCGCGAAAGATTTCGCACCCAAAGGTATGGATAAAATTATTTGTAAATTTTTAATTCAAAAGAAAGAAAAAAAGAAAACCCTTCAGTGATGTCAAAAAGTCGTGTTTCCAGTGTTAATACAGCATTCAACACTTTGAGAACATTAATTCCAACTGAACCATCGGACAGGAAGTTATCGAAAATTGAGATTCTTCGATTGGCCAAGAGTTATATAGCTCATTTGGATGCTATTGTTTTGACAGGTTGGTATAGATAGATAATAATAATCTTATGGAGTACCTAAGTCATTTAAACAGGGAGTGTTTAACATATTATTTTTATTTTCATTTATAGGAACTACAGAGAAACCATGCACTAGTCATAATCTACAAAGTCATAATTGTTCGGCTATTGAAAGTGATTCTGGAGCAAGATCGAATATTTGCACTTTTTGTGCAAAGACAATCAACGCAAGGAGTTGATGCGATCACAAATTCATAAAAGTGTACATAATATTTTTATCTAGAACTTATTAAACTTATTTTTAATAAAACCAAACAATTGAAAGTAAAATAGAATTCTTTTGTGAACTTGTGAAAACCGCTGGTATAAGTTTTAAAGCGTTTACCGTGTAAAATCTGGAAAGCAGCATACGTAACATAAGTTTTTTAGGAAAAGAAAACAATAAAACGGCAAACATTTAAAAAACTTGTTTCCTCGTATAAAAAGAAAACCTTGTACCTGAAACGCACACAAATACCTTACCTCCTCTCATTTTTGACATATAGATGTCATGAAATAAACTCTTTACAAGATATTGGGCAGGTTCAGACTACAAGGGACTTTAAAGTTAGTGTTACCAACGCCCGTGTGAACCATCATCCAACATCCGTGTGAACCATCATCCAACTTCCGTGTGAACTTGCTCTTGGTCTCCGTGAATGTTGCTCGTTTTAACTGACTCTGAACACACTCATCGTTCTGGAATGTGCGAAATTTTAAGAAGCCATTTTATATGTATTTTAAATTGCAAAAGGAAACAGAAATCACGAGCAGCAGCCACGGCAGACCAAGAGTAAGTTAAAAATTATTTTAAACAAAATGATCTCTATTAATTGTTACTTCTCTTTTTTAAATAAAGTTTTTTAAAGTCATTCGAACTAAAACAGTTGTTTGCTTTAAGGAGAATTTCTAATAAAGCTTGAGAAGCCGTATTTTCAGTCGCCAGGGAAGTCGGCGACATTCTTTAAAAAATCTTGCATTTTTTGTGCTAGAAGTGGACGCCAAGGGTTTGGCAAAACCTTAATTTGGAAGCCAGTAATTATTCGTGGCGAATATTATGCCGAAAGGATCGAACAAAAAGCCTCATGAAGGTCATGAGGGAAGCAGCTGTGGGCTATGTACAAACAAAGACACTAAGGAGATGGTCCAGTGCGACGTGTGCGACGTCTGGTACCATTTCGCTTGTGCCAAGGTTGGTGTTGACATCAGTACCAGGGAGTGGATATGTGAGGGCTGCGTTGCGAAACGGGCTGAGCCTGAAGAAATTGATGACGCTGAGGAAGCAAATCAAACGATACGCCAGCAAATAGTGACAGACAAAAAGGTATGTACTATAAAAGATAATGAATATAGTAGTGGTGGGCCATCTAATTCGCGTCGAGCAATCGCTTTGGAACTGATGCGGTTAGAGGAAGAGAGAAAGGCAGAATTAAATTATCTCAAAAAGAAATTTGAGTTGCTTGCCATGCAGGATGATTGCGAAGGTACAGAATTGAATGAGGGGGTGGCAAATGATGGTGGCTTAGGTAAGGGACTGGGTGAGGTTGTTGAGGTGAAGGAGACACTCAGTGGTAAGCAGGGTGGACAAAATCATATTAATGCTACAGCCTCTACTGGTTCGTTATACGCACCGAGTCATGAGAACCTTTACGCTCGTCAGGTTGTCTCAAGAGAGCTTCCAATCTTCAGTGGCAAGCCAGAGGAATGGCCACTCTTTTTTAGTAGCTTTCAGACATCTACTCGGATTTGTGGTTTGAGTAATGATGAAAATCTTCTTCGACTACAGCGTTCATTAAAGGGGAAAGCATTTGAGTATGTGAGTCATAGTCTCACCTTACCTGCATTAGTTCCAGAGATTATGTCAACCTTACGTATGGCTTTCGGTCGACCGGAGCACATAATAAACAATCTCTTAGCAAAAATACGTTCTACAGCACCAGTAAATCCAAATAGGCTTGACTCTTTAATTAACTTTTCTCTTGAGGTTAAAGGCATTGTTGCAACTATGGAAGCGTCCGGGTTAGTTTCATATTTAAATAATCCGCTGCTGTTACAAGATATTATAGATAAACTTCCAGTTCAAAAGCGTATTGACTGGGCTATGCATTCCGAAAATATTAATGAAGTTAATTTAAAAACTCTAAGCGACTGGCTCTTTAAATTTGCTGAAGCAGCAAGTAGGGTAATGTCTACTCCCATAACAAGTAGTTTAGATTCAGAACGGCGGAAGGTACACCGTCTTAACTTCCACGAAACCAGTTCTACCCCAAGTCAAGGTAACTCTTCATCGACTTTTAGGTGTTATGCGTGCGATGGGCCACATGGTATTATTAACTGCGAAGAATTTAGTATGCTGAATTACAATGATAAATGGAGTGTTGTCAACACCAACAAACTCTGCCGCTCTTGTTTAAGACGTCATGATGCTAAATTTTGTCGGAACCGTAGGGAGTGCCAAATTGATGGATGTGACGCAAAGCATCATCCACTGTTGCATAAATCAAATACAGCAGTTACGAAGGAATGTACTGATTATGCAGGTGTAGTTGCCATCCATAACATGCAGACATCGAAAGTCTTGTATCGAATCGTACCCATAACAATTTTTGGAAAGAACACCTCCGTAGATGTTTACGCATTTTTAGACGACGGTTCAGGCCCAACTCTTATCGAAAGAGATATTTTGTCACAAATCGGCAGTCAGGGTATAACATCGGACTTATGTCTCAGGTGGACAGACGGAACGGTACGCATCGAGACGAATTCACACCACCTTGATTTGCAGATTGCTCCAAAGGGGAACAACAAAAAACGTTATTCACTACGGAATGTGCGATCCGTTGATAAGCTTGATCTACCGTCTCAAACTCTCAAAATGTTGGAACTCACGGAGGAGTACAAACATTTGAAGGGGCTTCCAGTCGAATCTTATCAAAACGTAGTTCCAAAGGTTTTAATCGGTCTGAACAATAGAAGCTTGGCAATGCCCTTGAACCACCGAGAAGGGAAAATATATGAACCAGCCGCTACAAAAACTCGCCTAGGGTGGACAATATATGGTGAACTCGGTGGCAGTCCAAATGCACTTTCGACCGCTAAAGACTATGGTAACATGCACCTGCATATCTGTGAATGTGATGATGACGTAGCATTACAAAAGCTTATGACAGATAATATGAAGATCGAAAACGAGGGCCTTGAACTGGTGTCACGAGATATTATGAATCTAGACACGAACAACATGCTTCAAAATTGTATCAAACGTGAAGGCGACCGATTCATATCAAAACTACTTTGGAAGTCCGAAAACATAACGCTACCAAATAATGAAGCCATGGCCTACCGCAGACTATGTTGTTTCGAGAAAAGACTTCAGAAGGATCCTGATTTGAAGCAACAAGTGAATATTTATATCCAAAATATGGAAACTAAGAATTATATACGAAAGCTTCATAGAGATGAGTTGACTACCGACTACCCTCGTAAATGGCATTTACCGATATTTGCAGTCAGAAACCCGAACAAACCAAAAAAGATTAGAGTGGTATGGGATGCCGCAGCAGAATGCAATGGCGTATCCTTAAACGGGTGCATTGAAAAGGGTCCAGATCTTATGACTTCCTTGACAGACGTCCTATTCAACTTCAGAGTTGGCAAGGTAGGAATTTGTGGTGACATATGTGAAATGTTTCACAGAATAGCAGTCGATGAACATGATCAGCAATCTCAGCGTTTTCTTTGGCGAAATGGAGAAAACAATCGTCAACCAGATACATACATTTTAAAGGTTATGAGTTTCGGAGCAAGTTGCTCACCGTCAATCGCACAGAGTGTTAAGAATTTAAATGCGTTGGAATACAGTCAGCAATTCCCAAGAGCAGCAAAGTCAATCATCGAGAGACACTATGTCGACGATATGCATGATAGTGTCAATTCCATCAAGGAAGCCATCGATCTCGCCAAGGAAGTCCGAGAAATTCATAAGCACGCCAACTTTCACATTCGGAACTGGATATCGAATTCAACGGAAGTCGTTGACGCATTGGGAGAAGCTGGAACGGCATATAACTTTTGTCAAGCTGGAAAAACGGTAGAGCAAGTCATGAAGGTGGAGAAAGTACTCGGAATGTGGTGGCAGACAAACAACGACACCTTTACATTCAACTTGAAGTTTACCAAGGCAAGCGAGGAAGTTCTGCGTGGATCAAAATTGCCAACCAAAAGACAGCTTTTAAGGCTACTAATGTCCATTTTTGATCCACTTGGCATCTTGAATTTTTTCACTGTCTACATGAAAACGTTGCTACAGGACATCTGGCGAAGTGGAATCGGATGGGACGACACTATCCCTCAAGAGTTTTCAAACGCTTGGAACAGATGGCTCTCGCAACTTCAAAGGATTGAAATAGTTGAAATTCCCAGATGCTACTTTAATCTAGCAAGCAGTGATTCAAGCAAGGTGCAACTACACGTTTTCGTAGACGCAAGCGAGACGGCTTATGCAGCGGTTGCATACTTCAGAATAGCCACGGAAAATAGCACAGAGGTAGTACTTGTCTGCTCCAAGACTAAAGTGGCCCCTCTGCGACCTATATCAATACCCCGAATGGAACTTTTGGGAGCCGTATTGGGATCTCGCCTTGGGAATAGTGTAACGAAAGCCCATGAACTTAAAATCGAATCGACGCATTATTGGTCGGATTCCAAAACGGTACTACTATGGCTACGAGGAGATCCCAAAGCCTACAAGCAATTTGTCATGTTTCGTGTGGGCGAAATTCAGGAGTCAACAGATGTTTCAAGCTGGAAATATGTTCCATCTAAGCAAAATATAGCAGACTTGGCCACAAAATGGAGTCAGCAACCTGATTTTAATCCAAGTAGTCCCTGGTTTACCGGACCATCAAATCAATTACCTCCAGCTAAAGAAAGCGATGCAGAATTAAGACAAAACAATGAAATAAAACAACAACTAGCGGTGCACATTTTTGAAGAAGATCCAATTGTCAACTACCGTCGCTTTTCTAAATGGGAACGACTTTTCTCCTGTATGGCCTACGTGAATAGATTCATAAATCTCGTTTCTCGAAAGAGATTAACTGGAACATCAATCAAACAAACTCGACTCAATGCTAATCTCGATGAAGTGCCTTTCCTCACCAAAAGCGAATTACTGTGGGGACAACTAATCCTCTACCACCTTGCCCAGTCACGAACCTTTAGCTTAGAATATCGCCTTTTATCAGATAACCCTCATTTCATTTTGCCGAAGTCAAGTTCCCTTCGTTCCATGTCCCCATTTATAGATGAAGATAAGACAATCCGAATGCGAGGCCGCTTAGAAAAAATGACTTTAGTAAGTAACACAAGTAAAAATCCGATCATTATGCCTAAGGCCCACTACATTACTGCACTGATAGTCGACTGGTATCACCGAAAGTTCAAACATGCTAATCATGAAACCGTCATCAACGAAATATTTCAAACGTATCACATACCAGGTTTGCGAACACTTTTCAGAACCATTAGAAGTCAGTGTCAAACGTGCAAGGTGCAAAGGGCCAGGCCAAGCCCTCCAGAGATGGGATCCCTACCCACAGCGCGACTCTCTCCATATACTCGGCCATTTTCGTATGTTGGTGTAGATTTCTTTGGTCCATTCTTGGTCACGGTTGGGAGGCGAACAGAAAAAAGATATGGTGTTGTGTTCACATGCCTTACATGTCGGGCAATACATGTTGAGGTGGCCCATAGCCTAACAATGAATTCATGTGTCATCGTCATTCGAAATTTCATCGCCCGTAGGGGCTACCCCATACAATTCTTCAGCGACAATGGAACCAATTTAAAAGCGGCCGAAAAGGAGCTGCGAGAGGCTTATGATCAAATCAACTTCAGTGGTATTCAAACAGAGTTCACCACCCCACACACAACATGGGAGTTTATACCACCAGGAAGTCCCCACATGGGAGGTGCTTGGGAACGTATGGTTCGTTCTATCAAAACTACATTGTACCAGATAATATCCCCTGACACAAAAATGACTGATGAAAAGCTAAACAACTTGCTTGTCGAAGTTGAAAGCATAGTGAACAGTCGACCACTTACCTATTTATCACTAGACACAGCGGAACAAGAAGCCCTCACTCCAAATCACTTCTTGCTTGGTTCGTCATCTGGAAATAAGCCCCCAGGCGTGTTCGAAGAAACAGATAGATATGTCAGATCATCTTGGCGGCATTCCCAATTACTTGCTGACAAGTTCTGGAAAAGATGGGTCGCCGAAGTTTTACCTACGTTGACTCGACGAACCAACTGGTTCGACAAAACCAAACCAATCGAGGAAGGAGACGTCGTGATTATTATCGACCCTAGTCTACCCCGACTTTGCTGGCCAAAGGGAGTAGTAGTGAAAGCAGTATTAGCAAAAGATGGACAAGTACGGAGTGCCATCGTACGTACAGCAAGTGGAGAGTACCACCGTCCGGCAGCAAAGATCGCAGTTTTAGACGTACGCAGAGAAGACAAAGGCGCTGGTGTAGCTGAATAGTATTCACTCACTCCGATCGCCATACGGGGGGGGGAATGTTACCAACGCCCGTGTGAACCATCATCCAACATCCGTGTGAACCATCATCCAACTTCCGTGTGAACTTGCTCTTGGTCTCCGTGAATGTTGCTCGTTTTAACTGACTCTGAACACACTCATCGTTCTGGAATGTGCGAAATTTTAAGAAGCCATTTTATATGTATTTTAAATTGCAAAAGGAAACAGAAATCACGAGCAGCAGCCACGGCAGACCAAGAGTAAGTTAAAAATTATTTTAAACAAAATGATCTCTATTAATTGTTACTTCTCTTTTTTAAATAAAGTTTTTTAAAGTCATTCGAACTAAAACAGTTGTTTGCTTTAAGGAGAATTTCTAATAAAGCTTGAGAAGCCGTATTTTCAGTCGCCAGGGAAGTCGGCGACAGTTAGGCAAGTTTCTAGTATCTCATTGGCTGGCTGCCAAAAAATGACTGTAACTAAGGTAACTTTACTGGAAAGTTAATCAAGAAAAATCTCCCTTACTATCAAGTCAAGTCTACTTCTGTCAAAATGATAATTGATCATGTTTTTTCATTCAACTGAAAGCTGAACTTTATTACTCTATGATTTATTATTTTTCTGCACAACTCCATTTAAAGTTTTCTGTAAATAGTCATTTGTCAATTTGGAAAAAAAATACCTACCTATGTAAGTAATATTTCTTTACAATACAATTTGTGATGGACTTGTAGCATACCTGAAGAATGTTTTGTAAACAAAAATGTTTTTCGTAGTTTTTGTACTATAAACTGAAGGTAGAGGTTTGCGAAGTACAGTTCTGAATTTGAAATTCATGACACTTGAAAAACTTACTAGTTGCCTTGTTCAAAATTAACGTTCAAAGAATAAAGTTGAATGCAATTGAAGTCCCTTCTGTTGTCTGAACCTGCCCATTGACCTTTTACCTCACAGCTTATCACTTCTATAAGACTTTTGCATAGGAAAATAGGCTAAGATATACCTGTGCTGTTGAGAATGACCTTTTATTTTTATTTATTTTTGCTTATCTCACATTTAGGACAGAATTTACCTACTTCTCTGAGTTTGTCAGATATATACAACTCCACTTTCATCATCTAATTCATGAAATAAATGAATCTACTCTACAGGAAAAATTTACTCTACACATTTTGACAGTTTGTTTCTGTGGAGACAAATTTATCTTATTCGTCAAAGTTTTCCACCATTACATGACTACCCCTAATAATAAATTGATGCATTAAGCTCAAAAACTATACTTAACATTTGTGTATCATTCCTATTTACTAACTTAAACTGTAATTGCATTATTGATTTTTGAAATCTAGTGAAAATAATGTAAATATAAAAAATAACGCAACATTTAAAAGAATCTTCATGTAAAGATTATTACCAATATACTAACAAACAATTTGTTGCTTTTAAAGCACTTTTTCAAGATTTTATTATGAACTTCAGCTGAACGGGCCTAAGACAGTTAAAAATAAACGAACCTTTTTCGGCATTTTTCTTTTCAAACCAAAGCTACATACCTAATGCTCACAATTATTAAATGTTTGAATTTTATTGATTAATAATTGAAATTTGTTTCTTGTCTTAATTTCAAAATAAATTTAAATTGTTTTTCGGTTAAAAATTCAAAATTAAAATTAATAAAATTGCCTGAATACACAAATTGCCGACAATACAGTTTTAAGTGAACTGCCTTATCTTTAAGGGCTTGGTAGTTCACAAACAGTGCTGGCGACAGACACAGTATTGTCGTAGTAGTGAATTTTATGAAAATATCCGTTTTAACAAATTATTTCAGTTTTGATTACGTGATGTTATTTTTTATTGGGACTTTAAATTTCGTATTAGCTGTATTCCATGTTTTAAGTATCAGATAGACACCAGGATATCAAATTGTTGTTGTATTACGTGCTAAAAGCTAACTCATATGAATCGTTTTCAATAATAGCCGCGTTTTATTATCACCATGATCTGATCCGGATCTTGGATTTACATGCATTACAACAACACAAGATCCTGCTTTGTGTTTGGATCTCAATTTGAGATCCAAAATTTAATTCTTTTTTTCATAACAAGGAGCGCTTTATCATTGTTATTTCACATGTAAATGTTGGTATCATTGCAAACAAATTAAATAAAACCTGTATTGCCATATAAACATCTCCACGAAGCGGGACAGTTTACCTCCGCCGGTTTACCTCTGCCAGTTTACCTCCGCCGGTTTACCTCTGGACAGTTTACCTCTGCCAGTTTACCTCTGGACGGTTTACCTCCAGAGCAGGTAAAGTAGTTTGAAATGTAGCTTTTTTCTCATAGGGTGCTTCTTAAGTAATACAAAGGCCGATCTTTCTGCCTTTTAGCGTTTTATATTATAGCGCCACTCGGCCGTGAGTTTATTTATTTTTAAATACTCTTACTCATGACATTTTGTATGGTTAATTTGACGTTTTGTCTATTGAAGAAGAAGACATTTGAGCTTTGTTTGATTAAGTTGTTGATGTGATGAATGACTAACAACACGACACATGACTAAATGTCAAAAGTTTTCAATTAGAAGGTATAATAAATAATAATAATAAATAATAAACTAACATACCTGCTCTGGAGGTAAACCGTCCGGAGGTAAACTGGCGGTGGTAAACTGTCCAGAGGTAAACTGGCAGAGGTAAACTGGCGGAGGAAAACTGGCAGAGGTAAACCGGCGGAGGTAAACTGGCAGAGGTAAACCGGCGGAGGTAAACAGTCACGTACCGACATCTCCATTTGACTGAAATAAAATATTTTTTAAATAGATAGCGAGAAGCTTTATATTTATTTATTTGGTATATAATCCATGAAATAATTAGATATTTTAACAAAACCAGATTAATTGGTGAAATTAAAATAATTAAGTCAAAAAAATGTATATTTGACATAATGTATGGGTATTATTTTCCCCAAAAAAAAGAACAAAAAAAATCATTGAGCAAGATGTTCTGCTTCACATTTATTAAAAGGTCAAAAAGAATCTGGACTACATGTGAGACCAAAGCGTTCCTGGATGCTTTGAGTTTGAGAGTGCAATGGTGATTTGCAGAAACATTTTCAAAAGTTGTGCAGCTTCCATTTTTGGTATGTGTTTGTTCTTTTTTTTTGCTTCGTAATGTCACTTTTGAAAGAACGAATTTGACACTGCTACCAAACTTTAAATAACAAAAAACATGATGATCCAATGCTGTTTTATTATCATGATCTGATCCGGATCAGATCATGGTGATAAAAACGCGGCTAATATAAGACATACAACGTTCATTTGTCTATCTCCTTTTCTTTTCTTTTGATTACAGTTCACACTACCCTACCATTTAAAACACATAGCCATCTACTTGTAATAATGAAAACTATTTTGTATATGACCCAGATAGAAACCAGGATTGCAAATTTTTGTTGTATTACCTACGTGCTAAAAGATAACCCATATGTCCTTAGTGTTTAGAAGAAAAAGAAGCAAAGTATTTGGAGTTGACTTGGTTGAGAATATCAAACAATGCTGACTTTTCTGTTCAGTATGGTTTGGTTCATCACAAATCCTTCAACGCCAAGAAAAAAATACTTCCAACTTGAGAAAAATTACTTTAAAAATAAATAAATCTGTTTCCAGTTAATACGGCATTTTTAACCAAGAAATGTGTAAGTTATGAAACTCATCTCGGAAAAACAAAATTGTGAAGACAAATCTCAAATTATTATATCTACTCGTATTAATCAGCTAAATATCGACAACATTTCGTTCGACTCGGTGACACTTAACTATCGATTTGGTCACAAAATTATTTCCAGAAGTGGTCCTATAAACAAGCCCTCTGAATCGTTAAACTTTACGCCACTCGATTACATTTTATTGACCTATGCTAAGTTTCGCTTATACTGACATTCTAGCAAATCTTGAAGCATTGGTGTTTCAAAATTCAAGCCGCCATTTACAATAAACGCCAGGATTTGTTGTGAAAAAAGTATTGCTCAATTGGGAATTACACATATGCCGTAAATCGTATTAAAAAATAATTGCCATAAAATTATCTACCAGGTTATAAGAATAAAAAATTATAAAAATTATTAAATTATTATTTCTGCGTTGTATTATTTTTTTAAAATTCGCATGCTCTTAAAAACATTCGGTACTTTTTATTGTTCGAAACGTTATTGAAAAGTCACTATGGTATTTAAAAAGTTAACACCATCTATCAGAAGAGTCGTGTGGATGTTATCTGTTAGCTTCGTATGTGACAAAGAAAAATAATTCAAAATCTTCATTATTTTAGCATCTTTTGATAATTGGTTAATATTCCACAGAGTAACAACTTTTTTGCTAACTCTCTCAAATTAAATACAAAATCTTATATAAGTGATGTATTTTCTTCTTCCAATGGCATTGTTGTTGCTTAAAATTGATTCTATACCGATGGTCCAACTATTTTTATCACCGATTCTTTAATTATTGCCAATAACACAAATAGGTTTCCTTGTCAAAATAAAATGATGTAGATCCTAGTAATAGTTGTTATCTCTTTTCTTCTTGCCACAAGAATATTTGAAATTCTAAAACTAAACAACCAGGTAGAAACCAGAATTTTAAGTTGTTGTTAAAAATTAACCAAATCCCGATACGAGAACCCATATAACAGTCTTTCTCCTAATCGTATTTAAGTCGTTTAAAGTCAATCAATCACAAACTAAATAAAACGGTCTGTATTTTCTCAAAATTGTTAAAACATTTCCTTCACAAGACTTTTTGAAAAGTCAAAATGACATTTAGTTACTAAAACGGCTGGCATTAATTTTCATATTAACCAGTTTTGTCATCTTCCGATTCTAATACTAGTGTATTTTACTAATTAAATAAGCTTTTCACTATTAAAGACGTTTTAAATTCGGGATAACTCTACGTCTTCAATATTACGAGTTATTTTAACATGTGGGTGATTATACAAAAGTTGGGTAACTCGATGTCATCAACCAATATATACAAAGTCTGATTATATTTTATTGAGATTACAATTTATTTTAAAACAATGGAAAGACCTTTATTTAGTCACCCAAATTCAGTTCTTCATTTTGAATACAAGTTATAAAAAAACACAATTAGTTCTTAAAACGTCAGTCCTCTGGCATGTCACAACCCTGAAAACCAACCATTAAGTGACTGTCTATTAAACATTATCATTGATTTGAGAAAACTTATCAATTTACTACAATCTGTTATAGTTAAATATTATATACTACAACTTTCATAATGCAGTGTTCTCCACTTTATTTAAAAAAATAAGAAATTTTGTGTTCAGTTTTATTCGCCAGTTTCTTGTGTGTTATTTAAATTTAAAATTCGTGCGAAATATCGCCGACTCAACGTCAAATCCCAATTTGAATTTTAATGTTGGTAATAAAGTTAGTTGCGGGTCGCACAATTTGACGGCCACCATAACTGTACCAGAGTTTGGGTTATGTTTGTTGTCTATACACGTGCTTAGCCAGTCAACACGTCAGTTTTATGGTGAGTCGTTATTTTTTTGTTAATCTAAAGTTTTTTTTTATTTATTCGTATTAGACTTTGATTTGTTAAAATGTAGTTTGTTGATATTTGAAATTACAAAAAAAAACATTAGTCCAGATTATAATCTCAAATTTCGTCTTTTTCGTCAGTAGTGTGGCGTCATTGTTATTGTTCTTCATTTCTTGATCATTAGTACTTTTAAGATGAATATTGTTAGATTTTGTTTGTTGATTACTTTGAAATATTTAGTAAAACTATGTGAAAGTAGTAAAAGATAAGTGAATAACGGTACGTTAAATGTCAAAAGTCTGTTTTGAAAACTGATGTAGTATTACATATTAATAATTATTTTTAATTGTTATTAAGTGATTTTTAGTGATCATTATTAAATCCTAAGAGATTTTTACTAATTTGTATTCAATTTCATTATAATACTTTCAAAACTGTGTATACTCGTCAGTCCTCTGGCAGTCAAATTCTGAAATTTTTAAATATCTTACAATGTACTCAAAAAAGTGACTGGCCCGATTGGGAACAATATATTAATTAGATAAGCTATATCATATACACCCGAATTTATAGAAGTTTGATTTAAAAACTATCGTAAACAAAATATCCTCAAAAGTTACCCAACTTTTGTATAATCACCCAAATATAAACTTTATTTTAATTTTAATTTTCAGTCTAGAGCACTTAAAAATTCAGTGTCGCTTTCTATCTTCTTTTTCGTCTTTTTCATTTTTCTATCCGCTTCTTTTTCATTCTCTCGTTTAGCCCCAAAAATGATTTTGTTTGAGCGCGTTAACTGGTGGATGCGTCCAGCGGAGAATCCTGTGTTCGGCTGCGGTTTTTCGCAACAATACTTACTAGTTTAGTTTGTCATGTAAGCTTCCAAAATAATTCGATGACATGCTTGTTCAAAATGAGGATTAATTTTCACTTCTAACCACTTTTGTATATAAACCAATAACACTATTATCTGGAGACTAGTGGCTACGACGACTTTAACTTTTCCAGACTTTTTTTTAATACAACTTTGTATTTAAACTTATCTTACATTTTTGAATTAATCTTCGTATTAAGTACTCCAACACCACATTGCGATTAAGAAATATTGCTCTATGATAATACAAGCTGCGTTTTAATATCGCCAATGACCTATATAGGTTAGCTTGCGGAAATAAAAGGATGTGGATACAATACATACAACTTTCATGCAGCTATCTCTTTTTGCTTAAGTTTGTTTAGTTTTGAAAGTTTGTTTGCCTCTTTTCTTTCAACTACAGTCCATAATGTCTTACTTTTTGAAACAAAAAGTAGACATCTACCCGTCACAATGAAAACTAATTTTTAGGTTTCAGAAATTAATACGTTTTAAAAAATAACACTTAGGATAGGGGCGCACATGCAACTTTTTCGAAACCAAATAGTTCGATCGTTAGTGGCCCAAACATCGCGCGCATAAGCAACTCCGAAAGTAATCAACGAATTAAACCACTACATAGGAAACATTTATTTACCTTGACTAAATTTGTCTTCTTCTTGCACTTACAGAAAATTAATCAACGATTTAGTTGAATGTCTGCGCAACTACCTATAATGCCTTATGACACAAACTAAGGTATTGGTTTGAGGTGATCGTCTAGTTTGTGTCAATGTCAAAACACAAACTAAAAAGTTGCTCGAATGGGCGACAGAATGATTTCTGCATGTGCGCGGACTCTCATATTAGTCTATAGTGCTCAATTTAGAAACCAAACAGTTTCGAAACTAAAAGTTGCATGTGCGCGCCTAGCCTTATGGATCATAAAAAATGCGGCTACTATAGATTTTATATGCAAAGATGTCAGTTCTTCTTTTCGATAGAAGAATTCAGAATCGCAACCAGAAGCACTTTTACTTTGGAATCGATAAAAGTGTTCAATTGGAACTTGATAAGAATTTTATAAATAAAATACTATTTTACAAAAGAACAAATAATATTTATTTGTGAAAAGGTTCCTACAACTTCAAGTTTTCATTTAATAATAATAATACATTTTTTAATTGATAACAAAAAACTATTTTAATTAATGCGTATAGTTATACAATAATATATTTTATTCATTGATTTATCTAGTTTTAACAGTACTTCTTCTCCGGGTTACCAATCAAAAAAGTCATTCATCACATCAACAACTTAATCAAACAAAGCTCAAATGTCTCCTTCTTCAATAGACAAAACGTCAAACTAACCATAAAAACATTCATGAGTAAGAGTATTTAAAAAGAAATAAACTCACGGCCGAGTGGCACTAGAATATAAAACGCGAAAAAGTAGAAAGATCAACCTTTGCATTACTTAAGAAGCACCCTGTGAGCCACATTTCAAACTACCTTATCTGCTCTGGAGGTAAACTGTCCAGAGGTAAACTGGCGGTGGTAAACTGTCCAGAGGTAAACCGGCGGAGGTAAACTGGCAGAGGTAAACTGGCGGAGGTAAACTGTCAGAGGTAAACCGGCGGAGGTAAACAGTCACGTACCGTGGCTGTTATGGTATATTTCTCATCATAAAACGTAACGCAATATAAAGTGATATTTATAAAATCCTCACACCATCCCTGCTTGCACTACCTTATCATACATGCGCATTTTGTCGGCATTCTTACATATCTAAATGTTGTCACCACTGTTCAGCATGTATCCAACCAGTCTAGTTTATCGATTGTCAAAGGCCCATCATCACCGCCATTTTCAGTTTTTCGTTCGGGTGTTTTCCTTGTGCTGTGATCGTAAAGGCGAAAAATTCAACAAAAAATGGTAAAATATATTAAATTTCTATTAAAAAACTTTTATAATTATGTGTATTTTCAATTGTTAATTTAATTTAAAACAAAAAATCATAGATAAGTTAATTTATTGTGCCAAATATCAACAGTTAATTAAGCCGGGTGTCTTCTGCACAAGGCAAGGAGGCCCAGCGCCAGCAGGCATACAGCATACAGCACAAGCTGACCGACCGATACGATAACCAATTTCCACACATTTGAGCAAAGGGGAGAGAGAATTAAAGTATAAAAATGTGTCTTTGCACGTGAGAAAATTTCTCGATTCTTCTGCGTAGTAATTTAAATTATTACCCCAAATTGTATTAACTGTTAATTTATTTCAATCGCAACGGAAAACTCATTTTTTAATTCGCTTTCACTTAAAATTTTACCGTTTTTCGAGGATTAACGGGGGAATATTCTAGAAGTAAAGTAGTTCAATGCTCTTGAAAGCGTGAATCATCTCGAATGTGAGGTTAGGATTTTTTTACGTACGGTATGGCAGATGCGAAGCGAATAATGCGATGTACCCCACGCCCAAGTTCAAAAAAGTGTTTGAAATTTTTAAAGTAAAAATTTAATAAAATTTACATTTTATTGAACTTGAATGTATTTTTAAGTCACAATTTAAACAATTGATGCATTTTTCAAATAAATTTGGGTAGAATTGAGTTTATATTTGCCCAGATGGTCGCTGTCTGTCGTTTGGTCGCGATTTCCAAAGAAAGTTCCCCTTCCCTAGTTTTATACTTCCTCAAATTTTAAATTAAACAGATACACAAATTTAATGCTCTCTCGTGAAAATTTCCAATCCTAATTTTCCACACGGACGAAGAGTTTTATTTTCAACAACGTCGAAAAATACATAATTTTGTTTGTTAAATAAAATTCATTGTTTAACCACTCTCGCCAAGCATTTTGTTTGGAACGATGCCAAACGTCCATTTTGTAAAAAGGAGACAAAAATTAAAACCCAAACGCTACGCTGTTACTGCTGGCTTGCCTCTCTATGCTTCTTTTAATGCTTGTGATAGAATTATTGGTTTTAGTTTGGGTTTGTTAAGAAATGGTTGTTAACACTACGGCGGCGATGGTTAACCTTGAATTTTCTTAAGAAATTGAGTCATAGTTTTGGTAGGCAGATGGTTTTAAAATTATTTTATGAGTAATGGAAGCCCAAACCCAACATTTTCTTTCTTTTTTTTTGTCTTTCTCCATGTGGGTACAGACTGCTTCTTTACTATTTTGTTTTTGGAAATCGTTATTTTAATTCGCTTTTTCGAATGTCTTTGATTTTGGATCCTTTATTAAGTTTTGAATAAATTTATTTTTGGCTCAACTTTCCATTACCGCAGCACGAATTTGGACACGCGGTTTTTTTTTATTTGATAGATATGCACAAATAAATAATAATTATAGCAATTTTAGAGCGAGGAAACATTTATTTCTATTTTAAATTAATTTTTAAAGTTCACTTTTTTACATACAAAACACGCAAAAATGGTTGATTTTGACATTTCTTCCCTGTTTTTTGTTCAGTGTTGCTATACTTGTTTTTTTTCGTTTGGGATTTCTTTGTTTTAAGTGCTTAAATGCGAAAAGTACTTTGCAATACCCAAACTCGCACCCACCCCAAATCCTATAGTGATTCCAAGCAGAGGGGTTTGAAGGGGGCAGCATGCCCCCCCTTACATACCTAGCTCTTAGTATACCGTAGTATCAATTAAAAACAACTTGTTTTAGGCTCAAAAAACGCAATACAAAAAAAGTAGGGTTAAGTCCGAAAAAGAAAATATATTTTTTTTATGACTTAACGGTGTTTCCTCGCCTTAAAATTTAAAACATGTTCTATTGAGACCCCTACCTAACTGTACAAAAAAAATCAGAACGAAATTCGTGCTGCGGTAATCGAAAGTCGCCCCTTTAACTTTACCACTAGATTAACAAATTGTAAATTGTACTCCTTCGGCCATGTTCTTGACGAAGTTCTGAAGTACCTAAATTGAAAACTCGATATAGCAATTTATTTATAAGATTGGGAGTTTTTCTTTTTAAGCTCAGAGCAGAGAACTGAGCCTTCCAAAAAAATATCTGCTTCTTTTTTAGCTCAGCAGTACTCGTGGCATGATGGTTATGTCTGAATCACAAACACGCTTCGGCTTCGTGTGCGTTACGTAGGGCCTGCTTCGAGGTTGCTTTGAATGACATTTCTATTATTTCATCAATCAAAAGAGCAAATATTTTGTTTGTTGACATTTTTTTACAGCTCTTGAGCAAGCAGCAGGCAAAGTAAATGTTCAGAAAATTGAACTAGAGCTTCCGTTTGGAGGTCACATTACGTTCTTTTCCTTACGATTGTCAAACGAAACTTGAGGTCAAAGCTCCATTGTGTTAGTATGCATTGAATTCCTATGGCTGATCTCGTAAACGTCAGGCGAAGCCGAAGCGTGTAGGTATGTGATTCAGCCATTAGTGCGTTGGACTGCCATGCCAGAGGTCTTGGGTTGGATCCCTGCCTATGCCATCTGAAGTTTTTTTTCACGGGTACAGCCTTTGCTAGGAATTGACAAATCCTCCAAGAGTACCTAATTCTTGTCTTGAAAAGTGCTTTCTCAATTTGGCCGTTCGGATTCGGCTTAAAACTGTAGTTCTCCTCCATCCCTGACAACAGTACTCGCAAACTGGAATGGTTGAAAGTTGTAAGTCCCTTGGCCCTAGTTCTCAACGGACTGTTGCGCCACCCAATTTAATTTAATATTCAGAACTCTGGTTTATCTTTCTTTTTTCAATCAGAGCAAGCTCGGAGAGCGCTCTATAATCTCTGATAAATTTAACGAGCTAATTGAGGAAAAATCAGAGCCTTGTTTCGATTTGGTTTTGAGTGGTACCTATTTAAGAGGCAGATGGTAAATTCTGAAACTATTGACAGTTTAGTTCTCTTGTGTGTTTCATAAATTACTCGGAGCGCTTGTGCTCTGCTCAGTTCTCTCGTAGAAAAGAAAAACGCCTACCTATTCGGAATTAGATTTTGATTTATTTAGAACTCAAGCATTTTTTTTCCTTACACCTCGATTTAAAATACAAATTTAATTAATTTTTAACTAAGCTCTAACGTGATGCTTCGTATATTTATAGCACCCGCTAACATATTTTGAGACATTCTGAAGTTTGTTAGGTTAGGTTAGGTTAAAGTGGCTGTTGGTTGGGACGTCCAACACACTTAGACCAAAGTATGGTCCATTGTGATACCACATGGATCAGTTAATCAGCTTAACTCGTTGAACCAATTGGAGCTTCGAGGAGACAAGTAATGTCTGAATTTTTTTAGATCAATGGTATCGTTAAAAGTAGTAGTCTCCAAGGTGGATTCTACGTCTTTGTGATAAGGCAGGGCATGTGCACAGAAGATGAGAGATTGTCTCCTCTTCATCTTCGTCCATGCAACTCCTACAAAAATCATTTGCAGGGGCCCCAAGTCGAATAGCATGCCTTCCTATTAAGCAGTGCCCAGTCAGGACACCTACATATAACGTAGCTAATGTGCAATCTACTCAGAGAGATTAATTGTTTTGAGCGCCTGGCGCTAAGATTAGGCCAAATTAGTTTAGTCGCTGCACAGGTGGTGGTGTTATTCCACCTGAAGTTTGTTTTCTCTATGGTATCTTGCTTTAGCATGAGTTTACATATAGCTAAGGGGATACCTATGCTAGCATTGTGAGCCAGCAGAGGTAAAGTTGTTCCGCTTTTTGCAAGTTCGTCAGATTTGCATTTTCCTGGAATGTCTCTATTGCCCGGCACCCAAAAAAGGTGAATGTTGAACTGTGTAGCCATCTCCCTAAGAGATGATCGACAATTTAGGGCTGTTAGTGAGTTAGTGGAGACAGAGTCTAGGGACTTTAACGCAGCTTGGCTATCCGAGAAGATGCGTATATCATTAGTTGATATAACATTTTCTCTAAGCTAAGATAGGACTTTTATAGCCAGGATTTCAGCTTGGAACACGCTACAATGATCGGGTAGACGAAAGGAGAGACTTAAGTTTAGTCTATCTGAGTATACGCCTCCACCAACCCCATCCTCCGTTTTTGATCCGTCTGTATAGAAGTTTATAGGACCATCGTTCAAAAATGATGTATTCTCCCAAGAAGACCTGGGAGGTATAGTCACTTTGAAGCTATAGTTATTAAACTGAGGATGGGGTATGGTGTAGTCAATATTACTGTTTATAGTTCTGAACGAGTTCAAAATAGTGGTGTGGCCAATTCCATTATTGATCCACAGAGAGGAGGCTTGAAGCCGTATGGCAGTGTTAGCGGCCGTTTGCTTGCTGAAAATGTCCAGCGGTATTAGATGGAACAGAACATCTAGTGAGGCGGAGGGGGTGGAGCGAAGTGCTCCTCCCATACACAGGCAGGCTGTTCGTTGGACTTTGCTGAGTTTATCGCGATTTGTCGCTGTATCTAGCGCCGTCCACCATACCGCTACTCTATAAGTAAGGATCGGTCTTATGACCGAGATGTATAGCCAGTGTGTAATACGGGGATGTAGGCCCCATTTATTACCAATGGCCTTTTTACAGGAGAACAGGGCTACTGTGGCCTTGTTTATTCTCTCTTGAATATTAGGTTTCCAACTTAATTTCTTATCTAAAATGAGACCCAAGTATTTTGCTTGATCAGAGAATTTAAGTGGTACACCGTTTATGAGGGGAGGGTCAATGTGTGGGACTTTGTATTTCCTTGTGAAGAGGACAAGGTCGGTTTTTTGTGGGTTAACGCCTAGTCCACACCGATTAGCCCATCTGGTGAGCTTATTTAAAGTGTTTTGTAAGAGGTCCTTTAGTATATTGGGGTGTTTACCCGTTACCGCAATAGCAACATCGTCCGCATAAGCAAACACTCTGTATCCCTCTGTTTCTAGAGTAATTAGTAATTCATTTATTACTAAGTTCCAGAGGAGAGGGGATAGGACACCACCTTGTGGCGTACCTCTGCTGACACCCCTTTGTGTAGTAAAATCGCCCAGTTTTGAATTGATAATCCTGCTTATCAGCATTTGATTAATCAATTCGCTGATCGACTTATCTACCTTCAGAGATGTCAATACACGTGCAATTGCAGATGTGTCGACATTGTTAAATGCACCTTCTATGTCTAAGAAGGCAACTAAGGTGTACTCTTTATGATGGAGGGAATATTCGATTGTACGTACTATACTGTGTAGAGCCGTTTCAACTGATTTCCCTTTGTTGTAGGCGTGTTGAGCCTTTGAAAGGAGGGAATTATCAATACTTGCCCTTAAGTGGATATCAATCAAACGTTCAAAAGTTTTGAGAAGGAATGATGATAAGCTGATAGGTCTTAGGTCTTTAGGGTTAAAGTGGCTGGATTTTCCGGCTTTTGGAATAAAAACAACTTTAACTTGTCTCCAAGACATCGGGATGTATGCCAATTTAAGGCATCCCTTGAAGATGTTTTCTAGGATGGGTATTAGAAAACTTGCATTTTCTTGCAGTTCGGCTGGAATAACACCATCCGGACCAGCAGATTTATATGGCTTAAAGCTGTTAATAGCCCATTTGAGTTTTTCCCTAGTGACTAGACTGTGGGGGATGTAATATATTGTCACTATTATTAGGTGCAATGTTATTAATAATATTAGAGCTACCAGGAAAGTGAACGTCTAGTAGCAAGTTGAGCGATTCTTCGCTTGAATTGGTCCAGAGGCCAGAGGCGTTTTTCAAGCAGCTTGGCATGATGGATTTTTGGAGAGGATTTTGCGCAGCCTGGATGCTTCGGAGCAATCTTCCACGTTGCTGCAGAAGTTTCTCCAGGACGATCGATTGGTTTTCCTCAGTTCTTTTTTATAAATCTTCAGTGATTCTTTATATGAATCCCAGTCAGACATGTTTCTAGAAGCTTTCGCTCTGTTAAAGAGTTTTCTACATTCTTTTCGAAGTGGATCCAGCCCTGAGTTCCACCAGTGTGGCTTCTTTTTCCATCTTACTTGTATTAGAGGGCATGCAGTATCTAGAGCTTTGTTTAGGGCTAATGTTAGATTATTGACTTTGTCGTCAAGATCTTCAATGTTGGAGGGAGTATTAAAAAGTTCAGGTTTTACTAAACTATTTAACGTTCTCTTGTATTTTGGCCAATTTGTTCTTTTCAGATTTCGAAAGATCGGTTGGCAAGGTGGTTCATTTATAAAGTCAAACTGGATGTATCTATGATCAGAAAAGGAAAAGATCTTTAGATACCTTCCAGTTCAAAATATTATTATTAATGAAGTCGGAGACAAGAGTTATATCTAAAACTTCTTGTCGACTGAAGTTTGTTAAATAAGTAAATAAATTTGTCAGCTTTGTTTTGGTAGTTAACTTTTTGACAAATTTATTTTTATTTATAATTTAAATTTTGTTTGTGCGACCTAAGATGTTGTACTTCTTAAATGTGATTCAACAAAGTTCATAATTAATATGGAAAATGAAAACACGTGCTAGTTTTACCAAAAAAAAAAGTACCCAGTTCAAAAGTCGTGCTCCTTAATGAAACCAAATGCATGTGCTCTCCATTTTCTTTTATAAAGCCAAATTATACGATTTTTACGCCCATGTTCCTAATTTCGATCGAAAGTGAATTAAAATTCCTTTTCATTTTCACGTGAAATGAAGTTGCATGTTCTTCAATTCGATCGATTTTGAAAACTTCGAAATTGCTTCGAACGGTCAGAACTGAAGGATCATCCATTTTTATTTTATTTCTGAAGTAAAATGTTTGCTGTTTTGAAGATGGATGCAATGTTATTGGCAATTTTAAGTGAAAAAAAGAAGCATTATTCAAAGAAAAATAAGACGAATTTTGCGAGATAAATCAAATATATTGGTTTATACCTGACACAATGTAAATGTGTAAAGATAATGTAGAATTGTTCTGATAAATAAAGTAAACTCTTGATTTAATCTTTTAAGCTTTCATTGTAATTTTAGATTAAGCAAAGAGGCTTTTTTATATGTTCTAAGGGAAATAGAACCTTTTAGAATACCTTCATGGATTCCTTCAATTCAAAAAACTTGCTGCAACCCTCCGATTCCTAGCAGAAGAACGCTATCAAAGATCAATTCACAGAAATAAAAATGTTATTTGAATGCGTTCAAAAAATGGAACAAACCGAAATACAGAACATCCATTTGCATGTTCGAAAATCCAATTCACGATAATGAATAATGGAACACCCAAATTCACTTTCGCAAAGTGTATTCACAAGAAGTGAAATGCAGAACATGGGCATTAGTTTTCTTACATGAAAAATAAAAGGACTACTCATTTTGTATGAAAATCCGAGAAACATTTTTTGTCTTTTGCGGATACAAAGCGGGACTTTACAAATGTTGCATTTCCATACGGTATTTAAAGGATTTGTTGCTGCATTTTTGGGGCAAATTGCTTTCCGTCTGTAATTCGTTGGGAACTGATGGCTTGTGGCGTTTTATGGAAACAGGCACTGGACAGGAAGACACATTACTATTGAGGGAACGTCTGGAATTAGAATTTCTCTTCGCCTTTGCTGTTAATAGGGTTTCCTTCGTAGACAGTTCTGCGGAAGTCTTTTTTTTATTTAGTAAATCAAATTCTGGGTGGTGTTCCTTTTGGAGTTATTTGTTAAGCAAAAAGGCCTTTACGACAGCTTAGTCCAAAAAGTGGAAAAATTTCGATGCCACCATTTGTGGGACTTCCTGTTGTAGCATATGTACTTTTTAGTTGGTCAATTTTATCGGCGTCAGGACATGACACTTCAGTCATGTCCCCATTGCGTTCTCTACGACATACAACACCTATTTTTGTCAAGTCTCGAATCGAACTTTTATCTCTCCATTTTATAGCTGCGGCATTCGTATAGCTTACCCTTTAATCGAACTGGACTCTTGTCAAATTTTTGTCTTCTTTCAGTTTCGGCAGATATTTAAGATTCGAATGCACAGTTCTACACGCTAATATATTGTCTTTTAGTAAGTCTACCTGTAGGGCGTAGCTTTTAAAATAATTTATCAAAGAATACTCTATTATTTTTCAATTTTAAATTTTCGCCAAATTTTCGAACCATCTTGCCGCCGAGATCAGTCTGAACTATGTTTCCTATTTTTCCGGTGTATATTTCAAAATCTAAACAATATGCAGACTCCGCACACTTCACCCAAACCTTATATCCTCGCTTGATTGGCTTTTTTGGCATATACTGCTTTAGAAAGTTACGCCCTTTGAATTTGACCATACTTTCATCTATAACAATGTTTTTTGAGTTGTAAAAGTTTTGATCAAAATTTCGTTTTAGAATGTCTAACATTGGCCTTACTTTATAGAGTTTGCCAAAACTAGCATTGGTTCTATTAGGCAAACTCTCGTTGAAGATTGATAGGTATGTGTGTCACCAAGCACCATCATAGCTGGAGGCCCATCATTGCACTCGTCGTCTAAACTACAAACACTTTCATCATCTGATGGAATATCTTCTAGAACAAAGTCAGCCATATCACCTTCACTCAGAACACGTGGCATTCTGCAAATGTAACATTCAATTCCGTTGAAGACATTATTGAAATAATATCCATTAAAAGACATTATTGAAATGGTATCCATATCATCCAACTCAGGCCACAAGAAGTTGAAACACTAAAATCATAACACCAGAAGCACTCTTACCTTTTTTTTTTACAGATTTTCAAAACTTAACATTGACAAAAATCACACTGAACGTGTTTTGTAAAAAAATCTTATAGCTCATCTGCTGCGTTTCATTTGCAGAGATCCCGCAACGTACAACGAAAACATACCAAAGTACACATATAAATTAGAATTTTACCGTTAGGTGAGATTGAAATATATTTTAAATACCCGCGAATAGGTGGTTAGTAAACTAATCACCAGATCTGAAAGAGTTAAAGTTGTCTGTATGTGTTCTACTTTTGTTTTGTGAATGAAATGATTCATATTTAAATAAGGTGTGCTTTAGAAGCTCTTTACTCCATTTACAGTTTGTCACTGACTTTTAAGGTCAAATTTTAAAAAGGTTCCGCCAAATAACTTATTTTTTTTTTTTTGAAAATGCTATAAAAACATCGGATGTAGTTTCTGCTGTGTGGCACATAGCCCCGTCCTGTTAAAACCAAATGTTGCCAATATCCTCTTCCTCCTTTTGTGAACAAAAACTCGTTCAACATGGCCCGATAACGATGGCCATTGACTGTAACGGCCACTCCTTGCTCATTTTCAAAGAAAAATGACCCAATTATGCCTCTGGACCAAAATCCGCAACAAATTGTGACTCGTTTTGGGTGTATCGGGTTTTCAATGTATGAGTGCGGGTTTTCTGTGCTCCAAATGCAACAATTTTGCATGTTTACTTACCCTCCATGATTAAAATGAGCTTCACCAGAAAAGATGATTTTTTTTGGCAAAATCTTCTCTAAGCGTTGTTCAAGCGTATACACAACAATATTCGTTCAGCGGAAGGATAAAACTTATTATCTGTCAAATCAGACATGAGCTAAGTGTTACCATTCATGAAATACCTAAGAACTAGTTGGAAAAAAAAAGTTAGATGGCGGACCCTATACTTTTAATCCTTTCAGCTTGATATTTGATGTGAGAAGTTGTTTTGTATACAATATTTTATACAGATGATAATTAAGATCTTATTCAAAAGTATTCAGATGTGGCTTTGTTGTGTATTACTTGACGCACGCGTCCTCACCTTGGTAGGGTCTGTACCCTCTGTGGCACGTTCTTGAAAAGAACTCTTAGCCATGATAATTCTTTATTTTACCAATCAAAAATGCAACATAATATTTGTTAAATCCGCCACACCTTGTATAATATAGCCCTTTACTATAAACTGAATATAAAGTTCGATTTTAAAATAAAAAAATTCGCAACTCCATTTTATGTTTACTTTAAAAAGTTAATAGTTAGGGAATTGAACGTCGAAGTCCATCTTTACAAATATTCTAAAAAAAAAAGTCAATAAAGGCTCTTAGAGCTCTTTTTTTTTAGAGCCCTATCAATTATGTGTGTGATAACATGATTCGCACATTCGAAAGGTCCTGTTTTCGGTGATTATCGCATAAATGAAATGAAAATTAATGAATTTGACCGATGGCATCGATTATGCTGTCTTTGAGAGCTTGCAGCTTATCCTCATAGCATTTTAACTTGAGAAAAAAGAAAAAGTTTAAAGGGGTTATATCCACACGATCTTTGTGGCCAATTCATGTCGCCCGATAACAATGCCAGTAGTTTGTGTTTGTTTGTGTCTTGAGCTACATATGTGGGACGTAGCGTCATCCTGTTGAAACTATACACTGCCGGTCATAAGGTTAGAAGCAGGCATTTTTGAGAAGTAAAATCGTCATTTCTCCCGTTACATGATGGATTAGAAAAAACCAACTATGGTAAATGAGGGACTATTTTGTTAACAACAAAATATAAAATTTGGGTAAAGGAGAGATTTAGCTAACGTAACTTTTGTGGAAAATTGTTAATTGAGTCAAGAATATGCGAAAATAAATCGGGTCATTAGATTAGAAGCACATGAAATAAATGGAAATAAAATGCAAGTATTTGTATTTTGTTATGTTTTTTAGTATTCATTAGGTTTTTAATAATGTGTGCTACCACCAGCCTTTAAAATAACTTAAAAAATTCCACCTTTTAAGGATTTATAAAGAGATTCCAATTAGACCAAAGAAATCTCACTCCAGGCCAATTTGATACCATGAATAAGCGCTTCCTTGTCACCGTATTGCTTTCCTCCCTCATGTACCTTACGTGTAAGATTGCCCCACACATTTTTAAATATGTTAAGGTTCGAGGAATATGGTGGCCAAGGCAGCAAGTGGAAGTTTTGGTTTGCAATAAGGGATTTTACCTCTAGGGCGCTAATATTGGGGAATACTGATTCCAGGAAGGCTTTTTAAGTTTTCCTAGTCATTTGGTATCTTGGACTACCAAGTTTATAGCACCATGCAATAAAATTGAGCTCCATACGATAACGCCTCCATTTTTTGATATGGTGACGGTTTAAAAACCACTACTCTTTCCTCAGGTGATGGAAATAATAATAATAACCATCTGGCCCATCTAGGTTAAATTTTTTGTCGGAAAAAAATTACCATCCGCCAATCATTTGCGGTCATTCCATTTTGCACATCCCAGCTCATGTGATCTTTCTCGAAACACAAGCGTTGCTTCTTCCTTGCGTCATTAATTGGTGGGTTTTTCTTAAGCTTCAGGTGCTTTGAGTGTTTAGCATGGCGAATCGTGTATTTAACAGTGGATAAGCTGGACTTAACATTAGCTTTCTCCCTAGTTTTAGCCGCCGATAAAGCTGAATTTGACGCTATTCTAAGGATACTTCGCGTTTCGCGAAGTCTTAAGGCAGAGGAAGTGTTTTTTTTTTTTAATAATTTTTCGAGTAAGACGATGGTTTTTTAAATAATTGCGACACAATGAACACTTAGATTTTTTGTATGGGCTATAGCAAAGCATTTAGAGCAATAACCATCTATTGTTGTCCTTTCCTCCACTGTAAAACATTTTTTGTTGCCCATTTCTGTTAACACTCAACCAAGAACAATTCATTTATAAATTTTACCGTTTTTCCGAAACAAAAATGTACGCACTTCACAAAACAACGCCGATTTATTCACTGCTTCTAATCTAATGACCCGATTTATTTTCGCATATTCTTGACTCAATTAACAATTTGCCATGAAAGTTCCGTTAGCTAAATCTGTCCTTTACCCAAATTTTATATTTTGTTGTTAACAAAATAGTCCCTCAAATACCATAGTTGTTTTTTTCTAATCCATCATGTAACGGGAGAAATGACGATTTTACTTCTAGAAAATGCCTGCTTCTAAACTTATGACCGACAGTGTATGTTTTCGGTATCCATATCATCCAAATTAGACCCTAAGAAGTTGGTGATCATCGTCCTATAGCGATCACTGTTGAAGCTGATGGCCTGGTCAGCATCATCAAGAAGTACGGACCGATACGCTTCCAAACCCAAAATCAACACGAAACAGTAACTTAAATCGAGATGAATTGGCACCTCGTGAATCTCACGTGGATCGTGGTATCGTAACAAATCCGTAAATATTGCTTACTCACACATTCATCCAAAAATGAGCCTCATTGCTAAAGATGATTGGGATCAACTTCCAACTCCACCAAAATGAAATCAGTGAACACACGAATACATCCATTTTTATAAAAAAAAAGTTGTATCATTTCCACGTGTTGCTGGGATCTGTAACTTTGCAAAACGATTTGACTTTGGTGACCAAAAGAAGATAAAAGATACCAATATGGTCATCAGCATCAAGTTGACAAAACTTTCCACATTTTCTTTCTGAAATTTTACTTTATGTAATTTATTGTTCTCTAAACAACGATTTTTCGTATCGTCTAAAGAAGTACTACAATTCAATGTAAGAGGAAACCATTTTTCATCAAGATATTGCTAGGTTCCACGCTTTCAAAAAAAGCATTAAATTTTCTTCAAAAATATTTAAAAGTTAGACATCTAGCATACAAAATATGTTAAGGATATTTTTCAAATCATTTTCTTTTCTATGATTTTGCAGGAGATGTCACTTAATCCCGTTCGCATGCTTAAAAATGATGCACAGGAGGAAAAAGCCGAAATGGCGAGGTTATCCTCGTTCATTGGAGCGATAGCTATTGGTGATTTGGTCAAGAGTACCCTCGGACCAAAGGGTATGGACAAAATTCTCGTCTCGCACGGCCGCAATGCCGGACAAGTCGAGGTGACCAATGATGGTGCGACCATTCTGAGGGCTGTCGGTGTTGATAATGCCGCTGCTAAGATTTTGGTCGACATGTCCAGGGTACAAGATCAAGAAGTCGGTGATGGTACCACATCAGTGACAGTCTTCGCAGCCGAGCTCATTCGTGAGGCTGAGAAATTGGTTGAACAGAAACTCCACCCGCAGATCATTATCGCTGGATGGCGAATTGCCACGAAAGTTGCCCGCGAAGCATTGACAAATGTCTCATTGGACAATTCAGCTGACAATGAGAAATTCAAGGAGGATCTCCTGAATATTGCTCGTACTACTTTGAGCTCCAAGATCTTGCATCAGCACAAAGAGTTCTTTGCTAAGTTGGCTGTGGATGCTGTGCTGAGGCTTAAGGGCTCAGGAGAGTTGCATGCCATTCAGATTATCAAGAAGACTGGTGGAACTCTGGAGGACTCGTTCTTGGACGAGGGATTCCTGTTGGACAAGAAACCCGGTGTACATCAACCCCAGAAGGTGAGATTTTTTTTTAGTTCAAAGATGCGAGAAGGCAGCTTATTTAATTTCTATTCCAGTTTCAGCAAACGAACCTAGAACCTTTTACGAAACGCGTCAAAACGGTTGTGAATTATGTGGGATTGAAACTCATATCACAGCCATTTTGACGAGTTTTGTAAAGAGTAATACAACAGTAAAATAAATAAATATTTTTATTTTCCTTTACATTACATTTAACGGCATTTTTTTGAAGATAGTTTTTAATAAAAATTGACAAAGTTCTACACAAAAATTCGTAGGTAGAAAATGCCAAGATCCTCATTGCCAACACTCCCATGGACACTGACAAAATCAAGGTATTTGGAAGCTCAATCAAGGTTGATTCGTTGGCGAAGATCGCCGATTTGGAGCTGGCCGAGAAGGAGAAGATGCGCGACAAGGTTAACAAGATCCTCACACACAAGTGCAACGTCTTCATCAACCGTCAACTGATCTACAACTACCCAGAACAGCTTTTCGCCGATGCCGGAGTCATGGCCATTGAACACGCCGATTTCGATGGAATCGAGCGCTTGGCCTTGGTGACTGGTGGAGAGATCGTGTCAACCTTTGACCAGCCCTCGTTGGTGAAGTTGGGTGAATGTGATTTAATCGAGCAGGTGATGATTGGAGAAGACACACTTCTTCGCTTCAGTGGAGTCAAACTCGGCGAGGCGTGTACTATTGTGATTCGTGGTGCTACTCAGCAGATCATTGATGAAGCTGACCGTTCCTTGCACGACGCTCTGTGTGTGTTGGCCGCTACCGTCAAGGAGTCAAGAATTGTTCACGGAGGTGGTGCCTCGGAGGCGCTAATGGCCAATGCAGTATTCAAGAAGGCCGCTGAAACCGCTGGCAAGGAAGCTATCGCAATGGAAGCATTTGCAAGTAAGAGGATTTTTTGGTCTTGTTGCTTTTCTTTTATTTATTTTGCTTTTTCTTCTTAGGGGCACTCCTTTCTCTGCCTACTGCTATCGCTGACAACGCTGGTTACGATTCTGCTCAATTGTTGTCCGAGTTGCGTGCAGCGCACGCTCAAGGCAACCACACAGCCGGTCTGGACATGGAGAACGGAAAGATCGCCGATATGAAGGAGTTGGGCATCACAGAATCGTTTGCCGTCAAACGACAGGTTCTGTTGTCCGCTGCCGAAGCCGCTGAGATGATCCTGCGAGTGGACAACATCATCAGATGTGCTCCTCGCAGACGTGTTCCCGATCGTGGATATTGTTGAACATTTTTATTTTAACAAAAACAATCAAGTTTTTATGTTTCTTAATATTAATAAATTAATACTAACGCGCCTAGTAGTTAACACACATTTTTCTAGTTTTTTGTTTCTCATTTTTGTACTATGCA
The DNA here is from genome assembly GCA_920104205.1 of Eupeodes latifasciatus. NCBI lineage: Eukaryota > Metazoa > Arthropoda > Insecta > Diptera > Syrphidae > Eupeodes > Eupeodes latifasciatus. Next base: position 23,042,041 of record OV049926.1, on the reverse strand, counting down.
TTTATAATATTCCAATTGGAACGCTGTTTTATTTTGTTTGTGGTAGAGAAGAAAGACAAAGACGGATTTATTTATGTTCGCGCGAAATATAAACGAACTCACTATACATTTTATACTAAAAAACACAACAAAGATTAAAATGGTAAAATTATTTTATTAACTCACCAAAATATGAAAACATGCGAAATAAAAAAAAAATAAGAACGATGTTACATTCACAATTTTTAAATGTTGTTTTATTTAAACGACGAAGATATGGCATAAGAGTCAATGAATTCAAAACAAATGAGCATATTTGTCTACAATTCGAATAACTAGCGATTGTAATCTATATGGCACTTGACAGGTTTGAAATATACAGAGGGGTCTAGGGTCTAGCGATTCCAAGGGAGGTTAGAGATATCAAGGGAGGTCTAGAAATATCAAGGGAGGTCTAGAAGATTCCAAGGGAGGTTTAGAAATATCAAGGGAGGTCTAGAGATTCCAAGGGAGGTCTAAAAATATCAAGGGAGGTTTAGAAATATCAAGGGAGGTCTAGAGATATCAAGCGAGGTCTAGAAATATCAAGGGAGGACTAGAAATATCAAGGGAGGTCTAGAAATATCAAGGGAGGTCTAGAAATATCAAGGGAGGTCTAGAAATATCAAGGGAGGTCTAGAGATTCCAAGGGAGGGAGGTCTAGAAATATCAAGGGAGGTCTAAAAGATTCCAAGGGAGGTCTAGAGATTCTGACGGAGGTCTAGAGATTCCAAGGGAGGTCTAGAGATTCCAAGGGAGGTCTAGAAATATGAAGGGAGGTCTAGAGATTCCAAGGGATGTCTAGAAATATCAAGGGAGGTCTAGAAGATTCCAAGGGAGGTTTAGAAATATTAAGGGAGGTCTAGAGATTCCAAGGGAGGTCTAAAAATATCAAGGGAGGTTTAGAAATATCAAGGTAGGTCTAGATATATTTAGCGAGGTTTAGAAATATCAAGGGAGGTCTAAAAATATCAAGGGAGGTCTAGAAGATTCCAAGGGAGGTTTAGATATATTAAGGGAGGTCTAGAGATTCCAAGGGAGGTCTAAAAATATCAAGGGAGGTTTAGAAATATCAAGGGAGGTCTAGAAATATTTAGCGAGGTTTAGAAATATCAAGGGAGGTCTAGAAATGTTTAGAGAGGTTTATAAATATCAAGGTAGGTCTAGAAATATCAAGGGAGGCTTAGAAATATCAAGGGAGGTCTAGAGTTTCCAGGGGAGGTCTAGAAATATCAAGGGAGGTTTAGAAATATCAAGGGAGGTTTAGAAATATCAAGGGAGGTCTAGAGATTCCAAGGGAGGTCTAGAGATTCCAAGGGAGGTCTAGAGATTCCAAGGGAGGTCTAGAAATATCAAGGGAGGTCTAGAGATTCCAAGGGAGGTTTAGAAATATCAAGGGAGGTCTAGAAATATCAAGGGAGGTTTAGAAATATCGAGGGAGGTCTAGAAATATCAAGGGAGGTCTAGAAATATCAAAGGAGGTCTAGAGATTCCAAGGGAGGTTTAGAAATATCAAGGGAGGTCTAGAGATTCCAAGGGAGGTTAAGAAATATTAAGGGAGGTCTAGAGATTCCAAGGGAGGTTTAAAAATTTTAAGGGAGGTCTAGAGATTCCAAGGGAGGGAGGTCTAGAAATATCAAGGGAGGTCTAAAAGATTCCAAGGGAGGTCTAGAGATTCTGACGGAGGTCTAGAGATTCCAAGGGAGGTCTAGAGATTCCAAGGGAGGTCTAGAAATATGAAGGGAGGTCTAGAGATTCCAAGGGATGTCTAGAAATATCAAGGGAGGTCTAAAAATATCAAGGGAGGTCTAGAAGATTCCAAGGGAGGTTTAGAAATATTAAGGGAGGTCTAGAGATTCCAAGGGAGGTCTAAAAATATCAAGGGAGGTTTAGAAATATCAAGGTAGGTCTAGATATATTTAGCGAGGTTTAGAAATATCAAGGGAGGTCTAAAAATATCAAGGGAGGTCTAGAAGATTCCAAGGGAGGTTTAGATATATTAAGGGAGGTCTAGAGATTCCAAGGGAGGTCTAAAAATATCAAGGGAGGTTTAGAAATATCAAGGGAGGTCTAGAAATATTTAGCGAGGTTTAGAAATATCAAGGGAGGTCTAGAAATGTTTAGAGAGGTTTATAAATATCAAGGTAGGTCTAGAAATATCAAGGGAGGCTTAGAAATATCAAGGGAGGTCTAGAGTTTCCAGGGGAGGTCTAGAAATATCAAGGGAGGTTTAGAAATATCAAGGGAGGTTTAGAAATATCAAGGGAGGTCTAGAGATTCCAAGGGAGGTCTAGAGATTCCAAGGGAGGTCTAGAGATTCCAAGGGAGGTCTAGAAATATCAAGGGAGGTCTAGAGATTCCAAGGGAGGTTTAGAAATATCAAGGGAGGTCTAGAAATATCAAGGGAGGTTTAGAAATATCGAGGGAGGTCTAGAAATATCAAGGGAGGTCTAGAAATATCAAAGGAGGTCTAGAGATTCCAAGGGAGGTTTAGAAATATCAAGGGAGGTCTAGAGATTCCAAGGGAGGTTAAGAAATATTAAGGGAGGTCTAGAGATTCCAAGGGAGGTTTAGAAATATTAAGGGAGGTCTAGAAATATTAAAGGAGGTCTAGATATTCCAAGGGAGGTCTAGAAATATCAAGGGAGGTCTAGAGATTCCAAGGGAGGTTTAAAAATATCAAGGGAGGTCTAGAGATTCGAAGGGAGGTCTAGAAATATCAAGGGAGGTCTAGAGATTCCAAGGGAGGTTTAGAAATATCAAGGGAGGTCTAGATATTCCAAGGGAGGGAGGTCTAGAAATATCAAGGGAGGTCTAGAGATTACAAGGGAGGTCTAGAAATATCAAGGGAGGTCTAGAGATTCCAAGGGAGGTTTAGAAATATATGGGAGGTCTAGAGATTCCAAGGGAGGTTTAGAAATATCAAAGGAGGTTTAGAAATATCAAGGTAGGTCTAGATATATTTAGCGAGGTTTAGAAATATCAAGGGAGGTCTAAAAATATGAAGGGAGGTCTAGAAGATTCCAAGGGAGGTTTAGATATATTAAGGGAGGTCTAGAGATTCCAAGGGAGGTCTAAAAATATCAAGGGAGGTTTAGAAATATCAAGGGAGGTTTAGAAATATCAAGGGAGGTCTAGAGATTCCAAGGGAGGTCTAGAGATTCCAAGGGAGGTCTAGAGATTCCAAGGGAGGTCTAGAAATATCAAGGGAGGTCTAGAGATTCCAAGGGAGGTCTAAAAATATCAAGGGAGGTCTAAAAATATCAAGGGAGGTCTAGAGATTCCAAGGGAGGTCTAGAAATATCAAGGGAGGTCTAGAGATTCCAAGGGAGGTCTAGAAATATTAAGGGAGGTTTAGAAATATCAATGGTCTAGAGATTCCAAGGGAGCTCTAGAGATTCCAAGGGAGGTTTAGAAATATCAAGGGAGGTCTAGAAATATCAAGGGAGGTCTAGAGATTCCAAGGGAGGTCTAGAAATATTAAGGGAGGTTTAGAAATATCAATGGTCTAGAGATTCCAAGGGAGCTCTAGAGATTCCAAGGGAGGTTTAGAAATATCAAGGGAGGTCTAGAGATTCCAAGGGAGGTTTAGAAATATTAAGGGAGGTCTAGAAATATTAAAGGAGGTCTAGATATTCCAAGGGAGGTCTAGAAATATCAAGGGAGGTCTAGAGATTCCAATGGAGGTCTAAAAATATCAAGGGAGGTCTAAAAATATCAAAGGAGGTCTAGAGATTCCAAGGGAGGTTTAGAAATATCAAGGGAGGTCTAGAAATATTAAGGGAGGTCTAGAGATTCCAAGGGAGGTCTAGAAATATCAAGGGAGGTCTAGAAATATCAAGGGAGGTCCAGAAATATCAAAGGAGGTCTAGAGATTCCAAGGGAGGTTTAGAAATATCAAGGGAGGTCTAGAAATATTAAGGGAGGTCTAGAGATTCCAAGGGAGGTCTAGAAATATCAAGGGAGGTCTAAAAATATCAAGGGAGGTCTAGAAATATCAAGGGAGGTCTAAAAATATCAAGGGAGGTCTAGAAGATTCCAAGGGAGGTTTAGAAATATTAAGGGACGTCTAGAGGTTCTAAGGGAGGTTTAGAAATATCAAGGGAGGTTTAGAGATTCCAAGGGAGGTCTAGAAATATCAAGGGAGGTCTAGAGATTCCAAGGGAGGTCTAGAAATATTAAGGGAGGTTTAGAAATATCAATGGTCTAGAGATTCCAAGGGAGCTCTAGAGATTCCAAGGGAGGTTTAGAAATATCAAGGGAGGTCTAGAGATTCCAAGGGAGGTTTAGAAATATTAAGGGAGGTCTAGAAATATTAAAGGAGGTCTAGATATTCCAAGGGAGGTCTAGAAATATCAAGGGAGGTCTAGAGATTCCAAGGGAGGTTTAGAAATATCAAGGGAGGTCTAGAGATTCGAAGGGAGGTCTAGAAATATCAAGGGAGGTCTAGAGATTCCAAGGGAGGTTTAGAAATATCAAGGGAGGTCTAGATATTCCAAGGGAGGTCTAGAAATATCAAGGGAGGTCTAGAGATTCCAAGGGAGGTTTAGAAATATATGGGAGGTCTAGAGATTCCAAGGGAGGTTTAGAAATATCAAAGGAGGTCTAGAAATATTAAGGGAGGTCTAGAGATTCCAAGGGAGGTCTAGAAATATCAAGGGAGGTCTAAAAATATCAAGGGAGGTCTAGAAATATTAAGGGAGGTCTAAAGATTCCAAGGGAGGTTTAGAAATATCAAGGGAGGTCTAGAAATATTAAGGGAGGTCTAAAGATTCCAAGGGAGGTTTAGAAATATCAAGGGAGGTCTAGAGATTCCAAGGGAGGTCTAGAAATATCAAGGGAGGTCTAGAGATTCCAAGGGAGGTTTAGAAATATCAAGGGAGGTCTAGAAATATTAAGGGAGGTCTAGAGATTCCAAGGGAGGTCTAGAAATATCAAGGGAGGTCTAAAAATATCAAGGGAGGTCTAGAAATATCAAGGGAGGTCTAAAAATTACAAGGGAGGTCTAGAAGATTCCAAGGGAGGTTTAGAAATATTAAGGGACGTCTAGAGGTTCTAAGGGAGGTTTAGAAATATCATGGGAGGTCTAGAGATTCCAAGGGAGGTCTAGAAATATCAAGGGAGGTCTAGAGATTCCAAGGGAGGTCTAGAAATATCAAGGGAGGTCTAGAGATTCCAAGGGAGGTCTAGAAATATCAAGGGAGGTTTAGAAATATCGAGGGAGGTCTAGAAATATCAAGGGAGGTCCAGAAATATCAAAGGAGGTCTAGAGATTCCAAGGGAGGTTTAGAAATATCAAGGGAGGTCTAGAAATATCAAGGGATGTCTAGAGATTCCAAGGGAGGTCTAGAAATATTAAGGGAGGTTTAGAAATATCAATGGTCTAGAGATTCCAAGGGAGCTCTAGAGATTCCAAGGGAGGTTTAGAAATATCAAGGGAGGTCTAGAGATTCCAAGGGAGGTTTAGAAATATTAAGGGAGGTCTAGAAATATTAAAGGAGGTCTAGAGATTCCAAGGGAGGTCTAGAAATATCAAGGGAGGTCTAGAAATATTAAGGGAGGTCTAGAGAATCCAAGGGAGGTCTAAAAATATCAAGGGAGGTCTAGAGATTTCAAGGGAGGTCTAGAAATATCAATGGAGGTCTAGAAATATTGAGGGAGGTCTAGAAATATCAAAGGAGGTCTAGAGATTCCAAGGGAGGTTTAGAAATATCAAGGGAGGTCTAGAAATATTAAGGGAGGTCTAGAGATTCCAAGGGAGGTCTAGAAATATCAAGGGAGGTCTAAAAATATCAAGGGAGGTCTAGAAATATCAAGGGAGGTCTAAAAATATCAAGGGAGGTCTAGAAGATTCCAAGGGAGGTTTAGAAATATTAAGGGACGTCTAGAGGTTCTAAGGGAGGTTTAGAAATATCATGGGAGGTCTAGAGATTCCAAGGGAGGTCTAGAAATATCAAGGGATGTCTAGAGATTCCAAGGGAGGTCTAGAAATATTAAGGGAGGTTTAGAAATATCAATGGTCTAGAGATTCCAAGGGAGGTCTAGAAATATCAAGGGAGGTCTAAAAATATCAAGGGAGGTCTAGAAGATTCCAAGGGAGGTTTAGAAATATTAAGGGACGTCTAGAGGTTCTAAGGGAGGTTTAGAAATATCATGGGAGGTCTAGAGATTCCAAGGGAGGTCTAGAAATATCAAGGGATGTCTAGAGATTCCAAGGGAGGTCTAGAAATATTAAGGGAGGTTTAGAAATATCAATGGTCTAGAGATTCCAAGGGAGCTCTAGAGATTCCAAGGGAGGTTTAGAAATATCAAGGGAGGTCTAGAGATTCCAAGGGAGGTTTAGAAATATTAAGGGAGGTCTAGAAATATTAAAGGAGGTCTAGAGATTCCAAGGGAGGTCTAGAAATATCAAGGGAGGTCTAGAAATATTAAGGGAGGTCTAGAGATTCCAAGGGAGGTCTAAAAATATCAAGGGAGGTCTAGAGATTTCAAGGGAGGTCTAGAAATATCAATGGAGGTCTAGAAATATTAAGGGAGGTCTAGAAATATTTAGGGAGGTTTAGAAATATTAAGGGAGGTCTAGAGATTCCAAGGGAGGTTTAGAAATATTAAGGGAGGTCTAGAAATATTAAGGGAGGTCTAGAGATTCCAAGGGAGGTCTAGAAATATCAAGGGAGGTTTAGAAATATCGAGGGAGGTCTAGAAATATCAAGGGAGGTCTAGAGATTCCAAGGGAGGTTTAGAAATATCAAGGGAGGTCTAGAGATTCCAAGGGAGGTTTAGAAATATTAAGGGAGGTCTAGAGATTCCAAGGGAGATTTAGAAATATTAAGGGAGGTCTAGAAATATTAAGGGAGGTCTAGAGATTCCAAGGGAGGTCTAGAAATATCAAGGGAGGTCTAGAGATTCTAAGGGAGGTTTAGAAATATCAAGGGAGGTCTAGAAATATCAAGGGAGGTCTAGAAATATCAAGGGAGGTCTTGAGATTCCAAGGGAGGTCTAGAAATATTAAGGGAGGTCTAGAAATATTTAGGGAGGTTTAGAAATATCGAGGGAGGTCTATAAATATTAAGGGAGGTTTAGAAATATCAAGGGAGGTCTAGAGATTCCAAGGGAGGTTTAGAAATATCAAGGGAGGTCTAGAGATTCCAAGGGAGGTTTAGAAATATTAAGGGAGGTCTAGAAATATCAAGGGAGGTCTAGAGATTCTAAGGGAGGTTTAGAAATATCAAGGGAGGTCTAGAGATTCCAAGGGAGGTCTAGAAATATCAAGGGAGGTCTAGAGATTCCAAGAGAGGTTTAGAAATATCAAGGGAAGTCTAGAGATTCCAAGGGAGGTCTAAAAATATCAAGGGAGGTTTAGAAATATCAAGGGAGGTCTAGAAATATCAAGGGAGGTCTAGAGATTCCAAGGGAGGTCTAGAAATGTCAATGGAGGTCTAGAGATATCAAGGGAGGTCTAGAAATATCAAGGGAGGTCTAGAAATATCAAGGGAGGTCTAGAAATATCAAGGGAGGTCTAGAAATATCAAGGGAGGTCTAGAGATTCCAAGGGAGGGAGGTCTAGAAATATCAAGGGAGGTCTAGAGATTCCAAGGGAGGTCTAGTAATATCAAGGGAGGTCTAGAGATTCCAAGGGAGGGAGGTCTAGAAATATCAAGGGAGGTCTAGAGATTCCAAGGGAGGTCTAGAAATATCAAGGGAGGTCTAGAGATTCCAAGGGAGGGAGGTCTAGAAATATCAAGGGAGGTCTAGAGATTCCAAGGGAGGTCTAGAAATATCAAGGGAGGTCTAGAGATTCCAAGGGAGGTTTAGAAATATCAAGGAGGTCTAGAAATATTAAGGGAGGTCTAGAGATTCCAAGGGAGGTCTAGAAATATCAAGGGAGGTCTAGAGATTCCAAGGGATGTTTAGAAATATCAAAGGAGGTTTAGAAATATCAAGGGAGGTCTAGAGATTCCAAGGGAGGTCTAGAGATTCCAAGGGAGGTCTAGAGATTCCAAGGGAGGTCTAGGGATTCCAAGGGAGGTCTAGAAATATCAAGGGATGTCTAGAGATTCCAAGGGAGGTTTAGAAATATCAAGGGAGGTCTAGAAATATCAAGGGAGGTCTAGAGATTCCAAGGGAGGTCTAGAAATATTAAGGGAGGTTTAGAAATATCAATGGAGGTCTAGAAATATCAAGGGAGGTCTAGAGATTCCATGGGAGGTCTAAAAATATCAAGAGAGGTCTAGAGATTCCAAGGGAGGTTTAGAAATATCAAGGGAGGTCTAGAGATTCCAAGGGAGGTCTAGAAATATCAAGGGAGTTCTAGAAATGTCAAGGGAGGTCTAGAATTATCAAGGGAGGCCAACAACCTTAATCTGTCAATTTTACTGATCTGAATCTCAAATAATATTGATTGAAAAATGTTTGAATGAATCAGTTAATATCTCATTTTCTGATTCTTACGTGGATCCAAAAAGATAAAAATTTGACAGCTACACCTGAACTAGTTACATCGATAAGAAAGAACATCAATAAATAGAAAATATTTTTTGTGTTTCAACTCCGAAGCACAAAAATTAAAAATAACCAGAGATGGAATCGGCTAATTTTTGATAAATGACAATCCAATTAAACGAATTTGATCTATGTATGTATGTAAAATAATAGTCAAATCAAACAGCTAAGAAGCTGTCACACCAAAAATGTGATAATCATTCTCCAACAAATACGTTGTTTCTGAATAAAGAAACTTTCACAAACGACTGGAACATTTTCTCTGTTACCTTTTATTCGTTAAAAGCTTACCACGACAAAAGCTTAAGACACTCAAAAATGAAGAAAAGTAAGAATGTTAGTAAAACACAGCCTATTTGATACTTTTATATAGATATTGTAATATTCGGCTTGGTCCGACAATTAAAACTTATTCACACTTGTAAATAAAACACAAATTTACTTTATTTAAATCGCTCCAAACTTATTTCCAAACTACTTTCAATTACTTTTCAAACACAGTCTGTACTTTCAATTATTACTTTTCAAACACAGTCTTTACTTTATCGCAGGTTACAATCAATCATGAACCACTTCGCTTCCGAGCGCCTATTTATATGTATACCTCAAATCGGTTCGAGAAACTACTAGGTTCTTGTAGGCGCTGAATGTTCTCTATGTTTTACGAAGCAAGCTCTCCTCTTAATCACTAGATGTTGCCCCTTATTCTAAATGTTCTACACAAGTGTTTACTACTACAAACAAAACGGTTGCTACGTACTTATTCTACTATAACACGATATTACAATATTTTATAGGAATAAAATAAATAAAAAAATAAATTGTGTGTCGCAATTGTGTGTGTAATTTGAGAAAGCACTTTTCATGACAATAATTACCCTTGGAGGATTTGTCAATTCCTCGCAAGAGGCAGTACCCGTGAAAAAACTTTAGATGGCACAAGCAGGGATTGAACCCAAGACCTCTGGCATGACATTCCAACGCACTAACCATAATGAAATGGGTACAACTATTTTATAGGAAGCACATTAAAATTTCACCATGGCAACAATGAATTTTATCAATTCTAATCTGAAATTGTTAAATTGAATTGAGTTGAATCTTTTTGACTATCAAAAATGTGATAGTTACTTATCGTCTTAGCCCAGAATCACATTAAAATTCTTGATATCCTTTTATATTTTCACCTGAATAGAAATGTGTGACGTTTTGATCTTATAACCGATGCTTATGACGTTTGTTTTGTCATTCGTAATCTTCATTTTTAGTTCCATATTTGAATGACAAATATTTCTTAAAAGAGGACAGTTATAAATTTTCTTCAAAAACGCATTTAAATTACAAAGTATAACCTACACAATTGATGAAAACTGTATTCAACTATAAATTTTAGACTCTGGATAAAGATGACAGCTGAGCTGACTTGTCTCAAATCAAATGGCTACTTACTTCAAACCACAAAATACAAAGCGGAAAATATATCTCACTAACGTAACGAAACGACCCTTAATTTGAAACATGAATTGCGAATAGCGATAGGTTTTGAATTTTCTTAAATTTTCTGTTTGAATATTCTAAATAAAGTTATTCAATATTTTCTGTATAAATCGTTTTGGGCGCGAAGACAATTGCTGTACTGAACATTTTTTATAACTACGAATTTCATAAAGTAGATATATGTATGTAGTCGTACCCTTAGCTTTTCACCTAGTCTTACATTTTGAGATAGGAAAACTAACCAAATGTAAGAACGCAACACAACACTTACTACAGTCTTTTTTTGACTCATGTAGAACTTCAAATAATAATCTTTCAAAAAGTGACATTTGTCAAATTTGACATTTCTAACTTTTGTCAAATTTCGTGTGTTGTGTAACTTTCATAGGGGTTTATGGTAAATTTTTAAATAATTTTCCTAATAAAAATTCCTTACGAATTTTTCTTCCACTCATTTAAACAGAAACAACAATAAAAACAAAAATGTCAGCACCACCAGTTCGTCAAGGAATCACTGGCCTTATTAAACGCGGATGGGTTGAATTGCCTGATATTGTATTTGGTTCGGTTTTGGCTATCATTGGACTTGGTCTTTCCGGAATCGGTATTGCCAACTATTATCGCAATGATGGAGATAACAAAAGATACAAAATTGGATGGGTTATTATGAGGCCAGATGATCCAAGGGCTGCCAAAGTACGCAAGGATTGAATTGTTAAAAGAAAATAGAAAAAATGTTATTAAATTTGTTCTAGAAATTTGATACTAAATCTATGATTTTGTTTTTGTATTTTAGAAGAGCCAAGTCTTGATTGTTTGGTTTGGTTGCTATCAAAAGGGCTGGAAAAGTGAAAGAAAAGTTTGTTGGGATTCTTTTTTGTTTATTCACAGAATACCATACTTAGCTGGGTGGGATGTTAACAACAAGTTAACTTTTGGAAAAGATTGCTTTGACGCAATAGATATCTCTATAAGAGAGAATATCTAAATGAGATACCTAAGTCCAAAAAGGGGCTTTAGTTCATTGAGTTTTCTATCAATCCCAATTAAATAGATCGAGGTATACCATCTCGGTATGTCCAATGCTTAATTGTGAGGATTCGGTAGGCGTTTATCGACGGAAGTAGTAAATTGATCCATTTCCATCAATTTAGGAGTCGTAGTTTGTTTGTCATTTCTTGTTAGAAAAGATTAGGCAAACTTAACATATTTTTAGTACCCATAGGTACTTGAGGTGAATTTCAAACCTCCACAAATCGATTAAGAATGTATTTTAGACAACCACAAGAAATGAAAACTCACAATACCAAGAAGACTTTATATGAGGAAAATTGATGTACGCACGACATTTTTAAGAACATTTTACAAGGGACTAGAGAGGATTCAATGAACCATCAATGTCCGACCACAGAATAATTTTGTTTGCACTATTTGTTCATCTGAAAAAAACTAAGACACAAAATTGAAACTTTAAAGAACCTCACAGGAATGAGATTTTTAGTATTTAGCAGAAATAACACAAGCAGACTCAAATGAGAATTTATTAAATAATTTCTAGAAATTATCATAAGGTTGGAGTCTATGATGTTTTGAGAAACCTTGAACTTAATGCTTTCATGGTTATTGGTCAAAATTACGTCAATTGAGGCTTCATGCATTATTAAGTGAAATTTCGCAACACAAAATATTCTAACGTGGCCAATACACCTCGCACACAGATTTTCAATGTCAGACACCAAGCCATTCAAAAACAAATTTCAAAAGTGGGAAGTGAAATTTCATTAAATAATGCATAGACTTCAAGAGAATGTAAGAACTTCAATTAGAATGCAAGGACTTCAAGGGAATGTAAAGAATGCATGAAGTCTCAAATGATTGATTTATAATTTTTGCATTACCAAACGATTGCTTTCTTTTACAAGTCTGGTTGCCAGGAACAAAACCTTGTTGACCTGTGAAATCATTCTAGGATTTGTTTAACTTCTAATGTGACAATTTAGCTTATGAACTTAGCCACCGAAATGAAAATTGGCTTCTTCATTGAAGATGATTATCCTTTGAAAATCCAGATCATTGTGATGCATTTTAAGGACGCAATCGGGGAAAATACGACGTTGCTGGTGACCAAGCGGGTTGAGTTCTTATGTGAATTAAACTTTAACAGCTTAAAGACCAAAGTGTGCAGGTATTCTTTTGGGGAATGTCTTGAGCAACGCACTTTCTCACTTTTGCCGGTCGAGAAATTTTCGTTCAACAGTTTTTAATTATGTTTGAATGGTGTAGTTTTTACTTATCGAATGTCAAAAAAATACAGCTTTAATAATGACAGCTGTCAAAGCGGGCTATTTGAAATTAATCCTCTTATTGGGAAACCCTTTATCAGCAACAATCTGATATTGACTTCGAAAACATTTCGACAAAGCTGAAAGTTGAAGACCTTCATTTATATGCCCTCAAAACACTCATTAATGGGGTTTTTCATGGGTTCATTAAGATTTCCATCAAAAATTGTTTTCATGGCGCATGGAAGTACGATTTGAATTATTTTGTCTCTTTTTGTCATTATTTTAGTTAACTTCTTTTATACGTGTTAATGGCTGCGTTCAATCTCAGACAGATAGGGTATCCAGATACCTTTTTGTTAGTGTTTTACGTGTAAACAGCTGATCAAAAACAGCTGAGGTGTCAAAAAAGGAATCCAAAGCTATCCAAGAATTTCTGGGGTATCTGACAGAACAGCTGATTCAACACATGGTTGAATTTCAAGAAACTTGAAAATTGATTTCAGCTTTTTGTATTTGTTGGTAAACAAAAAGATACAAAATGTTAGTTGAAGTTGTATTTGAGGATGTTCTGTACATAATAGACGATGAAGAAGCTATTTGCCTTCGAATTTTAGAAGGTAATTATGATCTATTTTTTTAAACTTAAAATTTGCTTATTTTGTTCTCGTTTTGTAGGTGACCAATTTGCTAAGTAGTTGAATTATCCATTAAACGTTTTATCTTACAACAATTTTGACTTCGAAGCTTAAATGTTTCTCTGCTTTTTGTGAACAGCTGAAAGTTGTTTTTATTTTTTGACAGCTATCTCAATACAGCTATCCAACTTGTTCAACAAGGTATCTAAAAATCCACCTATCCAAGATAACCTATCCAACACGAGATTGAACGCAGCCAATGAGTGCGGTATAACTATCCTGGGCCGGGTCTCCATTAGACATTTCCGATGACAGGACTATCGGCCTGTCATCAGATAATTCAATAGAGACCAACAATCATCCAGTCCATGATCCGGTCATCGCAGTTTGGATTTTTCGAGCGGATCAAAATCCTTTCATCAAATTTGACGTTTGTGTTGTATGTAGTGGTGAGAGTCCATTTTCCAGTCCTTTAAAAAAAAAAAATATAGTGTTAAGTTAAGTTAAGTTAAGTTATGTTAAGTTATAGCTTGTATTAAGCTGAATAAATAAAATAAAAATAAAATAAAAATTAAAATTTCATTTCGTTTCAATTGTCGTCGAGTGCGGTCATACCTACATATTTTTTATACCTATTAAGTTACTAAAAGTAAACAACAGATTAACCGTTGTGTCAAATGTGACATTTGAGGTTGCTCATGGCAAGACATAATATGCCCAGTCAAAAAAAAAACACTGGATTGCGGATGAGATTGCGGAAGAGAAGTTGGATTGGATTTTACTCTTGTGGAGTCTCAAGTTAACTGAACATTGTTTTATAAGTGTATTAGTATTAACTTGGGGTCTCCATTGAACATTTCCGATGACAGGACTATCGGCATGTCATCAGATAATCCAATAGAGACCAACAATCCAACATCCAGTCCATGATCCGGTCATCGCATCAAATTTGACGTTTGTGTTGTATGTATGTAGCGTCCATTTTCCACAGGCTTTTTGACATTCAAATTTCATTTCGTTTTAATTGTCGTCGAGTGCGGTCATGCCTACATACATATGTATGTACATATTTTTAGTGTATATTAAGTGAAATATATTTAATTTCTTATATTGTTGTTGTTTACTACATATTACTCACTATATTAGGTTCAACCTGTTAAAAATGTTTTCAAACATTTACATACTAGGCACAGAACAGCTTCAAAGCTGACGACCGACATCTTACAAAAATTCTTATAGTCTGCACCGTCCTCCCATAGTAGGTCCTTGAGCAGGTGCGCCTCCAAATCATGAAGTTCCCTTACTTCCAGAAATGGATTTACCCAAAACCTGTGTTTTCTTTTATCCTCTTGAATAGTTAGCTGTTTTAGTTCATCCAGCTTCTTAACCAACATTAATTTTTTTAAAAGGCCGAATTTTTGTTTACTCAAAGGCATTTTTGTTTATATAATTTGTTTGAAATATAAATTTGTAAAAAACAACAACTACCGACACAAAAAGTAAATCAACAAAAAAGTAAACAACAATTAACCGTTATGTCAAATGTGACATTTTAGGTTGCTCATGGCAAGGCATAATATGCCCAGTCAAAAAAACACTGGATTGCGGAAGAGAAGTTTGATTGGATTTTACTCTTGTGGAGCCTCAGGGTAATACCGATTTGATCTTAAATCAAAAATAAATCAAATTATTTTGTCCATGGAATGCAAAACCAGGGAACATTTTTGTTTTGACTGATCTAGATCAAAAAATAAATTGATATTTTTAATTATGGAAAATCTCATAAATGATCTTCTTATGTTGAATCAGAGCAAGCAATTTTAGGGAGAATTTGTTTTAATGTCTGGAAAAAAGTTCAGACTACTACCGCCGCAGAAACACCGCCATCTTGAAATAAATATTTTGTTTGCATTTTATTTCATAATGTCCAATAAATTATTTTTTTTTCACAAAATGATCTGAGAACTACCTGCAGGCTATAGATTTATCTATTAAATAATATATCTTAATGACATATCAAGAATGGGTCAAAGAAGACTTTGACTCTTTCTGGGGTATCGTAAATATCTATGATTGTAAACCTTTTTTGTAGTGCACTGAAACATCTTTAAAATAAGCTTTATATTATGACTATTTGAGGACTTTTTAGGAAGTTTTAAGGACATATAAATAGAGCTATCTACCAAAATTCAGCTTATTGAATTTTTTCTCAGTAAGGCCATTTTTTATCCAATTGTCTGAACTATGAAATCTTTAGAAAAATACGTACAGAGTAGTTAAATCTACGAAAACCTTATAGATAAAAAAGTAGCTTTTTCTTTTTCTTCCTAGAGCGTGGCGTCATAAATTTCTTTATCTTTAAAAGATTAACACTCGAGTTCTTTAACCACACGTTTCTTCCAATCAAATCACAAACGTGTAAGACACCTCTTTAACACAAATTTCAAAACAAGAGATGTCCCTAGGTTTTATCGTTCAAATCCATTATAGACTTATCATGTCAACTTCCAAACTCTTTTAAATGTTTGCATTAAATTTAATATGATTAAGCTATATGACCGGTGTATAATCAATCAAATCTTGCCACCGTTTTGCAATCGTTATAATTATCAGATAAATTCAATAACCGATTTAAACCCAAAAAACGTTATCAAAATGAATGCATAATTAGATTAGGTACCTTCCTTATGAATTTTCATGCCTTAATCAAAAATTATAAAAAATTTTTATATAAAATAGAAAGTTTTCTCCTGGACATTCACAAAACTCTACCAAAAGCCAGCAAGATGATTTCAAAGATCTTTCTTCTAATTGGAGTCATAACAATCGTTCAGGGTAAGGACACTTTATTTTCAAAATTAAAAAAAATGGATTTCATAATTTTTTGTTTTCTTCTAATTTATAGGCACAATTTTGTGTCCTCTTTTTGAGCTACCATCACTTTTCGATTGCGATGATAATTGTTCAGGCGTTAGCCGAAAATGTGTCCCTGGTTTGGAATGTACCTGTATCATTGGTTACAAACGGAACAAGACAGGTAAATGTGTCCCACTAAATAAATGCTGTACCGAAAAGAATGAAGAATATTGCACAACGGGAATCGAACGGACTTGTGACGACGTTATTAATCCAAGGACAGTTATTATCCCTCCAATTAAACCAGGAAGATGCATGTGTAAAAAGGGAACAGCTCGAAATAATGAGGGCAAATGCGTTCCAGAGAAAAACTGTCCTAAATGTACGGGAGCAAATGAAGTTTTTAAAACTAAAGGATGTGACACAAAATGCAATCTTAAAGGAGTCGATCCTAGTGAGTGTGTTCATCGTAAGAATGGATGTTATTGCAAAAAGAATTATGCCAGGCAAAATGATAACGATAAAGATTGTATCCGTCAAACTGATTGCAAGTGCAATTCGGAAAATGAATGTTATTTGATCAATGGAGGTTGTGAGAAGGATTGCAAGGGAAACAACTGCCATACGTGCCCAGGACGAGCTGGATGTTACTGTGAGGAGAATTATGTAAGAGATTTGAGACACGATAAATGTATTTTGGAAAAACATTGCATGAAAGAGTGTCCTTCAAGGCAGAGGTTGTTGGCGATCGTACGTAATTAAGCTCATATATAATTATAATCCATTTTATTAATTTATTTAAATGAATTATTTATTTACGATATTTGTCAAAAGTGTATACATACATATCCATTAAATATTATTATTTGAAATTATGTATCCTGTTAATTGTTTTTATTCAAAAAATCCAAAAATAGAGTTCGAAAATAAGAGATTTTTGATTTTGGAGCGTTATTCGACTGTAAGGCTAACCAATTATCGTAAATGATAAGCATTCATCTAAGAGTATGACATTTCGAATGACAGTTGAGTTTGACAGGTGTCAAATGCCAGCTCTAATATAATATGATATTTCAAACGACAGTTGAGTTTGAAAGGTGTCAAATGCCAACGCTTTCAACTAGTAACTTCCAACGAAATGTATGACCCTGTTCGTATAACAATAAACAGATTTACCCTAAATAAGTTAAATCTAAACTATCTTCATAAAAGACTTTGTAAGTGATGAAAATTAAAATTGTGTACAAATGCAACCGCATAACATAAAACAATTGTATGCCTATTTGCCAAAAGGCCCACAATCTGAAACGTGATTTCCACTTCAAAAGTCTAATTCTCGTAAAATCATTTTAACAATACTCATCGTATAGTTAGTTCAAAAATCCATATGAGAAAACAGAGAGACGATAACGTCTCTCGATTAAATTGGAATTTGAATCCTTGCATTTACATTTCATCACATCATCGTGTTGAGATTGGCGTGTGGCCCTGAACTAACAAACTTTGATGCACTCCAGCCAACTTTCATTAGGTACCTTTAACTTCATATACCATACACATTCATTTCTGAAGAAGAAGGGTTTTGCATTGCAGTAAATTTTCTTGCAACCAGAGCGGAGGAACCTTGAAACTAACGGTAATATAGACAAGGATCCAAGAGTGTTGAAAAGATTAAAAAAAAAAAACTATACACATATGTACGAGTATGAACTGAACATAAATCCAATTCACCATTTGGATTGAAAGTTTGAATTTATTGCATGACACTTTTCGACACATGTGCTGTCGATGTGACGTTTCATCGATGGTGGTCATTTATTTTGGACTTTTGTGGGAAGTGACTATGACTTGTGGGAAGTGGTGACCATCATTTCAAACGTAAAATGTTTTTGAATATATACAAAATATAAATAGGATTTTCCATTGGAAACACAAAATACATTTTTAAATTTCTGGTTTGAAGCTTTTAAAGATGCATTAACAGCTGTCAAAAAAAAATATTTCGAAAATCTGAAAGATCTGAAAGTAGAACAGACCCCAAGAAGACAATATTTTGGTTGGCTGACTGGAAAGTGAATTTTACAATATGTTAAAAAATGTTCTTCATATTAACTTTTTGAAGCAATATTGAATAAATTATGCGAGTTTTATGTTGGTAAATCCAGATTTTAACAAAATAATAATTTTGAGCGGCCAATGGAACGTAATTGAAAATAAAAAAAATATTGTTGGTTGTCATATTTGTTGCGTTCAATCTCAGAAAAGATATTCAGATATATTTATGTAAGCCTTTTACGTGTAAAAAAACAACAGCTGATTCAACATACATATGTATGATTAAATTTGAAGGAAACTGAAAATTGTACAAATTTTACATTTCATCCGACGAATCTAGTGAATTATTAAAATTATTTATTATTTTGTTCATTTTTCGACTTTGGACCTTAAAATCTAAATGTTTGTTTGCTTTTGTGAATAGCTGACATTTTTTCTTATTTTTTGACAGCTACCTCAATTAAGCTATCAAACTCGTTCAATAAGGCAGAACCTATCAAGTATAGTCCATTCAAATCCAACACCGACATTGAACGCTGCCATTGTTGGTGTTTTTATTTGGCTGTAGAAATGGTATCGGTGTAAGGTGAAGCTGTCAAATATGTATTCAGGTTTATTTTCGTTAATAAGAAGAAGAAGATGAGCTTAATGTATCTGACTGACTTTTTAATAAATTTTACATTTATCGATTTCATTCGACAATCTTCATTTTGATCCGTTATCCCAATCAAACTTTTTATTCGTTTTGAAGATTATGAAGTTTGATATGATTGTATAAGTGAAACGTATGGGTTTTTCCATGGGTAAATTCAGATTTCCTTCAAAAATTAAATTTTCTTCGTGGCGCATGGAACACGATTGGAATTTTTTTTTTGTTTTTAAATTATATTGTTACTTTGTGTACGTGTTAACGAGTGCAGTAAGGTTGTCAAATTCCTAGCTAAACATTTTTTAAAAATTGGTGCATAAAATCCAGATCTGCGGATTTGATCTTAAATCCAAAATAAATCAATTTATTTTGCCCCATGGAATGCAAAAACTGAGGAAATTCCTGTTTTGACAGATCCAGATCAAAAATAAATTGATTTATTCTACTGATGGAAAATCCCAATATATACACAATTTTAAAATGAAAGAAAATCACCTTGAACAATAATGACACAAGAATGACAACTGCCAAGTTTGACGTTTAAATATATGTATATATTCTACTTTTCGATTGTGATTTCAAATTCAGAAGCGAATATCTCTTCAAATTGATGTTTTGACAGATTTAAATAATATAAACTGATACATTTCACAAATGAAAACGGTATTATGCTTTCCAAATAAACCTCATAATTGTAATAAGTTTAACGTAACTTATTGCCCTCTGTCAAAAAATAACATTTTCGTTCTAAAATGCTATCTATATGAGAGACTGTCATTATGACGTAAATGGAATTCAAAACATCCTTAGGGGCCAAATTTTTGAATTGATATATGAAGGTGATTCCCTTTGATTTGAAATGAAAATTATATACTGATCGATTGGCAATCACACAAAGAATTTTTTTTAGAAAAAAAAGTGTAATTGCGCATTTATTTTTCGTTAAATGAAATTCATTTTCCTGAACAGCTGACACTTTTGGTTCAAAAGTGAAAAGACTCGTTCCACTGATTTGTGTTCCAATTTCACACAATTCCAATGACAGATTTCTGTCAATAAAAATTTATCGGTGGATTTCAATCAGGATATTTTTTCAATGACAGACATTTTTAATACATTTTTTTAATAAACGACCTGTCAAAAAAATTACAATGATTTTTTCAATGATGAAAACCAATGATAGTTATAACTGGATGGCGTCTTATTGTTTTGAAAATCTATATAAAATATAAGAAATTCCACAAAAAATCATTACTAATTCCAGCAATGCATTCTTTGGAGGCGAATGTATTTAAAGTTTTAACATTTTTTCTCTTTCACTTCGCTATCAAACTAAAGAAAGAGAATTGTAGAAGTAAGAGTGAAATTATTTTTGTTTAAGAGCGCTACGAGATGAAATGATGGAACGTTAAAATAAATAGCATCAAAACCGTCCATTAGACTGTGTTTACATTGGGTTCTTTTGACGTTTCATTAATTAAATTATTTTTCCACTTGATAGTTCAAAAGAGTCAGGAAAATAAACACACATTATGAATTAAATGTTTAAATGAATCGTTTCGAGAAAGCCAAATGTGAACACCGTCTTGTAAGCACGGTTTTGTGAACATCGCCTTTTGATCGGAATTGCATATTTTGACTGACAGTTTGGTTATTCACTTAAGGTTGCGTTCACAGATAATAACCGAAATTATCAAGTCCAACTTGGAAAACCCTTTTTAACACAAGAAAACAACTGTTATCACATAATTAAATCCTTAAACAAGGGTATTTGTCGATTCTGTACATAAGGAAACACATGGTCACCATATTTACGGAAGGAGCTTTCATGTAACCACAATTTTAATACACGTAACGTATGCTACCATCATTGCCATCGCCATCGCCATTACCATCGTATGTTTCCGATCACATGCATAATCCAAGAAAAGCGTGTTTCGACACTTCAATCTGCTTCCCGTCCGCATCTATCAACTTCTACCATACCCATTTTCCGGTGTGAGAATAATGATTTCAACAGATTCGAACACATGTAAGAACACATTTTCCACTCTGTGTGTCCCGATGATGGTATATTTCGGTGTCCCCGATTCTCATATCCAAATATTTGTATGTTACTATTCATTGAAGATTACTATCATACTATACGACCAGCTATTACCACGCATTTCCCATGTGTTCTCTCATGAAGCTCTCTGTTGATATAGAGGAGGGACTCGTTCTCTACGTGGTTTGTCGACGATTTGACGATGACTACGACGGACGTTGACCAAAAAAAGGACCCACACCTTCCGATTCCGATTTATGTACATACATTTCTCTGCCATATTACAAACCTTGGAGTTCTCCTTCAGCACAGTGCGTTCATTGTCGTTGTCGTCCTCCACCAGCCCATCAATCCACCCTTAAGGGATTCATTTGTAGAATTAATTAAACCTATATAGGCCGGCCGGATGGGGTTTTTACCATCACAGAACACGGATAGCTGATGCCTGTCATGTAGCTTATATTGTTTGTATACTGTAAAGGGTTTGTGCTTTTGTGCATGGAGCAACGCAACGTCGCGTCGGTCGTCGCTCGTCGCCGCTGCTAGTGACGTGGAACTGGTGGAACTTGCCGAGTCTGATGTTTAGCTCAAATGTGTCCTGAACATTCAATGTGCCGGGCGGCCGGCGGGCTTAACTTAACTAAAGTCACTTGTGTACCATGTGATTATATGTGGCTTAGCTCGATGAGCAGATTCCATTGGATTAAGGATGAAACTAATTGTTTGGTTCGATAGGCAGGTGTATTATATGGTATATTAAGGGGAGGGAAGCGGTAGGCGGTAGGTGGGAGAAAGATTTTGAAGGACTTTTGGATAATTTAAATGACATACTCGGTTTATTTTTCTTTTTCCTTTATCAGCAAATTAGGTACCGGAAGTAAAAGTTAATACGACGGATAAGTATAGTAACGTTATACAAAACTACGTATAAATACCTTAATTTTACCCATTTAAAGGGATTTACTAAAAGATTTTTTCGTATATATGATTTTCTGTACGACTAACCAAAAATATATAAACTGTACTACATAGCTTTGGTTTGATTCCACAAAACACAAATAAAAACTAAACTTAAATATAAAAGATTGCTGAAACCCGTTTTGTTTTCTTAAAAAATGATGTGTTATGCTCAAACTAAATTACTTTCAATACACCGTATGCGGTGGTGTATGAGTTACATTATGCTTTTAATTTAACAAAAATGATTCTGAAACTCGTATTATTATTGTTTATTTATTTATTTACATCATTTAGAGATTTTAAATCTAAAGTTAGACTACCGAATTCAAATACATGCTAATACATCGAGATGGACTTATAGCGTATTACATACAAAAAAAAATATTTTAAATAAAATAAAAATAAACATTTACAATTTGACAACAGTAAAATTATATTGTAAAATTAAAAATCAATTAAAATGAAAATACAATAACAATCTATTTTTTAAAGAAGATCTACTCAGATGAAAGTCAAATTCAATATGAGACGCAATATGATTAATTAGTTTCACTGACACAACGGGTTATAGGTTCATTTTTTGCATAGTTTACTCTATGATCATCTTCACGAAATAAAGAACGTACTCTCAGTTGTCGCGATAAAGCCTATAAATTAATTAAATTAATTATAAATAAAGAAATGGGCACTTAATATGGTACGATAAAATATCACTTATAAACATAACTGAATAAATTTTTCGTCTATTCTATTTACAAGTGATTGCATACCTAAAAGTTGACGCATATGGTAGTATATGATGGAGTTTCGATGTTCAAACCTACATTTTTTACATTTACATTTTAGTACATTTTTTTTGAATCATTTCAATTCTGTTTGAATGAATGTTATAGAATGGATTCCAAATAACACAGCAGTATTCTAATATTGATCTGACATAAGATGAATAGAGCGATTTAAGAGCAAAAGGGTCTTTGAAATCTTTACAATTGCGTTTAATAAAGCCTAGCATGGAATTTGCTTTGGAAACACTGAACTCTATATGCTTGACAAAGTTTAATTTGGAGTCGAAAATTACGCCTAGATCTTTTTTTTCACAAAACTCTATCAAGAACATGGCTATTAATCTTATATTCGAAAACAATTTGGGAAAAGTTACGACAAAAAGAAAAACATTCGCACTTAGAGGCATTTAAATATAATTGGTTTACAGAGCACCATTCAGATAATTTACGAAGATCATTTTGCAATAGATGACAATCTGTAATGGACTTTATACATCTAAAAAACTTTAAGTCATCAGCAAATAGAAGTTGAACAGAATTTTCGAAAATATCATTGATAAAAATTAGGAAAAGAAGTGGCCCAAGATGGGCAGAATACTTGATCTCGTTTTTATTAATAATGATTTAAACTTTAGAACTTCTTGTTCCAATTTCAAAGAAAAAAACATCATTAAAACTGCCATGGCATAACAAAAGACTAAAAAATCTGGAAAATGTAAAAAATAAAGCCTTGAAGCGTTTCAAATTGAGACGGGGCAAAATGTTGATAGATTTCGTTTCCTTCAATTTAGAAGAGAATTTGATTTTTTAAATCGTTTTTTATATAAACAATACATAAATTCTACTGAATCAAATATAAGAAAAAATAGTAAATCTTTTTGAATTTTTATAAATTCGAAACGCAAAAATGTGTCTCATTTTCCACAGTGTATGGAATATGGAAATGAAAAATCTAATGATTTACAATCTTCTACCGACCTTTTTGCTATTTTTTTTAAATCATCTTACAATAAAGATGCCGATATAAATTTTGTTCTTCCGCATTTATCGTTAAATGAAGTCTTAGAGGGTTTATGTGAATTAGATGTTTCTAAAAAAGCAGGCTATGATAAAATTCCGCCCCTTCTCTTATCAAAATGCTCCTCATCTATTTGTTTTCCTCTCACACTCCTATATAACAAATCACTCTTGTCAGGAGAGTTTGTGGATGAGTGGAAAATATCATTTATCAACCCTATTTATAAAAGTGGCCCCAAACAATTAATTAAAAATTATAGGCCAATCTCGAAAATTTCAGCTATTCCAAAACTTCTTGAAAAAATTATTACTGATAAATTCTATGCATCCGTGAAACAGTTTTTATCGCCTAGTCAACATGGCTTTATTAAAGGTCGCTCATCGGCCACAAATCTCGTTCTTTTCACTAATTTTTGTTTAAATGAAATCGAAAAGGGATTCCAAGTAGATGTACTCTATACGGATTTTATTAAAGCTTTTGACCAAGTCCACCACGGTTTACTAATCCAAAAACTTAAGTTGTTAGGTTGTGATAGATATTTTCTTTTATGGTTAGAGTCATACCTATCTGATAGAAGTCAAATCGTTAACATATATGGGTATTACTCTATTCCTATTAGTGTTGACTCAGGTCTTCCTCAGGGAAGTCACCTTGGTCCATTGCTCTTCCTCATTTTTATTAATGACTTACCCTTAACCTTTCATAAATCTAAATGCTTAATGTATGCTGACGATGTAAAAATTTTGTATTCCATTCGCTCTTAACTGATTGTTTAAGTTTTCAGATGGAAATTGATCTTTTCTTAAACTGGTGCGAATACAATCACCTAGAGTTAAATTCTTTAAAATGCAAGATTTTTAGTGCAACTAGGTCAATTAATGCTATAAATTATTCATATAACTTCAATCATGAACCACTTTCAAGGGTCGAATTGGTGAAGGATCTTAGTGTGTTTGTAGATTCAAAATTGGATTTCAGAGCGCACATAGATTTTGTTGTATCCAAAGGTAATTCAATGCTTGCGGTTTTATAAGACGAAACTCGAAAGAATTTAGAGACGTATATACACTTAAAACCTTATTTAATTCATTAGTTCTTCCCTATCTTGAATATTGTTCTATAATTTGGAGTCCATTTTATGCGAATGGTGTACAAAGAATAGATCGAATTCAGAAAAGATTTACCAGATTCGCACTTCGAAATCTAAATTGGACCGATGATATGCCGAACTATATTTCAAGATGTGCACTTATCGATTTGAAAACGCTTGAAGTTAGAAGAAATACTCAAAGCATAATATTTATTAAAGATATTTTATGTAATCGTATCGATTCAATTGAATTATTGTCTCTAATAAAGTTCTATGTCCCGGAAAGATTACTTCGGAACAGACGTGTCCTTTTTTATGTGTCTAATCATAGAACCAACTATGGCTTAAATAAGCCTATCTCGCGTTCCTTGACATTGTTTAATTCCGTCTGCAATGAAGTCGACATTGTAGTGAGTAGGGATCAATTTAAACGACAAGTATTAGACTTTTTAACTTATCATATGTAAATCTGTATAATCATACCGTTAGTTAATCAATTAATTGTTTTGTATCAAAGCTATGTTTTAATATCTATTATTATCTTGTAAGCTTATTTATCATATTAAATGTAATCAGCAGACTATAGTCCATTGATGAAATAAATATATAAATAAATAAATAAGATGGCTACCTTGGGGAACACCTGAGGTTACCAAAACTGGACTTGAAACCATATTTTCAATTTTAACAAATTGAATACGATTCTTAAGGTAAAAGTCCAACCATTTCAAAAGATTTGAATGAAAACCAAAAGAAATTAATTTTCTCAACAAAATTGAGTGATTTACTCTTTTTCGAGTTTATTTAAAATAAAATTGGAGAAAATAGACAGATTGGTGGTTGTTGATCTTCCGAATACGAAACCGTGTTGAAATGGTGAAATCTGTTCTTTCACGAGGAAAGCTAACTTATTGTATATCAATTTTTCGAACAGTATTGAAGAACTTCTTATTGCTTTTAGTAACTTAAACTGGTTTTTCAACAGTTTTTAATAGTTTTAATGTTTTATGATCATAAAATATGTATACAAGGTCATTCATTTTTCGTTTTCAATTTTTTTTTTTTTTTTTTTTTTATCCGATGGAAATCTTCAAAAATCGGTACCGAGTAGTGTGGGACTCTTACCGCACTAAAACCACCGGTGAATCAGGACCAATCTATGAAAGATCGACAAATGATTTTTATTTCTTAATTTTTAAATCGCATTGGGGGAAGTTTAAGGTTATAACACTTTCCCGTAGCTTTTAGACCATCAGCTCATGAGGCTTGGTTCTTCTTAATCTCCGAACATTGTCTCGTACATTTAATACGGTCTCCATTTCAGAGTTAGTATGACTTTGCAGTCGCTGATTGTGTGATACAGCGTGTTTCTTAACCACTTCTGTAACCATTTCAATTTGAAGGTCACGATGTAGATCGCTATTTCTTATATACCAAGGGGCATTTATTATTCCACGAAGGACCTTGCTTTGGAACTTTTGGATGGGTTCAGCATTTGTTTTCTTTGTACAGCCCCATAGTTGGATGCCATATGTCCAAACGGGTTTTAATACTTGCTTATATAACATTAGTTTGTTCTGGATAGATAGGTCAGAGTTCTTTCCTATTAACCAGTACATTTTTCTGTACTTCAAGTTTAGTTCTTTTCTTTTCTTTTTGATGTGTTCTTTCCATTTAAGCTTTGCATCCAAATTCATTCCAAGGTATTTGGCGGTATTGGAGTAAGGTACTTCTGTACTGTTTATAAAAATTGGAACTTTGTTTATGTTTTTGTTTGTAAAGTTTATATGCGTCGATTTTGTTTCGTTTAATTTGATACGCCATTTGTGCGTCCAATCACTAACTTTATCGACTGCATTTTGCAATTTTTGTGTAGCCTTCGTAACGGATTTATCTGGCACCAATATTGCAGTATCATCAGCAAAGGTGGCTATGATAGCGTTGATGTCCACTGGAATATCCCTTGTATATAACAGATACAGGGTTGGTCCTAGGACACTTCCTTGTGGTACACCGGCTTCAATTTTCTTAAGTTCCGAGTAATTTTGGTCGTACCGTACTCTAAAGAGTCGGCTCGTAACGTAGGATTTCAGTATTTCGTAGTACTGCCTGGGGAAGTCCCTATGCAGTTTGTACTCAAGTCCCAAGTGCCAAACCTTGTCAAAAGCTTGAGCAACATCTAAGAATACAGACGAGCATACTTGTTTTTCTTCAAGTACCTTTTCCACAACATCCGTAATTCGATGCACTTGGTCTATCGTGGAATGTTTATTTCTAAATCCAAACTGATGGCTCGGAATAAGTCTTCTTTCTTCAATTATTTTGCTAAGCCTTTTCAGTAGCAGTTTTTCAAAAACTTTTGCCATGATTGGTATAAGCGATATTGGTCTGTAAGATGTAACTTCTGTTGGTGGCTTACCTTGTTTAGGTATAACAATGACTTCTGCAATTTTCCAATTATGTGGCACATATCTTAGTTTAAGGCATGCGTTTATTATAAATTGGAGTTTCTTGAAGGCTATAAGAGGCATTTCTTTCAGAACCTGAGCAGTTATAAGATCGTACCCTGGTGATTTTTTGTTTGACAACTTATGTTGACACATGCTTCTTACTTCTTTGAGCGTGACAAAAGGTATTTCACATTCGTCGTTTCTGTCAACAAACTGTAAATATAAAAAATAAAACTAGAAAAGAGGCGAACCACACTGATAAATTCCCACCCCGTCTGTCGATTTGTCTTGCTTAAAAGTTTGTCTATATGTATCAATTTTCACCAAATTTGCGTACTATTTTTTGTAGATTTAATTTTTTTATGAAAAACGGACTGTTGGATTTTTATATCGAATGATATATGAATATCGAAAACAATATTTTCTGTGAAATAAAATAAGTTTGAAGCAAATATTTGTAATTTTTGAAAAGCTATTTGAGTCGAAAGTAAATTTTTACCAAGTTTTAGTATTGTTTTTTTTTAGGTTTTTATTTTTTGTAAAAAAAAACTGTCAATTCGATTTTTCTCAAAAAATTATCGAATGTTAAAAACAATATTTCTTATAAGTTAAAATTAGTTAGAAGCCATTATCTCAAAGTTTTGAAAAGATATTTGAGTCGAAAATCAATTTTTACCAACTTTTATTAATATTTTTTTAGGTTTTAATTTTTTTTTTAAATTGTCAATTCGATTTTTCTCAAAATTTTACTGAATGTTGACAACAATATTTTTTAAAAGCTAAAAGTAGTTTAAAGCCAATATCTCAAAGTTTTAAAAAGATATTTGAGTCCAAAATCAATTTTTACCTACCTTTTTTAATTTTTTTTTAGGTTTTTATTTTTTTTTTAAACTGTCAATTCGATTTTTCTCAACATTTTTCAGAATATTGAAAATAATATTTTTTATAAGATAAAATAAGTTTGAAGCCTTAATCTCAAGTTTTTGAAAGATATTTGAGTTGAAATTCAATTTTTACCAACTTTGAATAATGTTTTTTTTTAGGTTTTTATTTTTTATAAAAAAAACTGTCGATTAGATTTTTCTCAAAATTTTATCAGATGTCAAAAACATTATTCTTCGTTGCACAAAATTGTTTTGGAGATGAAATCATATTTTAGTCGTAAAATTTTCGAGGTAACAAATTTTTTTTCAGTTTTTTTGCTTTATAAAAAAACCGTTAATTGGATTTTTTTTCTAAAAATATATTTGTTTTGTATCACGTTACAATATATAATACGAGGGCGGGTCAATAAGTCCGTGACTTTTGGAATAAAACACAGATTTTTTGATAAAAAAATAATTTTATTCTTCAACGTAGTCTCCCTTGAGCTCTATACACTTTGTCCAACGCTTCTGCAATTTTGTTATCCCTTCCAAAAAAACTGATTTGTCGAGGTCCTCAAAATAGGCCTTTGCTTGCGAGATGACTTCATAATTGGAGTCAAATCTTTTTCCATCAAGCCATTTCTTCAGGTTTGGGAACAAGAAGTAGTCGCTCGGAGCCAAATCTGGAGAATAGGGTGGATGAGGGAGCAATTCATAGCCCAATTCATGAATTTTTGCCATGGCAACTGCACATGTGTGCACCCTTGCATTGTGAGCAAACGCGGCACCCATCTTGCGGAAAGCTTTCTCATGCCCAATTGATCATTCAAAATTGAAACCACTGAGCCATGCGAGATCCCTACGGCTTCCACAATCTCTCGCACTTTCAATCTTCGGTCGGCCAACACATCGTGAATTTTTTCGATTGTTTCGGGTGTAGAGACCTCAACTGGACGTCCAGGACGTTCGGCATCTTCAGTGCTTGTACGGCCACAACGAAATTCAGTAAACCACTTTTCTACCATTGAAATCGATGGTGCAGAGTCCCCATAGTATTTATCAAGCTTATCATTTATCAAGTCACGGACTTAGTTAACCAAAATGTTCACCTTTTTTTTAAACTGCTATGGTAAAAAAACCATCCATGCAATTTTCTTGAGAACCCTTTGTGCATCTTTCTGCCTTATTATCTGTATAACAAAATTTATTTGAAGTCGATATCTCTTCTGGTTCTTGAGCTATGGACGACGAAAAAAACGTCGCGAACGTACGGACGTACGGACATACGGACGAAGGGACGTACGAACGTACGGACATACGGACGTAGGAACGTAGGGACGTACGAACGTACGTACACACGCACGCACAGACATCTTTCTAAAAATCTTTTATTTTGAATTTAGGGACCTTGAAACGTCGAGAAATGTCAAAATTTTCAATTTGACAAATCGGACCCATTACGATAACTTCCTATGGGAAGTTAAAAAGAGGCTGGGATTCGACCCGTACTGATAACCCATCCGTGCCCGTTTGTCGATTTTTCTAAAACTTTAACAAAATATTATTAACAATATTTTGTGTACGAGTATAAAAACATTTTTAAGTTTGTAGGTTTTCATATTTAAAAAAAAAAAGTAGTCAATTGAATTTTTTTTAAAGTACCTGAAAGTTAGCAACAATATTTTGCATACGATCTAATAAGTTCGATTTCAATATCTGTTCTTGTTTTCGACATTTTTAGTCCAAAAATATTTTTCTTATTTAACAACATTTTTGAAATTTGTATTTTTCTAAGAATATTATTTAACATTAACAACAACATTTTGCATTTAATGAAATAATTTTGAAGTCAATACCTTAATCTATTCTCGAAATATTCGAATGGAACATCGATTTTTACTAATTTTGCGTAGAATTTCTTGTAGATTCTTATTTTTAATAAAAAAAAAACTGACCGTTGGATTACCTATATGTAAAAAACAGTTTGAAGGCAATATGTTATATTTTTGCCAAGTTATTCGAGTCGAAAATCAATTTTTACCAACATTTTGTATTGGTATTTGAAGTCGGTACCGTTATTGATTCGTGAGGTATGGACGATACAAAATGGTACATACACAGACATCTCTCTAAAAATCTTTAATTTATATTTAAGGGACCTTGAAACGTCGAGAAATGTCAAAATTTTCAATTCAAAAATTGGGAAGTTTATAATCATTGCGTTAAAACTTTTTTTTTACTTGCGACATATAGGAACTATATGGCAAGTTTTGCATTCGTGCAAAATTTCGAACTCGAGATTTTAATCAAACATGATATTACGATGGTAGAGAAGTCGAAAAAAGTGGGTCCCGCGATTCCGTCCGGTCTGTTTTGTCTGTCTGTCCACGCTCCTACAGCCTAAACCATTGGGTCGATTGAGTTCAAACTTGGAAGTTAAGGTTTTCAGCAGATTCGCGTTAGGCGTTTTTTTCATTTTTTTTTTAAGACCAAAACTAACAGTGGCCCCCATACAATTTTTTTGGCCAAAAAACGAAAATTCAAATTTTCTCAAAAACAAACCGATAGATTTTTTTTAAATTTTCTCTAAAATTTTATTTTTAAACTTGGCTTCTTTTCATAAGAAAAACATATTTTTGTATTGCTCAGGAAAGGTACCGCTCATAGAACCGTTATTTTGTTTCTTAATTTTCTCAGCAACTTATCAACCGATTTCAATAATTTTTTTTCTGAATAAGCTCTTATATTGCCTTAACAATATTTGATTATCAAAAGTGAAATTTTGTATTTTTTGGATTTTAAAAAAAATATTAAATTTTTTTTTTTCAAAATTCTATATCTCAAAAACGGGTCAACATTTTTTTACGAAATTCAAATGTAGAGCGTATATTTACAATCACTAAACAACTGCATACCAAAAATATTTTTAGAACAAAATTTAAAAATTTTATATATAAAAAATTAATTTAAAAAAAAACCGCTCTAACGATTTTCAAAAAAAAAATTTTAAAAATCAAGGGTTTTTTGATTTATAAAATGGCATCTAAATTTTTGAAGACAAACTTACTTTTCAGGTAAAATTTTGAATCTTAAAATATTTTTTTTTTAATTATTTTAACTGTATTAAATGTAACCCCCTCCCATCTCACCAGATCAAATCCTGTGCGTGAGCCCGAAAGAGCGCATTACATTGACAAAACTTTTATTATATTCAGCCCTATCATGAATTCCATCGTAATCGGAAATTTTTACGAATCCCGAAAAACTGTATCATGAAATCCGTTCGTAGTGGAAAATCTCATACAATTTTGCATTACGAACGGATTTCATGATACAGTTTTTCGGGATTCGTAAAAATTCCGACTACGATGAAATTCATGATAGGGCTGATTCCATCTTTTATCCAAATTAGATAATGCATTTGGTATATATGTATGTATTGTTTATAACTATAACTATTGTAAATACCAATTCATTTCCGGGATGAGTTGTCCTTTTTATATAGGTGCTTTTTTAAACAGACTCTTTGCATAAAGGAGCAAGTTCGTGCGACCCAGTCGTGCATTTTATTAATTATGTTTGACGTGCAACTTGACCAAATGATTCATTTTGTTAAATGATAAATATTAAACTTGTATTATGATGACAGCTTAGTTTTACAAGTGTCAAATATCAGCATTATCAACTTGAAACCACAAAATGAATTACCCTATATTCATTTAATAAAGTTTACTACTCTTTCTGGAAATATAAAATTGGAAGCTCAATTTGATATTTTTTGGGTTTTCTATATTTTATTACAAATATCCTTGCAAATTTTGAGACACCCTTTAATTGATAATTTGCACACACTAACAGTCTTATTAAATAGAATTCGCTGATGACTGAATGAATAGTTATACAGTTATGTAGGCTCTATGTAACGTTGCGAAAATTCCCATTTATAAAAATTCTGCTATACATATTAGTTATAATGGGTGATTTTTTTGAGGTTAGGATTTTCATGCATTAGTATTTGACAGATCACGCGGGATTTCAGACATGGTGTCAAAGAGAAAGATGCTCAGTATGCTTTGACATTTCATCATGAATGAGCAACGCTTGCAAATCATTGAATTTTATTACCAAAATCAGTGTTCGGTTCGAAATGTGTTTCGCGCTTTTTTATCGACAAATTTTGTTCAGCGATGAGGCTCATTTCTGGTTGAATGGCTACGTAAATAAGCAAAATTTCCGCATTTGGAGTGAAGAGCAACCAGAAGCCGTTCAAGAACTGCCCATGCATCCCGAAAAAGGCACTGTTTGGTGTGGTTTGTATGCTGGTGGAATCATTGGACCGTATTTTTTCAAAGATGCTGTTGGACGCAACGTTACGGTGAATGGCGATCGCTATCGTTCAATGCTAACAAACTTTTTGTTGCCAAAAATGGAAGAACTGAACTTGGTTGACATGTGGTTTCAACAAGATGGCGCTACATGCCACACAGCTCGCGATTCTATGGCCATTTTGAGGGAAAACTTCGGAGAACAATTCATCTCAAGGAATGGACCGGTAAGTTGGCCACCAAGATCATGCGATTTGACGCCTTTAGACTATTTTTTGTGGGGCTACGTCAAGTCTAAAGTCTACACAAATAAGCCAGCAACTACTCCAGCTTTGGAAGACAACATTTCCGAAGAAATTCGGGCTATTCCGGCCGAAATGCTCGAAAAAGTTACCCAAAATTGGACTTTCCGAATGGATCACCTAAGACGCAGCCGCGGTCAACATTTAAATGAAATTATCTTCAAAAAGTAAATGTCATGGACCAATCTAACGTTTCAAATAAAGAATCAATGAGATTTTGCAAATTTTATGCGTTTTTTTTTAAAAAAAAGTTCTCAAGCTCTTAAAAAATCACCCGATACAATGCTTATATCAAAAAAAGTACCAAAATGGAGCAATCTATTCCATTTATCTATCTATCAAATCAGCTGTTTGTCGTAACAAATAAAATATAAAAAAATAATTCCAATTATTTTTATGATATTCTCTTTCGAAAATCTATATTTTTTTTAAATTCTTCGTTTCTTAGGCTCATTGGGTTGAACCTTTTTTTATAAACTTTCCGTCTTCTTGGAGTCGGTAAAACGCGATTTAAATTCTTTAAATCATTAATAAACGAACTAAACTGGAGAGGCATTATTGTTTTTATTTTAATTTCAAAAATGGAGAGAAATCAAAATGACATTTACGAAATAATAATAACAATAATTTTCTTATGTAGGCTCTATTCAACCTCAAAACGCGTTTAGCTTATTATGGGAATATGAAACCTTGCATAAGTTTTATAAATAGCATTTTTGCGTTTAGAGGCATTATAGAGATTACATAACTTTATGTAGGCTCTATATACAGCGTTTTTAAATAAGACTGTTAAAGTTTTCAATATTAAAGTGGGAGGGATAAACAGAGTTGGTTAAAGTATTTCACATTCTTGATGTGCAGCTGAAAAAGGAATATCTACCATAATAGTAAGTCAGAAATGGAGTTATATGGTACATGGAAGAGCATTCATGAAATTTCGAGTTTTAAGACAGAATTGCTTGTGATAGGGTGTAGGGGGGGAGGTAAAAGCAAAAATCTCAAATCAAACTTTTCGTCCTTTCTCATTTATGTATCGTAATTTAAAATCATTATAGAGGAAGAATGTTTCATTATAACTACTTTTCGCATCCTTTATTTGTTAAATATATTGTCACATATTTGAGTGTGATCAAAATTAATCTACTTTCGGCTTCCCTTAAATTAGATTCACAAAAAAACACATGTACGTGCAATGTACATACATATGTACAGCTTAAGCTTGTAATTCTCCTAAAAAGAAATAATAGATATAAAATCGTATAAATGTTCTATCTCTCCAAGGACATTATGCAGACAAAAACATACAAAACAACAGATGTTCTCCCTAAAAACCAAACGAATTTCTCTCTTTGATATTCAAAAATGTCTAAATTATTCATAGATACTATCGAAAATAATACATCGGGATGGGAGAAGAGTCCTTGGGCACACATAGGTACCGGTACTTCTACTGGTACTGGTATTGTTGTATAAATGGCGCAACAAGGGAAGGTAGTTGGTATACAAATAAAATACCCCAGATGGTTGCATTTAGAAGATATGCAAAAGAAGTTTTTTTTTTAAAGCTAAACGAAATATCGATTTTGAAATGAAAATGTCGTCGCTCGGTCTGTAGATATAGACAAGAAGGTACCTCAATCTATTGATTTCAGATTCATCGCAAAAAAAAAGGAAATTTTAAGGGCAATATATTTTTATGAACCTCATGATTTCAAACTTAATAAAATTCGTTCCGCAGTTCTCAGCCATATTACCTACCCCAAATAAATACTAACACTCTTTCTCCTATATGTTATGAGATCACTTTTATATTAGGCCTTTTGTAAGCCCGAAACAGAAAAAGGACCTTTTTACTTTGCCATTTTTACTCGAACTCAATGGTGTTTGCTCGAAGAAGATGTGTAACTAAAACAACTTAATTTTTATGATATCCTTGAGGGCCCTACACAAGGACTCGGTACTCGGGTGGGATATATCTGTTTATGTACTCGTACCTAACCTAACCAAGATCTAGGTACAGTCAAATAATATTCACATCCTGCTTAATCACTTTTGTTGTTTCCTTCCGCAATCGTTAATTTC
The DNA here is from genome assembly GCA_920104205.1 of Eupeodes latifasciatus. Classification (NCBI taxonomy): domain Eukaryota; kingdom Metazoa; phylum Arthropoda; class Insecta; order Diptera; family Syrphidae; genus Eupeodes; species Eupeodes latifasciatus. The sequence goes on along the minus strand of OV049926.1, from coordinate 23,007,619 downwards.
CTCATGAATTGCTAATGATAACATTAATCTCTGCCGGGTTGAGTTTTGTCTATGTAGACTTTTATCTCAAATGAATTGAAAATGGTGCACTACACCTATACACAACGATATCCCTCACCGGCATTGAGCAAGCGAGCGACGAGACGTATCACAAAAGAGACTTGACTCGAAGGAGTAATTTGTTCCGGACTTCAGTGGCTTTTATCGCTTTTGGGCTTCCGATTCCGATATACATATGTACCTATAGCTTGAAAAACAGAAAGGTGAAAAGGGAACAAACAAAATACAAAAAATGCGGGAATACATCGTTTTTACTATCGATTTATCTTTTACGAGCGAATAATGTTTTTAAGTACGCACGTGTATTGAAAATTTATCATTGTAAGCACGTACATACAAGAAGTTTTCGAGGGAGTGCTGGACTAATAGCTGGAAAAATTCGATCCCAAATTTCATTTCGGCCTGTCCTTTATGCGTAGGTATTCTCACACCTTCGTCCTTCAGTTAAATTAATTGATAAAGTTTATTTGACCGGAAGGAGTTTTGAAGGAGGCGGAACTGAAACTCTATATAATCTATATTTCAGATTGCTTGCGATTCGGAGAAAAGAGCGAACCTATACTTCTATTTCCAACCTAAGCCTTATATATCCTTTATCAAAGGACATACTACAAATTATGAATGCATTATGTATCTTTTTCAGATTTCTTGTTTAAGCTGTCAATTTATTTTTGCAGGCTGTATACCAAACCTATCCAATACAACCGAAGGCTTTGTTATAGAGAGTAGCCATTTCCCATTAATTTTCACATCCTTTTGAATATTCATGTGGTATTGCATTTGAAACAGATATGGTTTGTTTGTAGTGGTGATGATGGTATTTCTTCTTCCTTTTACTATTTGATCAGAATAAAATTTATATGCTGAATGCTTGAAGTAAAATCTCGTGTGAAAATGAATGCATTACGATATTGTCAACAGGTTTTTGCATTTAGGCAATAAATTACTAAAACTGAAACTGAAACTAAAACTGAGACAAAACAAAAGGACGAGTTATGTACATTTAGATGAATAAATTAATTTATTACTGCATGCATTTTGGAAATTAGATTTATGATGTATATAAGGCATTTTAAAGCCCTTTTCTTTAAAGCATTCTCCTATAGAACAGCTACACAAAAATGTTTATGGAAAAGCTTTCGATTCGTCTTAATTTCACAAATCACTATCAATCTTCTCTGCTTGATTTTTCTACCTATAAATAGTTATAGAAAAAAGGGATGTAATCAGTCTTTGATATTAATTTAAAGGCATACACTTTTTAAATCTAGTATATGTATCAGTATAAAAAAATAAAAATACTGGAGCAAATGTTTTGCAATTGTCTATTGCAATACATAATTTTTAAGAACTAGCTTTCAAAGGTATTACAATTTTTTAAAATCTATTAGACTATAGGGTTTTCCAATAAGACTATTCAGTTATACAGGGTTTTTCGACAAGGACGCTACAAAAGTAGAGCGACAGGGACAGCAAGCGACGCCATATTTCTTGCCGCTCTTTTGACATTTCTCTTCAGTAAGGTTTGCCATTTCATGATGGAAAGACATACGAGCCAACAACGAGTCGAAATTATTAAAATTTACTACCAATTTATGGTCGCCACAATCGTCCTAGCAGATCAACAATTGAGCGTATAGCGGAAAAATTTGAATCCACAGGCACAGTACAAAATGTTCCCGTGCCAGTGAGATGAAGAAGAGCCGTAGTGTCGAGAATATTGCTGCCGCTGAGGATTCAGTTGCAGAAAGCCCAAATGTGTCTCTCTCACGTTGTTCTCAAGGATTGGGTATCTCTGCGACGTCGTTGTGGCGAATTTTTCGAAAAGATCTTGGCCTTCATCCTTACAAGATTAAATTGACGCAAGAACTGAAGCCGCTTGACCACCACAAGCGTCGTATGTTCGTGAATTGGGCTGAGCAACAACTTGAAAATGATTCGGATTTTCATCGAAAAATCATCTTCCTTCAGCGATGAGGCTATTGGAAGCAATTCACACGTACTCAATGAGTCTTCATTGCATCCCGAAAAAATGATGGTTTGGTGTGGTTTATGGGCCGGCGCGCGGCGGCGTCATTGGGCCGTACTTTTTCCCCGTGATGATCAAGACCGGCACGTTACTGTGAATGGGGATGGCTACCGTTCAATGATATATGAATATTTTTGGCTCCAATCGGATGATATGGACTTGGAGGACATGTAGTTCCAACAGGACGGCCCACAAGCCACACAGCGAATGTCACAATCAATTTATTGGAAACCAAGTTTGAAGAACGTGTTTTCTCACGAAATGGTCCAGTCGCTTGGTATTGATATCCAAAACCGTTTTTGTTGTATGTATTTAAAAAAACTTTTGTAGCGCTCTTATTGAAAACCCGATATATTAAAAAAACTAGTATTTTTAAGAAATATCATAGGATGTTTATCTTAGGGAGTCACTCCATTAACAATGGAAAACGATAATAGTCAAATTTCCGCAACGTCTTCCGTTGCGTCTTTACAAATTCTATCTTTAAGGCCTTGAATTGATTGTGAAGCTTTCACATAAATCTTAACATCCACGTGATCTTCGTTTTATGGTGTTCATCATCGCTAAATAACGATCAAAAATATTGTTACTGAAAATAATTATCGATCGCATTTTTGCACTGAATTTTAACAATTTGAATGCGTTTTTGAAGTATTTACTGTTTAATTACGTAGTTTTTACTTGTCAAATGTCAAAAGATGATAGCTTAAAAAGTGACAGCAGGCCAAACAGTGAACTATTTAAAATAGAAGTATTTAAGAGGTGTTTTAAAAAAAAATAGATTTGATGAATACCTACAAGTTTTGCAGACTGGAGCTTTTTATATAAAAGCGAAACCATTTTAAAGTTCGTAACGCATGATCTCAGAAAGTAGTCAACCGATTTATTTGAAATATATTTTATTATTTTCTATATTGTTATGAGAGTGTTTATGGCTTTAATTTTTTTTCATTAATTATTTGTCAAACTTAAATATTATTAATTTTACATTTTTTTTCCATTTTTTTTTCATTAGTTGACTTATACAACCACTCATATCTTAAAACCTATACAATAATCGACAAAGATTAGCATTGCTTCTTAAAGTCAATATTGTTGCGCAAATTTTAAGCCTAAAATCACTTCTAAGCTAAACATACAACCTGAGAAATAAATAAAAACAAATTATAAAATTATAAACTTTTTGAATTTATTTTATGCAGGAAATTAGATTCCATCACAATCGCGAGGTCGCTGCTTTGTTTCATTTCATTATCATTCCAACAATTTTAATTTTCTTTTTTTCCCATGTTCTTTCTCTCTTAATATGTGTTCCATTTAATAGTTACGTTTTTTCTCTTACATACCTACCTACATATTCAATTTTTCTGTATTGTATAGTTCATCAACTAACCTACACACACACATTATTTTTTTGTTTCTCTAATTCTATCGTCAGGGCCGTCACATTGCTGAGTAGTGTGGGCTCTTTTTTTTAAGTTACAATGGACATTTAATAAAAATAAATAAACAGTGTCGTGCACATGAAATGCCGATTTATCTAAAGAACAATTAGATCTTTTTTATTTTTCTGGTTCGAGGAAGTGAATAGATTATAATTCTTCCAATTTAAAAATAAAAAAAGTTCTATTATAATAGCTTGAATTACCAATTTTGTATCACTTCCTCGAACAATAAAACTTAAATTAAGTTAAAATTTTCTTTACAAATAACTCAAAGAAGGTACTTACAATGACGTCGATAAACAGAGCACACAAATGTGGGTAGGTTAAGTCAGTTGCACTGCACTGAACATGAGCAGATGAATAAAAAATGTATCTATGGATATTTACACACGCATACCTATAGATGTATGAGAACATTAAAAACACAAATTCGTTTTTTTTTTACCGCAAACTATATTTTTCGGTTGCTAAAAAACGTTTCTAGGTATGAATAAAAGAAAGAAAAGAAGAAAATAGACACAAATTTCGTTCTGTTTTCAACTAAAAAATTGAAATGGTTTTGTATTTTGTTTGTTTTCACGTGCGGCTTGGCCTTTACTACGTAATATTTTACTTAAGTTTTTTTTCTAAAGTGTTAATTTCGGTAAGGAAGTGTTTTTTGATTATAAACTAAAATTAATATTATTGTAGAAAATATGCTCAGTCCCATTGAGAAATTTTTTCATATGCTAATACTAATATTCAAAAAATGCTCGTGGTTACAATTTGCGAAGCAACGCGAGCACGGGTCGGCTAGTCAAATATAAAGCCAAATAGTTACCAAGATTTTAGTTGGAAAAAGTTGTAATACAAAAACGTAACCAAACGTTACAAGTGTCACTAAATGTCATATCTTACTTTTATGTCAGTGCATGAACGCATGGCCCGCTACGTTGCTAGAAGTGATTCCACCCAAAAGTGAAGTAAAACCTTAAGTTTTAATGCTTTCATTGCTTTTATAAAACAAGTTTAGGAGTTGATTTTTAGTGCTGATTTGCTGCTGAATTTAAACTTCCATTTTAACTACTCGTATCTATTGAAATTTTAAAAAGATGCTGGGATGCGATCTCCACTGTTAACTTCAATCGGTACCCGCTGTTCTTTTTCAAATCGTATTCTTTGTAACAAGTCAATTTTATTATGTTCAAGCTGTTTTCTGTGGAGATGTATTTGAGGAGTCAGATCAATATATTTTTAAACTGTCAATAAATATTACAAAACATAAACAACAATATGTCTATGACATGAAACAACTTGGAAGTCATCATCTTCTTTTGTTCTTAAGATATTTAACTCAAAATTACATTTTAGTACTTTTTTAAATATTTTTTTTTTCAGTTTTTTTTTTATTTTTCTCTCAATTGGTAATGATTTTTTATAAAATGGAAAAAGTTTGATGTCAATAATTTTTTTTGCTATCAAGTTACTTGAGTTGAAAATCAATTTTTACAAGTTCTAAGTTCTTTTTAAACAGGTTTTATTTTTTTTGTAAAAAAATATCAATCGAATTTTATCCAACAATCAATTTTTGTTCAGAATAAAATAATTTTAATGTTAATATTCTCATTTGTCTTCGATCGAATCGAAAACCATTTATTACCAAATTTTAGTTGTAATCTTTAAAGGTTTTTATTTTTGCTAAGGATTCTTTTTAACTTCCCATAGAAAGTTATTGTAATCGGTCCGATTCGTCGAATTGAAATTTTGACTTTTCTCAACGTTTCAAGGTCCCTAGAGTGGAAATAAAGGATTTTTAGAGAAATGTCTGTGCGTTCGTGTGTACGTACGTTCGTACGTCCGTACATTCAAGATTCTTTTATATTTTTGGAAAAAAATTCAATTAACGGTTTTTTTTATAAATCAAAAAAACTGAAAAAAAAAATTTGTCACTTCGAAAATTTTACGACTAAAATATGATTTCATCTCCAAAACAATTTTGTGCAACGAAGAATAATGTTTTTGACATCTGATAAAATTTTGAGAAAAATCGAATTGACAGTTTTTTTACAAAAGTTGTTAAAAATTGAGTTTTGACTCAAATATCTTTTCAAAACTTTGAGATATTGGCTTTAAACTACTTTTATCTTTCAAAAAATATTAGTTTCAACATTCAGTAAAATTTTGAAAAAAATAGAATTGACAGTTTTTTTACAAAAAATTAAAAACCAAAAAAAAATTAAAAAAAGTTGGTAAAAATTGATTTTCGACTTAAATATCTTTTCAAAAATTTGAGATTATGGCTTCTAACTAATTTTAACTTATAAGAAATATTGTTTTCAACAGTAGGAAAAATTTTGAGAAAAAGCGAATTGACAGTTTTTTTACAAAAAATAATAACCTAAAAAAAAATAAAAAAAAGTTGGTAAAAATTGAGTTTTGACTCAAATATCTTTTCAAGACTTTGAGATATTGGCTTTAAACTACTTTTATCTTTCAAAAAATATTGTTTTCAACATTCAGTAATATTTTGAAAAAAATAGAATTGACAGTTTTTTTACAAAAAATTAAAAACCGAAAAAAAATTTAACAAAAGTTGGTAAAAATTGATTTTCGACTTAAATATCTTTTCAAAAATTTGAGATTATGGCTTCTAACTAATTTTAGCTTATAAGAAATATTGTTTTCAACATTAGGACAAATTTTGAGAAAAAATCGAATTGACAGTTTTTTTACAAAAAATAAAAACCTAAACAAAAAAATTAATAAAAGTTGGTAAAAATTGATTTTCGGCTCAAATAGCTTTTCAAAAATTAAAAATATTGGCTTCAAACTTATTTTATTTCACAGAAAATATTGTTTTTTATATTCAATAATTTTTTTATAAAAATCCAACAGTCCGTTTTTTTCTTAAAAAAAAAATAAAATCTACAAAAAATAGAACGCAAATTTGGTAAGAATTGATACATTTAGACAAACTTTTAAGCAAGACAAATCGATAGACGGGATGGGAAGTTATCAGTGTGGGTGGCATCCCAGCGTCTTTTTTAAAATAAAATCATACTTATTTAGTATCACATCACATTAAACTAAGTTCAAAATTGAAAATATAAAATTTTGTATCTCACACAAAATATTTTTATAAATATTTGGTTAAAGTCTATAATATGAGAAATTATCATTACCATCTTTTCCTTTCTTTTCGTAAATTGTTCATATTTTATAATTCAAATAAAAAACATGGAGAACATCTGCGTAGCGTTCTGTATTCCTACATATTTTGCAAATTTATTGGTTGATGACATTGACATAAATATATATATTTGTCATACTTTCAGAAGCTCACAAAAAAACGAGAGTCATTGTAGGATATGTTCGTGACATTTTTTTGTTTGAATTTTTTAAGCCACAACATCATAACGGAAACAACTCTCAAAACTCAAAGTCTTTTTGAACACTTTACATCTTGTTTGTTATACAGCAGCAAAATCAACATCCAAAAGCAATTTTACAAGCTTAAACTTTCTCTATCCACATACCCACATATTATATATGTATGTATGTATTATATGAGTTGAGTTGAGTTGAGTATACTAAATTTTCACGTTTTGTAGCAATTTCTTGGTAATTGCACTTTATCCACTTTATATTTCGAACCAACCAAACTCTCGTATACCTAAACAACAAGCAGTTTAGCGCAGAGCCTGGCACCTTCACCCGCCATGGTAGCAAAATCTTTCCATCTGGATCAACACTTCTTGTGATTCAGAAATGCCAGAGTTTAAACATGGGTGGCAAAAGATTGCCTCCCTTTGCTGCACAACAAGCCAAAGCGAATATAATAATAATGTGTGACGTATTTATTGCATATCTACGTGCACCTATGAAAATATATTGAATAATATGCCCTTGCCTTCAAGCTACTCCTTGCAACTTTAGCTGCATGATGATGAGGATGAGAGGACACCGAGACCGAGACCGAGACAACGAGGACAACGAGGACAACAACGATGCACACATAAAATTTGGCCGTATCTTGAGTTTTTAGATAGTAAATTTTACGACATTTTTATTACCCAAAAGCCAGAGTAATGTCTCACTTGCATCTTAATACCTACCTTCCTATTTATCTATGTATAAAGTTTATTTCAAGAATGCAATCTTATATTCAGGACGTCAACAACTGGTCAATGGACCGGACGCAGGATCTTATTCTACTCTATAGCTCTATCTGAAAGCTCTAGGTTTTGGCCTTCTTCTTTGGTTCTGTGTTATTTGGATGAGTGAAAATACTCATATAAAATGTTGTTGTTTTGTTTACTTCAAATGGACTTTAAAGTTTCCTCTTTTAGTAGATTGACCTCTTTTCGTGTGATAGTGAATCCTTTAAAAATGTTCAAATTCAATTCGGAACATAAAGATGTTTGGCGCTTCGGGGAGTATCGTGTCAATGGTTCATTAAGTGTTCCGAAAATTTTCTGCATGATGGTAAAGTCAACATTATTGGTTCCAGACGAGGATGCCTTGAGGTTATGCATCAGAATCCTGTTTTCTTACACGGAACACTGGAGCCATAACAAGTGATAATTGCTATAGTATTTAAGTTATTTTAATTAGTTGCAAAGTGAATATAACGGTGTAGAAATTGCCAATGGTTTTTTTTAATAGCTCTTTTATAGCACACTGCTTTAGATGGTTAAATTTTCCTGGTCTTGGTGCGGTTTTTTATGACATTTTTATTTCTATCAAAAAATTGAACATTTTTGTTTTGGAAAATTGAAAAAGTGGGTTTACTGATTCTTTTTCCGGTTAATTTTCTTGTTTCTTTGATTTCTTGATGTCGAGAATTTTTAAGCCTTTTTTAATAACTTACTTTAGAAACAAAGGTAGGTATACAACTTAAATTTTTAAGCCAAATTCCCTTCTCTAGTGAAAATTATTTCGGTTCTTGAATTAACGAAAATAGGCCAGGGATTCCTTTTAATTATCATGAAAGTAACATTTTAATAGGATTGGTTACAAATTAAATAGTTATACACAAATAAATGCCTTGCCGTTTTTCATAATTTATTGCCTCATTAAAATCATAATTAAAATTCAATAATGTAAATCATTTAAAAATGATTATCTGGTGAGTTCTTTCGTCCTCCTAGAATCAACAAAATAACACCAACAAAAATAGTCGATAGGTAGGTACTTCATATTTTTCATTTACAGTACAAAGATAATGATTTATTATAGTTGAAATAATTTATCTGCCAGCCATTTGTAGGTAAGTAAATTCCCAACACTTCAAAATTAATATTTCCACGAGTAGCAAAATAACTTTCATTTTTTTTTTTTTTAATAAAATCCACGTCTGAGTCGTAACTTTTTGCCAACCTTTATACAACTGGTCAGATTTTTTTTTCAAAAACTTTGGACATCCAACACAGAAATAATCCGGAAAAGTATTGAATATCTGAATAGTTGAGATCAGCTACGTGCTGAACCATGGGATAGTTCGGATCTCTTTTTTTTTCCGTTTCACGTGTATCCAGATCTCCGAATATAGTTTTGAGACTCGGATATTTAGAAAAGTACATGAGTGCTGTAATCGTTTGCCTAATTTATGTAACAGAAAATAGATCTAAATTATCGGAATTATCGGAATGTTTTGGATATTCGTATATCCGAGAAAGATCCAGTTACGAATATTAAATGAGACATTTTCTGATTTAAAAAAAAAAGAGGCTGGGATGCGAACCACACTGCTAATTTCCCATCCCGTCTGTCTAATTGTCTTGCTTAAAAAGTTAGTAGGTTTTCGCGTTTTGTTAAAAAAGTTATCAGTAAAGTTTTTCTAAAAAATTTAAAAATAACCAACAATATTTTGCATATGATGAAATAGTTTGATTTTAAAATCTATTTTTGTTAACGAGATTTTTAGTCGAAAACCAATTTTTACCAATTTCAATTTCTTAAAAGCTTTTAATTCTTTTATAAACAAATACAAATTGGATGAATGAAATTAATTTACAGTCATCTTCTAATCTTCTAATGTTCACGGGATATCAAGAACTGAACACCAATTTTTACCAAATTTGCGTACTATTTTTTGTAGATTTTATTTATGAAAAAACCGATTTTTGGATTCTTATAAAAAATGTCGAAAACAATATTTCTTGTGAGATAAAATAAGTTTGAAGGCAATATTTTTAATTTTTGAAAAGATATTGGAGTCGAAATTAAATTTTTACCAAGTTTTAGTATTGTTTTTTTTTAGTTGTTTTATTTTTTGTAAGAAAACTGTCAATTCGATTTTTCTCAAAATTTTATGGAAGGTTCAAAACAATATTTCATATAAGATAAAATTAGTTTGAAGCGCATATTTTTAATTTTTGAAAAGATATTTGAGTCGAAAGTCAATATTTACCAACTTTTATTAATTTTTTTAAGGTTTTTATTTTTTGTAAAAAAAACTGTCACATCGATTTTTCTTAAAATTTTAGCGAATGTTGACAACAATATTTTTTAAAAGATAAAATTAGTTTAAAGCCAATATTTCAAAGTTTTGAAAAGATATTTGAGTCGAAAATCAATTTTTACCAACTTTTATTAATGTTTTTTGTAGGTTTTCATCTTTTGTAAAAAAACTGTCGATTTGATTTTTCTCAAAATTTTACCAAATAAAACATAACATAACATAAACATAAACAATATTTTTTATAAGATATAGTTGGTTAGAAGCCATAATCTCAAATTTTTGAAAAGATATTTGAGTCAAAATCAATTTTTACCAACTTTGAGTAATGTTTTTTTGGGTTTTTATTTTATATAAAAAAACTGTCAATTCGATTTTTCTCAAAATTTTACCAGATGTTAAAAACGTAATTTTTCGTTGAGCAAAATTATTCTGGAGGTGAAATCATTTTTTGTGCATAAATAAATGGATAAAGGAATTAAAAGAAATAGTTCGGATTTAAATTGTCCGAGTTATATGAATTAGCCGGATATCCGAAAAAATTTAAATCTTGGGTAAACTTTATAAAATGCACACTGGGATTGTATATTTTTCTTTAAATTATTCGAACAGTTGGAATATCCGAAACAGATTTTGATCTAATATCGATTATCCACATTTTCTTGAAAGCTTCGGATATTAATTTATTGATTGATTCATTATGTTAATTGGATATAAAAATAGTTTGATGACTCGGATAATGTTGGAAATTATATTTTTCCTTTAATGAGCAGACCAAGCCGACATTTTTAAAACACAAATCCAATACTTTCCCCCACCGTACAAAACTCAAAAACAAACAAATAGAATAACAACACCATCAGCAGATGCAAAAAGTCAAGAGAAATAAAATAATACAAAAATTATATTACAAATAATTGTCCTTAATTGCTGTGCATGGATGGACGCTCGGACACTCAAAGTGACTTTTGAAGCGCTCATTTGCATGCGAACATTTACAGACAGGAAGCTGATTACACTCAAGAGATGACAATGGAAAAGTTTCGTCCTTACGTCCACGACACGACGACACGACGGCAACGACCAACGTTCCACCAGATAAACATAAATATAAAAATAAATTAATACAATAACATTAAATGAAGTCAACATTTTCCCAAGGATCAAAGCAAAAATGTATAGCTATGTGGTTCAGAGTTTAATTTTTTGTTTTAAATTTTTGTATGCAACACGAAAACACAACACATTATAGAGGTCAAATTTTAATTTCAAGATGAACAAAAGTTTTGTCTTTGTTCATTTTCTTTTTAAATTTTAGAGATATAGTTTTTAAAATTTAATGAACTGAGTGCCTTAATGTTGATAGAAATCAAATGTTCTCCTTACTTTAAGGTAGGAACATTTTAAGGACATGAAATGAGGGTATAAAAAGATGTTCAAATAAGTGCTTCTTTTTCATTATCCGGATACGTCAGATACTCCGGATATAGCAAATATATCTATAGTAATGCTGCCAAAAATACTGATTGATTATTCATGCCTTCGTCTGTTAATTGACAGCCAAGATTTGTTTAATACTTCATTTCCTTGCATGTAGCACCATTTTTATAATATATTTTATTATTGTTCAATTTTAAAAAATGGCGTAGTTTTTACTTGTCAAAATATGGTAGCTTCTAAGGTGACAGCTGCTCAAGTATCGAGTTTTTAAAAATGAAACTTCTCATCGGAAAGCGCTTTAATAATTCTTAGCTCAAGGAAATTACTTAAATTGTAAATGTAATGCCTTAGAATCATTTCATAACTGCCTACATTGTCAACTTGCAACAACAACACCGCTTATGAAGTAACATTTTTGACTGTGACATACTTTATTTTTAATTTCTGAATAAACAAACAGTACACAAATCTCCACTTAAATATGTGCATATATTATTTTTGAAAAGAAAAAACGTCAATTCTGAAATTGAGTATCTCATCCATCAACAACCAACAGAAAAGAATTACATTTAACGACGTAAAAATTAAGAATGATTAAAAATTACAATTACCTTAAAAAACACTCAACGTCAAACTTTATTAAACATTAAAATTATTATTCTTCTTCTTCATCATCATCCTTCATAGCATTAAACCTTATATAATTTTCAATTAACATAAAGTAAACCAGTCTTTTTCGACACCACAATACACCGCACCGTACCGCACCAATAATGAAGATGTTTTTTTTTTAATCTACTAGGTTAAAGGATTCTTAATAAAACATAAATTAATAGCACAGAAGTAGGTTTGTGATGAAAGTCCTTCTGAAAATTAATTCATTTAAAAAAAAAAAACAACAGAATGGAAAATATTATTCTGGAGAAGGTTTTTTTTCGTTGCAAGGTTTGAAAAATAGTAATTGAAGATTTTTAAGAAATTAAAGTAGCTTTTGTTCAAATTACTAGAGAACTCTTTTGAAAAAAAAAACAACACATTTTTACAACTTTTGAAGAACCTATGTACATATTTAATTATTTTATATAAAACCCTTAAATATTTTATTCAAAAAAAAATATCTGTGTGTAGAATGTCACTTGAAACTTAATCTCAAATAAAAAAAGAGGCATAGATGCGACCCACACTAATAACTTCCCATCCCGTCTGTCGATTTGTCTTGCTTAAAAGTTTGTCTATATGTATCAATTTTCACCAAATTTGCGTAGGTACTATTTTTTGTAGATTTTATTTTTTTATGAAAAAACGGACTTGGATTTTTATAGCGAATGATATATAAATATCGAAAACAATATTAAAGTGAAATAAAATAAGTTTGAAGCAAATATTTGTAATTTTTGAAAAGCTACGAGTATTTGAGTCAAAAGTAAATTCTTACCAAGTTTTAGTATTGTTTTTTTTTTTTTTAGGTTGTTATTGTTTGTAAAAAAAACTGTCAATTCGATTTTTCTCAAAATTTTATCGAATGTTGAAAACAATTTTTTTTGAAAGATTAAAGTATTTTAAAGCCAATATCTCGAAGTTTTGAAAAGATATTTGAGTCGAAAATCAATTTTTACCACATTTTATACATTTTTTTTTAGGTTTTTATTTTTTGTAAAAAAACTATCAATTCGATTTTTCTCAAAATTGTTCCTAATGTTGAAAACAATATTTCTTATAAGTTAAAATTAGTTAGAAGCCATTATCTCAAAGTTTTGAAAATATATTTGAGTCGAAAATCAATTTTTACCAACTTTTATTCATTTTTTTTTAGGTTTTTATTTTTTTTTAAACTGTCAATTCGATTATAAGAAAAAAAAAGTTTGAAGCCTTACTCTTAAGTTTTTGAACAGATATTTGAGTGGAAACTCAATTTTTACCAACTTTGAGTAATGTTTTTTCGGTTTTTAATTCTTTGTAAAAAAACTGTCAATTAGATTTTTCTCAAGATTTTATCAGATGTCAAAAACATTATTCTTCGTTGCACAAAATTGTTTTTTTCGAGGTGACAAATTTTTTTTTCAGTTTTTTTGATTTATAAAAAACCGTTAATTGGATTTTTGTTCAAAAAATATACCTGTTTGGTATCACGTTACAATATATTATATAAAATTTAATTCAAGTCTCTAGCGTTTTTGGTTAGATATTTAGGGTTAACCGAAATTTTCACCTTTTTTTTTAAACTGCTATATGGTAAAAAAACCACCCACGCAATTTTCTTGAGAGCCCTTTCTGCATCTTTCTGCCTTATTATCTGTATAACAAAATTTTTTTGAAGTCGATATCTCTTCTGGTTCTTGAGCTATGGACGATGAAAAAAACGGACGTACGAACGTACATACGTACACACGCACGCACAGACATCTTTCTAAAAATCTTTTATTTCGACTCTAGGGACCTTGAAACGTAGACAAATGCCAAAATTTTCAATTTGACAAATCGGACCCATTACAATAACTTCGTATGGCAAGTTAAAAATAAAAATTAGGTAAGATTACAGCATCCAAACAAAATTGATTAAACCTTTTTTGAAGCAATATTGGAAATAATGAAGTATCTTGTCCCATCTTAAGAAAATCCCTTAGGGACTCGAAGTTTCCACGTTACCTTTTTAAATGTTGAACAATGTATTTTATAACATAGATATTTAAAAGATTTTTTTCAATTTCAAATTTTATAAAGGGTTTTTCAATAAGGGCGGGTAGATGATGAAATGGAATAAAACGAGCTGTGTGTGTGGTATTAAGTGTATGCCATTAAGTGTAAAATATGACATCATTCAAATGCCCGCCTCGGCTTCTTACGGTGGAACGGATCCGATAGGTCCAATTTTCAATGACTCTTCCGCATAAATCCGGCTAAATTTGAGCGATCGCCTGTGTTTTGTTCACCTTTACGGCATCGGTCGATTGTTTCTTATTTGCATAGACTTGCGACTTTAAGAAACCCCACAGGAAAAAGTCTAGAGGGGTCTAACCGCATGACCTTGGTGGCCAATTCACATCATCCCTGCGAGAGATAACCTTTCCCCTTAAATCGTTCATGCAAAATGTCAATCGTGGCGTTTTTTGTGTGGCACGTAATAACCCTGGTGAACCTCGCGTGGTTGGGCCATTCATCGAAAAATGCGACTCTTCCCTACAGATGATTTTTCGGCCAAAATTGGGGTCTTCTTCCAAACGATTCAGCGAACAAACGGCGTTGTATACGGTCATGAACTTTGGGCTCCTGTGTCAGTTGGATCGTGTACGGGTGTAGGCTTAATTCCCGACGCAAAATTCACCAAGTTGAAGTCTGCGAAAGGCCGAGTTCTTGTGCACGGCGAAGAATATATACATTCTGAAAAATGTTGAGAAAAATCGAATTGACAGTTTTTTTACAAAAAATAAAAACAAACAAAATTAATAAATAAAAGTTGGTAAAAATTGATTTTCGACTCAAATATCTTTTCAAAACTTTGAGATATTGCCTTTAAACTACTTTTATCTTTCAAAAAATTTTGTTCTTAACATTCAAGAAAGTTTTGAAAAAAAAAACAAATTGACAGTTTTTGTACAAAAAATTAAAAACCTAAAAAAAAATTAACAAAAGTTGGTAAAAATTGTTTTTCGACTCAAATATCTTTTCAAAAATTTGAGATTATGGCTTCCAACTAATTTTAACTTACAAGAAATATCGTTTTTAACATTCGGTAAAATTTTGAGAAAAATCGAATTGACAGTTTTTCTTATAAAAAATAAAAACCTAAAAAAAAAAATACTAAAACTTGGTAAAACTTTACTTTTGACTCAAATAGCTTTTCAAAAATTAAAAATATTGGCTTCAAACTTATTTTATTTCACAGAAAATATTGTTTTCGATATTCAGGATTTTTTTTATAAAAATCCAACTGTCCGTTTTTTCATAAAAAAATAAAATCTACAAAAAATAGTACGCAAATTTGGTCAAAATTGATACATATAGACAAACTTTTAAGCAAGACAAATCGACAGACGGGATGGGAAGTTATCAGTGTGGGTCGCATCCCAGCCTCTTTTTTTTGTAATTATGTGCCAAACTTCAAATGTCATCTTAAATTAAAGGTTTCTTAAGACTTCAAATAAAGTCAAATTCAGAAATGGGAAATTCTATAGAAACTAAGTGAGATAATGAAACTATTTACTCTGTATTTAGAAGACAAAGATTTGTAGGAGCCAGTTATAGCTGTCAGTTTAATTTTGTTGCAGGTTAATTTAACTTTCATTGGATTGGAATCAAGCATTTGAGGTTAGAGTTGAACATTGAAAGTGATACTGACAGGTGGGAATACAAAGAAAATGTAACACTTTCAGTGGAATGATTTTGTTCCGAAATGTGAAATCAACAATCAGCTGCTCAATGAAAATTATTCCCTCATTAACAAATTATTAATAAACCAAAAGAAAAGTTCTGGTTTAAATTATATAATTTTTTAGTAGAAAAAATCTTCAGCTTATCAGCTTCATTTTAACACCAAACACAAGAAATTTGAAATTCTTAAATAAATAATAAATAAGGTGGGCCAACAGTCCGTTGAGAACTAGGGCCTAGTGACTTACAACTCTCAACTATACCTGTGTGTAAGTAATGTTGCCAAGGATGGGGGGACCTACAGTTTTAAGCCGAGTCCGAACGGCTTATTTGAGAAAGCACTTTTCATGACAAGAATAATTACTCTTGGAGGATTTGTCGATTCCTAGCAAGAGGCAGTACCCGTGAAAAATACTTAAGATGGCACAGGTAGGGATAGAACCTAAGATCTCTGTCATGACAGTCCAACGCACTAACCATCACGCTACGGGTGCTTTGAAACTCTTACTAGCTTTTAAATCTCGGAACACAATGTTCAATGATGAAAAACAATGATAGTCACAACTGCTCCTATACTTTACTTGCAATCATACAATTTATTTCTATGTCTTGCCTAGGCCTCAGAACCATCCGTTTAACATTTCTAAAGAGGCATATTCAAAAAATGAAATCTGAGAAAAATTCAGGACAATATAAACCTTTAAAAAAGTATTGTTTTGTTTGTGAGAAAGAATAAAAAACTTGTTCTTGCCGACAAATTTATTTAGGAATGTACAATTTTATATACAAGTGTTGTTAAATCAGTCTCCAGAATTTAAGGTTATACAAAACAATATCAAGTCCACTCTATGGCAAGTAAGCTTCTTTGAATAGTTTTGAATATCATTGATCCACCTCAAAGTAGATACACAGTTACAAAAATAAGAGGTTGCCTTCAGGGATTTCGAAAGACTGTAAACGAATACAAAATATAAATCGGTGTTGTATGCAGTGCCAAAAAATTAAATTATATTATAATACAAAAATATAATATGTCTCCAAATTTTGTCCTAAAAAATTAAAACGTGCCTTTACGAAAAATAATCGAAATAAAAACTTTTTCTTGCTTTAAAGTCCTTTAGTATGCCAATGTCATGCATGCATGAACTAGGATCTACAAAAATGGTTGCCACTTACTAAAAATCGTGTTAAAATAGGTAAAAACATAAAAAGCACCTAAATTGTCTAATCAACAAATATGAGCGATAAATTTTTAATATATATAGATATATCCTATATTCTTAAGAGAACGTATATGTTTTCTACTAAAAGATTAAATTTTTAAATTTTTTAAATTATTTGGCAGCTGTCATTTTTGAAGCTGTCATATATTTTGACATTTGGCAAGTAAAAACTACGAGCGACACATCCTTAAAAAAAATGCATCATCTGTAGAAACCCTTCTGACCTTTTGATATAATTTTGAAACATGGCAACAATGACTGAAACAACCCTGATTTTATTTAGGGTGCTCATTCAGTAGGCCAAACACGCTCGAAAAAACCTTCATAGTTGCACATCGCACACGTTTCACTTTTCCTTCCATCGTCATATTGTAGGCTAGTAGCTGGGAATGTATATAGGTATCCATGGACGGGACACCCTCATCGTCATCGTCATCACTTTTAGTAAAGTGAAAGTTCGAGTTTTTAACCCATATACATGGAGGCCTAGGCATATAGTCAAGTTCGAAGTTTTTGCTATTGTGTAATTATGTAACAAAAAGAGAAAACTACAATACATTCCAATTTCAGTAGACCCGGAAAAGGGATCAAAATATAAAGGAAACGAATGTGACCGTGACATGCAACCCAATAAACTTATATATACGCGTACCTTCCGATAGGCCTACATACAACTTTAAAGGGTATGGCTGAATGTATAGTTGTATATAAGAGAATGACTATAGAAAAGTTGGAAATATATTTTGTACTCTTTAATTTGTATACTGCCTTTAAGGTTAACATTATAAAGGTCTTATTCGAGTATTCTTTTTTCGACAGAAGTGATGATTGTGTTGGGCTAAAGGAATTTATTTTAAATATAACTTTGACTGACACGTGCTTGTGCATAATTAAGTATATGCAATAAACTAGTGATTTTTATCCAGGCTAAAAAAAGTTACCAAAAACAAAAATAGCAACATACATAACTACAGTCAATGTCAAAAGAAAGTTTTAAAAGCGTTCTAACTTTTCAATGAGCTTAAATAAGATTTTAATTTGCGGCTACATAGTTACTTAGGAATAAAACAAAAGAACACAATTTCAAAACTGTAAGTTAAAGATTCATAAACAGACACAACAACGTGTATTTGAATAATTTCAAAGTCTTACAGTCAAATTGGAAAGGAATAATGTTGGTTGACTTTTAAAAACTATCAAGAACTGCTGCTTTCATTTAGAAACTTCATTTTTGAACTATCTCTTCTTTTGAAGTTAAATAATTGTTTTGACCAACATTTTAGTTTTAAAATGGTTACCAAAGTGTTTAAAACAATTAAACAACAAAAACTTGTTCTTCTTTCGTGTAATGCATCTTTTCACTTACTTTCAACTGACAGCTGTCAAATTGTTACGTACTAAATAGAAATGTAATACAAATTATAAGCCTTTAAAAAAGAGTAGACTTGTATATACTCTTGGCATCAATGTTTGTGCTGTATAAGGGCTATTTTATATCATATTCTAAAACCCGAATAATAAATAGATACCTACTTTCTTTTAACACAGACTGTATATTTTGTTTGATCCATTAAGGTATTTTATACACATTTACAAATGTATACTTACATTTTTAGTGTTTCATATTTGTATGAGAAGAAAAAACATTTATTAAATAAAATAAAACATAAACAAATCCATCATTTGGTTTGGCTTTTATTAGCGTATAATTAACTAACAAATTAATGTTCCCATAAGAATTTCGTGAGTTATTATAATTAGTAATATTGTTTTCTAACTTCTTCTGAAAAAAAGAAAAACAATCATATGTATGTACATACATATGTAAAGGAAATGTGTTTTACAATAAAGTATCATATCAAATTGTGAAAGTATAATTAGTACCTATTTAATTGATTTTAAATTATGTACATATTTTTATATTATTTTTCAAATTTACACGGACACTCGCCAAACAAATCAACATCATTTATGATACAAGTTTTGAGTTTTCATCAAACAAAAGCTGAGAAGAAAGAGTCATGGCTCACAAAAAGGATTCCCGGATGAAAAAAAAATGTCTTAGCTTTTTTCTGTTTAATCAAAATTCAAGGAAAAAAGGCTTTGTGAATTCCTTTGTTGATACTTCAAATAAAAAATCAGTTTGTAAAGTGAAATTGGGTTACAAAAAAGATAAATGATTTTTAGAGTTTACTTTTTTAAAGTTGAAAATAAAGTTCTGAAGTTTTTTTTTAAACATATCAAATGAAATAATTCAAAATGATGCTAACCAAATGATTAAAACAAAAAGAGGTTGGAACGTAACCCACACTGATAACTTCCAATCCTTACCCGTCTTTTGATCTTAAACTTCCCATAGCAATTTATTGTAATCGGCTCGATTTGTCGAATTGAAAATTTTAACATTTCTTGACGTTTCAAAGTCCCTAGAGTCAAAATAAAAAATTTTTAGAGATATGCCTGTGCGTTTTTTTTTTTTTCAAATTCATTTTTATTAATTCATTCTTAAGACTATCTTAAAGCTAGACAAAAATTCATAAAACCTAATTAACCATAACTTACAATTAACTTACTGGTCCCATACAGACACTCTAAGTTAAACTATAACACTTAATACCAATTCCTTTCGGCCCTAAGATCTATTTTACTTCAATTAAATTTTATTTATTTTGTATTTATTAGAAAATTTTAAAAAACTAATATCAATATCCTTTTTTATTTTTACTTAAAAACTACTTAAAATAAGGTCCTTAATATAAAACTTAAAGCTAACTAAAACTACCTATTCTACCTAGGTTAGGTTAAAGTGGCTGTTGGTTTGGGACGTCCAACACACTTAGACCAAAGTATGGTCCGTTGTGATACCACATGGATCAGTTAATCAGCTTAACTCGTTGAACCAATTGGAGCTTCGAATGAAGCGTAGGAGACAAGTAATGTCTGAATTTTTTAGATCACTGGTATCGTTAAAGTAGTAGTCTCCAAGATGGATTCTACGTCTTTGTGATAAGGCAGGGCATGTGCACAGAAGATGAGAGATTGTCTCCTCTTCTTCTTCGTCCATGCAACTCCTACAAAAATCATTTGCAGGGGCTCCAAGTCGAATAGCATGTCTTCCTATTAAGCAGTGCCCAGTCAGGACACCTATAACGTAGCTAATGTGCAATCTACTCAGAGAGATTAATTGTTTTGAGCGCTTGGCGCTAAGATTAGGCCAAATTCGTTTAGTCGCTACACAGGTGGTGGTGTTATTCCACCTGAAGTTTGTTTTCTCTATGGTATCTTGCTTTAGCATGAGTTTACATGTAGCTAAGGGGATACCTATGCTAGCATTGTGAGCCAGCAGAGGTAAAGTTGTTCCGCTTTTTGCAAGTTCGTCAGCTTTGCAATTTCCTGGAATGTCTCTATGGCCCGGCACCCAGAAAAGGTGAATGTTGAACTGTGTAGCCATCTCCGTAAGAGATGATCGACAATTAAGGGCTGTTAGTGAATTTGTAGAGACAGAGTCTAAGGATTTTAACGCAGTTTGGCTATCCGAGAAGATGCGTATATCATTTGTTGATATTACGTTTTCTCTAAGCCAGGATAGGACTTCTTTTATAGCCAGGATTTCAGCTTGGAACACGCTACAATGATCGGGTAGACGAAAGGAGAGACTTAAGTTAAGTCTATCTGAGTATACGCCACCACCAACCCCATCCTCCGTTTTTGATCCGTCTGTGTAAAAGTTTATAGGACCATCGTCCAAAAATGATGTATTCTCCCAAGAAGACCTGGGAGGTATAGTCACTTTGAAGCTATAGTTGTTGAACTGAGGATGGGGTATGGTGTAGTCAATATTACTATTTATAGTTCTGAACGAGTTCAAAATAGTGGTGTGGCCAATTCCATTATTGATCCACAGAGAGGAGGCCTGAAGCCGTATGGCAGTATTAGCGGCCGTTTGCTTGCTGAAAAAGTCCAGCGGTATTAGATGGAACAGAACATCTAGTGAAGCGGAGGGGGTGGAGCGAAGTGCTCCTCCCATACACAGGCAGGCTGTTCGTTGGACTTTGCTGAGTTTATCGCGATTTGTCGCTGTATCTAGCGCCGTCCACCATACCACTATTCCATGAGTAAGGATCGGTCTTATGACCGAGATGTATAGCCAGTGCGTAATTCGGGGCTGTAGGCCCCATTTATTACCAATGGCCTTTTTACAGGAGAACAGGGCTACTGTGGCTTTGTTTATTCTCTCTTGAATATTAGGTTTCCAACTTAATTTCTTATCTAAAATGAGACCCAAGTATTTTGCTTGATCAGAGAATTTAAGTGGTACACCGTTTATGAGGGGAGGGTCAATGTGTGGGACTTTGTATTTCCTTGTGAAGAGGACAAGGTCGGTTTTTTGAGGGTTAACACCTAGTCCACACCGATTAGTCCATCTGGTGAGCTTATTTAAAGCGTTTTGTAAGAGTTCTTTTAGTATATTGGGATGTTTACCCGTTATTGCAATAGCAACATCGTCCGCATAGGCAAACACTCTGTATCCCTCTCTTTCTAGAGTAGTTAGTAATTCATTTATTACTAAATTCCAGAGGAGAGGGGATAGGACACCACCTTGTGGCGTACCTCTGCTGACACCCCTTTGTGTAGTAAAATCGCCCATTTTTGAATTGATAATCCTGCTTATCAGCATCTGATTGATCAATTCGCTGATCGACTTATCTACCTTCAGAGATGTCAATACACGTGCAATTGCAGATGTGTCGACATTGTTAAATGCACCTTCTATGTCTAAGAAGGCAACTAAGGTGTACTCTTTATGATGGAGGGAATATTCGATTGTACGTACTATACTGTGTAGAGCCGTTTCAACTGATTTCCCTTTGTTGTAGGCATGTTGAGCCTTTGAAAGGAGGGACTTATCAATACTTTCCCTTAAGTAAATATCGATCAAACGCTCAAAAGTTTTGAGAAGGAATGATGATAAGCTGATGGGTCTTAAGTCTTTAGGGTTAACGTGACTGGATTTTCCAGCTTTTGGAATAAAGACAACTTTAACTTGTCTCCAAGACATCGGGATGTATGCCAAATTAAGGCAACCCTTGAAGATGTTTTCTAGGATGGGTATTAGAAAACTTGCATTTTCTTGCAGTTCGGCTGGAATTACACCATCCGGACCAGCAGATTTGTATGGTTTAAAGCTGTTAATAGCCCATTTGAGTTTTTCCCTAGTGACTAGACCTTGTGGGGGTTGTAGAGTATTGTCACCATTGTTAAATGCAATATTATTAATAATATTAGAGCTACCAGGAAAGTGGACGTCTAGTAGCAAGTTGAGCGATTCTTCGCTTGAATTGGTCCAGAGGCCAGAGGCGTTTTTCAAGCAGCTTGGCATGATTGGATTTTTGGAGAGGATTTTGCGCAGCCTGGATGCTTCGGAGCAATCTTCCACGTTGTTACAGAAGTTTCTCCAAGACGATCGTTTGGTTTTCCTCAGTTCTTTTTTATAAATCTTCAGTGATTCTTTATATGAGTCCCAGTCAGACATGTCTCTAGAAGCTTTGGCTCTGTTAAAGAGTTTTCTGCATTCTTTTCGAAGTGGATCCAGCCCTGAGTTCCACCAGTGTGGCTTCTTTTTACCTCTTACTTGTATAGGAGGGCATGCAGTATCTAGAGCTTTGTTTAGGGCTAATGTTAGATTATTGACTTTGTCGTCAAGATCTTCGATGTTGGAGGGAGTATTAAAAAGTTCAGGTTTTATTAAACTATTTAACGTTCTCTTATATTTTGGCCAATTTGTTCTTTTCAGATTTCGAAAGATCGGTTGGCAAGGTGGTTCATTTATAAAGTCAAACTGGATGTATCTATGATCAGAAAAGGAATGATCTTTAGATACCTTCCAGTTTAAAATATTATTATTAATGAATTCGGAGACAAGAGTTATATCTAAAACTTCTTGTCGATTTTTAGTAATAAAGGTTGGCTCATTACCAACGTTACTTACGAGTAGGTTAGTGTTAAGAATATAGTCGAAAAGAGACTCACCTCTGTCGTTTATATCCGTGCTACCCCATACTGTATGGTGGGCGTTAGCGTCACTACCGATGATGAGGCCGATGTTGAGCCTTTGTGATTCAGCTATCAGTCTCTCCAGAGTATCTCCCGGGAGAGGGCCAAGATGGTCGTGGCCAAGATACGCCGACGCCAGCCAGAATGTTCCTCTGGCTGTTTCCAGACTTGCGGCGGTGGTATCTCGATCGCTGAAATTAGGGAGTAAATATACATTTAGGCTGCGTTTTACTAATATGCAAGATCTGGGTTCATCCTCACCTGATGCATACAGCACGCAGTATTTGGGAGTCCTGATTCCTCGAACAATGGATTTAACAATCCAGGGTTCTTGAATCAGGACGATATCTTCATCGCTGCTGGATAAGCGAAGAAGAAGGGAGGCCGAAGCCTTTATGGAGTGTTGGAGGTTAATCTGGAGTAACCGCAGCATTTTCGCTACTGTTCTCCCGATCAGCCTCCAACACAGTTATGTCGGAGTCATCCATATCAGAGGACGATTCTAACAGAATGTCCTCATCTCCGCTTTCGTAGACCTCGGCCTCCATTGCGGAAAAACCTTGGTCGGTGTTTGGTGCTTCCACTGCTACTGGGGGTACCTGAGATGCATCGTCTTCCAATGAAGGAAGTGTGACCGATGCGCCAGGCACCTCAGTAACCGTTTCCGCTTGTGTGGGTGGGGGAGGGGGAAGGGTTTGTGCCTCGGCCCCATCTTTTTTGTAGACCCTTAGCGTAATTTCATCAAACCCAAACCTAATCACACCTTTTGATTGCGCCAGAGGAGAAAGGGACTCTGCATTGATGATCACAATTGCACCTTTATAGGGTCCCTTTGCGTCCTCTAGTTTCGCAACCTTCCAGTTGTGAGTAGGAAGGGTTGGATTGGAGAGCCGGATTACCTTGAGAACGTGGTCAGCTTCCTTGAATATGGCCGGAACCGTGATGCGAGCTCTTGGTCTGCAAGGAATGTCTTCCTTTGCTACAACCTCGAGCTTAGCACCAGGCCAGACCTCTCCAAGTCGGCTGACCGCCAGCGTCAGTAGGTCGCACGACCTCTGATCATCACAGACCATCAACTTGATGTGTCCCTGATGCCAGCCGCCATCTTTTGTGATGGGCGGTGGTCCCGGATTGTCAGACATAATGTCTATAAAACTGAAGGCCAGCTGACCTTTGGCCAATGTCCAGTTTTCGGCAGAGATCGTGCCATCTACATCATTTCTGTCGATGATCGCGACTACCATTTTATCCTTCAGAACGTCACTGAAGGACATTTTTGCCTTGCGAGGGTCGATTGAAGTGCTGATGTTTAGCACCTTGGGGCGTTTGGGTAGTGGAACACTACCTTCCATGGACCTTTGTCGCTTCGACGTTGAGTCTTGGCTGGTCTTTATATTATTTTTGGCCAGGAAATTCTGGGCCCAAGCTATCTTAGCGTCATGCTGAGAGTTTCCTCCAGCGCCTAGTTTTTCACCAAACGTCTGGAGAATCCTCTTAGCATTACGCAAGTCCCTGTAGTAGGCCTTGGAGGGTCTAAGCTTACGCCCATCTCCCCCAGGACCTTCTTTAGGAGCCTTTGCTTTGGAGGTAGAAGGACCTGGCATCACAGCCCTGCTACCTCCGACTCGAGGTGTTGACGATTTGAGAGGTTTACTCTCAGTGGTAGTAGAGGAGCCGTTCTTCACAACTGCCTCACTACAGGAAGAAGGTAATTTTACCGGATTATCCGATGTTCCACTGGCGACAACAGGGCTATGAGTGTCCACAGCCATGTCAGCACCAGTGGAAGAGGGATGAACAGCAGACAACTTTGCCGTCGTACTGCTGGCCGGTACAGCAGACAACTTTGCCGTCGTACTGCTGGCCGATATTGTTTTTTGGTTTTGTTTTGTTTGTTTTGTTTGTTTTGTTTTATTCATTTGAAATCCCACGAGTAGCGGATAAGGGGTGGTCCATCTGTACAGAGATCCGTGTATACAGATAAGGCTGGTTAATCCGGAGGTCGCCAGGTATCCGGATACTCCGTTCACGACTGAGCTAGTTTTTTAATTGGGCCCTCAGCCTGGCTGACCATCGGCACGGGTCGTATAACACCTTAGATCCAGCCCAATTGGGAAGTTTAAGGGAAGGATATGTTTTGAGAAAGGAGAGACGAACAGCAATTAAGCCATAAGCGTCCCAGGAAGGAAACTAGGCATGACAGACAGTTATACACCATACAGTCAGGGGGTGAGGAGACATCAGCCAGCATAATAGCACAGATCTGACGGAGGAGGGGGTAAAGGATTGGGAAGGGGAGGGGCGAGCGACCTTTGGTTTCAGGACTCTTCTGGAGAAATAATTCCCGAGAATCATTGACCTTACTCAGCTTCTACAACTCGACAAGTTCGACGCTCAGGTAGAAGACCTATTCTACCTATAAACTACTTAAAACTAGAACAACCACAGCAGCAAATCTAACTATCTAACGTTTTTTGTTTTTCATATTTTGTATTTTTTTTGTTTATTTATTTTTTCTTTGATTATTCCATGTTTTTTTTTTTTAATTTTTTGTTTGTTTTTTTTTTGTATTTTTCTTTTTTGTATTTTTTGTATTTTTTTTCGTATGTTTTTTTTGTGCCACCATGCCTATTCTACTTAAAACTAAACCCTAAAACTATAAAACAAGTATGTAAGCCGGCCAAGGCTTTAAACCCTATCCCGACTACCCACTATCAAGTGCCGATTGAAGCCACCAAAACTGGTTCTCCTGCTTCACCCTATCAGTTCGGTCCCGTTCGGACACAGCCCTACTGAGCCGAAGGAGCTCTGCTCCGCCTTGTGCCATGACGTCCCGATTGTACAGGAGTCGCCTATCCACGGTTCTTCGTCTGACGTGGTAAATTAGCGGAACTGCCAATCTATCCTGTATCAGACCGCATCTATCTAAAAAGAGGAATGCCTCTGGTGGAATGAAGCCGCTCAAGCGTGCACTTTCAAAATACTCGTCGTTCGGATAAAACGCCCCGAAAATTAAATTGTTGGTCGAAGACATAGCTCTTGCAATGTGACCTCGAACGAGTTTTATCACGAAATTGTCAATAAAGTGGTAAAATTGATTTAGTAGGGCTCTGTTTTCCAGGTCGTGGTTGGGGCGAATGCTAACATTCACCTTGTACACTTGCTGGAAAGCAGCTCCCACCGCCTCCACTTTTTCCTTCGGATCTTCAATTATATAAAAGTCATCGTCAAAGATGGCTTCTTCTGGATCTATTTGCGCTGTCATGAGTTCGTTTCTGTTCTCTTCAGTTCTTTGGAGTTTCAGACACGGAAGGACATTGTCGTTTTTTTTCCTGAATATCTTGTTGATTTTAGGGAACATACTAGGGTCACTGGAATTAACTGACCGGATCTTGCGGTCCCAGTACTTGTTAATTGATAACCTGTAGTTCTCCTTAATCAACAGATTGACATTTTTTATTGACGACTTCAGTGTCCTAACCTCCAAGTCGTGTGGGTCTGTGAGTCGTCTGTACAAGTTTTTGAGTCTTGTCAGTAAGCCACTCTTGTGCTTACGTATAGTGCGTCAATAGTCGCGTTTCTGTAAGCGTCCATTTGGTCCCGCTCTTTGTACTTTGGTATTGTCCGTTCCATTGTTCGTTTTATTGTTTCGTCCATTTGTTGTAAATGTTGGTCAATTTCTGTATTTGTCAGGTTTCTATTGTTTGGTGGGGCTATGTCACTCGAACGAAGTTCTCTCGCTAGGGCGTTGGTGAAACGAGGCCATCGCATCTTACTGTAATTGTAAGAATGCGTTGCAACGTATTCCTCCAACTCCACGCGTTCGTTCGGAATCTGCATTACAGCAGCCAGTCCGCAGTGATTACTGTCGTACTCGACTGTCTGTAAGCAGTTTCTAGGGTTATTACCCACTTTGTCTGTAACTGTCAGTCTTGTGTCGTACAGCAAAAGATACAGAAAGGAGCCGCTTCTTGGATACGATGGCTTTTCAGTAGCCAGCAGGTCGACGCCATATTCAACGCTGTAAAGATTCATCAAATTAAAAAGATGGTTACCTCTGGGATTACTATGTTGATTTCCCCAATCTTCATATTTTGCGTTCAAATCACCGGCCAAGATGAAATAGTTTTCTTCCAAGCTCAGTTTAAGTTCCCTAAAAAGAATCTCGAGTTCTGAATCAAAGTAAGTAACCTGCGGAGCTCCAGCCGCATAAGCCGCAATCATATACATCCGCTTCCCTTGAGTGAGAGAGATGCATACAACGCAAACTTCTAGCGTCTTGAGCTTTCGCAATTCATTGTTGTATATGACTTTATAATTAATGCCTTTTCGTATAAAGAGAGCGACACCGCCCCCTTGAGTGGAGTTGGGCCGGTCTCTTCTTACGATATTGTAATTTTTATGAGTCAATTTGTGTTTGTGGTTTAGCTTAGTTATATGCATGTGCGTGCGTGTGTACGTATGTACGTTCATAGCTCAAGAATCAGTAGAGATATCGACTTCAAATAAATTTTGTTATACAGATAATAATACAGAAAGATGAGAAAAGGGCTCTCAAGAAAATTGATTGGGTGTTTTTTTTTAACATACCAATTTAAAAAACAGGTGAAAATTTTGGTTTACCAAAAATATCTCACAAACCAAAAACACTAGCGACTTGAATTAAATTTTATATTATATATTGTAAAATGATACCAAACAAATATATTTTTGGAAAAAACTCCAACTAACCGGTTTTTTTATAAATCAAAAAACAAAAAAAAATATTTGTTACCTCGAATATCTTACGAACAAAAGATGATTTACTCTCCAAAATAATTTTAAGCAACGAAGAGTAACGTTGACATGTGGTTAAATTTGAATTGATAGTTTTCTTACAAAAAATAAAAACCTAAAAAAAAAACATTACATTAGTTGGTAAAAATTGATTTTCGACTCAAATATCTTTTCAAAATCTTGAGATATTTGCTTTAAACTAATTTTATCTTTTAAAAACTATTGTTTTCAACATTCTGTAAAATTTTGAGAAAAATTTAATTGACAGTTTCTTAACAAAAAATAAAAACCTAAAAAAAATTAATAAAAGTTGATAAAATGTGTTTTTCGACTCAAGTATCTTTTCAAAAATTTGAGATATTGCCGTTAAATTATTGTTATCTTGTAAAAAATATTATTGTCAACATTCAGTAAAATTTTGAGAAAAATCGAATTGACAGTTTTGTTTACAAAAAATAAAAATCTAAAAAAAAATTAATAAAATTTGGTAAAAACAATTTCGGCTCAAATATATTTTCAAAAATTTAAGATAAAGGCTTCAAATTAATTTTATTTTATAAAAATTATTGTTTTTAACATTCATTAATTTTTTTTTTATAAAAATCCAACAGTCCGTTTTTTTTTTCATTTTAACAAAAGTTGGTAAAAATTGATTTTCGACTCAAATATCTTTTCAAAAATTTGAGATTATGGCTTCCAACTAATTTTAACTTATAAGAAATATTGTTTTTAACACTCGGTACAATTTTGACAAAAATCGAATTGACAGTTTTCTTACAAAAAATAAAAGCCTTAACAAAAAAATGTATAAAAGTTGGTAAAAATTGATTTTCGACTCAAATATCTTTTCAAAAAATTTGAGATAATAGCTTCCAACTAATTTTAACTTATAAGAAATATTGTTTTTAACATTCAGTAAATTTTTGAAAAAAATCTAATAGACAGTTTTTTTAATAAAAATTAAAAACCTAAAAAAAAATTAACAAAAGTTGGTAAAAATTGATTTTCGACTCAAATATCTCTTCAAAACTTTGAGAGATTGGCTTCAAACTAATTTTATCGCAAAGAAAGCTTTGTTTTCGACATTCAGTATAGATTTAAAAAAAAAAAAAAAACCGTTTCTTTCATAAAAAAATAAAATCTATAAAAAACAGTACGCAAAATTGGTAAAAATTGATGTTCCGTTTCTGATATCTCGTGAACAGTAGAAGATATTGACTTTAAATTAATTTCATTCATCCAATTTGCATTTGTTTATATAAGAAACAAAATCGTTTAAGAAATGCTATTAAAATTGGTAAAAATTGGTTTTCGACTAAAAATCTCTTTAACAAAAATAGATTTCGAAATCAAACTATTTCATTATATGCAAAATATTGTTAGTAATTTTTAAATTTTTAAGAATAATTCAACTGACAACTTTTTTAACAGAACACGAAAACGTACAAACTTTTAAGCAAGACAAATCGACAGATGGGATGGGAAGTTATCAGTGTGGGTCGCATCCCAGCCTCTTTGTTTAAGAATTATGTAACTCACAAAATTTTGCATATGATAAAATAATTTTGAAGTCAATAGCTTTATCTATTCTCGAAATTATCGAATCATACATCCGTTTTTAACAATATTTTGTAGGTTCTTGTATATTATGAAAACTGACTGTTGGATTTTTCTAAGAATTTTACTGCATGTTTAAAAGAATATTTTTATTTGCGAACTTTATGGTAAGTACCGCATTCGTAAGAAAAATTCGAACTTGTGGTTTTAATCAAACATGACATTACATGATGGTAGAAAAGTGTTTTTTTAACTTGGCTATTAATAAGCTCTAAGTAAATAATTGCATACTAAAAATATTTCCAAACTTAAACATTTTTTATATACAAAATGTATTTTAAGAAAAAACTGTTTTAATGATTTTCAAATACTAATTTTGAGAAATTAAAGTATTTTGGATAAATCAAATTAAGTTTAAGTTTTTAAAAATAATTTTTTTTTACCAAATTTTAGTAGTAAACTAAGAGTTTAGGTTTTTAATTTTTTGTTAAAAAACCGTTACTTCGATTTTTCTCAAAATCTTAACAAGTTTTAAAATAGTTATTATTCTTATCATAAAATTATTCATATTTTGTTCCTCAAAAAATTCTATGTGATAAGTGTTCTTTTTTAGTTTTTTCAATTTATACAAAAAAACCTTTCATTGTTTTTTTTTCAAACTTTCAAAGTTGGTTTCACGTCACCTTATATAATTTAAAATTTAATTGAAATTTGGTTTGTGAGGAATTTTTTGTCAACCAACATTTTTTTTGAAATTCCTTTGAAACTAAATTTGTTTGGTTCTTAGATGTGGACGACGAAAAGTGATATCCTGAAGTCTCGGATATACATTAAGATTGATTTATATTCTAGGGACCTTGACACGTCGAAAAATGTAAAAATGTTCAATTCACAAATCGTACCGTTTAGAATAATTTCCTACGGTAAATTAAAAGACAATATTTCTTGAAAACATATTCTTTCAACGATTTATGAAACTTCATTTGAAATTAAAATTTCAAAACCATAAAAAATAAAAAATATTTTTAATCAATCAAATCCATTCCCATGGATAAATAAAAAAATATTGGAAATTCATATGGGCTCCTTTTTAGAGACCGAGAATTGCAAATTGAATTAAATTGTTTCACTCATTCGATTCCTTGATAAACTTTAAGCTTTCTTAATAAAATTCGAAAATATGTTTCTCAAAATTTTGTTAAAGTCTAAAATTATCATTCATTTATTGGGTATTTTTCAACATTACTACGGTATATTTGGAAAAGTGTAAGAAAAACAAATCTCACTTTAATTCTGGTGGTTCTTCCAAAATAGCTAAGCCTAGCATGGAGCTAACCATTAGGCAGGGGCGTCTTTAGACTATTGGGGGCCCTGGGCCCAATAGGATTTGGGGGCCAAAAAAGTAGCTGTGATATATTTTTTTTTAATTCTTTATGTTAAAAAATTATTTTAAAATTAATTTGTTTTTTTTTTTTACATATTTCTACTTTTTAAAAAGAACTACAAAGAAAACGGCACGAGTACGATAACTTTGGCGCCAAGATATAATAACGGTTTTTGGTAGAGAGTCTTAATACAAGCATTTTTTACTATGGGAGGGGGGGGGGTCTATCTCCCCCCGTTTATGCGGGAGGGGCAATTTAAAAAAGTTATTATTTAAAATGGAAAAAAATAATTAAAAAATAACGGTGATACTAACAATTAAGTTGTATACATTTTTTTAAAGCCAACATTCTGTTCTATTAGCCAGTTTTTAAATGAAGTCAAAACTATGCGTAGTTTTTGAAAAATTTAATTTTAAACTCAAAATTTGAGTAAAAAAAGTTAAAAAAAGGTTTAAAGTGTAACTTTTTCAATACTTCAAGATTATCTACCATTGTTTTTATTTCAGAATTTATTGCTCTTATTTGTTTTTGATCAAAAACTGAAAACTAGATGATTTTATGTCTTCTAGTTTTTGAGAAAATTGAAAATAACCACAACTACTATTTTAATTTAATTCTTTTTTTTTTGCTTGAGTGGTCTTATTTTGATAGTAATAATGGTATTTGCGTATGCGTAATGCGTGTTTGGGTGTATGCAACAGTAAGGTGTGCGCGAGTTTGGGTGTGTGCAACAGTGGGATTGGTAAGGGGGGGGGCATGCTGCCCCCCTGCAACCCCCATGCTTGGGAACACTATAGGATTTGGGGGGGTGCAAGTTGGAGTGCGTGCAAGGTGGGGAGGGTGCAAGGTGCGGTGGGTGCAAGATGGGGTGCATGCAAAGTTTCTTTTGCATTTAAATAAGCTGGATTTAAGAAAAATTAATTTACCTCTTAATCCATATTCGATTATTACTATCAAAATAAGAACCTTAATACTTAAGCAAGGAAAAAGTAATTTAATTAAAATATTTTGTTTTGGTAATTTTCAATTTTCTCAAGAACTAGAAGACATCAAGTCATCTAGTTTTCAGTTTTTGATCAAAAACAAATAAGAGCAATGAATTATAAAAAAAAATAGTAGATAATCTGAAAGTTTTGAAAAATTACACTTTAAACCTTTTTTTTTTTTAACTTTTTTATAACAAATTTTGACTTAAAAACAATTTTTTTCAAAAACTATGCATAGTTTTGACTTGATTTAAAAACAAGCTAATAGACAAAAGTGTTGGCTTTAAAAAAAGGTATAATACTTAATTATAAGTATTACCGTTTTTTTTTAATTATTTTTTTTCCATTTAATGTACATATTTTTTTAAACTGCCCCTACCGCCTAAACGGGGGGAGATAGACCCCCCCTCCCATAGTAAAAAATGCTTGTTTTTAACTGTTCTATACAAATCCGTGATTAAACTTTGTCGCCAAAGTTATCGTACTCTCCCCAAGAAAACATAAAACAGATATTTTTTGTATACTTTTATAATTTTTTTTAATTTACCTTCAATAGTAGAACATTTTTCTTTATAGTTGGTTTTTGATAATTTTCTTCTGCATTAACATCTCTATGGTTTTTTGAAAACTGTTCGCAAGAATTTTGCAACTCCACTGAAGTCAAATATTGCAATCGACAAAAAAAGCCAAACAATGTATAAGTTTCTTGATAGCAAGTGGATCATATTTTTAATTGCAAAGTAATAGTGTCAATAATTGGAAAAAAAAGTTGATATTTTAAACTTTTCTCTCCCAATTAGCTGGACGGATGGTGCAGGACCATCAAAATATGTGGCACGCGAACTTCGTATTATTTTTCGTTGCAATAAGTCTTTATAATTAGCACCCGGATTCTGAACTTTGGCACACGCTTCAAATTTATCAAAATTCTCCCTTATATCATTTATAAAGGAACAAAGAAAAATGGCTTCAACGTCAATCGCTATTGTTTCTTTTTGAAAGCTCTTGCTGGTTTTATGAATTCTTTCTAATATTGTGCTCCAAATTTCTGTTAAAATGAGGAACTCCAGTTTTGACATTTTCTTAGACAGGCTTAGCGCTTCGCTTTTTGTGTCTGGAGCTTGCTCTGGATCTCTAGAGATAGATGTCAGGGCTTCAGTAATTTGATTATAACCATGATGGAGCGCGTTAACTGTATCAGCTCGTGCAGACCATCTTGTTTCAGAAAGGCTTTTAACAATATTATGTGAACCTAAACATACATTCAATTTATTCCAGCGATGGGTAGAAGCAGAAAAAAAGTTGTATATTTTTTGAACCACTTAAAAGAAACTTGTTGCCTCCTGCACACAACCAGCCGCATGAAGGCTTACTAAGTTAAGAGAATGTGCTGCATAAGGTACAAAGGTAGCAAATTCGCACTTCATCTTTGATATTGGTTGCAAACCAGAATATTTTCCCGACATATTAGACGGATTATCATAGCTTTGTCCTCTACAATCCTCTATTGAAATATCATGAATTTCCAGAAATGTCAAGATTGTGTCAGCCAAATATTCAGATTTATGATCTTGAATAGGTATACATTTTAAGAACCTTTCGATGGGAACACAATTTTTAACATACCGAATTACAAAAGTCAACTGGTCCATATGAGAAAGGTCGGGTGTACTGCCAACACTTAGGGAAAATTATTTTGTCGATCTAATTTCACCTAAAATTTTCATTAGGACTTGTTTTCCCATTATATCAATGTATTCGTTGGAAATATTTGCTGATAAATAGGAAGTGTAAGTGTTACCCTTTCCTGAGTTCTCACATTTTTTTAAATGATCTAAGATAAATAAATCATCATGGGACAACTTTTTGTTTGTTTATGGAGTGAGTTGAAAAGTCAACATGTGTGCAGAACTGTAGAGTAGAACGAAAGCAGAGTTGTTAAAATAATGTTGACAGCGTGTGCAGGTGTATGATTAAGGATTCATATTGCCAGAAGTTTAAGATGCTGAGGAGGAGAATTTCAACGGAACGGAGAGTAAAATGAAACTTGTTTTTCTGTTACTGTCTACTAACCTTATTTCGTTTTCTATATAATTCTTGTATAGATTCATTCATTTTGAGTTGGTGGATTTGGGGGCCAAATAATTGCGGGGCCCTGGGCCCTGGCCCACCGGGCCCATGCCTAAAGACGCCACTGCCATTAGGAACTTGACAACCTATTTTTTCACTCGCAACGTGTCAAGTATTGCATTCGTAAAATATTTCCATTCTGGATTTTTATTAAACATGACTACGATGGTAGAGAAGTTAAAAAAGAATGGGTCCTATACAATTCCGTAATTTAAAAATTTAAACATATTTAAAATAAATAATAAATAAAGGCTTTTTGATAAATTAAATTGCATACAAATTTTTTAAACGAAACTTGTTTTACATGTATTTTTTTTAAAATCTTTAAATACAGGTATTATTTTTGAACAGACTCGTTTAGAATACAAAACAAGTTGATATACGTAGTCGTGTGTATTATTTCTAGATTTAGTGATTTCCATTAATAAAAAGTTAACTTAAAAATACCACCAGCATACAAATTGCACCATGCAGTTATTTTGTGTGGATAAAATACTGCGTATGGCAAAGCTTTCCCGTGTACGTCAATTATGAAAAATGTACTTAAAAAATTCGAGTTATTTGTCAACGTTCTTCGTTCCTAAACCTCACCTTGATGAAATGGATATTTGAACTGAATTTTGTAATTATTTGACTGTTTCATTGGTCCAAAAATGCCTTCACATTTCTAAGATTGACAAGTTCTTTTGAACTTCGACTTATAGGATAATCTTACATTCTGTTACATTTTCGAAAAAATCAAAACCCCAATAAAATCTCAAACGAAGATAAATGATAAAATAAGGAGTTAGTTGAAGGCCACGTGTTTAACATTTGTAGCTAACATCAATACCAAAAAAAGCTTTGAAGAACATTCCAATAATTTTAAGTGATGGGATATTTCACGGTAACGTAACAAAAAAGTCTTTTTCTTTTTATTTTTTTATTTTATTCACTTTTTATATTTGCAATAAAACAGAGCTTCTAGACTTTGCAAATATTTATTCAACCACATTAAATCAATCAATTTTCATGGAAGAAAACAAAAACCGAAAACGGAAACAATTATTCTTCGAGTTTGAATCTGTTCCGGGTGATGTTCTCTCCCAAAATCCTAAACTGCTTATCCCATTATTTAAAATAAGCCATAATGTAAAATGTACGTAATAACTCACCTGATGGGAAAATCGAATCGATACGAATCGATGCGTATAATTTAAGTCAATGAATTCAATTTTGAGATTGTTTCGTCAAACACTCGTGTATACGAGTATAATCTAGAAAATAGCAATTTAAAAACATTTTCCAATATAATGGACACTGGGGGTGGCTATGGCTATGCTCGTTCAATATATCTTACAAAATTTCGAAAAAAAGCATCTCTAAAACGCTTTGTTTACCTCATCATCAAACGATAAAAGTAAATATTTGTGAGGAATTCTTTGTTGTTTTTTTGGTTTTATTTGTTTCTGTTGTTTTGTTCAAAAAATATATAATTCTTTTGAGACTGCACGCGGTGCGAGTGCTATGGGCAGAAAGGCAGTCAGTCTTTTCAGTACTCCCATACTTCGTGATGGGCAAATAGTAGTTCGTGATTAGCGTTCAAACAGGAAAGTTTTTTCTTACATAAACTGAGTTGTTTTTTGACGCCGCTTCCATAGCCATTACTTCTGCCTCAATTGTGGGTGAAGTCTTCCTCCACGTTTTTTGATATCACTGGGGACGACACGACGACGAAACGACGCGACGACGTGAAAAACTAGCGATATTTTCGGGTTATTGCGGCAATGATGATGAAGCTCTGGTCTCCTGATGTTTTATTGACCCAGAGTTTCTCTTTCATATTTTCCAAGTGAAAATAATGTTCATGGGCATCAGGGTCAGACATCGGGCATCGGGCTTCAGGCGTCAGGCAGCGCGTGAAAATTATTGAGCCATATTACTTGACTATTCAAGCGTGATTGTTACTCGGTGGATGGCGTACTTTCACACAGTTTTCCAATTTGCGGTGAAAACTTTGTTCCGCGCTTTCGCAATTTTTGTGCGTCATTTTTAAGCCAAAATTCGTTTCGTTTCGAATCCATTCATTGGAACGAACGAATGAATACGTGGCCGTGGCATTCGCTTTTTATTTTCTATCAATTTTAGGTTATTTTTTTTTAAATGGGTGTGGAATTTTTTCCGATGGTGGTTTTGAAACTTTAAAATTGTGTTGAAATAAAGTGTCAGAGGGAGTTCTTTTTTGTTCTTTGTGAAAGTGAAAAATTTAAGTGTTCGAAATTGTGTGGGAAATTTGACCTTTAAAAAAATGTTTTTATGAGGAAAGTTATTTTTGAATTATTGTTGAACTTGTTTTTGAAAGGATATTTCGCATCTTGGGGTGAGTCTTTTATTGAACTCTTGTTTTTGTATACTTGACGTCACAAACATGACATTCATAAAATAGTATCTGTAATAAACCTGTTATCTTCAAAATTAAATATACATTTACCCTTAAGTCAAAACATATGTATAAGAGACGACACATCTATTAGAAACATAAAAGAGCAATTAAAATGTGATTTCGTACTACTCGTATAAACTGAAAATGGGAGTTAAAACTTAAACGTCGTGTCCTGAGGCAAATAAAACACAAAACAAATATTAAGGAATACTTTATTACAATATAGATATAAGTTTAATGTTTAATGTGCATACATAGATCTGTACACACATACCATAAATGTAGTCCTTTTAATAATATCAGAAATATTAAAGTTTATTGACTTATGGCAATAAGATTATGTAATTGTTGACAGAGTTGAGGAGCAATGTTTGAATGAAGGTATAAAATTATAAGACAGTAGAAATGTACAAAAGTATATCTATTTGCTTATTAGAATTATTATCAAATTACCCAAAAAATAAAGGTTAAATAGTAAACTTTTGGGTCGGGTTTAAATTGTGAATTATTTACCAAACAAGACTCAAAGGTTTCCTATAGAGGACGATGGAATTGAATGAGAATTTTCCTGCAGGTAGGAGCTAATACATATTGAAACGTAAAGTTTAATGCATTATTAACTTCCCATAGGAAGTTATTGTAATAGGTCCGATTTGTCAAATTGAAAATTTTGACATTTCTCGACGTTTCAAGGTCCCTAGAGTCGAAATAAAAGATTTTTAAAAAGATGTTTGTGCGTGCGTGTGTATGTACGTTCGTTTTTTTCGTCGTCCATAGCTCAAGAACCAGAAGAGATATCGACTTCAAATTAATTTTGTTATACAGATAATAAGGCAGAAAGATGCAGAAAGGGCTCTCATGAAAATTGCGTGGTTGGTTTTTTACCATAGCAGTTTAAAAAAAAGGTGAAAATGTTGGTTAACCCTAAATATCTCACGAACCAATAATGCTAGAGCCTTGAATTAAATTTAATATTATATATTGTAACGTGATACAAAACAAATATATTTTTGAAAAAAAATCAAATAAAAAACTAAAACAAAAATATTATTTACCTCGAAAAATTTAAGAAAAAAAAAAACGATTTTATCTCCAAACCAATGTTGTGCAACGAAGAATAATGTTTTTAACATCTGGTAAAATTTTGAGAAAAATCGAATTGACAGTTTTTTTTTTATAAAGAATAAAAACCTAAAAAAATAATAATAAAAGTGGGTAAAAATTCGACTCAAATATCTTTTCAAAACTTTGAGATATTGGACTTAAATTAATTTTATATTTTAAAAAAATATTGTTGTCAACATTCAGTAAAATTTTGAGAAAAATCGATTGGACAGTTTAAAAAAAATAAAAACTAAACAAAAATTAATAAAAGTTGGTAAAAATTGATTTTCGACTCAAATATCTTTTCAAGACTAATATATTGGCTTTAATTTAATTTTTTGTTATAAGCAATATTGTTTTAATATTCGGTTAAATTTTGAGAAAAATTGAATTGACAGATTTTTTACAAAAAATAAAAACCTAAAAAAAAAAACAATACTAAAACTTAGTAAAAATTTACTTTCGACTCAAATAGCTTTTCAAAAATTAAAAATATTGGCTTTAAACTTATTTTATTTCATAGAAAATATGTTTTCGATATTCAGAAATTTTTTTTTAAAAATCCAACAGTCCGTTTTTTCATAAAAAAAATAAAATCTACCAAAAAAGTACGCAAATTTGGTAAAAATTGATACATATAGACAAACTTTTAAGCAAGACAAATCGAAAGACGGAATGGGAAGTTATCAGTGTGGGTCACATCCCAGCCTCTTTTTTAAATTGCTATGGTAAAAACCCACCAACTCAATTTGTTTGAGAGTCCTTTCTGCATCTTTCTGCGTTATTATTTGTATAACAAAATTTATTTGAAGTCGATATCTCTACTGGTTCTTAAGCTATATAGACGACGAAAAGGTCGCGAACGTACGTACACACGCACGCACAGTTATCTCTCTTAAAATCTTTTATCTCGAATCTAGGGACCTTGAAACGTCGAGAAATGTCTAAACTTTCAATTTGACAAATCGGAACTATTACAATAACTTCCTATGGGAAGTTAATAAATAAAATTTTCAAATGTTTAAAGCCGTCAATTAAAAGGAGTTTTTAATGTGATGTGTGTCTCATCCCAGCCTCTTTTATTTCTGTCACGTTCTTGACATTATTTTATTAATTTGATGATGATGATTTTATCTTTGCTTTAAAAGTTTCACATGGAAGCCATTTTCCAATAACCCAGTTAAATACGAATTAAAAACCTAATGCAACGGGCTGGACATGGACAATGCTATTAACAGATAATTTTGGATCATTAAAATTTTAACCGCCAACAAATCTCGTTGACAATAAGACCTTATACGTTTAAGGAGGGTCAATGTTCTTTCAGTTTGTTAACGAGTCCGTTTATTTAGTCCTTTGATAATTCATCCTCCTATTCATCATTCCTCATAGGCTCAACTCACAAATTCTATATACTTTTCGAAAATTCCTAACAGACTATTATTGATCCTGTAATGTACTTAGGTTCATCACTCTCGCTTATAAGTTTAGCAAGATAAACGACGACGGAACGGTGGCAGAGACGACGAGGACGTATGGAAAGAAGTAAACCGGACGATCCCATTACTTAATGGTTTTCCTGGTTTAACCATCCAACAAAGATATTATAAGGATTGATGATGGACATTAATCAAACATCATAACGATAATACCCAACGATAAAATGTCGACGGACGTCTATTGTCGATTAGTGGGAGTTGAATTTCATTCAAACTCAAATAACTTCCTTAAGAAGTATATAACTTGTTCAAATAAAGAACAAAAAATATATTTCTTGCCTTAAAACAAATGGCAATACAATATATGAATATTTTATTATATTTGTTAAGATTTAATGTATTCTTGCTGCAAGGAGCCTATTTTATGAGTCTGAAAATTTCATGTTGATACAAAATTTAACACTGCTGATTGTGAAAAATAAAATGAATAATTTAATTTCGACATACCTAATATAAAAATATTCTTTTTAGGTAAAATTACTGCAGATGTTCCTCAACATTTGGTTTTAATAGAATGCATCATTTTAAGATCTAGATCGAAGAATAGAAGCTCTGAAGTTGCCTTTTTATTAGATCCTAGAGAAGTGTTTCACACAACCTCTTGTACTTGGCTTCTATATACCTACTTAAAAATCGCTCACTTGCAGTACTTCATCAATCATTGCGGGGGACTTTGTTCCTTCTTCTTTTATGGCAGATAAATCAAAATTTATTCACACTTTGACTTTCAGACATGGTTTTGAAATCCCTCAGCTTTGTATGACAATTTTAGTCGTTTTTTTTTTTCTTTTTCGTCGTTAGGTATCCCGCCCAGCACCATTATCAAAGTAGCTCACTTATCTTGAACCCCTTTATTTTTTTGGTCTTATGTTAAAACATCCTTTTGCATTAAATTTCAGTTCTTTTTTTCTTGTGAGATGTCGTTGTCGTCGTCGACGTGTCGGTCGTTCTATTCCATTTGGGGACTTCCTTTTTGTATTTTATGCAAATTAAATCTTCTCCACATAAATAGATTTGCACCACTGACTGTTACTGGCTTGTCTTCGCGTATAGTCATAGCTTTTTAGGTACCACCACATGCTGCTATTTTAACATTTTTTCTAATATACATATATAATGTATATAAATATGAGGATATGGTGTTTTTTTTTTTGGTTTTGAAGCTACTTATGTTCGTAGAAAGCCATTTTATGCGGAATCCTCCAAGCTGTCATCATTGTTATCTCGGTAGGATGTTTTTTCCTCTTTTTTCTTTTAACTTTTCTGGCAGTCACGCGAGAAATACTTGTTTCCTTTACATTACTATATCCTATCGTATCGTAACGACCCCTCCGGCTTTCGGCCTTTTTACTTAAGTTCGAGAAAGGTTTCATGTGTGAATTTCACCTGAGGGTGAGAATGATGAACTCAAAACGACTTACACGTAATCGATCTTAAAAAAAAAAAACAGACACAAAGTTAAAATAAAAAGAATCACTGGCACTTGAAATACGTAAACATAATATTAAGGAAGGAGTAGGAAAAACAAGATTAGAATAGACTTCAATATTTTTTTTAAAGCTGATAATTCTAAAACAAAAATTGATAGTTAATTGTGATGGGTTTGAACGACTTAAAAATTCACTACTAAAGATTTCATCAGAACCTAAAAAGACAAAACTAAAAGTAGCGAAAATATTAATTGTGAAAGTGAAAAATTTTAGTGTTTGAAATTGTGTGGGAAATTTGACCTTTGAATAAATGTTTTTATGAGGAAAGTTATTTTTGAATTATTGTTGAACTTGTTTTTGAAAGGATATTTCTCATCTTGGGGTGAGTCTTTTATTGAACTCTTGTTTTTGTATTCTTGACGTCACACACATGACATTCATAAAATAGTATCTGTAATAAACCTGTTATCTTCAAAATTAAATATATATTTACCCTTAAGTCAAAACATATGTATAAGAGACGACACATCTATTAGAAACATAAAAGAGCAATTACAATTTGATTTCTTACTATAAACTAAAAATGGGAGTTAAAACTTAAACGTCGTGTCCTGAGGCAAATAAAACACAAAACAAATATTAAGGAATACTTTATTACAATATATGAGTTTAATGTTTAATGTGCATACACAGATCTGTACACACATACCATAAATGTAGTCCTTTTGATAATATTAGAAATATTAAAGTTTATTGACTTATGGCAATAAGATTATGTAATTGTTGACAGAGTTGAGGAGCAGGGTTTGAATGAAGGTATAAAATTATAAGACAGTAGAAATGTACAAAAGTATATCTATTTGCTTATTAGAATTATTATCAAATTACCCAAAAAATAAAGGTTAAATAGTAAAC
The DNA here is from genome assembly GCA_920104205.1 of Eupeodes latifasciatus. Lineage (NCBI taxonomy): Eukaryota > Metazoa > Arthropoda > Insecta > Diptera > Syrphidae > Eupeodes > Eupeodes latifasciatus. The sequence continues at coordinate 22,966,357 of OV049926.1, read as the reverse complement.
TTTTGGGTCGGGTTTAAATTGTGAATTATTTACCAAACAAGACTCAAAGGTTTCCTATAGAGGACGATAGAATTGAATGAGAATTTTCCTGCAGGTAGGAGCTAATACATATTGAAAGGTAAAGTTTAATGTATTATTAACTTCCCATAGGAAGTTATTGTAATGGATCCGATTTGTCAAATTGAAAATTTTGACATTTCTCGACGTTTCAAGGTCCCTAGAGTCGAAATAAAAGATTTTTAAAAAGATGTTTGTGCGTGCGTGTGTACGTACGTTCGTACGTCCGTACGTCTGTACGTTCACGAGGTTTTTTTCGTCGTCCATAGCTCAAGAACCAGAAGAGATATCGACTTCAAATAAATTTTGTTATACAGATAATAAGGCAGAAAGATGCAGAAAGGGCTCTCAAGAAAATTGCGTGGGTGGTTTTTTTTTACCATAGCAGAGTAAAAAAAAGGTGAAAATGTTGGTTAACCCTAAATATCTCACGAACCAATAACGCTAGAGCCTTGAATTAAATTTAATATTATATATTGTAACGTGATACAAAACAAATATATTTTTGGAAAAAAATCAAATAAAAAACTAAAAAAAAAAATATTATTTACCTCGAAAAATTTAAGAACAAAAAACGATTTTATCTCCAAACCAATGTTGTGCTACGAAGAATAATGTTTTTAACATCTGGTAAAATTTTGAGAAAAATCGAATTGACAGTTTTTTTTATAAAGAATAAAAACCTAAAAAAATAATAATAAAAGTGGGTAAAAATTCGACTCAAATATCTTTTCAAAACTTTGAGATATTGGACTTAAATTAATTTTATATTTTAAAAAAATATTGTTGTCAACATTCAGTAAAATTTTGAGAAAAATCGATTGGACAGTTTAAAAAAAAATAAAAACTAAACAAAAATTAATAAAAGTTGGTAAAAATTGATTTTCGACTCAAATATCTTTTCAAGACTAATATATTGGCTTTAATTTAATTTTTTGTTATAAGCAATATTGTTTTAATATTCGGTTAAATTTTGAGAAAAATTGAATTGACAGATTTTTTACAAAAAATAAAAACCTAAAAAAAAAAACAATACTAAAACTTAGTAAAAATTTACTTTCGACTCAAATAGCTTTTCAAAAATTAAAAATATTGGCTTTAAACTTATTTTATTTCATAGAAAATATGTTTTCGATATTCAGAAATTTTTTTTTAAAAATCCAACAGTCCGTTTTTTCATAAAAAAAATAAAATCTACCAAAAAAGTACGCAAATTTGGTAAAAATTGATACATATAGACAAACTTTTAAGCAAGACAAATCGAAAGACGGAATGGGAAGTTATCAGTGTGGGTCACATCCCAGCCTCTTTTTTAAATTGCTATGGTAAAAACCCACCAACTCAATTTGTTTGAGAGTCCTTTCTGCATCTTTCTGCGTTATTATTTGTATAACAAAATTTATTTGAAGTCGATATCTCTACTGGTTCTTAAGCTATATAGACGACGAAAAGGTCGCGAACGTACGTACACACGCACGCACAGTTATCTCTCTTAAAATCTTTTATCTCGAATCTAGGGACCTTGAAACGTCGAGAAATGTCTAAACTTTCAATTTGACAAATCGGAACTATTACAATAACTTCCTATGGGAAGTTAATAAATAAAATTTTCAAATGTTTAAAGCCGTCAATTAAAAGGAGTTTTTAATGTGATGTGTGTCTCATCCCAGCCTCTTTTATTTCTGTCACGTTCTTGACATTATTTTATTAATTTGATGATGATGATTTTATCTTTGCTTTAAAAGTTTCACATGGAAGCCATTTTCCAATAACCCAGTTAAATACGAATTAAAAACCTAATGCAACGGGCTGGACATGGACAATGCTATTAACAGATAATTTTGGATCATTAAAATTTTAACCGCCAACAAATCTCGTTGACAATAAGACCTTATACGTTTAAGGAGGGTCAATGTTCTTTCAGTTTGTTAACGAGTCCGTTTATTTAGTCCTTTGATAATTCATCCTCCTATTCATCATTCCTCATAGGCTCAACTCACAAATTCTATATACTTTTCGAAAATTCCTAACAGACTATTATTGATCCTGTAATGTACTTAGGTTCATCACTCTCGCTTATAAGTTTAGCAAGATAAACGACGACGGAACGGTGGCAGAGACGACGAGGACGTATGGAAAGAAGTAAACCGGACGATCCCATTACTTAATGGTTTTCCTGGTTTAACCATCCAACAAAGATATTATAAGGATTGATGATGGACATTAATCAAACATCATAACGATAATACCCAACGATAAAATGTCGACGGACGTCTATTGTCGATTAGTGGGAGTTGAATTTCATTCAAACTCAAATAACTTCCTTAAGAAGTATATAACTTGTTCAAATAAAGAACAAAAAATATATTTCTTGCCTTAAAACAAATGGCAATACAATATATGAATATTTTATTATATTTGTTAAGATTTAATGTATTCTTGCTGCAAGGAGCCTATTTTATGAGTCTGAAAATTTCATGTTGATACAAAATTTAACACTGCTGATTGTGAAAAATAAAATGAATAATTTAATTTCGACATACCTAATATAAAAATATTCTTTTTAGGTAAAATTACTGCAGATGTTCCTCAACATTTGGTTTTAATAGAATGCATCATTTTAAGATCTAGATCGAAGAATAGAAGCTCTGAAGTTGCCTTTTTATTAGATCCTAGAGAAGTGTTTCACACAACCTCTTGTACTTGGCTTCTATATACCTACTTAAAAATCGCTCACTTGCAGTACTTCATCAATCATTGCGGGGGACTTTGTTCCTTCTTCTTTTATGGCAGATAAATCAAAATTTATTCACACTTTGACTTTCAGACATGGTTTTGAAATCCCTCAGCTTTGTATGACAATTTTAGTCGTTTTTTTTTTTCTTTTTCGTCGTTAGGTATCCCGCCCAGCACCATTATCAAAGTAGCTCACTTATCTTGAACCCCTTTATTTTTTTGGTCTTATGTTAAAACATCCTTTTGCATTAAATTTCAGTTCTTTTTTTCTTGTGAGATGTCGTTGTCGTCGTCGACGTGTCGGTCGTTCTATTCCATTTGGGGACTTCCTTTTTGTATTTTATGCAAATTAAATCTTCTCCACATAAATAGATTTGCACCACTGACTGTTACTGGCTTGTCTTCGCGTATAGTCATAGCTTTTTAGGTACCACCACATGCTGCTATTTTAACATTTTTTCTAATATACATATATAATGTATATAAATATGAGGATATGGTGTTTTTTTTTTTGGTTTTGAAGCTACTTATGTTCGTAGAAAGCCATTTTATGCGGAATCCTCCAAGCTGTCATCATTGTTATCTCGGTAGGATGTTTTTTCCTCTTTTTTCTTTTAACTTTTCTGGCAGTCACGCGAGAAATACTTGTTTCCTTTACATTACTATATCCTATCGTATCGTAACGACCCCTCCGGCTTTCGGCCTTTTTACTTAAGTTCGAGAAAGGTTTCATGTGTGAATTTCACCTGAGGGTGAGAATGATGAACTCAAAACGACTTACACGTAATCGATCTTAAAAAAAAAAAACAGACACAAAGTTAAAATAAAAAGAATCACTGGCACTTGAAATACGTAAACATAATATTAAGGAAGGAGTAGGAAAAACAAGATTAGAATAGACTTCAATATTTTTTTTAAAGCTGATAATTCTAAAACAAAAATTGATAGTTAATTGTGATGGGTTTGAACGACTTAAAAATTCACTACTAAAGATTTCATCAGAACCTAAAAAGACAAAACTAAAAGTAGCGAAAATATTAAGGGGGCCGTCTACCTTCGCGGTTTGAAAAAATCGATTGCAATTTTCTAATGAAGACATAACTTAAAACATGATCTGTGAAGGATTTGATTGAAAGCATGCTGGTTTACGAGATATTGAGCCTCAATCGAGCTATAGTCGTGTGCACGGTAAATGCAAGAAAAGAAAGTAACCTTAACCTCATTTGGCTGAGAAGGAGACGTCGTCGTACGTCAGCACGTCGGCAAAGAAGTTAGGGGAATCACTTTCTGCAAGCTGCAATAACGCCCGGGCTTCGCGTACTGTATTTTGGAGTTCGTGTCGGTTTTTGCGGCGATTTATGAAAACGTCCTGCAAAGGATGCCACGGAAAAATGAAGTTTTGTAGAACTGGGAAACAAGGTTTGGCGTTTACACTTCTCATGCAGTTTGAGAAGTGCGAGGATAAAATTGTCCATTCATACCCAAAAGTCAATCGCGCTAATGAAATCAATCGTCGGTTTGTCTTTATCTTTCGTTTAATGGGTCTTCGTCTTGGTCTCGATATCATTAATAAATTTTGCGGATTTATGGACATTGGTAGCGGACTTGCCAAAAATACGTATTACGCGTGCCTCAGCAACATCGCGACCGCCTGGCCCCGCCCCAAGCGCCGTATACAATATCGTGTTGGATATAGCTGTAGATAAATAAAAACAATTCAATGTACGAGTAGAACATGGAAAACCAATCGATCATGGCATTACTGAAATGTTTGAACTATCAGTCGCCGGGCACGGGGTAAAACACGCTTGTTATGTTGGCGACGGAGATAGTAAAACTTTTAACGGAGTACTTTCTTCGAACCCATACGGTGATGAAGTAATTGTTGAGAAAAAGGAATGTGTTGGTCACGTACAAAAAAGAATGGGGACGAAGCTTAGAAATTTGAAAAAGCAAACAAAGGCATTGGGGGGAATGGCAAAGGCAAAATGACCAATAAAGTGATTGGTGAATTAACCAAATTCAATGGCCTTGCAATGCGTAGAAATTCCGATTCTGTCGATAAAATGAAAACGGAAGTTTGGACATCTTTAGAACACTGTAGCTCCTCAGACAAAAAAACATCAACATACAAAAACTATGTACAGCTGAAAAGAAATGGTTTCCGACTTAAGTTTCATGAGAACAAAAAAAAAAAGATATTGACTTAAAATTTCTGAATCTCACACAAAATATTGTTATTAATATTTTGTTAAAGTTTGAGAAAAATCGATAGACGGGCACAGATGGGAAGTTATCAGTGTAGGTCTCAGCCTCTTCTTTTTTTTAAACCGGATTTGCAGTTTTGTTAAAATTATTTTGGGTACATTTTTGAGACGTTTTAAAAGTGCTAAAAATTTTCATATGGCGTTTTTTGTAATGAGTAAATTTATATTTAAAGAACTTGAAAATTTAACATTTTTAATAGTAATTTTTCTTATGAAAAATAAGAATCTACAAAATATACTACTACTACGCAAAATTATACAAACTGATGCTCGATTCGAATATTTCGAGAAAAGATGAAGGTATTGACTTCAAAATTATTTAAAATATTCTAAAAAGTCCTTTTTGCATCACTTGATGTTGTTATCTGTAAAATGAAATTTATTTGAAGTCGATATATCTTCACTGGTTCTTCAGATACGGTTGACAAAAAAGGTGACCCGAACGTACAGATGTTTGGACGTACTAACCCAAAATCTCTATAAAACCCTAGAGAAATGCCGAAAAATTGCAAATTATAATAACTTCTTAGCTTCTTTGACCTTGCTAAACTTTTCGTTCCAAAGGCTGTATTTTCATATTTTTTCTGTTCCGGAGTGGGTATTTTTATTTCCCTTCATTTTGGATTGGAATCAGCAAGAAAAGTTAAGAATAATAATAATAAGCTCAAAACAACAAGAAAAATATAAGCTCTTTCTGCAATTCAGTTATTAAGAAGGGATGTTTTCTTGGCTAGCTCGTGAGCCTTTTCAATTGCAATTCACTTATACAACAACCCCACGCCCCATATCTTTTAAAATTAATCTTTCAAAAACTGTATTCATGATATAACTAAAAGAAGAGGGGAGCAAGAACGCCACCCTGGGGTATTCCACTATATATGAACGTGTTAGATTATGTTTTATGTAGTATAATTTAGACTATATCGTTTTTGTAGTCCCAAATTGATATTATCTACTCCCGGGAGTGCTCTTTTACTCTTAAGAAATGGAGTGAGTAAATTTTGTTATGAATTTCTTTAACGCTCTTTTAAAGTCTTAAGATGTGGGTAGATTGTATTTTTTAATGTAAATGTTTTTCTCAGTCCTTTAGAATTTTCAGTGAAGGTTTATTTCCTTAGACTTATCTTTCTAATGATGTTTGAGTAAAGAATTTATAAAAGGATAATTTTCTTAATAAGAAATTGAAAGTTTTAAGAAGAAAAAGACTTACACACCGCCTTTGTTGGAATTCAGTCGTCGTTTTTTAGTAGAAGCAAAGGAGTTATTTTAAAATCAGTGAGTTTGAATAATTTAGAAAATATCACCTGCAAATATTTGGAGACTTTAAAGGAAGGGAAATAATGTTTTCAAAGAATACTTTTAAAACCCCAGTAAAATTCCAAGTAATTCACTCAAAGTTTACACTCGTTTCGCCTAAAATGTGTTTCTCATGTAAATTTCCTCTTTTAAAGTAAATTACTTAATCATAAGTACTAAACTGTGTCTCTTCATCTATAAGACCATTTGATTCAAAACCTACCAAGAATCAGAAGATTAAAAATGCCCTCGCTTCAAAATGTTATTTTTCGCGGAATAAATCCAAAGGAGTAAGCATATACATAATTACAAAAAGTTACTCAAATAAGTATATTGCTGAAGTTCACCTTTTTAGCTAACTATAGAGCTTGTGGAGTCCCTCGATGGTGCTTGTTTCTTCGACACTAACTATGGAAATTTATCAGCAATTTCATGAATTTCTATTGAAAAGTAAATATTAAGGTTTAGGTTTGATGGTGTTGTATATAAACTTTCCTCCAATCGTCGTCGTCGTGTCATCGTCGTCGGTCTGTTGCGTTAGTTGGTTTGCCCTTCGGTTGGTAGCTTGTGCATGATTCCCCGAAGCAATTTCTATACTTTACTTACCCTAGGTGGTGTGATGATAAAACTCAAAACACGATGACAGTACCAGTGCCACAGTGTGCAAGAATGATGGCGATGTGATGACACCATGATAGTATTCTGGCTTCTCCAGGACAGGATATGCCACCATCACTTCGTTCGTTCAGATTCATATACAGATTCATATCTAGTGAAAGTGCAACAATTTGTGATTTTATGTGAGCGCTGGTGATGGCTGGGTGCACAAGGGATGGTCTAAAGCAAAGCCAAGCCAGGTATAGAATGCGGAAAGTCAGCCAACTATATCCTGCGTAGGTTTACAAAGTTTCAGAAAGGTGTAATAACAGTATATAGACAGAGACACTGAAACAGAATATAAATTTCGATTTAATACCATTTCCGTCGTCGCGTCATTCGTCTGGTAGTCATTCGTCGGATCGGTGCGGTGGCTGAGAGGTGGTGCAAATGTAGAATATCTCTATCTAATATGGCATTTTCCAACTTTCAACCTGATCTTTGCATAATTTGTATATTGACACAGACAACATGTTGGGAAGATAGATAACATTTTTGAGATTAAATCCCATCCAGCAGGGTCCTTTTTCATTCTCAATAAATTAAAGGATGAGGTGTATACATTTTTGTGTGTGGTATGAACTTTATACCCAACCTATGTAGATAAATTTCAAAATAAATTAATACAATTCCAAAGCTTTATTTGATTCGATTCATTTTCCAAGTAAAATGATTTTGGGCAAACACACATTTTGCTTTGCATTTATATTATAACTAAAATGTATTTGGAAAGAGAAAAAGGTTTTTTTTTTTAGATACAATGTTACAAATGCTTATTATATGTATATGTAGATACAGCTTTGGACAAAATATTCGGAACAAAGCCTCCTTTTTGGTAATTATGTCTTCAACCCAAATCTAAATTTTAACCATTGAATTTAAGTGGAAAATATTTCTTAAATTGTGATTTTCAAAAAATTATATAAAGGGTGTCCCAAAATTAACGCAAGATTTGAATTTGCCGCCATTTGTGCAGTGAAGTGTTGGCAACCCTGAAAAAAAGCAATTTGACAGCTAACAAAAACAGCTAGAACAACGTGTCTTCATTATTAAAGAATATTTCAAAAATAGTGAAAGCTTGGCGGCTGCAGTTCGAAAATTTCATACAAAATATGGTCGGAATAGTGTTTTAACTTCGTCAACTGTGAAGAGATTAATTGAAAAATTCATGGAGACTGGATCCGTTGGAGACGCCAAACACACTGGTCGTCCAAAAACAAGCCGTTCAAATGTGAATGTCGAAGCAATGCGTGAGAGTGTTGCTGACAATCCAGGAACCTCAATTCGACGTCGCGTCGTGGACAAGAATTGCAAATTTCAAGAACCTCTCTACAGCGTATACTCACCAAAGATCTGTGTCTTAATGCTTACAAAATTCAATTAACACAACAATTGAAGCCTAATGACCATGGACAGAGAAGAGAGTTCGTTGAATGGATTATTGAACATCAACAAGTGGACCCTGATTTTTCGAGCAAAATCATCCTAAGCGATGAAGCACATTTTCATCTTGATGGCTTTGTCAATCGCCAAAATTGCCGCATTTGGGGTTCGGAGAACCCACATGTGATTGTCGAAAAACAAATGCATCCACAACGCGTGACTGTATGGTGTGGATTTTGAGCTGGAGGCATAATTGGGCCATATTTTTTTGAAAATGATGCTGGTCAAGCAGTGACTGCTACTGGTGCTCGATATCGCGACATGATTACACAGTTCTTTCTGCCAAAATTGGATGATATTGATGTGTCCAATATGTGGTTTCAACAAGACCGTGCCACATATCATACAGCCCGTGAAACAATTCAATTACTGCATGAGACATTTCCAGGTCGTGTACTCTCTCGTTTCGGTGATCAAAATTGGCCTCCTAGATCGTGTGATTTAACACCATTAGACTTCTTTTTATGGGGTTATTTGAAATCACAAGTCTATGTCAACAAGCCCACAACCACCCGTGCATTAAAGGAGGAGATTCAACGCTGCATCAACGAAATTCAGCCACATTTATGCAGAATGGTCATGGAAAATTTCAACAAAAGAGTGCGCATGTGCATGCAAAGCCGTGGAGGCCATTTGTCCGATGTGTTATTCCATACATAACCCTATCCTATGTACTTTACGAGTCAATAAAAATATAACTATCAAAAGACTAAAAACGGCGTTTTCTATTTAATTCAAATCCTGCGTTAATTTTGGGACACCCTTTAGAATGCCAAGATTTTGGAGTTCATTTGCCGCAGGTTTTCCATAATATTTTCGGAGTTGGTCTTTTTGACAGCTATCACCCTCATGTTTATAATAAAGTTAAATTCTGCGTTTTTATTTCTTCTTGAAAATCACATCTTAAAAAACGCCAGGAAGGCAACACCCTTATTCGAAGCACGGAATGTAGGCACAATCAAAAATACTAAAAGACAGTTTACGAACTTTTGGGAATCCGTAAAAAAAATCCTGAACCCCTAAGCTTGTTGTCACTCCCTTAATCACCTCTATTGAAAAGGCTTACTTGTTTATAAGTTAGGTCACCGCAAATTCCACCCTGCCTGATAATGTGATGTCTTGAGTGCATTAATAATCCTTTGTGACCAATATTTTTTTAACTTAAATTGTGGTAAGAGTCCCAAAAAAACTCTCGACGTACATAAATCCGCTACTCCGAAAGCTATTCCCACTTTACGTCTGAAGAGTTATTCTTCCACGCTTAAAAAATCAGATTGTAAGCCTATATGTTGGAAAATAGAATTTATTCAGTCAATCCCCAAAAGGAGCGAATCGTCTTCTACCTCAAATTATTGACCGATTGCACTTACATGCTTTTTTTTCAAGATTTTGTAAAGGCATGATTTACCGCTTTTGCACCTATTAATATATCCACTGATGATCTCATGGGTCATCTTACCAAACGGTTCAACAAATCTTTACATCGATCGATTTAAAGAGGTTATTGCTATTGATATTTCAAAGGCGTTTAATAAAGTGAGACACCTTGATATCTTACCAAAAATATGTCTTTTGGTTGGATTAGACATGTTTCATAAAACCTTTGAGTACAAGTTGTGTTGGACCGCTTCAAGTAAGAAAATCACAATATAAATGACGTTGGAGTGTCTCAGGGCTCTGTTTTGTCTCTCACACTCTTTCTCACATTTACAAACGATTTCCTGTCTGCAACTTCAAGTTCGTTTAATTGTTTCACTGACGGTAGTACTCTTAGTTATTTATATCGGTTTCCAGCCTTTGGAATGAATGAGGAGCTGCAAATGAACTTCCATAAGTTTACCCTTGAGCCCGACTTCGGCCGCATTGTGAAGTAATGAGATTTGTTTTTTAGCCGTACTACGTGAATGTAAAATGCCTTACAATCTATCTTGCATTGTAAAGTTCAAGGATTTAAAACGAATGTACATCGACACCTCCTTTCTAACCCCTCCATTTATTCCAATGCTTGACGTGTAAACTCATAAGTGAGAAGTGTTCCTATTATTTTGGCCATAGCTGCAGGTAGATATACGAAATATACATTCGTTACTTAGATACAACAGCTACATATTGAATTGAATTTAATGAGATGAAACCGATAAAATATGTGTATATTACATACATGTATCAACAAACATACATACGCTGTTATAACCATAGGGGCTCTCATTTCATGTTATTTAAGAACATATATGTACATATACCAACACATCGAATGTCTGTTAGATTTTGTTGATGGTTTTCTTATTTTTGTTTGTCAAATTACTGTTTCAATGAACAGATTTATTTACTTGGTTTTTCGGTTTAATTTAGGTGATGAACCTGTGGGATGTGGAAATTGATACAACAACAAATAAAAAACAAAAATAATATTGGTCTTGCTTAAGTGAAATTGTCAATCGATTGGTATTGGGGATGAATATAAATTTGAAGTTAAAATAACTTTGGTACATGTATTGATTGCACGTTGTCAGGATTAACTTTAGATTTAGGAGAGGGTAGGTGATTTAAAGGTTCTAAAAATGTGGTTTAGTTCTTGTTGAAAATACCAAACAAAAAAAAGTAAAAAACGAAACATAAAATTCTGAAATTATATTTTAATTAAAAAACGTGCAAAATGTTTAAAAATGATGGATTCAAAACACATATTATAGCATCTAACAAGTTGGCATAACCGAATAAAAGGGGGGAGTCTTTGTTTAAACTCGGTGTACTTTGTTAAAAAAGGGGTTTTATTAAAACGCGTTGATTTGAAAATTGAATTTAACAAGTGTTACATGAGATATCAATAAGGTTTTATCTTTATTTGAGAGCCCTATTGACGATATTATGTGTAACATATGCCATAGTTTTAATGGCATAGGCCGGGGTTTTGGTGGGTGGCGCGAATTTGGAAGGTTCAGTTTTCGATGAATTTGATTTTGACTCATGGCATTAATTATGTTTCTTTTGATAGCCGTGGTGGTTTGCGGCTTATTTGCATAACCCTGTGACTTGAAAAGACCCACAAAAAAAAGTCTAAAATCACACGGTCTTGGTAGTCAACTCGGCGCGAGATAACCAAAAAACCGCTCGCCTAGAATATCAATTTTGTCTTGAGCTGTATGGCACGTAGTGCCATTCTGTTAAAATAATGGGTTTTCGGTGTCTATAGGCCACAAGAAGTTGGTGATCATCGACCTATAGCGATCGCCGTTAACGGTGAAGTGACTTTTGCAGAAGCTGTTTGGATGAGGAAGAGGAGGAAAGAGTTCTTCAACTCTTCTGAACATGCCCTGCTATAACTCAAAACGCAAGAATTACCTAGAAAAATTCTTCTATAAAGATCTAAACGATCTCAATCTCAACTAACATAATAAGTCTCTCACGTATCGTAAGGGACTCAAACTGGTTCTCCGTTGAGCTTAAAAGAAAGCCTCATGTGGTATCACAATGGGCCATTAAACTGTCCTAAGGCTGTCCACGGACAGCCACTTTAACCTAACCTTACCTAACGGAACGTTGACGCCTCCAGCCCAAAATCCACACGAAACATTAGTTTTATTAATTCCTCGAGTAGATTAGTTTCGTCCCAAGTCAGGCAATTTTGTTTATTCGCGTATCCATCAATCCAAGAATTATGCCTCATCGCCACAAGTTGAAAGCTTGAAATCAAACCGATTCTTTTGGAAAACCATTATTTTGTCAACTTTTATATTCTGAATTTATTCTATTTTTTTGATAAAGTTCAAATTATTTTATGTTTCTTCAAATTTCACTAATTGTGGGGTTAATTAAAAGCTTATTGATTAATGATTAGTATCCAGACAAAAAAAAAATTGGAAATAAAGCAACATAACATAATAAGCCTCAATCTCTTAATCATCCTGATATCTTTCCTTTAAATAGTAACTGTCATCAATTATTTCCTCTTTATCATAGTTGTGTAATTTCTTAATTACTTATAGCAATTAGAAGATTATCCTTAAATATTATGTAACATGACAAGATATACACAAAGATACCTTTTTTTTCTACCAAAAATCCAAACAATGTACCTAACCTACATAAACCATTTAATTCAATTTAAACATGTCTCTCACATTCCAATGTTTTAAGAAAATGACATATACACACTCAGCACTCAGGTTTCAGGACTAACGACAAACGACTCAAACTCAAAACATCACACAAAAACTTCTTACTACTTAATTAGTTAAAATCAAGATAAAATCTAAAGACTCAGCTTTAGTGTCGACATTAATTGCCACTTCAAAACCTTTTTTGTGTATTAAATTGTAGCGTCGTCGTCGTCGTAGGAATGTTTTGTATATTGGGGTAGGCAGTTATAATAAAATCCGAAAAAACATGACTTTTGTGCTTTGTCAAACTCCACTATTATATTTAATTTGAATTTCCTATTTTTGTTGTTGTCTTTTTTTTTGTAAGGAAATGTCCTGGCAAAAATAAATTTTATCTGACAAGTGGCAGAAAAAACAACAAAGCAAAACACACAAACACAAAAGCAACAAAACAACATAACCTAAATGCTTCAAAAACTCTTTTTATAGTATATATACAGTTTTTTGTATATAAGTTTAAGATTTCAAAGAGGTGCCATTACAAATATTATTTCAAATAAATTTATTCAATTATATGTAAGTATATACCATCAGGCAAGACCAAAACCAGACCAAAAAGTAAAGATTGTCCTTTGTTCTGTGTCCTGCAAAAGCAAAAAGCATAAGAAAAAAAAATAAAGGCTTCGTGATTTAAGCTCACACAAACAAATCAAAGCTTATCAAGGCAGCAATTTATAAAGGAAAAAAATAAATTACCCTTTGGTCCTTTGAGTTTGAGTTGAATCAGCAGCAGCTATACCACCCGCCCACCCTCCGCCGCTATACTCTATAGTATAAACAAAAGCAACAGCAGATTGAAGATTATTTTTCATGTAGAATTTTACGGTTGAAATGAAGTCATGCATAGATGGCAGTGCCGTCGGTCGTTCGGTAGGTTAGGTGACGATTACGATGACGTCGAGCTACAATACAACATAAGGCGCCTACCACTCTGCATAATTTTTATATGTATGAACGTCAATAATTACTTGAGGATTATTTATTTATGCTAATTTGTAAGGAATATAAACAATGCACAACAGACAAGGCGGGTAATTACAGCAACTTTGCGACTAACAGTGGATCAAATTAATTTTTTTGGTGGTAAAAACTGATACAAAAATGAAAAAGTTTTCAAAACCTTAATTTTTGTGTACAAAAATTCAAATGGAAATATCTGGCTTAAAAATGTTCCTAAAAAACGTTTTGTCAACTTAATAGAAAATATTTTGTGGATAGATAGATAGATTTTTATTACTTAAATTTGTTAAATGCAATAGTTTGGGTTACATTTGATTGGAATATAAATTTGGTAATAAAAGTGTTTTGGCGGTGGCAATGCCGTCTGCCAGATTGACTATAAGTTTTCAAATTGTATTCAAAGAAAATGTGCACTATTTAACAAAATGTAAATGAACAATTGCAAAAATTATATAAAGATGCAAATAGGGCTTTCAGTTTAGCTAAAAAAAATAAATTACTTAATAATTAATACATCATTTTTTGGCAAAAGAACTAACAGCTTTTAGTTTGGCAAAAACAACAGATTGATTTTTCAAGATAATTGGATAGGTTTTTCCAATTTTCACCATTTAAAATTGTCAAAGTTTGCTCCATAGTTAGAGTAGGCTTTCCAAAGTAGACGACTCTAAGTTCTTTATAAACTGGGCATATTGATAAAAAATGAAAAGTATCTTCTTTTGAATTCAAATTGCAAAGAGTGCAATGTGTAGTGGATGCACCCTTATAAGGTGAGCTGTTTAAATTGAGTTGCTCACTTCTTGCTTTGCAGATTAACGAAATTTCCCTTGTACTGTATTCATCACTAAAATAGTTATTAACGAGATCATGTTTAAAATCGGGGTAAATGACTCTGTTGATTGAAGATGACATTTTTTGTAAATTTTCATTCCGCTGGTAGATGTCGACAGCCTGTAATAACCCGTAGAGTTGTTCTTTTAGTACGATTATATTAGTATATTGAAAGTTTAGCTCAATTCCACACTTCGTTGCCCTTTGACTCCATTCTCCTATCCACTCCACTTTGTTATCTATGATGTACTTTGCTATTGACAATTGAATTCTATTTGGTCTATATGCCAGCACTTTCAAGATGTAGTCAAAGTGGAGTTTTAGATTATGAATAAAAAAAGCAGGAAGGCCGGTTTCGAGTAGTAGAACATAGTTTGGAATATTGGATGGTAAGTAGAAAAGCCGTTTGAGAGAGTAACGTTGAAGTTTTTCTACTTCTTCGTGTGACTGATATCCTCATATTTGACAGCCGTAGCACATAACAGAGCGCATTACATCATCAAATACCTTGTACTTAGCTGAGGTTGGTACATCATTGCTGTTCATAACATCTTTCCATGACGTCATACTTTTTGATGCTATCAGTTTTTTTTCGAGATGTGAGGTTAACTTCATATTAGATTTTAAAAGTATTCCAAGTTATTTGTATTCTGTCACAATTCCAATGGCCTCACCATTAAAGAACCACTTTTCATTCGATTTAAGTTTTGATTGTGTATTTCTTACCAACATTACTTTAGATTTTTCTAGATTAACCGTTAATTTCCAGACTCTACAAAAATCAACTAGCATATTTATCATAAGTTGTAAACTTTGGGGCAATTCTGCTAAAAGCACAATGTCATCTGCGTACCTTAACGTTTAGACCTGCAAAACTTATTCCAGCGGGTAGATATGTACATTGATATACATATCTTCAATGAATATAGCATAGAAAACTGCACTTAAAAGACAACTTTGTTTGACGCCAGATTTAGTCTCAAACCATTCAGACATATCTATCCTATCCCAAACCACTGAGCGAGTGTTTTTGTACATATTTTTCAGGACGGACCAAAAGAAGTTTCGTCGACAGTCCCTTTTGTGACAGTTTGTAAAACAATACTTGTCGGCCTATCGAATCGAAAGCAGCTTTAAAGTCCACGAAAAATATGTACAAACTTCTTTTTTGCCGAAGGAAATACTGTGAAATTGAGTTTAAGGTGAAAATGTTATCAACTGTGGAGTAGCCTTTACGAAAACCAGATTGGTATTCACTAAGCACTTCATTATTTGCTATCCAAATGTTGATGCGACTAAGGAGTACAGATGCAAATATCTTCGCAATAGAATTCATAAACGATATCCCTCTATAATTATTTGCTAGGTTAACATAGCCTTTTTTTAAAATTGGATAGACCAGAGAATCTTGGAAAGCTTGTGAAACCTTTCCGGTATTGAAAATATTATTCAAAAGGTGAAGAATTTGACACAAAAATCAACAGGCGCGTTTTTGTAAAACTCATTGCTTATTCTATCTGGGCCTGGCGCTTTGTTATTCGCTGCGTAATGTAATGTAGTTTTGATTATTGAAATTTGACAATCGAGAGTTTGGTCTAAAATTAAAGGTCCCGCAAAAGAAAAATGATTGGAGAGTGGATCAGGATTGAGTAAATTTTTGAAATAATTGGATAGAACACTTGCTTTCAAGTTTGATCCGCATATAAGCTTAGATCCTTTCAATTCTTTGATATTATTCCAGAAACTTTTATTATCTTTGATATTTGAAAGTTCTACTACTGATGTATAATATTCCTGGCGTTTTGATTTGCACAAATCCTTGTAAGCTTTATTTGCTGTAATATACTGTTTGGCGGTTGTTTCATTTAAATTTTTTTGTTTTCTGGTTTCCTTTAAAAGTTGGAAGGAATTATTCCTTCCATTCAAACAGTCTTTTTCAAACCATTTTTGTTTGCAGTTGACATTTTTTGTTGTTGTTTCTTATATTGGTGGCAGCTTTTATACATTTACAACGAGAGTCTAGTCTTGAACTTGTATCGGAAAATAAAGAAGTATCAGTTAGTTTCTGATGTTCATTCAAAATTTTTATTGGAAGTTCTCTTTTTGAATTTCTTTCTTTCCAAATAATTTTGGGTGGAAAGGTGATTTCTGTGTAATTTGAGTTTGTGGTTTTGTTTAGTGTAAACTGAACAACCAAGGGAATGTGATCAGAAAAAAGAGGCTGGGATGCGACCCACACTGATAACTTCCCATCCCGTCTATCGATTTGTCTTGCTTAAAAGTTTGTCTAAATGTATCAATTCTTACCAAATTTGCGTTCTATTTTTTGTAGATTTTATTTTTTTTTATGAAAAAACGGCCTGTTGGATTTTTATAAAAAAATTACTGAATATAAAAAACAATATTTTCTGTGAAATAAAATAAGTTTGAAGCCAATATTTTTAATTTTTGAAAAGCTATTTGAGCCGAAAATCAATTTTTACCAACTTTTATTAATTTTTTTGTTTAGGTTTTTATTTTTTGTAAAAAAACTGTCAATTCGATTTTTCTCAAAATTTGTCCTAATGTTGAAAACAATATTTCTTATAAGTTAAAATTAGTTAGAAGCCATAATTTCAAAGTTTTGAAAAGATATTTAAGTCGAAAATCAATTTTTACCAACTTTTGTTAATTTTTTTTTTCGGTTTTTAATTTTTTGTAAAAAAACTGTCAATTCTATTTTTTTCAAAATATTACTGAATGTTGAAAACAATATTTTTTGAAAGATAAAAGTAGTCTAAAGCCAATATCTCAAAGTTTTGAAAAGATATTTGAGTCAAAACTCAATTTTTACCAACTTTTTTTTTATTTTTTTTTTAGGTTATTATTTTTTGTAAAAAAACTGTCAATTCGATTTTTCTCCAAATTTTTCCTACTGTTGAAAACAATATTTCTTATAAGATAAAATTAGTTAGAAGCCATAATCTCAAATTTTTGAAAAGATATTTAAGTCGAAAATCAATTTTTACCAACTTTTGTTAAATTTTTTTTTCGGTTTTTAATTTTTTGTAAAAAAACTGTCAATTCTATTTTTTTCAAAATTTTATTGAATGTTGAAACCAATATTTTTTGAAAGATAAAAGTAGTCTAAAGCCAATATCTCAAAGTTTTGAAAAGATATTTGAGTCAAAACTCAATTTTTACCAACTTTTTTTTATTTTTTGTTTAGGTTTTTATTTTTTGTAAAAAATCTGTCAATTCGATTTTTCTCAAAATTTTATCAGATGTCAAAAACATTATTCTTCGTTGCACAAAATTGTTTTGGAGATGAAATCATATTTTAGTCGTAAAATTTTCGAAGTGACAAATTTTTTTTTTCAGTTTTTTTGATTTATAAAAAAAACCGTTAATTGAATTTTTTTCCAAAAATATAATTGTTTTGTATCACGTTACAATATATAATATAAAATTTAATTCAAGTCTCTGGCGTCATTGGTTCATGAGATATTTAGGGTTAACCAAAATTTTCACCTTTTTTTTAAACTGCTATGGTAAAAAAACCACCCACGCAATTTTCTTGAGAGCCCTTTCTGCATCTTTCTGCCTTATTATCTGTATAACAAAATTTATTTGAAGTCGATATCTCTTCTGGTTCTTGAGCTATGGACGACGAAAAAAACGTCGCGAACGTACGGACGTACGGACGTACGTACACACGCACGCACAGACATCTTTCTAAAAATCTTTTATTTCGACTCTAGGGACCTTGAAACGTCGAGAAATGTCAAAATTTTTAATTTGTCAAATCGGACCCATTACAATAACTTCCTATGGGAAGTTAAAAATCTGTGAGTCAACTTTAAAAGACAAAATACGATTCCTCCATTCCACCGATGCAACACAAAAGTTAATCACTGATTTTCCCGCTCCCCCTATAAAATTAAACTCCCCATTTCTATCATGTTTGAAGCAACCGTTAAGGATGAACAGATCATGATTTTGGCATAAATCTAAAAAACAGACGTCCATTTTTGTTAATTGCTTTATTAGAAAGAAGTTCATTAGAAAGAAGTTCATTTTGAGTTTGAAGACTTTGTATCTGCTGAAACATGCAATCAAAGTCCTTCTTTTTTGGAAGATCGTATAGTTTTTTTTTCAAGCAGGGTAACGACAACGAGTAAGTTTTCTAGCGCAGGCACAGACAATTTTCGGCGTTTAATTGCTCCGGTGATACTTCCAAAGGAGGTCTCTTGTTAGAGCTCGACATTAACACTTTTGCGATTTTGGTGTTAAAACTTTAATTTGAAGAATTTTGTATTTATTTTTTTAGCTAAACGAGAGATCTTATTTTAATTAGTTTGTTAAATGAGATTTCTGAATTGTTCGTTTACTTTAATTTATACAAAAAAATTAAAATTAAAATAGTCGCGGGAAAAATTGCTTTGCGACCTTTGACAACTCAAACGTCAATTGAAAATATTTTGTATATGACAAAGATATTGATATGTGCTTATAGAGGGTTATTTATTTCATGGTTGCAAGCTGAAAGCCCTTGCATTTCACACCTGTCAAACTTAGGTGTCTTCTAAATGTCATAATTTTAATTGAATGTAAAGACATTTAAAAATAATGGAAGCATTTTCGTAATGCTAAAATGTTATTCAACAGAAAAAGGCGAAACAGTTTGAAATCAATTTTTATTTTTGTAACAAACCCGTCTACACCTAAACATGGTTATCAACACCAGTTTTTGAAATTTATTAAAAAAAGAGGCTGGGATGCCACCCACACCGATTACTTATCATTCATGCCCGTCTATCGATTTATCTTAAACTTTAACAAAACATTGATGACAATATTTTTTTGTAAAATAGAAACATTTTAAGTCAATATTTTAATTTGGTCTCGTGTAATACTTGAATAGAAAAACATTTCTTATCAGTTTTTTGTTGCTTTCGTGGTTTTTCGTGTTTTGTAAAAAGCTGTCAATTGAATTTTTCTAAAAAATTGAAAATTACATATCTAAAAAGTAAGCAAATATATTTTTCAAATAATAAAAGAAATTTGATTTTAATATCTGTTTCTTTTCACGAAATTTTTAGCCGGAAACCAATTTTTATTATTGTAAGAAGCATTTTTTTATAGTCTTTATTTTTTAGAAAAAATACCGATTAGATTTTTCTATAAACATTATCCTACTCGTACGTTAACAAACAAAATTTTATACAACACAAAATGGTTTTGAAGTCAATGCCTTCATCCATTCTCAAAACATTTCAATCGAACATCAGTTTTTAAAAATTTGCGTAGAATTTTTAGTTGATTCCTATAAATATTAATAAACAATAACGTTTGATGGCAATATATTTAATTGTTGCCAAGATATTCTATATTTAATTTTTACCAACTTTTAGTAGTGTTTATTTTTTTGTAAAAAGGTGTTTCTTAGATTTTTCTCAAAATTGTCCCAGATGTCAAAAACGTTATATTTCGAGGCATATAATTATTTTTGTTCGCAAAATATTCGAGGTGATAAATAATTTCTGGTTTTTTAATTTATAAGAAAATCATTCGTTGAAATGTAAATTAAATGTAATTGTTGTCGCTAGCGTTTTTGGTTCGTGATATAAATGGTGTCATTCAAAATGTTGTTTTTTTTAATTACTGTAAACCTTTACAAAAACTTCCTATAGTAATTTAAAAACATTGATTGATAAATTTGAAAGTTTCAAAAAAATTGTAATGATTAATTTAAATGAACAGAAGATCGTGTTTATTGAACTGTAGACACATTCAAAACCAACATAACTCAAAGAATCCGTGGGACACCTCTCTAAAAGTGCGAAAAAGTATAGTTAAAATCAGTGTTGCCATAATCTCAAATTTCATAATGCTAGATTTCAAATTTTATAATGCTAGATCGTATGGGAGCTCAAAAAACAAAATGCTAGATTTTAAAATCCATATAAAACGTCCATATCGATGATTAGAAAACAAACATCTTAAAAAATGCAAAATAATATTTATTTTCACATACAAATACCCAACAAACATAGGTATATAACAAAAAAAAAAAAAAAAAACAAACAAAAAATTAATTCAAAAATAACAAAACTTAAGCTTTATATGTAAAAAGGTATTAACAGCACAATGTTTTTAAGTATAGGAACATGTTTTATAGTTAATTATTTAATTTTAAATCATTCAGACTTATCACATTCTCATTTTTTTCCAAATATGATATAATCAAATCAATCTTTTGAAATCAGTTTTGGCATTCAAGAATGCAAAACTTAAAAACAATAATGCCAGAAAAGCATTTAGCATTATTTTAAAATTTCATAATGCTTTTCTCTTCTCTATAATGCTAGATCTAGCATTAATAATGCCGTTATGGGAACACTGGTTAAAATAAGTGTGGAATATTACATCATTCAAATGCCCGCCTCGGTTTCTTACTGTTGCACGGATCCGAGTGATCCAATTTTTAATGACTCTTCCACATAGATCCGGTTGAATTTAAGCGATGGCTTGTGTTATGTTCACCTTTAGGGCATTTGTCTATTGTGGTTTATTTGCATATACCTGCAACTTCAAGAAACCCCACAGGAAAAAGTCAAATTGCATGACCTTGTTAGCAAATTCACAGCAACCCTGCGAGAGATAACCTTACCGTCAAATCGTTCATGCAAAATGTCAATCGTGGCGTTTGCTGTGTGTCATGTAGCACCATCCTGCTGGAACCACATGTCGTCTAGGTCCATATGGTTCAATTTGGGCCATAAGAAATTTGTTATCATCGTAATGTAGCGCTCGCTTTTGACTGTGACCGCCTCACTAACGTCGTTTTTAAAAAAGTACGGACCAACTACGCCGCCTTTTTCAGGATGCATTATCACCTGGTAAACCTCGAGTGGGTTGGTGTCGTCCCATATACGGCAATTTTGCTTGTTAATACAGCAATTCATCCAAAAATGCGCCTCGGCACTAAAGATGATTTTTCGGCCAAAACTGGGGTCCTCTTTCAAACGATTCGAAGTCCAGTCAGCGAACAAACGGCGTTGCCTATGGTCATGAACTTTAAGCTCCTGGGTCAGTTAGATCTTGTACGGGTGTAGGCCCAAGTCCCGACGCAAAATTCGCCAAGGCGAGGAATAGACTGCGTCGGGTTCTGCTGTACACTTTCACGGACCGCGGCGATGTTATCGGCCGATCTTACGTTCCCTGAACGTACGGGTGTTGGCTGATTGCTTAATGAACCGGTCGTCTCAAATTTGACCACCTAACGTTAAAGAGTCGACTGTGAAGGGCCACCACGTCTACCATAAAATGGGGGCAATGCACGCAACGTTTGCGTTAACGAACACTCATTTTGATAATAAAGTTTTATCATTTTTACATGCTGTTCAATCGTGTAACTTGCCATGATAATTTGGCATAAACAACTGAATAATAAACAAAAGATTTGATAGATTTCACCAAAACAAAATGGCCGTCACGGGACGCCAAAATCTACCCGCGCCAATTGAAAACCCTTTTAGTTAACATTTGGTAACATTTTTGAGAAAACTAATTGAAATATCTGTTTCTTGAAAACCCTTTATTTTTTAAACTTAGTGACTAAGTCCAAATTTTTTCTTCATAAATGTTCCTCTGTGTGTATTTGGAAGCTTTACTTCCGAAAGCAAAAAAATGAATGACCCTATGCAACACATTTTTTAAATTTCTTATTCTCTTTCGGCAAAAACTCCCACTGTTACATCACCTTCCGATCGATATGGAAAACCACCCAGCAACTACCTTAATATATCAGCACAAACCCCTTGGCACCTGTTGTTAGTGCCATTGCCGGATACTATGTAACGAAAGTCATTGGCTTTTTATTGAAAAAAATACCACCCCAGGGCATTTGAGGGACAAGGACGAGAAAGGGTTAGAAGTATGCACTGGGGGTAATTTTCTTACTTTCTTAGTTCTATGATTAATTGTTTCTATTTTAGTAAAATAGTAAAGTTTAATTTATAAACAAACACAGCTAGACGTCATTTGGCTCGGTTCGCATGTAAGGATTTCATTTTTCTTATATTTTACAATGTATTGTATATATAATAATTTTGGTTTGTTGTTGTTTTTTTTTATGTATTTAAAAAAATATTAGCTATATTTACTTGAATTTTAGAAAATGTGAAAGATCATGACTCACATCAGCTGCAAAAATCTATACATCAGCAGCATTATTTTGTATTATTTGTTGTTTGAACTGCGTGGGGGCGGGCGAGTTGTAAACAGTTTTATAAAAATAAAATTGCGTACTTTGGGTGGGAAATGAATTAACAAAGACTTTTACCGTTAGTTAGATAGCTATATACCTAGATGATGTTTGTGGTATGGCATGTTGATCCTATGGGCATCATGAACAGAGCCAGCAGCGTGTGATTAAGTGCAGAGCTAACAAATTAAATGATTTAAACAATTTTTTTTCTGCCGGTTAATCGTTTTTAATTTTAAAATAAAAATGTTTTCGAATATGTAGGTATAACAAAAAGTTATATAGTATGATTTTTAATTTGCTTTTAAATGATAGGTTTGTCGAGGAGAATGTGGGGTAAGGGGGAGGTTTTTTTCTGTTTGTTAATTGCGATACAATGAGATGGACGTGCTGAAAAATTTGTAGGGATGCTTAAATTTAGATAGATAGTGAAAGCAGCATGGTGTTTTTATGTTTATGGCTTACTTATTTGTTTTTTTTTTTTTTTTTAACTTTTAGTCCAAATGTACATAATTTGTTACCGAAGTGAAAATTGGAATTTTATAATTTTATTCAATTTTTAAATGAGCAATACATTTTTAATTAGTAGGTATTACGAACGGAAATACCTTCTAAGTGCTGAAAAAAGATTAATAATGTATTTTATATGTTTTAAACTAAAATTTATTTTTAATTTGAAATAATTAAAATGTTATATCGTGTTTTTTTTAGATTGTTTGCAATAAAGAAGAATTTTCCTGATAATCGATAATTATAGAAACTATGCTGAAATTCCATGCTTTCTTTCTACCATATTTTGCAGATAAGTTGGTACATATTCCTTACCAAGCTTTGAATAATTTGACAGCGAAGCCATAATCAGCTTGGTTGATCTTCAAATGAGATATAGTTCTGCGTCACCTAGGTTGATTGGTACTATCTCCCTTAGAGCGGAATTTTATTTGTGATCGCCGTTATATAGTTTCGAGAAGTGGTCTTTCCATATTCCCAGCATGCGCTTCTACTAAGATGTTTGCTTGATCGTCTTTACAGGCTTCGTTTCATACCTGGTGCCCTTGGGAGATTTGTCCTACCTTTGGTAAAATTAACAAACATTATTCCTGTTGTGATCTCCTCGAACGCGAGCTTCTCATGCTCACTAAGAAGTCGGTCTTCCTCTCTCCTCTTCTGCCACACCTCATGAACAGCTCTGGTCTTTCTGTGCAGCGCCATTTTGTATGCCTGTTGTTGTCTGTGTAAAACCTAGCATTCCAAAACGAAATCTCTGATGGCTGTAAGACAATGTTGTCAATGGTTTTCAAGACAGCACATAACTTTTTGATTGCAAAAGGACATAACAATCTCTTGCGATTGTAGCCGTGCAACGCGAATGTAGATGTACAAAATAAATTAGGTGGCATAAGAGTCCGTTGAGAACTAGGGCCTAATGAGTTACAACTCTTAACCATTCCTGTGTGCGAGTACTGTTGTCAGAGATAGAGGGGACCTACAGTTTTATGCCGAATTCAAACGGCTAATTGTTAAAGCATTTTTTAAGACAAGAATTACTGTTGGAGGGTTTGTCAATTCTTCGCAAGAAGCATTACCCGTTGAAAAACCTTAGATGGCACTAAAAGTGATGTGAATATTCTTAAAATGATTGGACACAGTTCGAGAAATCGGGAAAAGCATTCCACATTCGTGTAGTGCAGCTAAAGAAAGAATCTCTGTACTTAACAGTACGTGCGAAATTGGACTCAAGGATTAACTGATGGGCATTCCTAGAAGTACGGGTATTACGGTTGAGCTGTTTAAATGGAGGAATGCAACTGGTCATTTCAATATAGCATTGTTTATAAAAATACCGATAAAACAATGATAGGTATGAGACCTTGCGGCTGTGTTAAAGAGAAGCAAATGTTTCGGTAAGAAAACGAAATTCTATCATTTTCAGATCTCTCTTTTCAATTCTATCCAAAAGATTCAAGTACGTTACTAAAACACCAGCCCATAGATATATGAGAATTATACTCGAATTTTTGGACTAATAAAAGCTTTATAAATTACAGCCAGATCAGAAGCGTTAAAAAACTTCTTGCATCATCGGAGAAAATCTAAACACTTAGCAGCATTTTTGACGATGTTAAATATGTGATCGCTCCAAAACAAGTGGTTTGTAATGCACATACACCCAGAACTGAAAGCTGTTCAGTGTCTTCGATGCAAGTAACACCCATGGAACCCAAGACCTCTTGCATGATAGTCCAACGCACTAACTGTCACGCCATGGGTACACGGAATGTATGTATATATATCTCTTATTGATTATTAAGACAACCTTTATCATGCACTAGAGCGAATACTCTCTTTTTTCATAGTTTCTTCCAATACGTTTTTTTTTGTAGGGAATGCGACTGACTACTATTTCGACTAATGAAAAATGGATGTATTATTATATTTAGTTTTTGTATATTAAATCTCTAACTTTATTATTTAAGCTTGAGAAGAAAAACATATGTATTTTTTTAACAAACCAAAATATTTTCAGCTAAGAAAAACAATCTATTTTTTTGTTATTCAATCCAATAGCATATTCTACGCTATATAAAAATTCAATAAGAAAATATATACCGATAAATTTATAGTTTTGTTGATTTATTTGTCTGGCTTTATATTGAATAGACAGCTAGAATTTATGTGTGCGGGTTGTTTAGTCAGGTTTATGTCTTATAGTCAAAGGCTAGTGTTATACAAAAACGATCAATGAATTTTAAAAACATTATTTTTCTAAAATTCGGAACTTCTAATCAAAAATCACTTTTTTCAAATTACTCAAAATTATAAATAATAAAAAGAGGCTGGGATGCGACCCACACTGATAACTTCCCATCCCGTCTGTCGATTTGTCTTGCTTAAAGGTTTGTCTATATGTATCAATTTTTACCAAATTTGCGTACTATTTTTTGTAGATTTTATTTTTGTATGAAAAAAAGACTGTTGGATTTTTATAAAAAAAATTACTAAAAATCCAAAACAATATTTTCTGTGAAATTAAATAAGTTTGAAGCCAATATTTTTAAGTTTTGAAAAGCTATTTGAGTCGAAAGTTACCAAGTACCAAGTTTTAGGATTGTTTTTTTTAAGTTTTTATTTTTTGTAAAAAAAACTGTCAATTGGATTTTTCTCAAAATTTTATCGAATGCTGAAAACAATATTTCTTATAAGATAAAATTAGTTTGAAGCCAATGTCTCAAAGTTTTGAAAAGATATTTGAGTCGAAAATCTATTCATACCAACTTTTGTTAAATTTATTTTAGGTTTTTAATTTTTTGTAAAAAACTGTCTATTCGATTTTTTCAAAATTTTAAGGAATGTTGACAACAATATTTTTTGAAAGATAAAAGTAGTTTGAAGGCAATATCTTAAAGTTTTGAAAAGATATTTGAGTCGAAAATCCATTTTTACCAACTTTTATTAATTTTTTTAGGTTTTTATTTTTTGTAAAAAAACTGTCAATTCGATTTTTTTTCAAAATTGTTCAGAATGTTGGAAACAATATTTGTTATAAGACAAAATAAGTTTGAAGCCTTAGTATCAAATTTCTGAAAAGATATTTGAGTCGAAATTCAATTTTATTATTTATTTATTTTATAAAAAAAAACTGTCAATTAGATTTTTCTCAAAATTTAATCAGATATCAAAAACATTATTCTTCGTTGCACAAAATTGTTTTGGAGATGAAATCATATTTTAATTGTAAAATTTTCGGGGTGACAAATTTTTTTTTTCATTTTTTTTTGATTTATAATAAAACCGTGGATTGGATTTTTTTCCAAAAATATACTTGTTTTGTATCACGTTACAATATATAATATAAAATTTAATTCAAGTCTCTAGTAACATTGGTTCGTGAGATATTTAGTGTTAACCAAAATTTTCACCTTTTTTTTAAACTGCTATGGTAAAAAAACCAACCACGCAATTTTCTTGAGAGCCCCTTTTGCATCTTTCTGCCTTATTATCTGTATTACAAAATTTATTTGAAGTCGATATCTCTTCTGGTTCTTGAGCTATGGACGACGAAAAAAACGTCGCGAACGTACGGACGTAAGGACGTACGGACATACGGACGTACGGATAGACATGAAGGGACGCTGTGTCACTGTTCGTTTGTTAAACATTATGGAGGGCAGCGTTACCACTTCTCAAAAAAAAAGTGGAAGTAGATTTGAGGAAAAATGCGAAGTAGATTGAGAAAAATGGAATTAGATGTCAAAAATCAAAAATAAACTTTTTCATATTATTATACATAATTTTTAAATTGCATTATTTGAATGAAAGAATTAAAAAAAAACAGAATTATTTTTAAGCCTTCATATCATATAATTCAATATGTTAATGTAACATTTCTTAAATTAATCGATACCGCAAAGATACCGTGCTGGTAAGATGAAATGACTTTAGGATGTTTTGATTGCAAAGGACGAGTTCTACAAGAAAGAGTTTTTGAATTCATAACACAATTTCACTACAAAACACTCTTCTTTTTGTTTTTGGACAACTTGAATATAAAAAAATTCATATTGAAAATAAAAAATCGAATCCAAAATAACACTAGAGCACAACTAAATGCATTTAACATAACAAATAGAAAAGAAAAAAATGCAGGACTTGGTCGTATGAACTCGCTCATGTATCCAAAAAGTCTATTCAAAACTTTTTCCTGTATTTTAAAATTTAAAATGTACCTGCAAACAATTTTGTATACATTTTTTTCATTTTAATTTTAAAATATTTTTTGTTATGCAGTTTTTTAGAACTTGTTATTAGACGTCTTGCATTTCAATTTTGTAAAACAACGACGACCCATTTTCAAAATATCGAATTTCGAAAAAGAGTCAAGATTTTTAAAAAAAATAAAAACAAAAACAATTAAATTTGTTGGTCATCAAATATTATTTAGACAGTATAAGAGCTTTTGCAGAAAAAAAAACTTAGTTAAGTTCTTGAGAAAACTTAAAAACAAAATAAAGGTTCTATGGGGGGAACCCTTTTGAGCAATACAAAAATATTTTCTTATATTGAAAGAAGCCAAACTCAGAAAAAAATTTGACCGAAAATTTAAAAATAAACCTATCGGTTTGTTTTGGGAAAATTCGAATTATCGATTTTTGACCGTTCAAATTTGTACTGGGACTATTGTTATTTTTAGTTTTAAAAAAATAAGGAACCAGACTTCTTTACCACCGTAATGTCATGTTTGATTAAAATCTCGAGTTCAAAATTTGTTTACGAATGCAAAACTTGGCATATAGTTCCTTTATGTCGCAAGTAAAAATGACAAAAGTTTTAAACTAGAATACAATAGAGAAAAAGAATCTCACTACAAATGCAAAGAATCAAGCGATTTTTAATTCTCTTGTATTTTTTATAAACATTTTAAAACTATATACAAGAGTGATAAAGAGAAAAAAAGAAGTAAATTCAGTCTATTTTTATTAGAATTGAAGTATGTAGGTAGAAAGACAGACCGTAAAAATGAAGTAGATTTCAATATTTTGGCGATGGTGCCAAGTAGGAAGTAGATTTGAATTTTTTTTGAAAAAAAGAAGTAGATCAATTCAATTGAAGTAAAGTGGTAACGCTGATGGAGGGACGCTAGTTATCTTTTTGTAAGTCTGCTCTGTCCTGTTCGTCTGTTGATGTAGGGTGATGTATCGAGGTCTGGCTAATCCCAAATTTCTTTATCAAAATTTAAAGGCTTTAAAAAACAGAATTTACACGAATTTCTAAAAATTTCAAAAACCAGTTCTCAAAAATGCTAAAGAAAATTCCTGCTAGAGAATCATTATAATTTTGAAAATCTGATAAATCTTTCCTTTTTCTTTGAATCCTATATCCTTACGAAATAGTCCAATTTAGTGATAGTGGATTAGAATTTTTAAAAAAAGCAATGAACTCTTGAGTTGATTCATTGTTCAGCCACATTGGGACAGCATTTTAAAGGAGGTATACAAAATGTATTTGAAAAATTTGTTTTTGCTTGAACCCAATTCCTAAACGGATAAATAATCTCCTAGCTTTCTGAATGCACCTATGGTCTCGACCATGACAACTACAATGGAAGAATACAAAAATTCCCAAAGCAAGTTGGATGACTTTAGTATCTCAACCCTTCTTAAACAGCCAACCAACCAAACCAACAAGGACAATCAAACAATATCCCATGGTCATCCTCAGGATGCGTACGAGTATAGCGTCTCTCTTTATTTTCATATAGATTGGTTTCGTTTTTAAATGGCAGTGGTAATATGGTGGCGGTAATATGGAAGAGAAAGAGCAGAGAGATTTATCGAGGATTTATAGTGATCCCACGCCAACTGTATCCTGCATTTATATTTTCAAGTCCTGTGTCCTCTGTGCTTTCGACGATTGTTTATTTTCACAATACGGGAGAAAAAATTCCTTTCTTTGTTTTCTGTTTTATTTTTGTTCACATGTTTTTCTTTTTGTTCTCAGCCATTTTAAATTGCGCGATGCTCTGCAGTATGAAATTAATCAGGATTATTTGAAATGTTGGCAGAAGAAGTATTTTTTTATTATGTACACAGGACGACACAGGAGTGCTACTTGTCATGCGGGAATGAACTCAGCGACAACAACGACGTAGACGATATGTAGTAAATATTGTTATCGAAATATGAATTAAGTATTATTTGTGAACAAAAATAACATAAAAATGAAAATAAAAACCCATTAAACTCTGGTCAGTGTCGTTTGTCGAGAATATTATATGCAATATGGTTTATCATTGTTTAAGATCCGAAAATTTATATTATTCGAAGGATTACCACGAGAAGTGTCACATTATATTTTACACTCAATTAAATCTTATTGTTTTAACTGAATTTCTATATTTTCTTTCTGCAAAATAAAATGAATTATTACCTTATGTTTTTTGAATATTATTTGTCCTATAATTTACTATAATATTTTAAAAAATAAAAAATTATATTACCTTTGAAATAATTCAATACAATTAATAATGGTGTTATTTTTACTTTTGGTAAAATATACAACCTAAAAACTCTATAAATTGCTTAAAATTCTTTTTTAATTGCCTAATTTGTTGACAGAAAAGAAAACTTTGAATTCGGCTTAATTAAAGCTTGTGTCCAGTAATCAAAGAATCCAATAAGGGGTTTCAATTTGAATAGTTCACACTTTGAGCATCAGCTGCTACTTTTAAAATTATCAAAATGATCATTATTTGACATTTGATAAGCAAAAACATCTTAAATAAACCGCTATTTGATCTGCTGTCACTTTTGAATCTGTCATCTTTTAACATTTTATAAGTAAAAGCTACACTTCCATTGTAATTGCTTAAATTTATTAAAAACATGGAGAACATTTTTGATCACACTTTACAGTTCACAGTTTAGAAAGACAAATTATCTTATTTATTTCTTAAAGAGGTTTTCACAATTGACCACCAAAATTTTGACATTTAATATCAGATTTTAAATATTATTGTTTTTTGAAAAATAAATTGTTTTACCTTTTAAAGTCAAACATTTTAGTTTCTGAACAGTTCGCATTTTCTTTTAAATTTTGCTTACTCTGAG
The DNA here is from genome assembly GCA_920104205.1 of Eupeodes latifasciatus. NCBI lineage: Eukaryota > Metazoa > Arthropoda > Insecta > Diptera > Syrphidae > Eupeodes > Eupeodes latifasciatus. The sequence goes on along the minus strand of OV049926.1, from coordinate 22,936,095 downwards.
GTGGTCAATAATTCTTTGACAATTTGTTTAACCTCTTTTCTTGCGTTTTTAAAGTCTTTAAAAGATAAAATACTACAAAAAAGAATCCTTATTACTTCCAAAGTAATAAGTTTAGTTAGCTTTTTGTATATCACAAAATTTGTAAATTTTGATTTCTGAAGTCTCTATTTGCAGCTCACCCCCCTTCGTCCTCTTTAATTCACCTCTCCCTTGTCTAAATACCTTACATAACAAAAGTTTTTTATTACTTAACTTTTTCAATTCATTACAACGAAATTTTGTTAAACTTACCATTGAGGATAATAACACAAATTTGGAGGATTAAGCCTCCCTTTGATAATTTCAAAAGTTGTTCTTATTTTAATAGTATCCATAGTCTTTCCTATACCTTTAACCATTGTGTACAAAAGATTGCATATAAATCGTCTTGTAATGTTTTGGTGACGGCTGGCATGGCTATCGTCTCAACATGACGTGATGGTGGGAAGTGACCATTCCCCCTATAGAACTAAAGCAAAATAAGCTCACCATTACCAGACGGATAGCTTTAGTACTCACAATTTCTCAGTATAAGTTTTATGTTTATTTGGATACTGATTTCTATTTATGATTATCTAAGATTATATCAGTTAAAGGAGAGGGGCACATACACAAATTCTGTAGTAATAGTAATAATAACAAAAAAAGAAACTTTAACTACATCCAATTTAATGGGTTAAACAAGATTAATATTTAAGAAGTTACATATGGGATAGGTTGAGTAATTTTAGGGTGCACGAACCTTGTTTCTGTTTTTGTTAAAGACTTTCGTTATTGGTACTCATTCTAGGAAAATTATGTGCAGGAAAAATCTGTAAGGAAAAAACTTCAAAAACCTTTTATGAAGTTTTTTGCAAAAAAAGTGTCGTTTTACTGTATCTTATGTTGTCCCAAAGTTGCAGTAGTAAAAACGGTGTTGGAATTGAAATCGATTTTACGAATTGAAATTTTTTACTAAAACAGATTTTTTTGTAATTAGTGCACATTCAAAGTTTTTTGAATACCTTTTATATGCCAGAGACACAGTGTTCTAAAGGAGATTTCGGTGTACATTGGTTTTGAATTCTTGACAGATTATGGAAAAGTATTCAACATTCGCGTATCACGGCTAAGAACCGAATATCTGTACTTCACAGTATGACCGAAGTTGAATTCAAGGTTAAGCTGATGGTAATTCCTAGAAGCGCGAGTATTACGTTAGAACTGTTTAAGGGGAGAAGTGGGAGAGATGGGAATTATATACGCTTTCTAGATTAAATCCAGATAAAATAGAGAGACACATTTTTTGTATAGTCAAGGAAAACGCAAACATCATGCATCGCGTATGTGATGATTATGAAATGGAAGGGTCAAAAGTGATCGTTCCACAAGAAATGGTTGGTGATGTAAAGGGGTTTTCAATTGGCGCGGGTAGATTTTGGCGCCCCGTGGCGGCCATTTTGTTTTGGTGACATTTTTCAAATCTTTTGTTTATTATTCAGCTACAGTTACAGTTACACGATTGAACAGCACGTTCAAATGATAAAAATTTATTATCAAAATGACTGTTCGTTAACGCAAACGTTGCGCGTATTCCGCCCAAACGGCAAACGTACCCATATAAGATCCAACTGAGCTCAAAGTTCATGACCATAGACAACGCCGTTTGTTCGCTGACTAGCGAAGTCATGCGATTTGAACCCGCTAGACTTTTTCCTATGGGGATTTTTTGAAGTCACAGGTCTATGCAAATAAACCACAATCGACAAATGCCCTAAAGTTGAACATAACACAGGCTCAAATTTGTCAATTCCTCGCAAGAGGCAGTATCCGTGAAAAAACTTTAGATGGCATAGCTTGGCGAAGACCTCTAGCATGACTGTCCAAAGCACTAACCATCATGCCACGGGTACTACAAAACCTCACCCATTTCCGGCGGTTACTAGTTCCAGGTGAGCTAGAAGCTTGAAATTTCATATGCTGTCTATTTATATCTGAACTTAGTGAAATCTGAAAAAAAAGTTTAAAACCTTCTAGTTTTCCGGAAAATTCGTGTTGCGTTTTCGCAACTTTAGCCGAAAGGGGTAGCAGAATTAATAAAAAATGTCGAGTTTTTTTGTTGTAAAATTTAGGTATAAGCTTTATTTTGAATATTGTTTTTGGAAAGGTGAACACGTATAAAATATTATTAGTGGTTGTGTCATTGTGTGTTTTAAACTTCATGATGATACATATTATTATGAAGAATGGGTCCTTGTGTGGTATGGATCAAAACATTTCGGATGAATAGGGATCTTACACTTCTTGCAACAAACAATTGTTTGACTGGAACAATTTCGACATCGAAGACGCTTTTCCATTTTTATTATTGTATGTTTTGTGTCATCAAATCGAACCATTTCAACTTTGCTTTACCAGTTCTATTTTCACGAACAGTGCCTGTAGATTGGTATAAAAGAAATTAATTTTTTAGTATAAATAAATGGTAAGTTAAAATTACCTGTTGCAAAGTAACCCAATTCTGAGAGACGACAAATCAGTTTGTGCGACGTGAAAAAATTGTCAAAAGTAACTGTGTGTTGGTCTGGAACATCGATATTAGAAAGAAGTGTCAGAACAACATTTTCCCCAAAGCCAAATCCAGGGGAATTATCAGCACTTGCACCACCATACGGAATGAATTGATATATGTAAATATCCATCGTGAGAACACAGGTCCCAATATTTGTATCCAAAACGAATTGGCTTCCCTCTTATAAACATTTTTGCAGAATGACGTCCATAGTAGGGTATCATTTGTTCGTCTATTGAAAGGTGATGGGAAAATACTCCGAACTTCATAAAATTCTTATTGAGCATGTTGTTTAGAGTTGAGAGTTTAGCAAACTTGTCGCTGGGATCAATTGTACTGTTATCACAGGCATGTAAGAACGATTTGATAAGTTTGAAGCGGATGTACGGATTTCATTGAAATTTGTCTTGAATGTTAAATTATTTCTATCCGCATTAGCATACGTATTGGTGCTTTCAACAATGAAATTGATAATCTCATTATCAAGAAATAATTCGAATATTTGAAGAGGATTGAAACTGCCTACAAGAAAAAAGGATTGGATTCAACTTAGGAAGTTCTGAGTGATTTTTATTTTAAACTTACCTATTTTGTTATAGATCGCTTGAATCTTTTCACTTGATACGTCTTTTGGAGTATTTGAAAAGCCAACTCGATGGCTCTTTGACCACTTTGGTAATTTATATTGAAAAGACGTCGATTCCTTTTTAGAAGTTGATGCAATAATTTGTGATGTTGATGCATTTTCTGAATCATTTGGCTCACATTGTAGATCGTCTAATATGCATTCCATCTTTAATTCACCGGCTAGTTCATTTGGCAATATGTTCACGTCTTCCAATAATTGGAAGTTATCATCAATTTCTTCATGGTCACTCAAAGCATCATTTTTTGGAGGCAAAATAATCACGTTTGTTTCAATAGCTTTATCTACTTTCTGGTTCAATTCATCATCTTCGTCTGAACTACGATTCATTAACAAATCTTCTAGTTCTTTAGCCGACAAAAACCTCTGGCGATATATAATAGTTTTTTTTTTAAACTTTAAAACACAGATATTTTTATAAAAACACTTGTTTGCACAACTGACGATTTTTACGTAATACTATGTAAGTGAAATTTAGAACGAGTCACACGTGCTTACATATGTATATACCCGAAATATTTATTTTCAACATTATGGATTTTTTAATATGCTTATGCAGCCCGTTTTTTATACCTGGTTATAATGTACATATTACATAAATACAAAAAGTGTGCTAAATCTAAGGAAATGGAAAAAGGGTTTTCCAATAAATATACATGGAATTGTTGAATGATTTTTTTAGATAAGAACGCACACTATATCTTGAAAAAAGGAATCAATTTTTACTACTGTATAATCATTTCTAAGAATTATTATCTCGCGCGGATGGGTTAAACGGTTATTCCAAAGGGTTTTACCTATTTGGTGAATAAATTTTTTTATGGCACTAACATGTATGTGATTGCTTTACACACACACCAATTTTTAATATTATAAAAAAATCATTTTGGTTATCTAATGATATCAAAAATGGACAAAAGAAAAATATTATTTCTTTGTGCTTTTGCTACTGCATTTGGCTAATGTTGCGTAAACGCAACGTAGAGGTTTAATCTCACCTGCGAGGCAAATTACCCATACAAATTGGTTCAATTTTATTTTAGAATATAATTTAAACCTTTGTTTATTATGTTTGTAAAGTTTTTTTTTAAATTTTTTTTGTTCATCTTTTTTTTTTTTAAGTTTTAAAATATTACCTAAAAATTGTCAAAATTTGAAATTTTGAAGATATTAAAAATTCCAGAGATAACTTTTTTTTTTTAAATCCGAAAACAGATGGATTAGATAATTTAATAAACGTCCAATATTAGTTTAAAAAATGTACCAATTAAGTCCCTGGAGACCAAACGTGAGACGTTGCGTTTTCGCAACATTAGCCGGAAATGGGTTAACAGCTCGAATAAAAAAAAAAGAGTTTTCCTTAGGTCTGATACATTTAACCCTGTTCAAGGTAAAATTTCTCGTTGACAATGGAATTAAATTTCTGATTATATCAGCTTTAGAGTTAACGCCATTATTGAGAAAACATATAGTGACCAGTTGAAGATCTTGAAATATTTATTGAGTCCATAACAGTTGGTTTTCTCGTATTATCAAACAGGTCTCTTGCCAATTATTTCTCCTATTTTGTTAGTTTTGACACGAGAAACTAGCTGATACTGTACACAATGGTCAGATGAGCCTAGATAGTGTATTTAGCAGGGTCAAACGTAAAGAAAAAGACAAGAGTATTTTCTGCTCGACCAATATTCGAGTGGGCCCATTAACCAGTTGATGTCTGACCCAAATGTAGAAGCCAAGAAGAATTTTGTGGATTGCAATTACCCGTAACAACAAATTCAGTGCGAGCATAGGAGGAAACAATTCTTATAATGGAATCAGAGAAAGCATCAAACTTCGAGTAGCTTATGGTCTGTAAATATTTGGGCTTCTATAAAGGAAACAATAGTGGATTATGTGCTTATCCACGGAAGATTTAAACTCACATTTCAAGGTGTCTAGAGCCTTAAACCATTTTTTTTTCTTTAAACTATAACTCATAAATGCTGGAAATTCAATTTTGAAACGCCCTTAATAAATTGTTAAACTAACCCCACTATATCCAATTCCACATCCTTTATACAAAAAGACTTTATCGAAGTGATGAAAAATGCACTTTATCAAAATGTGCAAATTCTGCAAAAAAAAAAAAAAAAAAAAACAAAAACCTTTAATATTTATTTATCAGCTTTTCTGATTTTGATAAGAAAAAAATAAACATACATAATCAATTTTATAAAGAAAAGCTGAATCTTCGAATTGAATATGTATCTACCTCCTCCCGCATAGTCTCTTCATAAAAAAGAAAATTTATTGAGAATTCATGTGAAATTCATTCTGTCTGGATAAAGGGATTTCGCATAAGTAACTTGCACGTAACTAATTGATAGCCATATCTTTCATTATCATCATCATCAACATCATCATCATTGAAGAAAGGAAAAATAGAAAAGTCATGTGTTTTTGACTTTCTTTTAATATTGATATAGAGGTACGAGTATAGGATACATGTTTGTTCAGACAAATGTTGAGTTTATTATCATTTTTATGTCTTGTTTTTCGATTGATTGACGTGAGTGCTTCTGTCTGCGGTATCAAGTTATTTGATAAATCACCCACATGTTCGAGAAGGCTTTACTTTATTTTGTTTTTCTTAAAACGTGTGATTTTATACATTCAGGCGTTTTCAATTTTCTAGGAAATAAGCTCAAAAAGAAAAATATTTACCTACACAAAGAAATTTGTTTTTCTATTTTGTTTAAGGACACACGTTTCCTTTTTTACGACTTTTGTGTGTGGCTTTAAATTATGTTTATTTGTTGCGTGTGATACGCATCAAAGTAAAACATTCAAGACGCCCAAAATACGTGTAAATTAATATCAGAGGCGAGGAATCAGCTTTTTCTTTATTTTCGTTTCGTAGAAATGTCCCTTTTGTTACATTTGCATGAATATGTTTTGGGTACATATAAACTTTTCTTTTATAAAAACAACATAGTGTCAATGAACTGAATAAAAAAGTTATCTCGTAAAAAAATGTTTAGTGTTTTTCTGTTTCGCCTGATGGTGTAACGAAATTCCTCACTCACAATAAATAGGTACAATAAAAATTCTTTGAATGTCCCTAGAAAAGGATTTCATTAAATATAAAGTTTGCAGAATAAAATAAAAAAAAAACATAAAATTCCAGAACCGACGAATATTTATGAGAAAAAGATTTATATGGATATTTTGTTCAAAATATGACATTCCAAGTCCAAGCGAATAAAATAACATAGGACATATTTTGGATTCGTAAACTTAAATTGAGATCTTGATTTTAATCAATATTTTATTTTCATTTTTCATAAAAAGGAGGAGAAGTTAATAATCTAATTTCAAAAGTTGCAAATTTGAAATTTTGATTTTTTTTAAGAAGTATTTTGAGTTACTCACACAAACACTGTTTTTTTAAAAAATATACTAGACTTTTCATTGATTTTCACTATTTTCGAAACTTCTAATCTCAGGAACTGTATTATTTTGAAATTAAAATTTTAAATGCATGTTCTCAAAAAGCTTATCAAAAATTGTTTATAATTGTGTTTCTTTTTTTTTGTCCTTCGGTTAAAATGAAGGAATGTCTTGATATTTGAAGGGAGGCCTTATATTTCAAGGGAGGTATTGAATAAGTAAGGAATGCTTTGAAATTTTAAGGCGGGTCTTAAAAATCAAGCGTTGGAGGAGGTCTTAGACAGTCAGGAGATGTCTTAAAATATAAAAAGAAGTCTTGATATATAAAAGGAGGTCTTGAAACCCCAAGGTATGTTTTTGAAGGGAGGTCTTCAAATATCAAGGGATGTCTGTAAATTTTATGAAAGGATAATCAAGAAAAGTCTTAAACAGTTATGAAAGGTCTTGAAAAATAAAGGATGGTTTTATATTTTCAAGTGGGCATTGAAATAATAAGGTATAATTTGGATTATAAAAGGCGGTCTGACAGTTTCAAAAGAATTCTTGAAATATCGTGGTCGTGGTGGTATTGAAACATAAAGAGAGAACTTGAAAATCGAAGGTAGTCCTTGAAATTTCAAGAGAGATTTTGAAATATGAATGAAGGTCTTGAAATTAAAAGGTACGTTTTTGAATATGATGGGATGACTTGATATATGAAAAGTTTTTTTTTGAAATTTCAAGGGAGGCCTTAAAAAATACCAAGATAGGTTTTAAAATATCAGTGGAAGTCTTGAAATATGAAGTAAGGTCTGACATTTAAGGAGAAGTCTTGAAATATGAAAGCAAATTTTGAAATAGGAATAAATGTCTGTAAATTTAAAAAAAATCGAAGGCGGTTTTAAAATTTAAAGTAATGTTTTAATATATCTTGAAATATCAAAAAAGGCCTTGAAATATCAAGGAAGGCATTAAAATATGAAGGGATGTCTTGAAAAATGAAGAGGGGTTTTGAGATATGAAAGAAGGCCTGTCAATTTGAATTGAGGACTTGAAAAATAATTAGGGATCTCGAAGCAGCAAAAGAAGTATTGACATATAAAGCGATGTCTTAAAGTTTGAAAGAAAGGCATTGAAATATTGAGGGAGGTCGGTCTATTTCTTGGAAGGCCTTGAAATTTCTAGCTGAGGTCTTGAAATATCAAGATAGGTCTTGAAATATGAAGGGATGTCTTGTAGTTTTAAGGAAAGTCTTAAAACATAAAGGAAGGTTTTGGAATTCCAAGGGAGCTATTGAATTATTGAGGTATTATTTGAAACATCAATGGTGGCCTTACAGTTTCAAGATAAGTTTTAAAATATCGAAGGAGTCTTGAAATAGTTTGTTCTGAAATATTAAGAAGGTTTTGAAATTTTAAGGAAGGTTTGGAAATATCAAGAGATGTCTTAAATAATGAAGAAAGAAGTCTGACAATTTAAGGGAAAGTCTTGAACATCAAGAGAGGTCTTAAAATATAAGTGAACATTTTGACGTATGAATTGATGTGTGTAAATTTCAAGGAAAGTATTGAAATATCAAAAGAGGTCTGTAAATTTTAAGAATGAAATGAAATGAAGTTATAAGAGATTTCTTAGAATATTAAGAGATATCAGGCAGTTTCGAAGGAGGTCTAAAAATATAAACGGAGGTTTTGAAATATCAAGGAAGATCTTGGATATCATCAATCGATATTTTAATATACCAAGGGATATTGTGCGCACACTAAAGGGGTAATGAACACCCTTAAGGTAATGAAATATGGGGATATGGGTGTATGTTTTGAACAATCAAGGGCGGTCTTGAGACTTGAAGGGAAACTTGCAAATTTTATGTCAGGGCTTGAAATATAAAGAAGTTTTGATAAACAAAGGGGTGTCTAGAAATCTGAAGGAATATTTAAAAAAAACAAGGGATGTCCGTTTATTTCATGGAAAGTTTTAATTTTTATACGAGTTCTTGATATTCCAAATGAGGTCAGGCCAAAAATTTACAAAAAGTTATCCAATAACTAACATTTACTTCTGCTTACCTTGTGTCGATAAATTGAAAGTACTTATTTTTTATTTTGTACTGAAGAACGATGAATAATTGCTTTGGGAAATTCAACTAGTTTGTAAAAGAGTGAGTCATACAAATTTGTTTGCAGTTTTTCTTATCAAATGGAACTTTAACAGCTTATTTACTATAAAAATGGAAGAAATTCAAAGTATCCCTTAATTTCGAGACTGCTTTCCTTATTTTGTGTTTTGAGACTTTTAATAACTTGAATGTGCATTAAAATTGTATTCCCAATCTAAAAGGATATATTTTTTCTATTTCAATTTAGTTAAAAGGCTAAAATGCTAATTCCATCATAAAAGTTAAAAGGCTGCTACGGTTTTCACTTCACAGTAGAATCTACTCAACCAAAAAAAAGGAAAAACAAAAATAACAAAAACAGTACACACCTTGAGCTTACTGTTATTGTTTTATGGTGCTGTCATCATTTCAATGCCCCCCATCAGGTTCAGTCACCCCCAAAAGGAGAATTATATAAAATATCCCATCCTTAAGTCACATGGGATATTATTATAGTAAATCCAAACAATAAACGTAAAAACTAAAAGAATAACAACACATTTTTTCTACATATAAGAATATACTTACAACCACTCTCTCTACCCGTCTATAAACCAATTTCATTTGGGTCCCCATTTGTTTTTTGATCAAATTTATCACCAGTAACCAGCACAACCCAATGACACCAACAATAAGACAAAAAGGACAGACAAAAGTTATATAGAGGCATAGCGCACAAACAAGGTGATCCTTGCTCTATAAATAGGTCATAAAATGGATAACACTATCAAAATAAAAATGTCCTTCGAGTGTGTCATAATAGAATTACTTTTCGGAAGCCTACAAATGTATCAGAGTGGTGGTAAATTCGTACGTACCGTACATATAACGAAAGTTCACATCCTACAAAACCGGAAGTATACAAAAATGGCGACTTCCAACTAAAATTCCATGCCATTTCTTTTTTTAGGTAAGTATATATAGAAGAAACGCTTCGATAAATTTTGCAATCACGTTAAGGTGAAAAGAAATAGAAGAAAATAAAAAAAAGGAAGACAGAAACTAATAATATCCTTTTTCGTCGTTATATCGTCGACTTCGTCGTCCTTTATCGTCTCTATCAATTGCTTTCGTTATTCATGTGCAAAGAAACAAAACAATCTTGTGTTTTTTTAAATTTGATTCGGGTGATGCAATTAAGCGCAAATCGGACAAACTCATTCGGAAAATAAAGGAAGGCTGAAATCCTTTAGTGCATTGCACTCCTCCGGTTTTTGTCTTCTTGTTTTGTGAACAAACGCCCACATTAGAGTCAATTTTAACAAGCATTGATCTATTACGACTTCTTCTAGTTTTTGGGAGGAAATTTGAGGACACATTTTTAGTAGACTTAAACTCTTAGTGCCTTAACAATTGACCCCACTCTTTAACGTTTAATATCACTGAACTGAATTGTTCATGTAAATGGACCTAAATGTACTCAAATGCGAATTCTAACAGTTTCTTTAATACTACATTACCAACCGTATTGAAAAGGAAAATTACAAAGAAACAACTTTAAAACTGTCCAAGAGGATATTCTTTAGAAATCATAATATTCTGTTTAGGTCATTTCAAGGATGCTATAAAGACCAAAAGACTACAACTCTAAAACTGAGTGTATTTGTTTAGCATTTAATATATCCTTGACCTGGCCTGAATTTTTTGTTTTTGTACTATGTGCAAGTGCAAAAAGTTTTGTTTTGATGTTGTTTACATTTTTATAGTTCATTGCTTAAGGATATTTTTGTTGTTTATAAAAAAGATAAATATGACCACGACGATACGATGTATTCCGGAATGAAGGCTATGATCTCTTTAAAAAAAAATATTTAATTCTCCATTAAAGTGAACAAAAAAAATATGAAAAACTTTTTTTGGTTGTGAAAAGTCAAAAAACAAAAATCAAGGTAGATAGAGGTCCTGTAGGGCAGACAATATTTTTGTACCTTTTACTTCAACAGAGAAAGGATGTGAATAAGGTGTATTTTTTGTCGGTTCACTTCGTTTATTATTTAAAAAGTTATTAACTGCAGTTTCATATATACGTATGAAAGTTAAGTAAAGAAAAGAAACGAGAGAAACAAAAAATTGTTAATAAAATGCCCGCGGACGATGATGGATGCAAAGATGGAAAATCTCAGATTACTTTGACAAGCGGATGGATAAAGGATAAAAGCTTTTGTGGGTTATTGTGGTGATACATTAATGTATGCCGCAATTATGTGACTTTAAAAAGTGTAAAATTCAATAAAATTACATATTTTTACTTGTGGTATATGATTTTATATCGGTGCATTTATCCACGTAAAGCTTATTATGAAAAAAGTTTTATTTATATTTCTTTTGATTTTTAACATAACTTTAAAATGTTTCTGAATTTTGATGGCTTGTTGGTGGAGTTATGGACTTATAAAGTTGCTCCAAGTCCCAGGTAAGGATCTTAAGAAATATTTATCTTGATTTATCATATATATGTAAATAAGGAGAGAGGTACAATATTTTTAGTGTGGTAGATCATACTTTGTTTTCAACTATGAAATTTCAATCGGAATTGGTTGTTTGTTTATTAGAAACCGGGAAATGACAGCAAAAATAACTTGTTTTAAATCAAAAATATGTGGATACAGGAGATATCTAAGCTGGTTCTTGTAAAAAACATGGTTTTGAAGATAATACTCGTAACATACAAAAATGTAAAATGGGCTTTATAGTTGCAATGAATTTTAAAGCTGCAATTCATAAATTCAACAAACTCCAATAAAGTTTTATTTGAAACGATCTTAAACACAGTGGTATGAATTTAATAAATCAATCAATAATTTTTTCAGAAATCAAAAGAACTGAATACAAAAATAAAAAGCTATTGCCCCAAAATAGTTTTAAACTACAAAAAAAAAATAACGTCCTTGACAGTAAAATATTTAAGTAAATCCAATTGACATATTTTTTACTTGCGACATATAGGAACTACATACATATATGGCAAGTTTTGCATTCGTGCAAAATTTCGAACTCGAGATTTTAATCAAACATGATATTACGATGGTAGAGAAGTCGAAAAAAGTGGGTCCCGCGATTCCGTCCGGTCTGTTTTGTCTGTCTGTCCACGCTCCTACAGCCTAAATCATTGGGTCGATTGAGTTCAAACTTGGAAGTTAAGGTTTTCAGCAGATTCGCGTTAGGCGTTTTTTTCATTTTTTTTTTTAAGACCAAAACTAACAATACAATTTTTTTGATCAAAAAACGAAAATTCGAATTTTCTCAAAAACAAACCGATAGATTTTTTTTAAATTTTCTCTAAAATTTTATTTTTAAACTTGGCTTCTTTTCATGAGAAAAAAATATTTTTGTATTGCTCAGGAAAGGTACCGCTCATAGAACCGTTATTTTGTTTCTTAATTTTCTCAGCAACTTATCAACCGATTTCAATAATTTTTTTTCTGAATAAGCTCTTATATTGCCTTAACAATATTTGATTATCAAAAGTGAAATTTTGTATTGTTTGGATTTTTTAAAAAATATTGAATTTTTTTTTTCAAAATTCTATATCTCAAAAAAGGGTCAACATTTTTTTACGAAATTTAAATGTAGAAATTTAAAAATTTTATATATAAAAAATTAATTTAAAAAAAAACCGCTCTAACGATTTTCAAAAAAAATTTTTTGAAAAATCAAGGGTTTTTTGATTTATAAAATGGCATCTAAATTTTTGAAGACAAACTTATTTTTCAGGTAAAGTTTTGAATCTTAAAATAGTTTTTTTTTTAAATTATTTTAACTGCATTAAATGTAATCCCCTCCCATCTCACCAGATCAAATCCTGTGCGTGAGCCCGAAAGAGCGCATTACATTGACAAAACTTTTATTATATTCAGCCCTATCATGAATTCCATCGTAATCGGAAATTTTTACGAATCCCGAAAAACTGTATCATGAAATCCGTTCGTAGTGGAAAATCTCATACAATTCATGATAGGGCTGATTACTATCTTTTATCCAAATTAGATAATGCATTTGGTACATATGTATGTATTGTTTATAACTATAACTATTGTAAATACCAATTCATTTCCGGGATGAGTTGTCCTAGGATGAGTTGTGTCTTGGGATGAATCGCGCGGTTTTTTTGACAAATCGAATAGCATTTAAATCTTTGAAGACAAACTTGTTTTAAAGGTATAATTTTAAATCTTATATAGGTGCTTTTTTAAACAGACTCTTTGCATACAGGAGCAAGTTCGTGCGACCCAGTCGTGCATTTTATTTATAAATGTCTAGCTGACCCAGCCACGCGTTGCTGTGGCTAACGTTGTATATTGGGTTTAAGGGTAATGGTAGGAGAACATCAAACATGTAGGGCGGATAGTTTGACATCTTCTATAAATACTTTTAATTTCAATTTAATTTAGCACTAATCAGTGCAAAATATTTTTGGTTAACCTGTCTTTTGTCTTTCATTAACACAAATAAGTCTGAAAGGTTTGGTGGAATCTGATGGTATCATTGGAATAGGTTACAACAGGACCACTTTTCTTTCAAGCTTTAAAGTTAAAATGATTGCTTCAACAATATTTAGGTTGATCTATTTGATGACGAATCGTGTACCGTTGGATAATTGAGGTGGATTCAAATAACGCAGGAGAATAATAAGCGAACCAATCGTTAATCGAAGATTATGATTATGATTCCAGGTATATCTAGTGACTTTTAAAATTCAATTGAAAATTTACACTATCATTTTCATTAACAACAGTATCGATTAATTTAAAAGACATCAGTTCGCCTGGTAACAACTGTTGTATATGGAAGTTAATTTCGTCAACATCAGTATTTTTGGCTGCCAAAATAGCTCGATGACTGTATATCGGGAAAAATAATCTGAATCAATTATGTTTTTTTTTCCTGAAGAACAGTGCAGAAATTTTCTGGCAGTTTAATGCATTGCGTATTTGGTTGTATTATATTCACTGCACATGGTGTACAAATTTAATTAAAATCGGTTAAGTAGTTTGGGAGTCCATCGCGGACAAACATCGTGACACGTAATTTATGTACATAATTAAGAAGATACAAAATTAAAAAAAAAAAAACTACTGAAAATTTTCAAAAAATTGTTTTTCACTTAAAACTTATTTCTTCTTGTAAAAAAATTGTATGTTAAGGTTCTGTGCAGCCTTGCAACTATAGTTTTGATTGGGAATTTCGAAATATTTTCCAGCATATCGAGATTTTGTACATTTCCTTCTTGATTTTTTGATTTTTTTTATACAACGATTTTTTTTTTAATTTTAAAAACAGGCACATTGTTTTGAAATTAATTTTTAAGTAAATCGTTAAAATAAAAATATTTCTTGTAACTGGTCAAAAACAAATAAGTATTCCAAAATTTTTTGTTAGGTTTTTAAAATATGTACCTCTTCATGCAAACAAAAAATAAGACTAGGTAAGATAAAACACTGTTCTTAGAAAAACTATTTGATGATATTACAAAGTACAAATCCTTATATCTTCAGAAAAGTCTCACACTATTTATAAGGTCACTTATGAGTCTTCATTTGACACTATATGATGTTTTGAAAACCTTCAATATTATTATGTTATTATATACGTTTTGGTGTTAATTGTTGGTACCGGTTCTGAATTTGAACTATGAATCGAGCGAAAGGTTTTTTAAGAGCTATAAAAAAAACTTAACAAAAAAAATGCATACAATATTTATTAGAATCGATAGAACGGTCGATATAAATTAATGTTTTAAAATTATTTCATTTAAATGTTGGCCGAAACATACGCCGCAATTGGCCATTCGTTTAGTCCAATTTTGACTTTAATCTTTCTAAAACTTCGGGCGGTATCTCAAGAATGAATGCATCTATGTTGGCTACGAGTGCTACCTTTAATCAAAGAAGGATTGTCGCAATAGACATAAGCTTTATTATAGCCCTACTTAAAATAGTTTAGAGGCGTTAAATCGTACGATCTAGGTGGCCAATAGACCGGTCGCGAAATAAACTTTGTAATAAACTGTTGACCGAATTTTCCTTTCAAATGGTTCATTGTAACGAGTGATGTGTAACATATGACAACGTTTTGTTGAAACCAATCACATCCCATGCAAGTCAAGCTCTTTCATTTTTCGCCGCAAAACAAAGTATGTTATCATCGTGATGGCGTTAAAAATGAATAGAATCTTTTTGGTTCTATTCGTCTTGAAGAAGACTGATTGATTGATGATTCCGCCAGCCCATAATTCGGCGTTGTGGTAGGTTATTCGGCTTCAATTCTTTCACCATCTGTAAACAGCGCCGAATTAATAATTCAAGGTCATCACTTTGGTTCAATTTGGTGCAAAATTTAGTCAAAATAGTCCGAACAACCACATCAGTAGGTCGATTTAACCATACAACCCATTATATTACCCATTATGTCTTACAATATTAAATTATATTTTTAGTAATGCTTCTTAAAAATCAGTGTAATCAGCATAATTTTTATATTTAACATGTTATATTTAAATGTTTACGTGTAAACCTTAGAGTTTTGCTTGTGGAGTTAACAATTTTAAAGTTATCAATTTTTGCAAAACATTTCCTTCGAAATTTTGTTAAACTACCTTAACATTTGTTTTTAATTTATTTCTAAATTATGTAAATCTTTTGTCAAATCTGTGTATAGCTTTTTTTTTGAAATTATAGCCTACAAGAAGCTTTCAAATGCAAAAAGAGGCTGGGATGCGACCCACACTGATAACTTTCCATCCCGTCTGTTGATTTGTCTTGTTTAAAAGTTTGTCTATATGTATCAATTATTTTTACCAAATGTGCGTACTATTTTTTGTAGAATTTATTTGTTTATGAAAAAACGGACTGTTGGATTTTTATAAAAAAAATTACTGAATATCGAAAACAATATTTTCTGTGAAATAAAATAAGTTTGAAGCCAATATTTGTAATTTTTGAAAAGCTATTTTAGTCGAAAGTAAATTTTTACAAGTTTTAGTATTGTTTTTTTTTTAGGTTTTTATTGTTTGTAAAAAAAACTGTCAATTCGATTTTTCTCAAAATTTTACAGAATGTTGAAAACAATATTTCTTAAAAGATAAAGTTAGTTTGAAGTCAATGTCTTAAATTTTTGAAAAGATATTTACGTCGAAAAACAATTTTTACCAACTTTTATAATTTTTTTTTTAGGTTTTTATTTTTTGTAAGAAAACTGTCAATTCGATTTTTCTCAAAATTTTTCCTATTGTTGAAAACAATATTTCTTATAAGTTAAAATTAGTTTAAAGCCATTATCTCAAATTTTTGAAAAGATATATGAGTCAAAAATCAATTTTTAACAACTTTTGTTAATTTTTTTTTTCGGTTTTTAATTTTTTTGTAAAAAAAAAACTGTTTATTCGATTTTTTTCAAAATTGTACTGAATGTTGACAACATTACTTTTTAAAAGATAAAAGTAGTTTAAAGCCAATATCTCAAAGTTTTGAAAAGATATTTGAGTCGAAATTCATTTTTTATCAACTTTGAGTAATGTTTTTTTTAGGTTTTTATTTTTTATAAAAAAAACTGTCGATTAGTTTTTTCTCAAAATTTAAAAAATTTCTCTTTGTCACAAAAATTATTTTAGAGATGAAATCATATTTTAGTCGTAAAATTTTCGAGGTGACAATTTTTTTTAATTGGTTTTTTTTTCCCCAAAATATACTTCTTTTGTATCACGTTAGAATATATAATATTAAATTTTATTCAAGTCTCTAGCGTCATTGGTTCATGAGATATTTAGGGTTAACCAAAATGTTCACCTTTTTTTTAACTGCTATGGTAAGAAAACCACCCACGCAATTTTTTGGAGAGCCCTTTCTGCATCTTTCTGCCTTATTATCTGTATAACAAAATTTATTTGAAGTCGATATCTCTTCGGGTTCTTGAGCTATGGACGACGAAAAAAAAGTCGCGAACGTATGGACGTCTTTCTAAAAATCTTTTATTTCGACTCTAGGGACCTTGAAACGTCGAGAAATGTCAAAATTTTCAATTTGACAAATCGGACCCATTACATTAACTTCCTATGGGAAGTTAAAAATATTAAAAAATATTAAAATAATAACAATCATTTTAGTCTGTATCATTATTTCAGTATATTTTGTTATTTTTTTATATGACATTGCATAATTAGTTTTTGAAAACCATGGAATATTTATTAATCCACCTTTTAAGGTCAAAAACCTCGATATCATGTTTGTACCAAACATCACAGATATGAACATATCATATTCTACAAGTTCCTCAAGAAATCTATAAATGCATAAAAATACAATTATTTTCGAAAACATAGTTTTTGAAATTTTAGCAATATTTTTTTCTTGTATACGAGTACATCATAGAGTTTTAACATTTAGTTGGAAAAGTTTCTGAATTTGAATAAAATGTGTACCTTAATTTGTCTTAATAAATAAATGTTCACAAAAATTCACTACCACCACCATTCACATATACATAACTTCTACAAATAAACATAAAAATAAGCACAATAAACATTACAACCACATAAGGACGAAAATCTTAACTCACTTTGAATAATTTCAAGGCTAAACTAAACTGCTAAAAATTATTATACGTCTTGTTTCATTTCCCCCGAAAAGAAAAATTATTTCCCATGAATTATGAATATGAATAAATAATATCCGTCCCGTCAGGTAGGTGAATATATACCTCACTAAAATGTCTCTGTAATAATAATAATATACAGACCCATACGTTTATACATTTGCCTTTGTAAGGACCTTTTCTTGTATACAATTTATTCCATTAAAAGCATCATTTGTCACCACTCCTATGGACTAACTAGCATAAAAATACTCCCGACTAAAAACCACCAAAAAGAAAATGCAAAAACGAATAGATTCAAAAACATATACACAGAATAATAATCATTTATTATTCGTTTTTCCTGCTTTTCGTTGTTTTTCAAAGTTTAAGGTATTCGATTGTTATGACTGGAAAATAAAGAGAGGAAAAAAGAAAATGTTAATTAAGATTTGGTTTATGTAAATCGATAGCAAGGACACAGGAGAATTTGTGTGTTGTAAAATTGTTTGATTGGAAAACTTGTTTTTATGAATTTGCATTTGTCTCTAATCAGATGAATGCCAATTAGAGTTTTGAAATAAGAATAATTCAAAATCAAAAACGTCATGATAATAATTTATTATTGCCTTCTGGGGGGGGGGGGGTTGAGATGCGACTAACTAAAAAACTCGCACCTGATATTTTTGTTGTAATAAGCCAAATTGTCATTTAAATTTTTCGTTTGAAAAGTATAAAATATCCAGTTATTTATTTAAGTTAAGTGTTTTTGTAGTACTTTTTGAAAAAAAATAATTGTTTGTTAAATTGTCATAAGAACTTCAGCAATGTTGTTATTTTAATACGTCTAGAGTTCATCAGAGATCTCCGAAAAATCGGCTCATTTCTAACATTTGTACTCGTAGCAGCAATGTTTTTGATCGTTTTATTAATTGAAGTCCTTTTTCTCTTTTGCTAAGCGTTTCATTATCGCAATATTCAAGTTATATTATGACACTTCAAATGACAGCTGAGTTAGACAAATTTCAAATAGTAGCACTACCAACTTGAAACCACGAATGATTGACCCTCCTTGAAAATCATCAAGATTTACCAATTTGTTTTCGTGGTGTCTCATTGCTAGCAAATAAAAATGTGAATTCGACGGTTTAAAAAATCTTACCAGTTCTCAAAAACGTTGATTTTAATTGAATAAATTGTTTTAAGGGTAATATCATTTTTTTCTCTTAGAATATTTAAGACAAAACATTGTTTTTAACCTTCAAATACGAATTCTAGTTTTGGAAATTGAAAATGTTGACATTTTTGAATGCTTCAAAGTCCAATAGAGCTATCGACTTAAAATATATTTTGTTCTACAGATAATAACATCAAAAGATGCAGAAAGGACTTTTAATCAACTAACGGTTTTTTGTTTACAAAGCAAAAAAAAACTGAACAAAAATGTTTATCGCCTTAAATATATTGAGGTCAATAAACGATATTGCCTTCAGAACATTGTTATGAAACGAAAAATAACATTTTTGATTTCTGGTAAATATTTGAGAAAATGAAGTTATTGCTCTTTTACAAAAAATAAAAACTCTAAAAATAAACTACTAAAAGTTGATAAAAATTGATTTTGGACTGGAATGTTTTTGAAAAAAAATTAAGATATTGCCTCGAAACCTTATGAAAAATATTGTTTTCAACATTTACATACATTTTTAGAAAAATCCAACAGTCAATTTTTTTAAAATAAGAATCAAACCAAAAAAATACTTCCCAACATTTTTAAAAATTGATGTTCGACTCGAATATCTCGAGAATAAATAAAGCTATTGACTTCAAAATCATTTTATATTATGCAAAACTATGTTAATAAGGTAAGAAAATTGTCTTTCAATCTTTATTTGTTTATATAAGAAATAAAAACTTTCCAAAAATTCTGATCAAATTTATAAAAAGTAATTGTCGACTAAAAACGCTGGGAACAACAACAGATATTGATTTAAATTTATTTTATCATATGCAAAATATTATTGTTGATAACTTTTCTTAAAAAAATATATTAAAGTTTTGGAAAAATCGACAAAAAGATACGGATGGAAAGTTATTAGTGTGAGTTGCCTCCCAGCCTCTTTTATTTAACTTCAAATTGGAAAGTATTGTAATGGGTCCATTTAATAACACAACATATATCTACTAATATAAAAATTGGTAAAGTTTATTTATTTATTTTTGACTAGAATATCTTTGGAACGATAAAGTTATTGACTTTAAACATATTTCAAATATTCGTTTTAACGTTCGATTAAATCAAAAACAAAATCTGCAAAAACCACCAAAAGCATTGATTGCATCTCTAAGGGGTTCAATAAATTAATGGCAATGCGGCTTATTGATAAAAATTAATTATTTTTATGTGTAGTTCGAATCCCGCAGCCTTTTTTTTTAACAACAAAATGAAATCTCTTTTTTTAAATCCTATGCATTTGAAGTCCTTCAAATAAGATAATCAGTATTTGGACTCAGAAAGAATGACACAGAACCATTTTGTGCTATGAATACTTCTTGTACAATAAGAAAAAAACTTTTGTTTGTATTCTTAACCCAAAAAGTCTCCGTACAGCAGCCTAATTTTAGTGTTGTTTTGGAAAAAAGTACTATAGGAATAAATGTAAAAATTAAAGTTGTAACATTGAGCAAACATTTAGTTTCCACCTTCACCTTTTTAACAAATTTTAAAAAATTGTGATTGTGATTTTCAAAATTCTTATTTTTAATATATTGTTATAATAAATATTTTATCTCAGAATCAACAAAAGAAATCTGCTGTACGGAGACTTTTTAGACTATGTGTATACTCTCATTTAAAAATTTCAGTTTTTAACTTCCCATAGGAAGTTATTGTAATCGGTCCGATTTGTCGAATTGAAAATTTTGACATTTCTCGACGTTTCAAGGTCGCTAGAGTCGAAATGAAGGATTTTTAGAGAGATGTCTGTGCGTCCGTGTGTACGTACGTTCGTACGTCCCTACGCCGCGCCGCCCATACGTTCACGAAGCTTTTTTCGTCGTCCATAGCTCAAGAACCAGTAGGGTAGGTAGGGGCACATTCGACAGATTTTCTGTAAATTCCTTATAACTTTTTTAAAAATGCATTTTTGAACGAGATTTTTGTTTTATTTGAAACTTTAACAATTTTACTCAAATAATTCACGCACATGTAGATGACACAGAATGTAGAACAAAAAAAAAATATTTTTTTGCTCGGTTATCGCACATTTTTTTTTATTTATTTAAATAAATCAATCTCATATCTAAAAACATAAAAAATAAATAAGGTACTTCAGAAATTAATGTTTAAATTAAAATTAAAATCACATTCATCTTTTATACGAATATACACACGCAGTATGTATCAAATAAGATCACAAAGTATCAATAACTTTTCGGTGAGAGTATTGAATCATTTTTTTTATAGTAAACTCCGGTAAGAAGTAATTTATTGAACGTTGTACAGGTTCTTGTCAACGTTTTTGAAAAAAATTAGATTAGAATATCTTGATGATCCAACTGGGTGTTCTGGCAACGGCAGCTTCAACTCGATATCACTTCTAAAGACAAGAGATATAAGTAAAAGTAAAACGCTTTTATAAATTTTATGTAGACTTTTATTTTAAGTATAGAGACACTTATCGAGTGGCGGCTTCCAAAATAGTAATCGCCGATAGCCCAACCACTAAATAATTGACCAGCCACACAAAACTTGACCAGCAACAAAAACACAGCAGAGCAGCGATGATACCGTTGATGAAAAAAACGAGAGCATGATCGTACGGTTTGCTTATCAGCTTCTGCGCAATTAAATTATAAAATATGCATTTACTGTAACTTAGCAAATAGCAAATTACAGGGTGTTAAGGTGTTAACTGCTCCCGCTTCAAACTCAGCCGTCCTCGGTGGATTTCGTAGATTTAATATTATTCAAAAACAATTTTCAATTCAATATTTTGTGACATAATTAGGGTGTTGGTATTGTGTCTTTCAATTATTTTATTTATATGATTTTATATAATATGATGATTAATTTTATTATTAAATAATGGAATGATTAATTTAAGCAACTAAAGAATTATTTTCATTGATAGAATTAACATATAGTTTAACTAATAAATATTTTTGATAAGTTGGAACAAAAATTACGAACAAAAAAACATAAAAGTACCTAGGAGAGTTTAATAACAAAAGTCAATGTTTTTATTTTAACATTTATAAAAGATTTACAAACATTATCGATAATACATACAATACATTATACGTACAAATTATAGTTATTTTATAATTCAAATTATTCATGTTTTTGAGTACAATTAGTTCAACATGTTGTTTTGTTTTTTTACACATTATAAAATAGAAATTTTAGATTTAAAACAAAAAAAAATCCCATTAAAAAAATTAAGTAGAATCTTATGATGTTCGCGAGCATCAGTTACAAAATAAGTTTTATCTTAGATTGCTTTTATGTACGATTCTATCGTCGATCAAAACCGTAGATCCTCTATCTTCTTGGATTATTTTTTCTACGAAAAGCTTCCTAAATTTATTTCCTATACGTTTATTCGTTCTCACATATACTTTTTCACCAGGTTTATATGATTTTGTTTGTTTGTTTCTGTTATGGTATGTTAAACTTTTGTTCTGTCCCTCTAAAAGCCTTGTCTTAATTTCATTTTTTAACTCCAAAGAGTTTGAATGAATTACTTCTATAGGTTTGTGTTTTATAATTGAATGGATTGTCCTGTTATATTTAACTGTAGAAAGTAAGATAAGTTCGTTTGTGTCATTTATGCCCTGCTCTAATTTCGTACATCTCGCGATTTCTGTCAACGTGCTGTGAAATCTTTCAACCTGTCCATTAGATGTACTATGAAATGGAGGTATGGTAAAAATTTCTATTTTAAAATGGTTTCTTAACAATGTCTTTATAGTTTGAGAATTAAACGATTTTTCATTGTCGCAGACAATTGTCTTTGTATCTTTGAAAAAATTTACAATTTCTATCAGAGGTTCTTTAATGTCAATGATTGCTCGAGACTTTATTGGAAAAACGGCTGCAAATTTTGAATATTTATCCAGGCACGTTAAAAAATGCAACTTATCCGTTGAATAAATATCAACATGCAATATCTCACCTGCATAAGATGGGATAGGTGTTTTTCCTATTTCAACTCTAAGTGGATGCCTTTTATATTTTGATTCATTGCATACTCTACAATTTGTTATCATCTCCCTAAGCTTTTTTCGGATGTCTGGAAAAAAATAATCTTTTAAGATTTGTTGTAAGTTCTCGCGCAGGGATCGATGGGCTCGATTGTGTTCTACAGCGAGAATCTCCTGTTGATCATTTTCATTGAAAATATCTATTACAAATTTTTCCGAGTGGATAAATTTGGTAGATGGAAATGATTTGAGTAAATTGTCTTTTACAAATGCTAAAACATGAAGTTCGCAGTGCAAACCATTAATAACGTTTGGATTAACAACTTCGTCAAGAATTTTGAATAAATAGTCCCGATCCGAAAATGTTATGACATATCTGAACTTCTTTTGAAATAATATCTTCCTAACCATTTTGTTTTCTGTCCCTTTAGTGATAAAAATTTGATTTCTAAAGCAGTTAACTGGATTTTCAACTGTACGAATAGCTTTTGTTAAAGACACCTCGCTATGTCCAGTTACCGAATCTGAGTCACCTGAATGGTCTATGATGTTAATATTTTGCCGAGATAAAGCATCTGCAACAAGATTTTCTTTTCCAGGTTTATAGTGGAACGTTGGTGAGAACTCTTCCACAAAGGCCATCCATCGTTTCATTTTAGTATTGGGGTTTTTGTCGGAAATGGAAAACGTCAACGGCTGATGATCGGTAAAAATATTAAGATTCCTGCAGCCATACAAATAATTGCGAAGCTTCCCTAAAGCCCACACTATAGCTAGAAGTTCACGCTCGTTTGTTGCGAAGTCTTCTTCTTTGGCAGACAGAGTGCGAGATATCATCGTTATTGGTCTCCCATTTTGCGACAATACTGCACCCAATGCATGAGAAGAAGCATCCGTTGTTAAGTCGAAAGGCTTAGTATAATCAGGGTAGAGGAGCAAAACATCTTCTGAAGCTAAGATATTTTTGATTCGCTTGAACCCATCAATAGCATCTTGATCAAATTCTATAGCTATATTTTTTGATTGCCTGGCACTAACATTGCCATTTTCTCCACGTAAAAATTTCGTAAGTGGCTTGGCTATTTTGGCGTAGTCCCTTATAAACCTCCTATAGTACCCGGAGAGTCCCAAAAATGACCTTAAACTACGTAATGTCTTAGGAATTTCGTACTCAACTATGTCACTTACTTTATTTGGGCAGGTTTTTATGCCCCTTTCGGAAACAACAAAGCCCAAAAATTCGACCTCTCTCTTAAAAAATTTTGATTTTTCTTGAGAAACACGCATATTGGCATCAAAAAGTTTTAAAAGAATTCTATCTATATCGCTAATGTGCTGTTCTTTTGTTTTTGAAAAAACAATCACGTCATCGATATAGACGTGACAACATCTTCCAATTTCATCCCTAAGAACATCATCAATGGCTCTTTGAAAAATGCTTGGCGCATTTTTAAGGCCAAATGGAAGCCTACAAAATTCGAATTTGCCATTATTGACGGAGAAAGCTGTTTTTTCTCTATCTCTCTCACATAGCCGTATTTGGTGAAAACCAGATTTTAAATATAAAGTGGAAAAGAAAGAAGACTGTCCTAAATTTGAAAGTATTACGGTTGTGTCGGGAATAGGGTACTTATCACTTACGGTTTTGGCATTTAATTTCCTAAAATCAATTACTAGCCGCATTTTTCGACTTCCATCCTCGTTCAAACCTTTCTTATCGACAACCCAAACAGGGTTATTGTACGGCGATCGGGATGGTCTTATGATACCAGTGTTAAGGAGATCAGAAACTTCTTGATTGACAAATTTGACGGCCGCCATTGGATAGGGATATGCCTTTGAATAAACGGGTTCATTGTCTGTCGTCTTGATAGTGGCTACTACTTTCGTATTATAGGGTAATGATTCATTAGGATCGGCAAAAACTGTAAGTCTATTACCTAAAATTAAGTCAAACTGTTTGCGTACATCCGGAGGTACAGAATAATTGTCAATCGAAATGTGATTAACGTTTCTGCAAAAAAGGTAAAAAAGTTTTTCATCTCTACCGTCATAGCTTATAATTCCTTTTTTCAAATCTAACTGCGCTCCTATCTTATGTAAGAAATCACAACCGATGATGCCATCAAATTTAGAAAGCTGAGGAAGAATGAAAAAAGGTGTATTCTGGTTAAATAGATTTATAATACACTTAAGTTCAATTTGGTTCGATCCGTGTAGAGATTGAACAATAAAAGGTCTTTCAACTGGTTTTATGCCTTTCAGATGACTTATGTTCTTAATATAATTTTTAGCCGCTCCAGTGTCGATCAAAAATTTTATTTCTCTCCCTCCTAATGTTCTCCTAATGTATGGTAGGAGGGACCGTTCCCTAAAAAATTAATTTCATCTTCAATTTCGAGTTCATCATATTCGTTTCCCTCGTTTTTGCGAGAAAATGAATCGTCATCAAGATAGCTGTCATTGTCATAATCATTCTCATACTGACCTTGATCGTTTTGTTTTTGCTGACTCTGGACTAGATTGTTTACTCTTTGAATTTTAGGTTGTGGTCGCTGTGTTGATTCATTATTTTTTATGAATGGTCTATTGCGAGAGTATTTATCGGAAGGGCCTGCTCTTTTATTGGGTAGTCTATTGTTGTTATTGGAGTTAGAAGTTGAAGGTTTTTCATTTGCGTAAGTGGGATTCTGAGTTGGAGATCTGTAATAAGAAGTTGATGGGTCTACTTCCATATCTTGCACTTGGGATTGTGGAGGTCTAAAATGCGTGGAATTCTGTAAATCATATTTTTTGTTTGATTGAGTCGGTAACCTAATTGGACGCTCATTGTAGTTGGCAAACGAGTTTGCGAAATTATACCTTGTCTGATTAGACTCCAGTTCTTGTGCAAGAGCAAGAGCAGTTGGCATATCTGTAGGCCTTGATGAAAACAAAATGTCACACATTGGTTTCCTCAACCCAGAAATAAATGTTCTAAGCGCATCCTGCCTATACTTAACATTGAGTGAATATATCAGTTCGGCGTTACCCTCATTGGTCATTAAAGTTTTATTGATAAGCAAAGTAAGTTTGCGCTCAACTGCCTCATAAAATTCAAAGATGGATAATTTTCCCTGTTTAAGAGTTGACATTTCTTGTTCAATCAGGTAAATCGGTCTCTTGTCCGCATAAGTGAAATCAAGACGATTAATTATTGCTTGAAAATTAAGGATTGTGTTGAATGAAGAAAGCACTGCGTCTGCAGATCCCACTACTTTGTTCCTGATCAGAGCTACAGCTTGGTAGTACTTTGAACTGCCTTCATAGCCCTCGAAAACTTTATGGGCAGCAAAAGCAGCCTGCCTCCATGAAACATAACTAAGGTGGTCGCCCTTAAATTCTGGAAGGGATTTCACTAGATCTAAGGTCTCTTCACATCTTATTTGGCGGTCAATAACTACAGGTTTCAATTCTATGGCCCTTGACGGAGTTTCCAAAAGGGAGAGTCTATTCGTTAGATCGGCGATAGAACTATCTAAAGCTTGTTTGGTCTGCAAAGCTGCAGTCTGAACAGCAACGTTAATAATTGCACGAATTTGTACCTCATCCATTTTAAATTTCTCTTAAAGTTCTTTAAAAGTGGGATGTTTTATACAACTCAACGAAGAAGGAATTAAAACCAAAAATTAACAAAAGAATGTCGTGTGAAATAAAGGCTTTATAAATTATTTAGGAGATAAAGAACATAGAATTTTAATGTTTCAATATAAAAGTATGTATTATAATCTTAAATGATAATTTTAACGAAATCCAAAACATAGAAAAAAGAAAAATATTATAAATTCACAAATAAATTCAGTCTATAATAATAAGATTTAATAAATTTATAATAAATAGTAATTTTTTACATAGATAACAGTTTATTTTTTATCAGAATTTTTAACGCAAAAAAGTATTATAAATGCAAATTTTATCTTAACTCAGAAGATGGCGAGATAACAATTAATTCGTAAATAAATTAAATATGTAACTATATAATAATATTTTTTTTAATTTTACAGGTTTTATAAATTGATTTAATATAACAGTATTCTTCTTACAAGATTTTTCTTGCACTGTCTTCAGGAATTGATGAATTTGATATACTTTTATAGCTGTATAACTTACATTATGTTTTACCGTTTTTTCTTTGTTGCTTTTTTACAGTTGATTTTATTCATAAGATTTCATTAAGTACGTTTTTCTAGGAACTGTCTTTTGGTGATTAGGATGCACTTTTTATAGCATTAGTTTTTAAGGTTTTTTTTATATTATCAATTGATTTAATACTGCACTATTGGGTTTCAAAATGTCAATTTTCGAGAAGTCTAACTTTGGGTAGCGTTTTTTCGTTTTAAATTTTTTGTATGCACTCTTAATTATTTCTCACAAATCGTGGAATTTAGTTCTTACTTGCGGAGTTTTCTAGTTCCTTTTGAAATGTATTTAGGAAAAAGCAAAAACTTCCGACAGAGCACGTTGGGCGCCAGTAAAAGTAAAACGCTTTTATAAATTTTATGTAGACTTTTATTTTAAGTATAGAGACACTTATCGAGTGGCGGCTTCCAAAATAGTAATCGCCGATAGCCCAACCACTAAATAATTGACCAGCCACACAAAACTTGACCAGCAACAAAAACACAGCAGAGCAGCGATGATACCGTTGATGAAAAAAACGAGAGCATGATCGTACGGTTTGCTTATCAGCTTCTGCGCAATTAAATTATAAAATATGCATTTACTGTAACTTAGCAAATAGCAAATTACAGGGTGTTAAGGTGTTAACTTATATCTTCAAAGAGGGGCTTAAAAAATTGCCAACTGTTCGGTTACAGAAATAACATGGGGCACATTCAACTACTATCGTAAGTGCCCCACGTGCTATCGTCGAAAGTGACCCACACTTAGTTTTTTTTTTTTAATTACTTTTTTTGAAAACTTCTAAACATAAATTAAAGAAAATAAACCCACATTTACTTTTGATAATACACTACAAATTGAATTGGACACCTTTTAAATTCCGTTATCACAAAATAAAATATCGCTTACCTCGTGTCTGAGCAAAGTTACACAAAATCACTTGAATATGAAAAAAATACTCTAGACACCACAGCAGTCGAAAGAGAACTGTAAAAATAGGTATATGGTAGGAGAGAACAATGTGACCAACAATACCATTAAAATTTTGATTAAAAATCAACTCTCTTCTCACAATTGTAAAAGTCGAATGTGCCCCACCGTCGAAAGTGCCCCACCCTACCCTAGAGATTTCGACTTCAAATAAATTTTGATAATAAACCAGAAAGATGCAGAAAGGACTCTCAACAAACTGAGTGGGTGGTTTTTTTTACCATAGCAATTTAAAAAAAGGTGAACATTTTGGTTAACTCAAAATATCTCACGAACTAATAACGCTAGCGACTTGAATTGAATTTTATATTATACATCGTAACGTGATACTTTAAAAGTATGTATGTATATTTTTTTGAAAAAATTACAATTAACTGTTTTTTTTTTATAAATCAAAAAAACTGAACAAAAATAATTGTCACCTCAAATATTCTTATGAAGAAAATACGATTTTATCTCCAAAATAACTTCCTATGGGAAGTTAATAATTGTATGCAACGAAGAATAACGTTTTTGAAATCTGGTAAAATGTTGAGAAAAATCGAATTGACAGTTTTTCTTACAAAAAATAAAAACCTAAAAAAAAACCGTGGTAAAAATTAATTTTTCATTCAAATTTCTTTTCAAAAATTTGAGACTATAGCTTTAAAATAATTTTATCTTATAAGAAATATTGTTTTCAACATTTTGTTAAATTTTGAGTAAAATCGAATTGACAGTTTTTTTATAAAAAATTAAAACCTACAAAAAATAGTAGGCAAATGCAACTAAAATTGTTAAAAATCGGTTTTCGACTAAAAATCTCTTTAAGAAAAATTGATTTTGAAATTAAGCTATATGCAAAAAATTGTTAGTAGTTTTTATTTTTTAGAATAATTCAACTAAGAACTTTTTTTTACAAAACACAAAAACCTACAAACCTTTTAAACAAGACAAATCGGCAGACGAAATAGGAAGTTATCAGTGTGGGTAGCATCCCAGCCTCATTTTTGAGCTTTGTTGTATTATAATACAAATTGACAACAAAATACACCTCAGATTAATATATGGGTGATTATACAAAAGTTGGATAACTCGATGTCATCAACCAATATATACAAAGTCTGATTATATTTTATTGAGATTGCAATTTATTTTAAAACAATGGAAAGACCTTTATTTAGTCACCCAATTTCAGTTCTTCATTTTGAATACAAGTTATTAAAAAAACACAATTAGTTCTTAAAACGTCAGTCCTCTGGCAAGTCACAACCCTGAAAACCAACCATTAAGTGATGTCTATTAAACATTATCATTGATTTGAGAAAACTTATTAATTTAATACAATCTGCGATGTATATAGTTTAATATATACTACAACTTTCATAATGCAGTGTTCTCCACTTTATTTAAAAAATTAAGAAATTTTGTGTTCAGTTTCATTCGTCAGTCCCTTGTGTGTTATTTAAATTTGAAATTCTTGCGAAATATCGCCGACTCACTGTCAAATCCCACTTTGAATTTTAATGTTGGTAATAAAGTTAGTTGCGGGTCGCACAATTTAACGGCCACCATATCTGTACCAGAGTTTGGGTTTTTGTTGTTGTCTATACACGTGCTTAGCCAGTCAACATGTCAGTCCTATGGTGAGTCGTTATTTTTTTGTTAATCTAAAGTTTATTTTTATTTATACATATTAGACTATGATTTGTTAAAATGTAGTTTGTTGATATTCAAAATTAAAAAAAAAAAAAAACATTAGTCCTGATTAAAATCTCAAATTTCGTCTTTTTCGTCAGTCCTATGGCGTCAGTCCTGTGTCAGGTATATTGTTATTGTTCTTCATTTCATGATCATTAGTACTTTTAAGATGAATATTGTTAGATTTTGTTTATATTGTTTGTTGATTACTTGGAAATATTAAGTAAAACTATGTAAAAGTAGTAAAAGATAAGTGAATAACGTTACGTTAAATGTCGAAAGTCTGTTTTGAAAACTGATATAGTATTTTCTCCCAGTATTACATATGAATAATTATTTTAATTGTTACTAAGTGCTTTTAAGTGATCATTATTAAATCCTAAGAGATTTTTACTAATTTGTATTAAAAACTGTGTATACATAACATGTATCATTACTATGTTACGTCGTCAATCCCCTGGCAGTCAAATTCTGAAATTTTTAAATATCTTACAATGTACTCAAAAAAGTGACTGGCCCGATTGGGAAAAATATATTAATTAGATTAGCTATCATATACACCCGAATTTATATAAGTTTGATTTAAAAACTATCGTAAACAAAATATCCTCAAAAGTTACCCAACTTTTGTATAATCACCCATATACCAACCTCCAAAAACCCGCATTTATCCATTGAAAAATTAACAATTATGATGTGACATTTTCCAAACCACTATAAATCCAGTTTCAATCTACTGTATCAAAATATATATGGTGGTAATTTAAAAATGCCGCATAACTTTATATCGATATGAACTCATTTTTCGAATGGTGGACATTTTGTGGCTGTAATGAGACTACCTACATTTTTCCAAATTAAACAAGAGTTCTTGCATTTATAAATTCATGAAACTCTTTTTTTTAATTCACATGGTTTTCAGAATCAATTTTTTTCAGTTTGAATGGGTATATGCACATTTTATTGTTTTTAATTGTAAAGAGTTAAGTGTAAAATTTAAAGTATCTAAAGTAAAACATTTTTCTACTTTAAGATAAATGAAATAAACATGAACTACATATAAATAAAGGTTCGTGATTTTTTCCATTGTTTAAAATCAAACAAAATTCCTCGCAACATAAATATAGTTTAAAATAGATAAAAAATATTTTCTGAAAGTAATCTTATATATAAAAATGAATCGCAAAATGTGTTGGTAAGCGCATAACTCAACAACGCCTGGACCAATTAGGCCAATTCTTTTTTTAAAATGTTCGTTGAAGTTCAAGGATGGTTTTTACGGCGAGAAAAATTCGAATAATGGCCGGAAAACCATAAAAAACTACCTTTTCTTTTTCCTTATGTGTGATGATATTTTGTATCAAATACGGAATAGAATGGGAAATCCAAATATACAAATCTGTGAAGAAATTTACAATGAAGCATTGGTTTCAATTGAGGACATGTGCTTGATGATGTCAAACCGCTCCTAATCGTCCAATGCATGATGCTTTTAACCAAGAGTTGCATCAAGAAAAATTGTATGATCTCAACACTTTGAAAGAATTAATTCAAACAAACCTTCCACTGTTAAATGAACAACAGAAGTATGTATTTTATACTTTTATGAAAGTAACAAATGATGAAACTGGAGGGATTTACTTCTTAGACGCACCTGGTGGGTGGTACAGGAAAAACTTTTTTGATTTCATTAATATTAGCAACAACTCGCTCACAAAATTAAAATTGCACTTGCACTCGCTTCGTCGGGAATCGCAGCAACTTTGCTTGAAGGTGGTCGAACAGCTCATTCAGCTCTAAAATTGCCATTTCGAAGAACTCTGCAATGGCAAAGGTTTTGCAGCAATGTAAATTGATTCTTTGGGATGAATGTACGGTGGCACATAAAAAATCTTTGGAGGCTTTAGACAGAACCTTAAAAGATCTACGAAGCAATAATAATAGATTTGGTGGTGCAAAACGATCAACGCCAGCTGATTAAATCAATACATGTCTTAAGTCCTGCAATTTGTGGAAACATGTCAAAAATCTTCATTTAAGGAAGAATATGCGTGTCGAGTTGCAAAATGACCAATCTGGAAACATATTCTCTAAACAACTCATTGACATTGGTAATGGCAAATTTCCTATAGGCATGTTGGCTGCATTAACTTTCCTCAAAGTTTTTGTCAGTTAAGATGAACTTATTCAGAAGGTGTTTCCAGATGTTTCTCAAAATTACGGAAACCATGATTGGTTGAGCGAATGAGCCACATATATTTGCTTCAAAAAACATAGATGTAAATGAATTAAATTTCAAAATTCAAGAACAAATTACAGGCGAATCGAGGATATATAAATCAGTTGATTCGGCTACAAACCAAGATGATGCAGTCAACTATCCACCGGAATTTTTAAACTCGCTGGATTTGCCAGGATCTTCAATTAAAGGTTGGATCAATAGATATAATGTTGCGAAATATCAACCAACCGCGTCTTTGCAACGGTACACGGTTAGCGATAAAAAAATTACTAAACAACGTGATAGAAGCAACTATGTATACTCAAAGGAAAGTACAAAGGAGAAGATGTTCTCAAACCGCGCATCCCAATGATTCCGACTGATGTGCCATTTGAGTTTAAACGACTACAGTTTCCAGTGCGGCTTACTTTTGCTATGACCATACAAAAGTCCCAGGGGGAATAATTAAGTGTTTGTGGTATTAATCTAGAAAACTCATGTTTCTCACATGGTCAATTGTATGTTGCCTGTTACCGTGTTGGAAAACTGATTTCTGTTAATAATTATGATTCACATGATTAACAATAAAGCGATTACTTACTTTTCAATGCTTATATATGTTTCATTTAATTATTTTTTTTTCACAACGCCCTATCACCAGGGTGACGGTTCTGTTCAGGAGAATTTTCAGCCACGACTATAAAATACGAAGGAACAAAAAACTGCCACATTACAAATCTTTATGACAAGACGAAGTCTGTCGGGTCCGCTAGTATAAACATATTTCTAAATATATGAAATTATCTCAGAAACAAAAACATGATTTTTCTTCTATAAATAAAACAAAAAACATTAATTGCTCTTGAACACACACTAAACCAATTTAAATCTAATGACCTTTACAACAACCATCATATCCATTTAAAAATTCACACCCACACAACATCAGAAACCATAGTTTACACACAATAGTTTCATCAGAGAGTTTTAATGGAAATATACGTACAAACAATGAAAATATTTTGAACAGAATGAAGCTTATAAAATTTTGAAGAAGCAGCAGAAAAAAAACATTAACACTTCAAACGGAAATTCATAATTCAACTAATAGGAACAAGTTTTATTTCTACCCCTAAAGGTAAAATTCCTTTTCATCACATCACAATAATTCCACCATCCATAATTCATATTTCTATAAAACTTCTAATATACGAGTATACATCCATGCATATGCAGAGTAAATCCAGTTACGTGCATCGGTACACAATATTCTAACTGAATATATTGTGTTTTGTATAGTGTTGAATGCAACCGGAAAGAACATACCGGTATTTAAATCGGCCATTAAGTAGTCACACACGGGCGCACACGACCAACCAGAGAACACCCATAACACTAGGTATTTAGTCCCATCATCATTTCATAAGCAATTCACACTCTAGTACTATTTCTCTATTCTCTTGCTAATAATGGCGGAAATAATTTGAAGGATTATAGTTGCCACCATTTTTGCAGTTTTTGTTTTATTCTAGCAGGATCCTTAATGAGAATGTCTTTCATTTGCATAAAACAGTTGCGATACGATACCGACGACACCCGGCGATAGGGGAAGAAAACAACAGGATAAGTATGTGACTTCGAATTTAAATGCAGAATTTATTATTAATTTTAACTTAAAAAGTTAAAAACTGTTAGAAAAGATTAAAAAATGCATCTCATAAATATTATTAATAAGTATTTCATAATAATTAATATAAATATTTTGCGATAATTTCTGATTTAAGAAGGAAATAATTTTCATCACTTTTTGTACTACATCACGGGTCTCTTAAAATTCAACATCCGAAACTTGTATATTTTATTATAACATAATTTAGATCTCTATGCGGAACATATATTCACTTTATATACATAAGCCCACATATGTACAAAACTTTAGCATAGACAACAAAAACGAAAATGATCGCCCCCTAGAAATCGTTGAAACTAAAACAAACAAAAATATTACTCATACGCCCTGTGGTTCTAAATAAGATAGCCATTTTCCATGAGGTAAAAAAACTTTATTGTGTACACATCCTGTGTTTTAATTTAGAAGAATACACAAAATAAACACATTGGCAAAAAAAGTAAAAATAAAGTGCAGCTTAAGGTCGCACGGAGTTGTTCTTTATTACGAGTATATATACATTTATAAGAAATATTGCTTTTTTAACTTCCCATAGGAAGTTATTGTAATGGGTTCGATTTGTCAAATTGAAAATTTTGACATTTCTCGACGTTTCAAGGTCCCTAGAGTCGAAATAAAAGATTTTTAGAAAGATGTATGTGCGTGCGTGTGTACGTCCGTTCGTACGTCCGTTTTTTTCGTCCTCCATAGCTCAAGAACCAGAAGAGATATCGACTTCAAATAAATTTTGTTTAACAGATAATAAGGCAGAAAGATGCAGAAAGGGCTCTCCAAAAAATTGCGTGGGTGGTTTTTTTACCATAGCAGTTTAAAAAAAAAGGTGAACATTTTGGTTAACCCTAAATATCTCATGAACCAATGACGCTAGAGACTTGAATTAAATTTTATATAATATATTGTAACGTGATACAAAACAATTATATTTTTGGAAAAAAAATCCAATTAACGGTTTCCTTTTACAAATCAAAAAAACTGAAAAAAAAAATTTGTCATCTCGAAAATTTTACGACTAAAATACGATTTCATCTCAATAACAATTTTGTGCAACGAAGAATAATGTTTTTGACATCTGATAAAATTTTGAAAAAAATCTAATAGACAGTGTTTTTTATAAAAAATAAAAACCTATAAAAAACATTAGTCAAAGTTGGTAAAAATTGATTTTCGACTTAAATATCTTTTCGAAAATTTAAGATTATGGCCTCCAACTAATTTTATCTTATAAGAAATATTATTTTCAACATTCTGTTAAATTTTAAGAAAAATCGAATTGACAGTTTTTTTACAAAAAATAAAAACCTAAAAAAAATATTAATAAAAGTTAGTAAAAATTTATTTTCGATTCAAACATCTTTTCGAAACTTTGGGGTATTGACCTTAAACTAATTTTATATTTTGAAAAATATTGTTGTCAATATTTAGTAAGATTTTGAGAAAAATTGAATTGACAGTTTTTTAGCCAAAAATAAAAACTTAAAAAAAACATTACTAAAAGTTGGTAAAAATTGACTTTCAACTCAAATATCTTTTCAAAACTTTAAGATATTGGTTTTAAAATAATTTGTTGTTATAAGCAATAATGTTTTCAATATTCTGTAAAATTTTGAAAAAAATCTAATTGACAGTTTTTTTATAAAAAATAAAAACCTATAAAAAACATTAGTCAAAGTTGGTAAAAATTGATTTTCGACTTAAATATCTTTTCGAAAATTTAAGATTATGGCCTCCAATTAATTTTATCTTATAAGAAATATTATTTTCAACATTCTGTAAAATTTTAAGAAAAATCGAATTGACAGTTTTTTTACAAAAAATAAAAACCTAAAAAAAATATTAATAAAAGTTAGTAAAAATTTATTTTCGACTCAAACATCTTTTCGAAACTTTGGGATATTGACCTTGAACTAATTTTATATTTTGAAAAATATTGTTGTCAACATTCAGTAAAATTTTGAGAAAAATCGAATTGACAGTTTTTTACCCAAAAATAAAAACTTAAAAAAAACATTACTAAAAGTTGGTAAAAATTGACTTTCAACTCAAATATCTTTTCAAGACTTTAGGATATTGGTTTTAAAATAATTTGTTGTTATAAGCAATAATGTTTTCAATATTCGGTAAAATTTTGAGAAAAATCGAATTGACAGTTTTTTTACAAAAAATAAAAACCTAAAAAAACAAGACTAAAACTTAGTAAAAATTTACTTTCGACTCAAATATCTTTTTAAAAATTAAAAATATTGGCTTCAGTTTTATTTTATCTCACAGAAAATATTGTTTTAGACGTTCTGTACATTTTTTATAAAAATCCAACAGTCCGTTTTTTCATACAAAATTAAAATCTACAAAAAATATTACGCAAAATTGGTAAAAATTGATGTTCGGTTTTCGATATCTCGTGAACAATAGAACATATTACTTCAAATTAATTTCATTCATCCAAATTTTATTTGTTTATATAAGAAATTATTTTTTTTAAGAAATGCTACTAAAATTGGTAAATATTGGTTTTCGACTAAAAATCTCGTTAACAAAAATGGATTTTGAAATGAAACTATTTCATTATATGCAAAATCTTATTGGTAGTTTTTAAATTTTTAAGAATAATTATTCAACTGAGAACTTTTTTAACAAAACACGAAAACCTACAAACTTTTAAGCAAGACAAATCGACAGACAGGATGGGAAGTTATCAGTGTGGGTAGCATCCCAGACTCTTTTTTTTCATAGAATTTAGCTAAACCAGGGAAGGTTGGAGTTTTGTTTAATGATATTTTTCGCAATACAACTTAATATACTTTAGGATCTTTGTTATCAAAAACCAATTCAAAAATCCAGATACTGACTATATAAATTAATAACTGAGATCTTAATGTCAGCAAAAAACATCACAAATTAAAAAATGTATCAGTATCAAATAATATCATCCAAACAAATATTTTGATCAGAAAGATCTAATATAAAAACCTAAAATTTTTTAAATGCAAGTTATAAAGCTCACAAATAAATAGAAATTAGCATTTTTCACAAATGGTACTTTAAAAAGTGAATTGGTCTACATTAAAAATTATAGGACAGTTGAATAGATATCAAGTCCATTTGGCATAAAGTTATTTATTTGTTATATATTTTATAATTTAAATAAGATCTGTTTTTTTGTGAATACATAACTTGACCTCAGATACCTTTATCACAACACAAACAAAAGAAATAAAAATAAACTCATTTGGTACCACTTTGAGAGTGTACATCCATTAAAACTACCCTCTCACAGTTGTACCATAATTTCTCCTTACTGTCAGTTCATTTATATTTTTTGGACAAATTTTAGAAGAAAGATGACTTAGAATTTTTGCTATCATCAGTACTAATGGAACAAAAAGCTTTAATACCATCGTTTGTTTTTGAAAAATTCTTCTTGTTTACAAATAATATAGTAATGTGATTAATATTTATGGTTGTCTGATCTGGGTGAAACACTCTAAAAGTTTTGTTGGTGTACAAATTGTTATGGTTTTTGGTAAAATAATAAGTTATGTTTTTGTTTTGTTTTACTTTACTTTGTAACTTCTATAAACATTTACTATAACAAATATAAGGAGATATCTAAAGAAGAACAATAATAACATTTTTTAAGGAAAAATTAATGGTTAATCGGGTGATTGGTGCAAATTTCATAAATAAAGGGTTTCCCAATAAGTGGTATATCGTTAATATTGAAAAATGATCGATTCACACGTTAGGGCTGTATGTCTTCGAATTATATCTTTAAGGCCTTGAATCAGTTGTTGAGCATAGTCATAGATTGTGTTATAAGGTTTCTCGCAAAAATAAGATTGTTCTGCGTATTAATGTAGTTTCCGAGGTGAAAGAACTTCATCAGTGAAAATGGTTTTTGAATAATAGTCCACATTATTTGTAGTACCCGTGGCATGATGGTTAGTGCGTTGGACTGTCATGCCAGAGCCAGAGGTCTTGGGTTCAATCCCTGCCTGTGCCATCTAAAGTTTTTTCACGGGTACTGCCTCTTGCGAGGAATTGACAAATCCTTCAAGAATAATTCTTGATTCGGCTTAAAACTGTAGGTCTCCTCCATCCCTGACAACATTACTCTCTCACAGGAATGGTTGAGAGTTGTAAGTTACTAGGCCCTGATTCTCTAAGGACTGTTGCGCCATCTAATTAATTTATTTTATTTAGTCTGAATCATTTTGATGCATTTCAAGGACAAAGTCATTAAAGAAATTAAGAAATTATTTACTTAAAATTGCGTCTTAGGGCTTCAGACATACGTTTGTTTGAAAAATTTAATGTCTTTAGTTGAATGCGTTATTCTAAAGAATACATTCTTGGATACGGAACTCTTTGATTCGAATTATCAAGTGTACAGACGTGATAGACACTGCTTAAATGACATCAGAACTGTAGGAGGTGGACTTTTGTTTGCCGTAAAAAATTGCTTGATATGCACTTTGGTTGACGACTTTCATCAATCTGATGTTGAAATAATTTGCATAAAAGTTAAAACTGCATATATATGCATGGACATATATACCTCCAAGCTCTCCTAACAATGTTTATGAAAACTTAATTAATTGCATAGACAAAATAAACGATCAAATTGAGCCACAAGACGAGTTACTAGTCTTAGGAGATTTCAATCTTCCAAACTTGATCTGGACTAAACAGACGAATGAGAGCTATCTATCTCCTATTAACATCTCCTCTACCAACGAATTCTTGACAATTGACGGTCTTTCCTCATGTGGACTAAGCCAATTTAATGGGATTGCCAACAATTTCAACAAAATATTGGACCTTATATTCTTCTCTGACACATTCAATGCTGATATTGCTGTAAATTCGCCAATACCCTACTTGTCGAAGAAGACCGACATCACCCAGCATTAGACCTATCTTTTAATTTAAATGTATGTAATGTTCCTAATTGTTCCAAAGAAAATCTTTAATTTAACTTTAAAAAATTCAGACTTAATGAACTTTTCAACCTGTTATGTAATGTTAACTGGAATCATTTGTTTGAGAACTGTGACATTAATGCTATGCGCTCTAAATTCTACTCTGTTCTCTTTAACTTTTTTTATGAGACCACACCATCGCGAAAACCGCGCAATATTTCTAAATCTCCTCCATGGTTTGACTCTTGCCTAAAAAACTTAAAAAATAAAAGAAACAAGGCCTGGATTAAATATAATAAAACAAAAGCTGATAATGACTTGGTAATATACAATGAGCTAAGAAATATGTTTATTGACTATTCAGATATTCTTTATAATGACTTTATTTTAAATACCGAAACTGACATAAAAAACAACCCAAAAAACTTTTGGAGCTATGTTAATAGTAAGAGAAATACTGACGGGTATCCAAAATGCATGTCTTTCAACAACGAACTTAGCCATGACTCTGAAAAAATTTCAAATATGTTTGCAAATTTTTTCAAAGATGCTTTCGAAGTAGCGAACTCCTGTCAAACGCCTGAGTTATTGGTCCTCTCACAAAATTTCCCTCATTTGAATTCAATTAGTCTTTGGATCTCTGAAGATGATATCGTTCGTAAGACTTCAGAACTGGACATTTGTTATAGCCCTTTTCCAGATGGTGTACCTTCTTATATTTTGAAAAAATGCACATCATATTTATCCTATCCTCTTCATATTCTTTTTAATGAATCGCTCAAATCTTCAGTTTTTCCTGAAATTTGGAAGAGTTCATACATAACACCGATACATAAAAAGGGTAGTAAAAATGAAATAAAAAATTATCGTCCCATTGCAAAACTGTCCGTCATCCCTAAGCTATTTGAGTCCATTATTTGTAAAGTCATATCGTTTAATTGTAAGTCTATAATTTGTGACAGTCAACATGGTTTTGTTCAAAATAAGTCAACAGTTACTAACCTCTTTCATTTCAGTTCTTTTTGTTTAGATTCGTTTGAAAAACGGAAACAAGTTGACTGTGTCTTCACAGACTTCAGTAAGGCCTTTGATAAATTGTGCCATAAAACATTAATTTCCAAACTTAAATCCCAAGGCTTTAACGATAAATTTGTTAGTTGGGTTTCGTCGTACTTATATAATAATTCATACAGCGTAGTTTTGAGGAATGAGCGGTCATCATATTTTTATACCAACTCTGGCGTACCACAAGGTAGCCACTTAGGACCTTTACTGTTTATTTTGTATGTTAATGACTTACCTTCTATTATAAAACACTCATCTGTTTTAATTTACGCTGATGACATAAAAATGTTCAAACGTATTGACTCACTTGACGACTGTTTACTCCTACAAGATGATCTAAATAGTTTTCGCGAATGGTGTTTTATAAATAAGCTTTTACTAAACATGGACAAATGTAAATCAATGTGTTTTACACGCAAACAAAATGTTTTGACTTTCAATTATCAATTAGACTCTTCTTATTTGACTAAACTCTCTACTTTCTATGACCTAGGTATTATTCTTGACTCAAAATTAACTTTTACAAATCATTATGACTATATTATTAAAAAAGCAAATAAGACACTCGGATTTATAAAACGGTTTTCACATGATTTTCGCGACCCTTATATTCTTAAACTTCTTTACATATCTTTTGTAAGATCAATATTGGAATATGGCTGCATAATATGGGCTCCCTTTTATTCAGTCCATATAAACAGAATAGAAGGAGTACAAAGAAGATTCATGCGCTTCTGCCTCCGTTTCTTCCCATGGCTCGAACTTCCACCGTACAATCATAGGCTCACGCTAATAGATCTTCCATCGCTTTCTAAACACAGAGAGTACATTCAGCTGTGCTTTATTATAAAATTAATCAATGGGTCAGTCATATCACCATCAATTTTGGAACAATTAAACTTTATTTATAGCTGTTCAAGTATTAGAAGACAAGTTCCTTTACGTCCTATATCAAGCAGATCGAACTATGGTAAAAACAGTCCTCTTAACCAATTGATTTCAGTTTACAACAAGTATTACTTTTTGGTATATTCCGTAAGCGATGATTTTAAAAGTAAAACATTTAAAGTAAATTTTTTCAATACTTCAGTTTAGCATTTTTTTTTTGATTGATTTTGCATTGTAAATTTATAAATCTAAGAATAAATGTAATATAAGTCTTAAGTTCTAACGTTAGTTTGTTTAACGAATTCAATAAATAAATAATGAATGAGAAAAAATCGAGAAACATGAATTTCGTTTTTTTTTTTTTTTTAAATCACTAACATTTCTCAACATTTAGAATTGCGCCACAAAGGTTTAAACTTAACTATGACAGCAAAATTTTCACCTTTAAACGTTAAAAGATGACAGCCTCAAGCGTGACATCAAAATTACCGATCTTAAAGGAAAACTCATTGTATTGATTTTGACTTCCTTAAAAAAGTTTCTAATATGTTACTAGAAATATTGAAAAAAGTCCTACGTTAGACTTTTCGCCTGGATTTAATGGCTTTTATTAAAACCGATTTTGATCGGTTTTAATAAAATGTTTTATCCATTGTTTAAAAGCCAATAATGGCTTGACGAAGAAGTAAAATTAAGGACACACGAAGAAGTAAATACAGGACATACTCGTCAGTGTCCAGGGTTATTTCCAAAGAAAGCAAAAAACTTTGGTTTAGAGCCAACTTTATTTTCTTTACATCGTAATCGATAGATTCTTAGAATTAAGATAACAAGGTATTTCATGTACTCGTACTTTATTTTCGTAAAAACTAACAATTTATTGCATATAATTAACAAATTATATATAGGAATAAAATAACACGTCATTTCATTATAATCTAACAATATAATTATTATTATTATACTTGTCCCTAACTGAGACAAACGGAACACTAGCTACTACTTTAGGTTTGTCCGAGGTTGGAATTGCTGACCCTAGCACCAAACTAGAGAATAAACTGATGGCCTAAGCCTGTCCGGTATACACTTAAATATTAGTAGACAGTCTTTTAGTCCAGGTACTAACTGTACTGGGAAATTCTTTTCTTCAATGTACACAAGATTGGTACCTAAACTAGGTAAAGGTAAAAGACGAAACATTCTGGTAAGAGTCACTGTGAATTGAAAGCAGGTAAATAGTACAAGCTATACCTTAAATATTTCCTCGGCTTCTTTGTATACTACTACTACGGACTATACCAATATTGTCAGAAATGTAAGTATGGTCATTTTGAAAGAAATATAATCTTGTCCTGGTTGAAGTTTATCTAAAAAGACAATTTTATGGATAAAATTCGGGTATTTCTCCAAATTTCTTAAGTGCACAATGTATTGGATGATGTTGCAAAACCTAACAAAAAATATGCAGGGTAGGCGCGTGAAAAACGTCGAAATTAGGGTTGTTGAAATCGATTAAAAATGTCTGGTTCTTCTTTCGTGGCATTGGCCACTGACCCAATCTCCGTATTTTGATGCCTTAAATGAAAAAATTGTTTCAAAAACGAAACATACAAACATTTTAAATAAGTTTGTTATATTCTTAAAAAAATCACATAGAAAAAAAGAGTTTTCATGTTTTATTGTCAAAAATTTTTATATTCTGCTTATTTTCCCTGAAAATGAATGCTCTAAAGCCCCGGTCAAAACTGTGCATCACAAATCAAAAATGCATCACAGGTTACGTAGTTTCAAAGTAATTTCAAATCATGAACTATACGAAAAATCACGGATCCCAAAACACGCAAAAAAGAAATATAAAATCAGAAATTGAAAACATAAGCTCATCAAACAAAAATCCATTCCCCTCCCCCCTTCCACAAATAATGAATTAAAAACTAAATCAAAATGAGTTAAAATTAAACGAAAGAGCATCCCTCATAATTATGAAGACAGCGCTGCATAACTAACTAATTAAAATTCTCACGAAAATGGTCCTTCGAGCAGGAAAAATCCAGAACTCATCAAATAACGAAGTTTTAATACGTAATACTGACGTATAATATTATATCTATGAAAAATAAAACGACCTTCATTAAAAATATCCTTTAAAGCATTGTGTAACCCAATCAGGGAAGAAAAGAATGGATTTTTCTTCTTTCGTGTTTTTTTTTTACTGTAATTGTCTTTTATCAAAATCATAAAAAATATTCTTCTTCTATTTTTTTTTACTCTAATTGTCTTTTATCAAAATCATAAAAAATACAACAAAAAGGGATGATCATAAAATCACTCCCAACACCACAATCATGCCAAAACATACTTAAAAGTATGAAAAGGTGACAAGTTACAATAAACCTATCATAAGTTTAAAAATACACGTGTACTCATCTGATTTTATATGAATG
Organism: Eupeodes latifasciatus; assembly: GCA_920104205.1. Lineage (NCBI taxonomy): Eukaryota > Metazoa > Arthropoda > Insecta > Diptera > Syrphidae > Eupeodes > Eupeodes latifasciatus. The sequence goes on along the minus strand of OV049926.1, from coordinate 22,893,459 downwards.
TAATGAATCATTTATCTCCAGCAGTCAAAACCAAAATCCCAAGCTCATCCAAGCTCAATAGGTATATCTAGGTAAGGTGAAGGTATGTTAAAAAGTCATCTCCCATCATTGAAAACAAATAGAAAAAGAAAAACTGTCAGCTTCAACAAAAAAAAAATCAAGCCCCTAATCCTATGAAACTTGCTTTCCAAAAATATATACGCTACGCAGGTATCCAAAAATAACTCTCCAACAAACGTATTCTCACCTTTCTTGCGGTGGGAAGGCGACCCCATTAGCACAGTATGGCCCTGATATATAGAGAAGGTATAAAATCTCTCAATGTTTTACTCATATTCATTGATAAGTCGAAGGATTGTGGTTCGTTTTGGCCTCTGCACACACTCTGTATCATATTAACTGTACCTAAAGGTATACAGGACTCCCAGTTTATCTTCGTCATATCAACCCAAACCCTCGAATCCTTAGCAATCATTAAACAGGTTTAAACATAAAGTCAATATTGTGTAGAAAATTTGATGTTGTGTTCTCTTTTGAAAAGGGATTCTCAAATACAGTTGCCTCATTTTTTTTAGGGATATTTTTAGCTCCCCTAGAACTATTAAAATCCTTTTTTGAAAATCTTAACAAAAAAGAAGAAGAGATAGAGAGAAAGCTACAGAGAATGCAAAAGAAAATGATAAAGGTAGAAAGGTCCAAGGTGTTATGAAACGAATATTTTTACGTAAGACAAGCACCGAACAGCTCACGCTAACACCAAACCACCAGAAAAGGACCTGCTATCATTGAGAGAACCTACAACCAAAAATCGGAGACCAAGGGAGAGAGAGAGAGAGAGAGTAATGCTGTTGGGGCGAGAGTTTAGAGAAAAGCTTTCACATTCTTATCACACACATTTTCAAATTTTTCCCCAGGTTTTTCACGATATGATGATAAAGCTCTCAGAATTTGCTCCTTGATTTTGTTTGGTTTGTTGTTTGTACTTTTACCCGGTCTCCACCTCAAGGATACAATGCGAACAGCGAGGTGATAGTACCAGTGCCATTGCCAGCGAACAGGACTTGGCGTCAGGCGCAGAAAAGCTCTTCAGTATTAGTTGTGAAGTCGTGTGTTATGCACAGCAACGTGCTCCCCAAATAATACACATCGTTTCCTCTCTTTTTTGAACGTTTTGTTTGTTGCTGTGTCTTCGGTGGTCTGTCCTTCAAAGGATTTTTCTTTTTCTATTTCAATATAATATAAGAAAATAAAATAAAAATTATTAAAAAAAAAATACCTAATCTAAATATTTTCAAAAATATACAAAATTCGGTGTATTAAGTTTCAAGTGTGCTTTACGAGTGTTGAAATTGGTGTTGACAGTGATGATTAAGGAGTTATATCTTTGAAATTAATGGTAATGCAATGAGAAATAAAATATTAATGTGATTTTTCGTCCTTTTGCCGGTTGCTCTCACATGCTACAAAATTAATAAAATTTTGTATGTTGTTGTTACAAAAAGGAATATTGCTTTCCATCTTGGCTATTACAGAAGAATGTACACATCAATAATAAGAAAAAAGGACATTTTTGAAGGATATACTGGTTGCCTTTTGATGCATGTGGAAACTTTTTGGGTAACAAGTAGAGGTTATGTGACGTAAAGTGGTTGTGTGTGTTTCTTTTTTTTTTTCTGTGAATGTGGTTTTCTATTGAAAACATGATGGATGATCCTTAGGCAATAAATACCTTTTAGCACACACATTTTATACAAACCAAGGATACTTTTGAATATCCTTTATAGTTTTGTATGACAAGATAATTTATCAATTCTTAGTTATTATAATCTATATGCAAAAAGGAAATGGAACCTTATACAATGTGTAGTGCCATTTTATTAAAAGTCAGCCACCATGACGCCACTTTCTTTCTCCCTATTTGATTTTTCTTTATATCCTGTGGCATACACATATACCCGCATCTTCATCAGCTAACCTAACCAACCAACCACCCTCCCACACATTTTATTTCATGCCGTGAACTCTAGGAGCAGGAACAAAAAATAAAAGAAAAACTTACCGAAAGGCAAAACACTGTTATATCATCTCACGACGACGAGAACGACGACGACGACGATGTACGAGAGCGAAAGGATATTATATGAGCGAGAAAAAGGACTACAAGTCGTAGAGTATGCCAGCTCCAAGCCAACTTTGCCATAGACTTTGTTCCTCTGTTTATTTCGTGTGTTTTTTCGTCCTTTCCCGTTTTTTTTCTTTATTTCTTTTCGGGGGTGTTACGTAATTTTCTGCGTTTTACATATAAAAATCTCCAATCGTTGAGGACTGAGCAGCGAGTACAGCGTGTTATTGAAGGGCATTTTAGTGGAATATATTGAGCGGCGACGACGACGAAAACGACGAGGGGGTAAATAGTTGAAGAGAAAGTTTATTTTTTTTCCTGACTTTGGTCCTTAAAAATTCTTCGTTTCGGTTTGGCTTGGCTCGACTCTACTCGACTCGATTGCAGGAGCCGGAATTTTTGCTGCTTGGCTGATAGGCACATTATCGTCTGATTCTGATCCTTGTAGATATGAATATGGTTGTAGGGAGGTGTAGGATAGGTTGATATGATGGTGGTGCTGTTGTTGTTGTTTTAAGAAGAAAAATGTTTTTGTTTTTCATCGTTGATGTAGTATCCTGGTTTTATGAATGCTGTCGTCCCTATGGTTATTATTTTGTTTTGCTCAGTTGGATTTCCTTGCTGCTGATATATTTGTTTAGTATTTTGTTTTTGTATTTGTCTAGTAATAGGCTCATTTTCATTTGCACACACATATTATCCTTGGAATATAGAAAGTGTGAGTGAGTTGAGGTTGAAAAAGGAAAAAATAAAGTGGGGGTGGGAGAGTAGACTTTATATATCCTTCATATGAACTAGGTATCTTTATAGAACATTGTTTTGGTCCATATGCCTATTTAACTACGTTTGCGGTTGTTTTGTAAGGGGGTTGATTTTAATTTCATCCTCATTTATGGTATATTACTTGTTTTTAAATTTGTTGTTTTTTTTTTGCTTCTCATTTTTATCTTTTATTTTTATTATTATTGTTGTTTTCTTAATGTCTTATTTTATTTTTGTTACTTCTGTTGTTTTTCCTTAAGTTTGGTTTTACTACTCGTATTTTCTAAATGAGAATATTGTGGGAGTAATTGTTTACGCAGAGGAAAGATGCATGTCAAAGTAGATACGGGGTTAATACGTATGGTATAGGAGAAAGTGAGGCACGTGTGGGCACTTTAATTCTGTATGAACACGAAAATATAATATATAATAATTGTTTGTTAAGGATATTTTTATTGGAACCAATTTTTCGGAGTCCTTAAAAAATTCTACTGTAAGATGTTATAGGCGTTCTATAAACACTTTTTGTAATTCGTATTTATTGTCTCAAATTGAAGGTATTATTTCAATTTGTATAATTTGTGTCTGTATGAAAAATAGATTTGTGGATTTCGAAATTAAGTTAATGATACTGGTTCTCAAAACTCTTAACAATTTTGTCGCCAAAAGTTGATTTTTATTGACATAAATCATAGTTGTACAGCTTAACGCAAAAATAAAAAAGAGGCTGGGATGCGACCCACACTCATGACTTCCCATCCCGTCTGTCGATTTGGCTTGCTTAAAAGTTTGTAGGTTTTCGTGTTGGGTTAAAAAAGTTGTTAATTGTAATATTCTTAAAAATTTTAAAATTAACAACAATATTTATTTTAGTTTGAAAATCTAATTTTATTAAATAGATTTTTAGTCGAAAACAAATTTTTACCAATTTAAGTAGCATTTCTCAAATTTTTACAAATTGGATGAATGAAATTAATTTGAGAGATATCAAGAACCGAACATCAATTTTTACCGAATTTGCGTACTATTTTTTGTAGATTTTATTTTTTTATGAAAAACCGGATTGTTGGATTTTATTAAAAAAAAACTACTGCATATCGAAAACAATATTTTCTGTGAAATAAAAAGAGTTTCAAGACAATATTTTTAATTTTTGAAAAGCTATTTGAGTCGTAAGTAAATTTTTACCAAGTTTTAGTATTGTTTTTTTTTAGGTTTTTATTTTTTGTAAAAAACCTGTCAATTATATTTTTGTCAAAATTTTACTGAATGTTGACAACAATATTCTTAAAAAGAAAAAAGTAGTTTAAAGGTAATATCTCAAAGTTTTGATAAGATATTTGAGCCGAAAAACAATTTTTACCAACTTTTATTTCTTTAATTTTTTTATTAATATTTTTTATTTAGGTTTTTATTTGTTGTAAGAAAACTGTCAATTCGATTTTTCTCAAGATTTTACTGAATTTTGACAACAATATTTTTAAAGGTAGTTTAAAGCCAATATCTCAAAGTTTTAAAAAGATATTTGAGCCGAAAACCCATTTTTACCAACTTTTATTAATTTTTTTATTTACGTTTTTATTTTTTGTAAGAAAACTGTCAACTCGATTTTTCTCAAAATTTTTCCGAATGTTGAAAACAATATTTCTTATAAGTTAAAATTAGTATTTGAGTATGTTTTTTTTAGGTTTTTATTTTTTCTAAAAAAAACTGTCGATTCTATTTTTCTCAAAATTTTACCAAATGTTGAAAACGTATACCAGTCCTGAGCACATTAACTGAAATAACTTCTTTTCTTATAAAAAAGGCAGTAATAAGAAGGTTGGTAAAACGGCCCGTTGGTATTCTTAAATTTGCACCTCATATGTTCTTGTGAAAATTTGATGTTGAATCTGTTTTCTGTTGAGCTATTCCAGATGTTAATTCAATTTTTAACAATATTTTTGGAGCCTTTTCTGTTAATATTTTTTTTTAAAACGTTACCTGTTATAAATGTTATTATTGTTCATTAACCTTTTTGAGTTTCCATGTCCAGATATTCGAATCGATGAAAATGTTTTTGCCAGTGTCTGATAAATAAATATAATTTAAATATTTTTAATTTCATATAAAACTTGTATAACTTTATAAGGTATAGAATACAATTTAATGTATTTCAAAATCACCAATTGTATGATATTTAAGACCAACCAAAATATTCACTTCTTCTTTAAATACAATTTTGTTTAACATTGCTTCACAGCATTCTTAGATGAACCCTCTTTCTGAAAAACCCTGATTGATATACTCTACACATTATTATGTACACATTGCTTTAAATGTTTACGATTAATGGAATAGAGTATTTTTTGTGTACATTGTATGAATGTAATGGCACACATCATCAATCATAACTCATGACTTTAAGTTTTGACAAACATCATCCGCAGAAAAAAAAAATGAATTACTTTCAAAAATTTGAGTGAAAACCCATTTTCAATGATTTCCGTTAAAGTCATTAGTCAAATTTGCGATGCATGATATTCATACTACTTCCATATTCAAATCAGTACTTAATGGTTTTTTTTTTCAAAGGCTCTAGCAAAAGCTTATGTAATTTTTAACGAATGAATAACAACGTATTTTCTAAAAGTGTCGGCGGTAAGAAACCTAACGATCCTTACTTTGGTGGAGACTGTGGAAAATAATAAAAAACGAAATTAAGTTTGGTCGATATCCAAATTTGTAGCACTGCAAATGTTTTCTAATTGCAAAAACAATTCGTTAAAATTCCTCTAAAATAAGACTGAACATTCGATAATGATAATTTTCAAATATTAAATATTGTAGCTTTTAAAATAATAATTTCTTGTGGACACATTAGTTTAGAAGCTTTTATTTTTAATTGTTCATTCTTATTTTAAGTTTTAAAAATGCACTACTGGTTCATTGCAGCCAGCGAAGAGGTGTTCAAAAATAAGGTTTTGCTAGAAACTGTAGTTTCTGAAAACAAAACTGAATGCGCAAGCCTCAATTTTAAAACTGTTACGGTTTGTGAAATATTGAAGTGTTGGCTTAAAATTGATTAACAGTATTAAAGAAAATGAAGACTTCAAAAATTTTGTATGCATTAATGTTTAATCATTTCAAAGTTAATGAAACCGAAAAACCTCAACTTTGTAGCTCAACAAGTGTTTTTTTTTAAGTTTAATATGTAGCAAAAGTAAGAAAAAACCCCCAATATTGGCATGGAAATTTTCAAAATAGTGGAACTTTATTTTTTTTTTCTTTTCCAGAAATTGTTTTTTTTTTTAATACAAATTGCTTTACGACAATAATTTTTGTAACTCCCTGTGTCCTGAAAAAATTAAAAAAAAAATACTATATGGAGTAGAGTATGAAACAAATTTTATTTTCGTATGTTTGTCCGCTAACTTCAGACTTATTTATGTCGAAAATTAGATTGCTAAAATTTTTTATTTTGTCTCAGAATAAGATTTTCTAATATATTTTGTTTGTGTACCTATTTTAAAAACACAACTTAATATCATCTACCAGCATGGTATGATTTTCAAGTCGAGTTTTGAACTACATTGTTTTCAAATTTGGTGAGTCGTGCATTTTCTCGACTGATTTCCAAAATTTTAAACTGTTCCAATTACAATTTTTCCAAATCTACAAAAAATTACCCCAAAATTAGACTTTAGACTTTTTAAAAATGTTTCAAAAAATTCTTTTAACCGCAAAGCGAATTGTATTAAGCTTCAAAAAGCTTGTTTTTAAATTCCCATAGGAAGTCAAATTGAAAATTTTGACATTTTTCGACGTTTCAAGGTCCCTAGAGTCGAAATAAAAGATTTTTAGAAAGATGTCTGTGCGTGCGTGTGTACCTACGTACTTTCGTACGTCCGTACGTTCGCGACGTTTTTTTCGTCGTCCATAGCTCAAGAACCAGAAGAGATATCGACTTCAAATAAATTTTGTTATACAGATAATAAGGCAGAAAGATGCAGAAAGGGCTCTCAAGAAAATTGCGTGGGTGTTTTTTTTTACCATAGCAGTTTAAAAAAAGGGTGAAAATTTTGGTTAACCCTAAATATCTTACGCACCAAAAACGCTAGAGACTTGAATTAAATTATATATAATATATTGTAACGTGATACCAAACAAGTATATTTTTTGAAAAAAATGCAATTAACGGTTTTTTATAAATCAAAAAAACTGAAAAAATAAATTTGTCACCTCGAAAATTTTACAAATGCAAAATGATTTTATCACCAAAACAATTTTGTGCTAAGAAAAATAACGTTTTTAACATCTGATAAAATGTTGAGAAAAATCGAATTGCCAGTTTTTTTTTATAAAAAATGAAAACCTAAAAAAAACATTACTCAAAGTTGGTAAAAATTGAATTTCGACTCAAGAACTTGTGATTAAGGCTTCGATATTATTTTTTCTTATAAGAAATATTGTTTTCAACATTCGGAAAAATGTTGAGAAAAATCGAATTGACAGTTTTTTACAAAAAAAAAAACCCAAAAAAAAAAATTGATAAAAGTTGGTAAAAATTGATTTTTGACTCAAATATCTTTTCAAAACTTGGATATATTGGCTTTAAACTACTTTAATCTTTCAAAAAATATTGTTGTCAACATTCAGTAAAATGTTGAGAAAATAATTAATAAATAATTGACAGGTTTTTTACCAAAAATAAAAACCTAACAAAAAAACAATACTAAACATCCAACAGTCCGTTTTTTCATAAAAAAGTAAAATCTACAAAAAATAGTACGCAAATTTGGTATAAATTGATGTTCGGTTCTTGATATCTCTCAAATTAATTTCATTCATCCAATTTGTAAAAATTTAAGAAATGCTACTTAAATTGGTAAAAATTTTTAGAATTTAAGACGGGATGGGAAGTCATGAGTGTGGGTCGCATCCCAGCCTCTTTTTTGATAAAACTATTGGTTTGCCAATGACCATGAGTTTTGAATTTCTTGCAAATGTTCTTTTATTATGAAAGTTGTTGTTAAGCCGATAATCTTCTTAGTTTAAACCATAAATTACATTTACTGGCCTTAAATGAAATCGGACTTCAAAATTACGTTAGGCTTTGAGATATAATTTTTATTATTCTAAAAAAAACATATACAAAGCTTATTGGGTCTATCTTAATTCATGAAGTAACTTTTTTCACATAAATTTGTGTTAGTTTTTCAAATCTTTAATTATTTTCTTTAATTAAGTTAAAACATTTATAGTATTTTACAGAATGTTAGAAAAATTTTCATAAGTTGTTAGATTTCACCTGTCTCACAAAAATTTGAAAGAAAGCATTTCAATACAAAAATGCAAAACATTTTAAACTGTTCTTGTAACAAATTCTATTACATTAAGTTCTTAAAATATATTTAAAAATATAAAAAAAAAATGTTGAAAACGAAAAAAAATTTGAACATATTGTTTATATCAGTGTTTAGAATCGCAACCAGTACTCAAAATGTATTCTAAAATGTATTTTTTAAAACTATGAAAGCATTAAGTTTAATATTTGCTCGAAACTTCATAAAGAAGATAAGAAGGATTCAAAACTAATGAGAATTTACAGAATGCAAGTGAGATACCAAAATGATTTAACCTGTTTCTAAATGACAAACATTTGTACTTTACAAAATCATCATAAAAGGGACATGTTGTGCTTTAACTTAGCCTTAAGAACCTCGTTTTTGTTTGTCTTCAGCATTTTTGAAGATGCGCATTTTAAAAGCCTGACTAAATAAACCTTTAAAAATATAAGGTCCGTAAAGCTGGAAACACCACAATCGAATTTCGAAATTCTAATGATGGAGTGATTTAGGGCTCTTTTTGGGCTAATTTAGTGCTCTATTCCCGACTTGGTTAAAAAATCCCTTCCCCCTCAACCTTGTGGTGTTCCCAGCTTGAAATGCATGCATACTGATTTAACTCTAAATTTCCAAAATTAAACTTTACAAAACACCTCCATAACCAGACCCAATATAAAAAGACGATAATACGAGTATTTCTTTCAAAACGATGATTAACATTTTTTAAGGTATAATTGTTCAAAAAAAGACGAAGAAATCATGAATAAGATTCGTTATGCCAATCTTCAGAAGACATTTTATTCCGAATGTGGTGTTTCCAGCTTTACGGACCTTAAAAATATATTTTTTTGTTTGTATGACATAAAAAACGTAATATTGTTGAACAAATTTGTCGTGCTTTCAAATGAATTTTAGTAAAAAGGGCTTTAAAATGGTAATATGATCTGAAAAATAAATAATTTTTATGGAATTATTAAAAAAAATTGATTTTTGTAGATACGTGATTCTGGAAAAAGCCTTAAGATTAATCTGAACTAACCTCATCACAAAACCAACAAATTATAACTTTATGTGAAAATCCATAAATATCTGTTTTAGTTAGTTTCATATATTTTAAAAGATTTTAATAAAACTTTCAGCGATATGTCAATGTCAAACATTAAATTTAAAGACTGTCAAATATGTAATTTATTAATGAATTTTTATTACAAAATCTATCAGACAAACAAAATTATTTTTTGATTTGTTTAAAAAATGTCAAATTTACAAATTTATAGACGACAGTTTAATTTGAACTACCCCTTCCAAAATGACCCCACTTCACCCTGCAGTTTTGTGTTTTTCGTTTTTAACAAAAAACATTTCTAGAGAAATGGGGACAAGTTCTTCTAAGTTGTCCTTGTGACTCTGACTGAGTAGTCTCTGTTATGTTGAAAAGAAAAGATGAGTGAAAAGGGTTAAAATGTTCATACATAATATTCAGTGGAATTACTTATTACTGTACAATTCATAAACATAGATCAACTTAGTGAATATAGAGCTTCTGGGAGAATACTCGTACACGATATAAGACCATGTACATATGTAGATACATTGTAGGTTAGGTACATGTATACTACACGTGGGAATATCACCTGAAAATGCATATAGATATTTAAATGATGTTTACCTACATTGTTTCTTTTTAACAGTTTTGCTTTTTTTTTTTTGGATTTCACATGAAGAGAATAGAATGAAAAATGTTTTTCAATCTTTTTTTTAAGACTTTTTTATTATTTCTTTTAACTTTGGAGCAATGTACATATATGTATGTAAATTTATGTAGGTATTACAATGTTTGTCTAGGAAAAGTCGTAAAACTAACATGAGTTGACATTCTGGCAGGGTTGAATAGGTATTAAGGTTAATGAGGCTTATTTTTCTTATTGTAGGTTAAAAACTTTGTTTTTCTGTTTTTACTTCTTCATTTGACTTTGAATTATGTCATTTTGTTATGTAAAATATAGCAGAATACGGCGTTTAAAATATTCTTTTTTAAGAATTTAAATTTTTAATTTTTGCTGAGATAAAGAAGCAAAAAGAATTTATTTAAAAAAAATTATGATAAGAGGATGAAAAATGAATAAATGAAGTGCTTTAAATATAAATAATATAATATAAAAGTTCATTTTTTTAAGCCCTCTTAATAAGCATGAAAGAATTTTAAACATTTTTGGTCTTTTATTTAAATTCCTTTCAACTCATTTAATTGATAGGTATACATATAATCTTGTTAAAATGTTGAGGAATTAAATAAATTAAAATTAAATAAAGTTATAACTTATTTAAGTTTCAGACAAAGTTAACAAAATAAAGCAAAAACGTGTGTACCTTGTATCGACTTAAAAAGAATATTAATTGTAAAGGGAATATTAATTTTAAAAGCTATAGGAAAGTTAAACAAAAAAAACACATAAAATTCAAAAAAATGCATAAAATCTTTATTTGAATCGATAGTACGGTCCATGTAATTTAATGTTTGAAGATTATTTCATGCAAATGTTGACCTTGACTTCAAATGGTCCATCCACTTAGTCCAATTTTGGTATACTCTTTCCAACATTTCGGCCGGTATCTCCCAAATAAATGCTTCAATGTTGTCTTCCAATGCGTCAATTGAAGCGGAATTGTCTGTATAGACATGAGCTTTAACATAGCCCCACAAAAAATAGTCTAAAGGCGTGCTGTGTGGCATGTGGCACCGTCTTGTTAAAACCACATGTCATGTCAAGCTCTTGCATTTTGGGCAAAAAAAAGTTGGATATCATCTCACGAGAGCGCTCACCATTTACAGTTACGTTACGATTCCCATCATTTTTGAAGAAGTACTGTCCAATGATGCCACCAGCCCATAAACTGCACCAAACTGTGACTTTTTCTGGATGCATTGGTAGCTCTTGCTCTTGCAATGCTTCTGGCTGATATTCACTCCAAAATCGACAATTCTGCTTATTTACATACGTACCCAGTGAGACAAAAATGAGCTTCGTCGCTGAACACAATTTTTCGGTAAAAAAGAGGATCTTCGGCCAACTTTCCAAAAGCCCATTTCCCAAAAATTTTACGTTGCAGTAGGTCGTTCGGCTTCAATTCTTGCTCCAGCTGTATTTTGAAAGGCATCATACCTAAATCCTTTGGTGCGAAATTTAGTCACAATAGCCCGAATAGCCGCTTCAGTGAGTCGATTAAACTGACCATAAAATGGAAGAAGCGCGCGATGAACTTTCTTAACAGAGCACGCATTTTGATAATAAAATTCAATAATTTGCAAGCGTTGTTCGTTGGTAAGACGATTCATGGTTAAATTATAGACCAAACTGAAGATGTTTAACAGTGAAACAAAACACGAAACGTGCGTCAGTTGTTTAAACCAGTGTTGCCAACAAGATAATAGCTAAAAAAACCATCCTTTTGAAAATGGTTAAAAGAAAAATGTTTCTGTGTTCATACTACCCATTCATTTTTACAATAATAAGACAAAGGAAGGTATTCTGGAATTGAGATGCAAAGCGTACACTCGGGCGTATGTGGAACCTTTTTTTTGTCAAATAAATAGAAAACACAAACCATGAGAATTGCTAAAAAGTGTTCAAACTTGAAGATACAAAATATAATACAGGATGTATTTCAATTGTGTTCTTTTGTTATTATCGTTTTGATAGAACAGTCTTCGACATCGCAAGGAATTCGAAATGTATTATTTCTTTAAACGTTCTATTGGAGTTATAAAAATAGTTCCAATTGCAAATGAATTATTTATTTTAATATTTCTCGACGTTACAAGGTCCCTAAAATCTAAATACATTTTTTTGTGATTATTCCTCACTAGAATTTTGAAAAAAATCGAGTTTTTTTTATCTTAAATTGTTCTTTAGGATCTCAAAAATGTTTTCACAAAGGAATATGGGCGGACAAAATTTTTTGTAATCGGGTTTTTAAATGTTTATATTAAAGGTAATGCAAAAATACTCATAATTTACTAAAACACTGAACTTCAAATGCGTTCTTCTCAAAACTGCTTCTTTTAATTCATAATTCCGACAACCAATTCACTTAAAATTTAGAGTACATTTTTAAAGTAAAATTTCACATCGAAATAAGTAGCTTTTTTTTTTATTGCGTAGTTCATTTGGTATTAACAATTTTGTAACGATATGGCCCCATGGACCCTTAAAAAAAGACGTCATCGCAAAAACGATGATGAAGCGTCATTTTAAGTTAATTACAAATTAATTAATACAAAATTATTTAAAGCAGTCAATAATATGTTTACTAAAACCATATTTTTGAAAAATGTTTTTTTTTAACTCGAATATCTTAAAAACAAAAATTGACTTTTTGAAAATAATATGAAGAATAAGTCTTTTAGATATCTTTTTCGAAATAATACAATTTACATATATTATTTTTTTAAAATTCTTATTTTTATAAAGTATACAAATTTACATGAAATAGAACTAAAGACATTTTTTTTCGCCTGAAATATCTTCACAAAACTAAAAAAGTATTGACTTCCAACTGCTTTTATTTTATACAAAAGTATTGTTTTTAAGATTTTGTAACAAATTTATTATATTCATTTGAAAATTTTGCTTAAAAAATATATTATTAAAAACTCGACCTTTTTAAAACAGCTAAAACTTCAATTATTATTGACAAATAAATAAAAGCTTTCAGTCTTTTCTTCAAATTTCAATTAGTTATTTCCTTATTCATACATATATTTGCTGCAGGAGAAAAAAAAATCAAATTTATTAAATATACTTTAAAAATAAAAGGTGGGTCAAATTGTGACTCCCCAATTTCAAGTGATAATAACTTTAAAAAATAATTTGTTTTAATTCATAAATTATTTCAGAACCACAAAGTATGATTTATGGATTTCTTTGGGCTTATTGTGGCCTCATTCATACTTCCAGGGATGGGGTTTTTCTAAAGCTACGTAGGACATCTAGGCTAAGCGACTGTATTTCAGCATAAACGTTCCTTTTCTGCTGCTGGATAGTGGCAGGTTTATTTACGTTTACTGTACTCTTCAAATAACAATACTAAAAAAGTCTGGTGCAGTCAAATCCGGGATGAACGTGGAGGCCAATTAAATCCCAAAATTTTCGAAAGTTTCAATAACCGAAAATTACCCTTTTAGTGCCATTTTGGCTCTAGCAGAGCGTACACAGCGTATGCTGAAACCACGTGTGGGGACTAACAGCAATCGCTGGTTCAAAAAATGTTCGACTATAGCGTGATACTTTTTACCATTTACAGTACAGTATTGGCGGCATCGCCTTCAAAGAAATATAGCCTAGTAATTTTGTCTGAAACTACACCACAACAGACATTAAGACATGAATGAAATTCTCCTGGATGAATCAATCTTGATGTCTCAGAAGCCATCATAATTATAAGATGATGAATAAAATCATTTTGCTTTATAGAGATTTCTTGTAAAAAATGTATTTAAAACAAGTTCTTGGGGAAGTCCTGATTTCAAAATTTTCATAAATCATATTGTTTATGGAAACAGCTGCAATTTGGTTGTAAGAACTCTTTTCCATGAACTTCAGGCCAAATCTTTATGTTGATGTTTTTCGATCTTTCCATAATACCTCGCACTTCCAACTCGAGGAAGGCCAACTTTAGATCCTTATTAAGAAATTCGTGCGACCATCATGTGAACAGCGGGAGGATTCCACGCCTTAAAAAGACGTATATATAATGTAAAATAATCGAGTGGCTATATCCAAAATATGATTTAATTAGTTTGATCAGCACTGCAGTTCATTTTAATAAACCTCCCAAGTTTGTTTAATAAATAAGTACTAAAAAATAAATAAAATAAAATACATTTTTCAAATAATTGAAAAACCCACATACAAAAAACACCTTTAATTTTAAATATACTGAATGTTTGCTTTAAAAGTTAATTAAATTCTATCACTTCTAACATTTATTTTAGCAGATAAAATACCGTCGCATCACCTCTTAAAATAGTTTCCAGAAGTTCAGGTTTTCATTTCTTTCACCACAAAAAAAACCCACAAAATCTTAGATTTAAATTTCAACGAAATGTTTCCCCGAATTCAGCACCATTTTGTAATTGAAAATTTAAGAAAATTCAATATTAATATGAGAACAAGAACAATCCCCGCATTTATACTTCTTCATCTTCTGCGATAACATTTCATAAAACTTACATTTTCGTTAGAAGTAAAATTATGAAACTGTACTTGTGTATGAATTATTCTCTTCTAAGATCCACAACCAATTCTACAACAAACCCTTATTTTCCTTTACCGCTACTCGTAGCATCCTTAAACTGCATCACTTGCAATATCACATGCTAGAAGAAATGAAATCCACTCTCACCACAATATTACCCCCATCCCCCAGCACCATTGAAATAATATTATCTTAGTCTTAACTGTACCTTGTATGTATGTATTTAGATAAAGGAAAATAATATATAATATATGTTTGTTTATTGTATGTATTAGTTTGAAGGAAGTTCATCCTTTGCTTTTTGCGCTTTTCTTGGATATTTATTTCTCGATGTTGTCTTGTCAGAGAGAAATTTGTTGCTTTTTTATTGCAATATCTTTTAGGGAGTTGTTTGTATTTCGAAAGGAACACAAAATCATCTTGAAATGTGGCATTTTGTTTTTGGTTGTTATTTTTATTTTTTGGGTTTTTTTTTGGAACAAAACGAAGACGCGATGTTCTTGGCAGAAAGTTTGACTCTTTGATTTTTATTTTAGGATTTTTATTCCTTTTTTTTCGAGTGAGCTTGTCAGCGAAATATATTAGAATGTGGTGAAATATGATGGTAGAGAGTAATACCATCATACACGTTTCTACGATTTATTATCTAGAAGAGGTTGAAGTTCTTGAAAATTGAAATTCTCTAAATATTATTCTAGATTTCAGGTTGTTCTTGTAGTTGTTGATGGGAGTTTTGAAATTAAAATTAAATTTTGTTGTTTTGGTTAAGGTAACAGAACGTACCTAGAACTAGGTTGTCTCTTTGATTGGCAGATAAGCAGGTGGATGTAAAAATAAAACAGAAATGGTGTGACGAAACTCTGTGAGTACAATGCTTAGGTTTTCATCTCAGTAAGATGACTAGTCAAGGATCGATTTTCAATTAATGTAGAAAAGTTCTCTATGGGCCAAAAAAAGGAGTTTGGTAATCGAGTTGGCACTCGGAAATCATGTAACTTTAGGCAATCCTCCATCCTTGTAACCTTTTGTTTTAAACGATTCTTTATGATATTCTTGAAAAAAATAGTTTTAAAAAAGAGTGGTCTGGGCACGCAAGTTCCGAGTGGCTAAATTCTTTATAATTTATACAGTTCATTCTTGATTTCTTAAATACCGAAACACGGAACTTTAAATTGTGAAAAAAAATAGGTCCAAGAAATCTTGTATGTAAGTGAATTCTGGTGCTATAAAAGAATTTAAATTTTTGTGTTTTCGTATGTGTTTTGGCTTCTAGAAATCAAATTTTGAATGACATTTTTTTCAATATTTAATTGCAAGAAAACAGGATCAAACAACTTTGATACGTTTTTGAGGAATGTTGCATTTTAGGTTTAGAAAAGTATTCATATCCAAGGTTGTAAAACTGCATTTTTTAAAGACTGTAAAAACAATTTTAATGTTAAACAAAATTAAAAACTAGAAATGAATATGAAACTTAATTTTAAACATCTTTTTTAATGTAAATTTATTTGAGTTATACATTTTCGTTTAAAAAATTTTATTTAAAATTAAACTGTTTTCAATTTTTTTAATTTTTTATTTATTTTTATAAAAACAAACCGTACCCGTAGCGTGATGGTTAGTGCGTTGGACTGTCATGCAAGGGGTCTTGGGTTCAATCCCTGCCTGTGCCACCTAACTTTTTTCACGGGTACTGCCTCTTGCGAGGAATTGACAAATCCTCCAAGAGTAATTCTTGTCATGAAAAGTGCTTTCTCAAACTAGCCGTTCGGATTCGGCATATAAACTGTAGGTCCCTTCCATCTCTGACAACATTACTCACACACAGGGATGGTTGAGAGTTGTAAGTCACTAGTTCATGGACTGTTGCGCCACCTAATTTATATTTATTTAAAAACAAACAAAATTATATTAAGACCTATGGAAATTCGAAAATGTGGTGCCAACCAAAATTCAAAATCATTGGATTGCATTTTTCTTTTCTTAGGCTTTAAGATACCTAAGAGGCTTATTGGCCAGTTATAGCTATCATTGGTTTTCATCATTGAATATTTTGTTTCGAAATTTTTAAGCAAGTAATAGAATCAAATTTGTTATGTTTGGTTGTAGATTTGTCTGCCAAAAAAAAAAACATTATTTAACCCAGAACTTTTCTTTTAGTTTCATTTTAGATTTCTTAATAATGAAATCGTTTTCAATAAACAGCTTATTGTTGATTTCACATTTTGGAACATATTCGTTTGGAACATAGCGTTCAATTTCCACCTGTAACTTGTCCTTTTAATGATCAAATTTATCCTTAAATGCTTGATTCCAAGCAGGAAGTTTGTGTCGAAGCTATAACTGGCCCCTTAGGTCGTATTTTTTTATCAAAAGCTCTACAAAATAAACCATGATTCTTGTATACCATGATTTAAGTAACATTGATGAAAATAATCCTTTTGGATAATTTATTTCAAAACAGTGGTTATGCAATATTTTCCCGATGAAGTCTCAGGGTAAACCCTCGGATTAACAGCTCTTGTAATTTTTTAATCATAACGTGCTTTAAAGATTTCAAGTGTCAAGGGTGTACATTTTTTGAGTTATGAGTTCGGCCAACTTAAGATAAGCAGTATTGAAATGAACGCATTTTAATGTTTCGAGTGGAAAAAAATAATGAATAATTTTGCAATACTCTTAACACTTAAATTCAAAAGTCCAGGACTTAAAGGCTTTCCCAGCTATAATATTTAAGGACATGATTTTTGAAAAAAAAAAAAAATATTTTTAAAGAGAAAATCTAGAAAATTATATCAAAATTTTGAGAGTAATTTCCTAGAAGCATAGATATGAGAAAATCAGTGGATTCATGTTAAAAAATATATTTATTGTTTTGATTCGAATCATTGAAGTCGTTTCTTAGAAAGTAACTTGTAAGAAGGTACCAGAATGAGAGTTTAAAGGTCAAAACTGATGATTATGCACTTAAGAAAATCATCTTCCCTTAGCAAAATTAGTTTAGTTAACATTTTACAATTTGAACAATTTTTTTTTTTTAAATTCTAATTGGCTTATTTTTCCAAACAAATTGAAACATGTGAGCATAGAACTAAATTTGCCTAACGTCTTAAACTTTAGTTGAATTTTTTAAATGACAATTAAAATTATTACCAACACATATCAGTTGCAAGTTTTTTAAAAAAGTAATGGTAAATTGTCAGTTGACTATTTTTTAGTTTAAACTCTCTAGTCCCAACAAAACAATTACCATAGAGATATACCATCAGGGGTATCTGATGCTCCTTTAGGCGGAAACCTAGGTCCTATTCTTTTATTTTGATATAATCTACAAAATGTACCCATATTTCATTTTGAGATTTTGATGATGATGATACATGAAAAAGTTTTTCAGTCTTTCTAAAAAAAGCGTATATAATGAACTTTTTCAGAATTAAAAGCATTCCAAACTTATTGTTACCTTCAAAATTTATTTATGTAAGGACAAAATTTGAGTTTTTTTCCCACTAAAGAAGAACACATTTTTAACGTACAAAATTGTTTTTAATTTGGTAGCCTGTAATTTGTAAACCTTTATAAACATTTTTCTAAAGGCTTATTTTATCTCATCTGAAAAGATCAAAATAAATAAAACACAAGTTTTTCATCATAAATCATTCCCTTTTTTGTTGGAAATTCATCTAACAAAAAGATTAAGAATAAACTTTTATGAAAAAGTGATGAGTCGTCCTTATATACTAACATATATTCATAGCTATAGCTCGTATGTTTAGTTCTCATCAAAAATTGATAAAATATAATACAATAGGATATTTTTTCTTATTTAAAATATATATTCTTCCGAGAAAGAAAAATAAAACAACCTTTCATGATGTTATGTTTTTTCCACGTCACGCGCCTATTTGATGTACATATGTATGTATGATTCTTTCAACATTCGAATTTCGAACGCCCCACAAATCATTTTGTGAGAGCAGGTTTTCAACCTTGAACTGTATATTAAAGCCGCCGACGCACCGTGGTGTAACATCCCTCAAAGCCATGAACTGCTCCAGGAAACATGTAGAACACGTAACGCTAACCATTTACACTAAAGGTTTTTCGGTTATAGCTATAGCAGCAACAACAACTACTATACAACATCACTGTTATCCTTGTTTGCTGAGAAAATAGCTGCTATTCAAGTTGAAGAAAAATAAAAAAAGGAAAAATTCTAAAGCATTTCCTTCAATTATAATTTATCCTTGCCCGAAGGCGAAAAATGTTAAACATTTCATGTAATCACACCTAACGGCTTGATGCGGGGAGGAAAATAGAGGGGATGACGAGGGACAAAAACGTAGGCAGACTTAGATCTTGCGAGTTTATCTTTTTCGCCAAATCTTTTTTAAGTCTCTACAAAACGCCTACGAGCACAAGACGTTGTCTTAAAGGAATAACTTTCTCATTCTCATTGTCCTTGTCGTTGTTATATAGTCCGTCGCTCGTCGTCAGAAAAGTCGTCGGACCAATGTGCTCTGGCTTTGGCTCTGTCTGTCTGTCGCATAACAATGCGAAAACGATTAAACGCTACAACTACACAATGATGCTCACTTCCCGCTTCCCCCTTATCGTCGTCGGTCGTCGTCCCCTTAAAAAAGGACTTTGGGAAGAATGACAAAAACGTCTTCGGAAAGGATAACAAAACACAACATGAAGAAAAATAGAATTTCTTAACAAGTTTCGAATTACTTGTACTTTTCATTTTTTGGGTAAGGAATTGGAACGTGTTGGAGGAACTTTTGAATTGTTTGTCCTTTTGTTTAGTTGATTTTTTCTTATCATTTTATTTGTATACGTGACCATTTCAATTTTTGTTTCAGCAAAATGAGGTGAAGAAGAAGAAGAAGAAAAAGGAGTTCGTTTTTTGAAAATACCTCGTTAGGATTTCTACATCCTGATGTAGTGTCTTCTTCCGTTTCCGGTTATTCTGGGTTTTGTTAAATCGAAGGATTGAAATTAGAACATGTTGTGTATACACTTCGAACAGTTTCGTAAGAACGTAAATAAAGTTTAAAATTGTTTTTTTTTTCTTGGGGAGGTAGGGGCAAATAAATTTGAAATAAAGTTTCCAAAAAAGGTTACCTAGAGGCATCAGTTTTCTCGGATGGTTTGCATGAAATTAAATAACTAATGAAATTCTATTTCTGGGTGGGAGTCGTCATTCGTCGGTCGTCGTGGGTGTTAAGAAAGTGTTAAATTCTTCTCTATTCTACTCTTCCCTTGTTTAGGTTTAAACCTTTTTAGAATTTTTAATGAAGAGGGAGGGTTTTATTGATTTATTAAGATTTTATTTTAGATTTTTTTGTAAGCAATGGGTTGAATTTAAAAATTGATTTTTTTCCTCGAAATATGCATTATGCATTTTAGAAATAGATGCTTCACGATTCTTTTTTATTGCTTAGGATTGAGACTTAAAACCCCAAGATTTTAATTTAAAACACCAAAATGGAAATTGAATGTAGAATCTTAAAAATGTGTCACTACGTCAAAAATGACCCTTAAAAATGTTCTAGAAAAGGGTGCCATCTGATTTTATAAAAGACCACAAAATATTATTGTTAGAGTGCTTTTCGTATTTGAATGTATCGATGAGTCTAAGAACAGTTCAAGCTCCAAAAATTCAATTTAAGATTTAAGCTTGACAACACATATTATGTACATATGTAGATGTATGTTACTTTATAATAAGATAATATTAAGTTTGGGTAGATACGAGTATATTCATACTTTTTTAAAGGGTTAAGTTTCGTAATTAATTTCTGAAAAATCCCATTGGTTATAAGTCTTCATTTGAAGTTTTAAACAACCTTGAATTTAAAGCTTTTCTAAATAAAAAAAAATGCAGTACATCTTAAGTGTTGATTTCAAAATGATACGATCAAACTTTAAAAATATCCGTTTTCAACTACTTTATTTTTAGGTTTTCCAATATATTTCAATAATTTGATGCTAATGTAATTGCCCTGTTAATATGACAGATTCATTACAAAATGAAAACGTACTCTCCAATCTTTCTGCCTCTTTCTGTTGAAAACAGTCTTTTTTCTTTTTCGAAAATTGTATGAGATCCTATTATATCACTCTTTTTGGCTCTCATACTGAACCATTTTTCAAAAAATAAGGTTTCAAAAGAAAGAGACATTTCTCTTGACTAAGAGAACTTTAATTTTTTTAGAAATAAATTTATAATAATTATAATTATAATAATTATAACTTAACTTTTTATTAATACTGGGAACATAATATATCAAAAGAAAAGGTTTGTGTATTTGAACGAACTAATCGAATTCACAAACCATTTCTTTCCCAGTATATCTCATTTTTCGGGACGAGTTCTTTCTTACGCTATGAGATATGCTAAGTTATGAACCTTTCGAAATTAATATTTTTATGGGTGGTGTGAACTTAGCTCATACGCCGGAAACAATTCATACGTTATAGAAAAACTCATCCCAAGAAAAATATAGCACTGTTATTGGAAAATAAATGTTCTGTATCTTTCCTTTCTTCGTTTGGGTTTGGAGTAATTCAAAACATGTTCAAATTTTAAAGGTGTAGCAAAAAAGGCAAGAAAAACTTAGATTAACTTCCGAAAGCTTGAGATGTATAATTAGTTTAGAACTTTGAGACAACATTTGTATTTGCGGGAGTTCTCGCACGGGTACGCTAGTAAATGTTTAAACTCAATATTAAAAATAAGGACTATAGTTTTTGAAACCATCACAAACTTTATTGAAAAAGAAAACTACTTCATGAATTTGTTTTAAACAGCTTTATATACCTATGTGTTTTCTTTTCAATTTTTAAAAAGTAATATCTCAAAAATCTGTCGTTTTAAAGTTATTTTTGAGTCAGTTTAGAATTATGGAAGTTAGAATTATAAAAACTATAATTGGAATTTAATTGAAATTAAGAAAAAAAACTTGTTAACCGGTTGATTTTGACAAAGAGATGATTCTAGAAAAAATGGTGTAGTATTTTTAATTCAAAATTCTAAACAAGCATCAATTTTTTTCTTTTAGAAATTTGGTGTTTCTGAAGAGAGCTGATGATTTTTTTGAAATTTTAATTTTTACTTCAAAAAATTTGTAGTTATAAAATAATTGTGCGTCCTTTAAAAGAAGCGTCAGACCAAAGTTGTTAATAATCATAAAATGGTCAAATTTAAATTTTTAATTTTTTAATTTTAATAATGAAAATAATGCACCATCCTTTACTGCACCTTGAGGCATTTTAATTATGTGTATGAAAATTTCATATTTCGTGTTTATTAAAACTACATGAGTCTTTCAATTTACCATAATTAAAACAAAACTCTATAGAAACATTGTTAAATATTTGTGTTTTTGTTTTTTTTTTTTGTTTTTATGTTGACGTGGCAAAAATTATTTTTTTTCTTTCAAATCTGTTTTCATATTGAAATTATTAATGAACTGCGAAAAAAATAATGTTAATTATAATTTAATTATTAAAAAAATAAATAGAGGTAGGTTAGTAAAAAATCCAGTCACGTTATTTATAATTATTAGCTAGTCAAAGATGTTTTCTGAGTGGGTTTGTGTGTGTGATCTGGGTTTAGCAAAATTCTAATCAAAAATTTCGCGTGAACCTTAAACCGCAATTAAAAAATGCAATAATTCATGCAAATTTTGTTTGCTCTATTTAAAACAAACGAACATATACGATTTCAACACGCATATCGCCTCAGAATATGAAATCACGTTATAAAAACGTTAATTCTTTCTTTCATTTTAACATATCCTCTTCAAAACATCATTATTGTCATAAGACGGCTTGAGTTGATGGAGACTTACTTAAAAAATGTGGCTCATTTCATGTCTGCCACATCACATCACTCATCACCTATTTGTGAGAATCATCGCGACATTTTAAATCTACGAGAATGTGTCTAAACATGAGTTGAGTACGAAAGTGCGTGAGAAGTTTAAATTTAAATTAGTATTCCTTTTACCAAGCAACTTTTTCTTCTATTTCATTTTTGCTTAATTGCTTTTAATTGCAGGTCCTTTTTTTTGCCTAAGCTTTGAAAACCATATATGCAAATGTTTCCTTTTGCTCGGTTGGAAAACTCGATCGCTCAAGGATATTTTAATACAAAAACAAAGATTTGAATAAAAAATAACGTACGTACCTATATAAGGATTATAAAATGAGGTCATCGTTGCTTTTGACAAACAAAATTGTTTCTATGAATAAAAAGTTAGTGCTAGAAAGTTTTCAAAACAGCCCCAAGGTGTTTAGTGTTTGTGTGTGCCGCCGGATGATATAAAAAAAGTTGATTTTTTTGACTTTTTGAGTTTTTTCAGAAACTTTGAAAAGTGAGTAACAAAATGAACATTGCGTATGCTCGTAAATTTAGTTTAGGATGCGATGGAGTGAAAGAACCATTGTGGAATTTTCTTTTCAATATACATACGAGTATGTATGTATTTTTCTATTAGTTTGTGAAAGTCTGTTTTTGAATTCAATTCCATAACATCCCCCTTTGGGCATTTGAATGATTGTGCAAAACAGAAAATTCTGTTATATCGCTTTTTGATGAATAGGCATCAGATGGTCAAATTCCAATTTTTTTCTAACAATATCCGTAAAAAAATAAATTTAACGATAATTATTCTTCTGGAATAGTATTTCAACAAAGATATTAGAACTTTTGCAGTTTTTGGGTCTGAAAAACAAATTGTTTAGCAAAATTAAACTATTTTTTTTCAAATTAAAGTTTTTAAAACATTTAATTGAGCAGTCAGAGATATTTAATATTTATAATTCTAGAAAAATTATATGTATTTTTAAACCCTTAAAAAAATAATGAAAAAAGTTTGAAATTATCATAGAAGGTATTTTAACGCCTTCAGTTCTTCTGCATTAGAAAATTGATCCAAATCAATTGAAACGATTGAAATTAAGGAAGTATTGTTAAATGAAGTTGATATGTATTGTCAATAGCATTTTATTTTTGAATTTTTCAGAAAATAGGTCGATTCTACTCTAAAATTGAATCAAAATCTAAAATTCAACCTTTATTTTGTCACGTACTTGTGTGTTTTTCTGGTTTAAATTTTTGATAAGGGCTTTTGTTCATGGTGAAATAAGACCAACATTAATTTATTTATTTATAAATTTAGTTAGAAATGTTTCTTCTTCTAAATAATAAGAATGAAGAAGGAATAATTGAATATAATTCAGTTTTACGTTAAAGTATAAGTGCAACATTTTAAAAATAAGGACCAAAGGTTACACCTTAAATTAAATTGAATCATTTATTTTTCTACAATGTTACAATTTAAGATTCGTGTTCAACTTTATCCTTTCCATTATAGGGAACCCACGTACAGTACATTTTTATAGAAAATTTATTTAAGGGGATATATACAATTCTTTCTTACGTTCTTAAGGATTTATTTTATAGAAGAATTTAATTTTCATTTAAATTCAAAGGTTAATTTCCTTGGTGGTGTCCTCATTGATTGAAAATAAAAAAATTTGATGTGATAAAATAGAGTTTCTAAAAGTGAAAGTGAAATGTTACCGACGACTTGTATAAAAATACACAAAAGCAATATTAACTTTCAAATGAAACTGAAAATAAAATTATTAGCATACTGACAAAATTAATTTACCATTTTTCTTCAAAGAATTGTGAACTCTAATCTAAGAAGAGTTTTTTCTCTAAATCTTAGTATTAATTGGAGACCAGGGATTTGTTTCATAAAACAACTAATCAACTTTTTACTTTGCATTTTTTGATTTTAGAAAATAAGAAGATCTTTTATTTGCTAGTTTTCAAAACAATAAATTAATATTTTTGAATTTCTTTAAAACTAGTTTTAGTTCAAAACTAGATAAGGTTTTCAAATTTCAAGTTCTTGAAAAAACTGATTTAGATGTCAATCAAATCCGAATAGTGTTTGAATAATAATAATAATAATAATAATTAAAACAGCATTTCAAAACTAGTTTTGTCGTAAAACTAGTTATTTTTTTTTTCAAAATTTCAGTTTCAAAAGATAAATAGTTGCAAAAAAAAAAAAATTAAAAAAAATTTCCTGCACTAAAAGTTTTGAGTTTCTATTAAATTTAATTTTGTATGGAATTCCAATCTTGGTGTGTATCTCTATCCAAAGTTTTTTTCGAATTTCAATAATTATTTTTTTGAACAATTTTCTTTTATTTTCCTCAGAATTTTGTAAGTTTCTTTTCTGTTTTGAATATTTAGACAGAAAACGGCTTAAACTTTAAATAAATACAAGTATGAGTCTTCCTAAGTCGATGCACGAAGTTTTGGTTTCCATGCGCTCAACGTGACCCAGCCATCTTAGTCGTTGGACTTTTACCCTTCTGGCTAAGTTTACGTCGCTGTACAGGCTGTACAGCTCGTCATTTCATCTTCTCCTCCACTC
Source organism: Eupeodes latifasciatus (assembly GCA_920104205.1). Taxonomy (NCBI): domain Eukaryota; kingdom Metazoa; phylum Arthropoda; class Insecta; order Diptera; family Syrphidae; genus Eupeodes; species Eupeodes latifasciatus. Next base: position 22,868,527 of record OV049926.1, on the reverse strand, counting down.
CCCTTCTATGCATACGGGACCGTAGATCACAGGATGAACTTTTCTCTCGAAACGACCCAAGGTGCTTTCATCCGCTTTTGTCATAGTCCATGCTTCTGCACCGTATAGCAGGACGGGGATGATGAGGGTCTTATATAGCGACACTTTGGTCCCTCGAGAGAGGACTTTGCTACCCAATTGCTTTCTTAGCCCAAAGAAACAGCGGTTAGCAAGAGTTATTCTTCGTTTGATCTCAGCGCTAGTGTTGTTTTCTGCGTTTACAGCGGAGCCTAAATAGACAAAGTTCTTGACTACCTCAAAGTTACGTCTGTCGATGGTGACGTTTTGACCGAGACGTCGGTGTTGTATGTCCTTTCTTGATGACAGCATGTACTTTGTTTTGCGCTATTTTTAACGGATTATGTTCTTAAAAAATTGCCAATTGCATTCCTAGCCTTCAAGCAATTTAAATCCAATACTGCGCCTCCAGGAATGCTCATCAGTATACCCTTAAGCCTAATTTTGGTCGTACTTGTCATGTATGGAGATTCATTCTTTAGCCATACTACACGAATGTTTAATGCTTTCTTTCCTAGTTATGGCAATACTAAGGAATCAAAACTAATGTTATCCGACACCTACATTCAAACCCTCTTTCCCTTTCCCAATGCTCACACTGTGTCTTAGCATAATAAGGGTAGCGAAAATTCCCTTGAACGTGAGATTATTATACTCATATTTTAAACAAATCATTAATATTTCGGAACTAACACACATTTTATCTGTAAAGTTAAATCCATATTGCTTACGAATACACAAGTATTTTGGTCTATTTTAAAAACTTTAGCACCCTGATTGTATAAACAAATAAGCAAAATATTATTCGATTATTTAACATCTTATAATGGGTGATTTTTTTGAGGTTAGGATTTTCATGCATTAGTATTTGACAGATCACGCGGGATTTCAGACATGGTGTCAAAGAGAAAGATGCTCAGTATGCTTTGACATTTCATCATGAATAGACTTACTAGAGAGCAACGCTTGCAAATCATTGAATTTTATTACCAAAATCAGTGTTCGGTTCGAAATGTGTTTCGCGACAAATTTTGTTCAGCGATGAGGCTCATTTCTGGTTGAATGGCTACGTAAATAAGCAAAATTGCCGCATTTGGAGTGAAGAGCAACCAGAAGCCGTTCAAGAACTGCCCATGCATCCCGAAAAATGCACTGTTTGGTGTGGTTTGTACGCTGGTGGAATCATTGGACCGTATTTTTTCAAAGATGCTGTTGGACGCAACGTTACGGTGAATGGCGATCGCTATCGTTCAATGCTAACAAACTTTTTGTTGCCAAAAATGGAAGAACTGAACTTGGTTGACATGTGGTTTCAACAAGATGGCGCTACATGCCACACAGCTCGCGATTCTATGGCCATTTTGAGGGAAAACTTCGGAGAACAATTCATCTCAAGGAATGGACCGGTAAGTTGGCCACCAAGATCATGCGATTTGACGCCTTTAGACTATTTTTTGTGGGGCTACGTCAAGTCTAAAGTCTACACAAATAAGCCAGCAACTATTCCAGCTTTGGAAGACAACATTTCCGAAGAAATTCGGGCTATTCCGGCCGAAATGCTCGAAAAAGTTACCCAAAATTGGACTTTCCGAATGGACCACCTAAGACGCAGCCGCGGTCAACATTTAAATGAAATTATCTTCAAAAAGTAAATGTCATGGACCAATCTAACGTTTCAAATAAAGAATCGATGAGATTTTGCAAATTTTATGCGTTTTTTTTTTTTTTTAAATTCTCAAGCTCTTAAAAAATCACCCGATATTAAACATAAAACAAAAATGTTTGTCGGTAAAAACTTTTCCATTTTGTTTTTCTGCTTCAAGACTTCTTTAAATAATCTAAAAATAGCCAAATCATTAATTTCATGTTTTATGCTTTGAACTATAGAAGCACTTGGAATCTTATTACATATTTTGTGTAGTGTAATTTTAATTTTAATATTTTTTTTTAATTAAAGAAAAAAAGTAATAAGTGAAAAAATACTCTGTCATTTTAATTGAAACAGTGAAACATTTTTAAAATTTTGAAGGTTCAGTTCATACATTTTTTCATGGATATAAATGTTGTACCTACGATATTACCTCACCTAAACTACCCACTAAAAACCTTTATTTAAAAAGAGGCTGGGATGCGACCCACACTGAAAACTTCCCATCCCGTCTGTCGATTTGTCTTGCTTCAAAGTTTGTAGGTTTTCGTGTTGGGGTAAAAAAGTTGTCAGTTGAATTATTCTTAAAAATTTTAAAATTACCAACAATATTTTCATATAAAGAAATAGTTTAGTTTGAAAATCTAGTTTTGTTAAATAGATTTTTAGTGAAAAACAAATTTTTACCAATTTTAGTAGCATTTCTTAAATTTTTACTAATTAGATGAATTAAATTAATTTGAGAGATATCAAGAACCGAACATCAATTTTTACCAAATTTGCGTACTATTTTTTGGAGATTTTATTTTTTTATGAAAAAATGGACTGTTGGATTTTTATAAAAAACCACTGAATATCGAAAACAATATTTTCTGTGAAATAAAAAAGTTTGAAGACAATATTTTTAATTTTTGAAAAGCTATTTGAGTCGAAAGTAAATTTTTACCAAGTTTTAGTACTGTTTTTTTGTTTTTTTTTTGTAAGAAAACTGTCAATTAGATTTTTATCAAAATTTTACTGAATGTTGAAAACAATTTTTTTTTAAAAGATAAAAGCCAATATCTCAAAGTTTTGAAAAGATATTTGCTTCGAAAATCAATTTTTACCAACTTTTGTTAAATTTTCTTTTAAGTTTTTATTTTTTGTAAAAAAAACTGTCAATTCGATTTTTCTCAAAATTTTACTGCATGTTGACAACATTATTTTTCAAAAGATAAAAGTAGTTAAAACCCAATATCTCAAATTTTTAAAAAGATATTTGAGTCGAAAATCAATTTTTACCAACTTTTATTAATTGTTTTGTTTAGGTTTTTATTTTTTGTAAAAAAACTGTCAATTCGATTTTTCTCAAATTTTTTCCGAATGTTGAAAACAATAATTCTTATAAGTTAAAATTCGTTGGAAGCCTCAATTTTTACCAACTTTGAGTAATGTTTTTTTTAGGTTTTTATTTTTTATAAAAAAAACTATCAATTCGATTTTTCTCAAAATTTTACCAGATGTCAAAAACATTATTCTTCGTTGCACAAAATTGTTTTGGAGATAAAATCATTTTGTATTCGTAAAATTTTCGAGGTGACAAATTTTTTTTTCAGTTTTTTTGATTTATAAAAAAACTGTTAACTGGATTTTTTTCAAAAAATATACTTGTTTGGTATCACGTTACAATATATTATATAAAATTTAATTCAAGTCTCTAGCATTTTTGGTTCGTAAGATATTAAGGGTTAACCAAAATGTTCACCTTTTTTTTAAACTGCTATGGTAAAAAAACCACCCACGCAATTTTCTTGAGAGCCCTTTCTGCATCTTTCTGCCTTATTATCTGTATAACAAAATTCATTTGAAGTCGATACCTCTTCTGGTTCTTGAGCTATGGACAACGAAAAAAACGTCGCGAACGTACGGACGTACGTACACACGCACGCACAGACATCTTTCTAAAAATCTTTTATTTCGACTCTAGGGACCTTGAAACGTCGAGAAATGTCAAAATTTTCAATTTGACAAATCGGACCCATTACAATAACTTCCTATGGGAAGTTAAAAATAAAAATATTGGCTTCAAACTTATTTTATCTCACAGAAAAAGTTGTTTTCTTGATTGTGTTAAAAATGGGCTTTTTTGGTCTTTTTGGCTTGTGAATGCAAATAAAAAACTATTCCATTCTTTCTCCCAACGTTTCGTAAGAATTCCTTACTTCCTCAGGGGATATTTTTCTTTATTCAATCTGTATGAATACATATAAATAAAAAGAGGCTGGGATGCGACCCACACTGATAACTTCCCATCCCGTCTGTCGATTTGTCTTGCTTAAAAGTTTGTCTATATGTATCAATTTTTACCAAATTTACGTACTATTTTGTGTAGATTTTATTTTTTTATGAAAAAACGGACTGTTGAATTTTTATTAAAAAAATTACTGAATATCAGAAACAATCTGTGAAATAAAATAAGTTTGAAGCCAATATTTGTAATTTTTGAAAAGCTGTTTGAGTCGAAAGTAAATTTTTACCAAGTTTTAGTATTGTTTTTTTGTTAGGTTTTTATTTTTTGTAAAAAACCTGTCAATTAGATTTTTCTCAAAATTTTACTGAATGTTGACAACAATATCTCAAAGTTTTAAAAAGATATTTGAGTCGAAAAACAATTTTTACCAACTTTTATTAATTTTTTTTTAGGTTTTTATTTTTTGTAAAAAAACTGTCAATTCGATTTTTCTCAAAATTTTATCAGATGTCAAAAACATTATTCTTCATTGCACAAAATTGTTTTGGAGATGAAATCATATTTTAGTCGTAAAATTTTCGAGGTGACAAATTTTTTTTTCAGTTTTTTTGATTTATAAAAAAACCGTTAATTGGATTTGTTTCCAAAAATATAATTGTTTTGTATCACGTTACAATATATAATATAAAATTTAATTCAAGTCTCTAGCGTCATTGGTTCATGAGATATTTAGGTTTAACCAAAATTTTCACCTTTTTTTTTTAAACTGCTATGGTAAAAAAACCACCCACGCAATTTTCTTGAGAGCCCTTTCTGCATCTTTCTGCCTTATTATCTGTATAACAAAATTTATTTGAAGTCGATATCTCTTCTGGTTCTTGAGCTATGGACGACGAAAAAAACGTCGCGAACGTACGGACGTACGGACGTACAGACGTACGGACGTACGTACACACGCACGCACAGACATCTTTCTAAAAATCTTTTATTTCGACTCTAGGGACCTTGAAACGTCGAGAAATGTCAAAATTTTCAATTTGTCAAATCGGACCCATTACAATAACTTCCTATGGGAAGTTAAAAATGTGTCCTTAGTCGTGATTATGACAAAACGCTCTTATGGTTCAAGGTTATTAAGGCTTATTTAGGTCATAACTCATGACATGAGCCATTACACAAATGTTAAGGAAATACTAAGTAGTACTTTTTGTATAATATTAAATTTTGTTTTAAATGAGAAAACATGTTTTATTAAATTTTAGAAGGTGACAATGAAAAAATGTTCTTGGGTTAAGGGTTCTAAGTTGATAAAATAAAATGATATATTTACGATATTTAACATCATTTTGAAAAAAAAACACACACACATAAAAGCTGTGTTATTCCGTGAAGGGTTTTTTTTTTTTTAAATCTTAGCCTTCAAAGTCTCGCAAGAACTTGACAAATCCGTTTAATTTTTAAATGAAGTACTGAATTGTGCATTCTTGCCATAATGAACACATAGAGTTATATATTATATAGGAAAACCTTGTAAACATGGTAAAAGTTAATGACACATACACTTATAATGAAAATTCTATTTTAGGTTCCGATTACAACAACATGCATCCAGAATTAAAATATATTGCTCAAGTTGTTAAAATTCCAATTGTTAAATGGCTGGGATGCAACCCACGCTGATAACTTCTCATCCGTGCTCGTCGATTTTTCGAAGACCTTAACAAACATTTTAACTTAACGAACATTTTAAGTCAATGTCAAACAACAAGAAACTGATAAGAAACCGAATTCTTACCAGTTTTTTTATAGCTTATCGTGTTTCGTAAAATAAAGTTATCAATTAAATTATTCAAAAAACATTAACAAGAAGTTAGCAACAATATTTTGCACATGATAAAATAAGTTTGATTCCAATATCTGCTTTTGTTCCCGCCATTTTTAGTCGAAAATCAATTTTTTATAATTTTTGAAAGTCTATTTTCGAAATATTGGAATCGAACATCCATTTTTACCGATTTTAAGTAGTATTTTTTGCAGGTTCTTTCATTTTAGAAAAAAAAATTACAGTTGGATTTTACTAAAATTGTAATAAATATTAAAAAAAATATTTTTCGTTCTAGATACAATTAGTTTAGAGGCGATAACTTATTTAATTTTTGTCAAGTATTCAATGTTTAAAAACTTTTGGTAGTATTTTTTACTCGCAGGTTTTTTATTTTTTGGTAAGTAAGCGTTACTTCGATTTTTCTCAAAACTTTACCACATGTCTAAAACTTCATTCTTTATTGTATCAAATTATTCGGCAGGTATTATCATTTTATGTTTCTAAAATATTCGAGGTGAAAATATATTTTTTTTAGTTTTTTTTTATTTATAAAAAAATTGTTAATTTTTTTTTCAAAATTGTATAATACAAAATTTCGTTGAACTCAATATTTATTGGTTATTGGTTCGTAATATATTTGAGATCCACCAATATGTTCATGTTTTTTAAATTGATATTTAAAAAAAAAAAGTCTACAAACTAATTTTTTTTAAAAAGTCCCTTCTGCATCTTTTGATGTTATTATCAGTAAAACTAAGAATCTCTTTTGGTTATTGAGATTAGACAATTTGGACCCACTTCGATTACTTCCTATGTTAAGTTAATAAAATGTCAAAGCATAGTTTGTTCATGAGTCAGTTACTTTAAACTTGAAAAATAAGTTTTTAGAAACACAAAAAATGTTTGTTTATTCAAAAAATATTGATTTATTTCATAGTAATTTGCTTAAGTATGGTCAATGATAATTTATTATAAATCCCTATTCTCAAAAATATTCTGCTTTAAAAGTTTTGTACTTCTGAATTCTATAATCATATCTTATTCTAAAAAAGAAAAACCGTTTTGATAACGTCAAAAAGTGTGCACAATTTTTCAAAATATAGAATTTTGACCAACTAAAATTTTGTCCTTCATAATTTTGAGCACAGAGTGTTGTTACAGAATTTTGACATACATTATTTTAAAAAGAGCATTATGAGCGATATAGTATTTTCATTGTAGACGTGTCCTGACTCCTTTTGGGAGAGGTAAATTCCTTCACTAAGAGAAAAGCCACTAAGCTATAAAAATTCTTCAAACAGAAATTCAAATTGTATTTTCAACATGTATAATATTCACATGGCGTAGGTATGTGAGTGCTTAATGTTTATAAATAATGTATATGGACTTCGTCCGCATTAGATATTTTTTTTGGATAGTAGTATGAAAAAACCTGAGCTGTACTTTTTTGTTCGTATGTTTGAATTGCCGAGATGGGATGAGGCCATACTAAGTGTGATTGTCATAGGTTAAGTTAGGTTAGGTTAATACATTTTAAGAAGAAGATAGGTTACTGCAATACATTTTTATATACGACGTTTTTTGTTTTTCCGTCCTGTCTTGATCACCACAGTAAGTACGGCCCAATGACTCCGCCCGCGCCACCAGGCCCAGAAACCACACCAAACCGTATTTTTTTCGGGATACAATAATGACTCATGGAGTACGTGTGGATTGCTGTGTGACCAATACCGCATATTTTTTTATTGACGAAATGAGCCTCATCGCTAAAGATGATTTTTCGATGAGAATCCGAATCATTTTCAAGTTGTTGCTCAGCCCAATTCTCGAACATATGACGCTTGTGGTGGTCAAGCGGCTTCAGTTCTTGGGTCAATTTAATCTTGTAAGGATGTAGGCCAAGATCATTTCACCAAATGCACCACAACGACGCCATAGAGATGCTCAACGCTTGAGAATAACGTGTGAGAGAAACATTTGGGCTTTCTGCAACTGAAGCCTCAGCGGCAGCAATATTCTCGACACTGCGGACACTTCTTTGTCTCACTGGCACGGAAACATTTTGTACTATGTCTGTGGATTCAAATTTTTCCACTAGATGCTCAATTGTTGATCTGCTAGAACGATTATGATGACCATAAATTGGACGTAGTGCTTTAATGTTGAGTCCACTGACTCCGAATTTCGATAGTAAGTTTTAATAATTTGGACTCGTTATTGGCTCGTATATCTTTCTTTGACAAACCTTACTGAAGAGAAATGTCAAAAGAGCGGCAAGAAATATGGCGTCGTTTGGTGTTCCTGTCGCTCTAGTTTTGAAGCGTCCCTGTTGAAAAACTTGTATATGCAGAAGACCAAGACCAACTTAAATTTTGACTATAGAGTGTTGATACAGAATTTTGATATACAGTATTCCTAATACAGTAATATGACCTTTATAGTATTTTTACCTTAACACGTGGCCTGAATCCGTTTGGAAGTGGTATATCCCCTCACTGAGCAAAAAGCCGCTGAGCTATAGAAGTTCTACAAAAAAAGTCAAAGTGTATTTTCAACATGTGTTATATTCACATGGCGTATGCGAGTGCTTAATGTTTATAATATTAAGGGCGCAAATTTCCACCCCTTATGCTTGTATGTAGGTATATGATTTTATACTATCACTTGTGTAATACCGTATGACCACTGAAGTGACTGCTCTCCCACAATATAATTATAGTTCAACCATTAAGCTCATGTAATGATTTAATCATTTTTCAATGCAAAAGTGAAATTAAAAAAAAATGGTTTTAAAAGTTAATATTTGTTTTTTGTTTTGAATTGAAAATGTGCATTTAATAAAGGCCTAATGAATATTAAATTAGGTAGTTCTTTTCATTCAAAAGTTTCCATCAACATTTTTGAAGTTGGGTTTTTCAATTATTTACAAAAAAAAAGGTTTTAGCATAACTTGGTCAAATGGATAGTATTTATTTAAATGTTAATTAAAACATCTGTGTGATTTAAATAATGCATTATTTTAGTATTTTAATATCAAACAAAAAAAGTAGGAATTGATTAATTTAATATATTTTTTTATAATGGTTCTTTTTCACTACACGTTTGATTGAAGTGGATTTTATAAAATTAAATTTAAAAAGAATTCCATGAATAAATTCAAATATAAGCATCGTACAAAGTTTATAATAAATATACATAAATAAATTAATGTTTTTATGTGTTTTTTTTTTCGATATCAAATATCAGAATTATACTTAAATCCTCCAACAACAAAATTATGCCAGTAGACCCCCATTGACTTGTGAATTCAATAAGTCCTGAAGCTAAAAATAATGTGTAACATAAAAGCTGATCTAGTTCGAATTTTAATTAAATCTCTATTGTGCATAAATTGTATGCAAATTACACAACACAAGATTCAATGGGTTTATACTTTTGTGTATTTCATTCCTTGGTCTTTCAAGACATGCATTTAAAAAAAAAATTACTTTTAAAAAATAAATAAAAAACACACAAAACCATAAAAAGGACGAAGGACTTCTAAAATGATTGCTATAATAATTCTTTTTAAACTGATTTTTCTCCTATTGCCCATTAAATTCACCTATTAATTCTTCAAATGCGTCATTACGCATGCAAATATCCTTTCAAACATACAAAAAAGGTATAATTTTCCAACATGTGAAGGATTATACGAGGGTATAATCAATGACACAGAAGCATTTGGAACGAATGGAACGAATATGCCACCTCTAGGATTTTACGACCTACACCTTATGTACCTTCCATACCGATTCCAAACTACCGATGCAAACCATTGACGAGCAGCAAGTAACTCGACGTTCGTTTACTGACTTTTATGTTATGCAACATGTTGCCATCTGCCTGCATGCACGAGTAAACATTTTGCTATATACATAAATACAAAACAAAATCGCACATATACTTAACTTCTATAGGGAACGAGCCTTGCATAGCATAGGTATATTTTTGTGCATTGAAGCGCCATTAAAAAAGTTATATTTGAACTGCACGTAAAAAGGACGATTATACCCATAGTGTGCTCTGCTCCTGTACCGATATGAAAGAGCGAGATCTGTAAAAAAAAAATGTATATCGCAAATGTGTAGTAAAAACACAGCGGGGGTGGTATAAATCAAACAGAACAGAAACAGCTCTACGTGAAATTACCTATCCAGGGTTTGAATAATATCTGCGCACGATAGTTTGCATTGCCTATATGCAATGCATTCACATAATAGGAAGTTAACTGGGACCATTTATAGGCCTTGGAGGAAGTATTGCCAGAATTACAAAATAAATATTGTTGAAATATTTTAAATAAAGGTTTTTTTTCAATGAGAGCTTTTATTTCGAATTGCCTGCTTTTTCGCAGGTGTCTCTTTTGAAGCTGTTATCAGATTTGAAATGGAATGATATATCTACGTTTCAAAAATGCATTCAAATTGTTTGAAATTCGCTGCAAAAATAGTGAACAATTTGTAGCCACACTAAGAAAAAATAAATCACTTTTGCATCTTTGTGAAGCACCTTTTCGGCTTGTAAAAAAAACTGGTGCTAAAGCTTAAGCTGTTACTAAAAGTTAGTATTTTGAAGGATCGAAACCATTAGCGTTGCTCAAGAAAAACTTAGAGTATTGCCGAATTTTCGTCGAGCTTAAAATTATTCATTCGTTAAACATTATTACTCCATATAGCATAAAGATTAAGGTTTTAAGGCTTTTATAATTCAGCTAACATAAGAACTCAAGTCCATTATCAGGAATCTCGTATCTTCTCGGAAATTTTATAATCGAAAAATCATCTCATCCTGGTAAGGCCCATTTTTAACCAGGAGGTTAGGTTAATAAGCTCAATTTTCGAATTTCGGACTCGGAATATCCAAGAATGATTATTGTAAGGCGTTACAATAACGTGTCAATATTATGTACGGTTTAAATCCTTTCAAAAAAACACAACAAAATTAAGGCCAAAAATTTCTCAGTTAAAAGCATCAATCAATTAGCAATTATTCCAATATCTTTAAATACAAATTTGACCTTGATTTGATCCTTTAAAAAAGATACATAAACACATTTTAAGATACAATTTTAATTTATATTTGTCACTTATTAATTTTGCAAAGGTTGTTTTAAGTCAAACAAAAATAAAGGTACACATTCAAAATTGTAAATCGTTATTTTATATTTTTTGAAAATTGTATGTTTTATAATTGATTTTATGATTAAAATTTGTTTCAAAAATTGTATGAAACTATTAAGAAGTGAAACAAAATAAAATATTAGAATTTTGAAAAAGGGACCTAAATTTTATTCTTAATTTGTGTGTCTGAAAAATGCACAGAAATCACAGATCTAAATCAGAAAAACAATTAATGCATATGAAATAAAATGCACGGCTGAGTCGCATTAACTTGGGCCTGTGTCCAAGGAGTCTTTTTAAAAATAGTACCTATAATTTAAGATTTAAAAATATATCTCAAAAATAAGTTTGACTTCAAAAATGTACGTACCATTGTTTTTTTTTTTGAAAATCGTAAGAGCGGTTTTTTTTAAATTAATTTTGTATACCTATATTAAATTTTTCAATTTTTGTTTAAAAATATTTCTAGTATACAGTTATGTATAACATTTTAATTTACGTTTTATATTTAATTTTGGTTAAAAATTATTGATTCGTTTTATAGATATCGAATTTTAAAAAGAAAACAAATTTAAATTTAAGATTTTTAGATTAGATTAGAATTGATTTTATTCATAATTAATAAAATTAATATAACATTTTAATATAAAACAAAGTCATTAGATATGGCTATCTGCCGTCGGCCGAATTGACTATTATATATACTTTTACAATATTATTTATTTTTTTTTAAATTGACTTTAAATTTTATAATTAGCGATTTTAAATGTATTTAAATTAACAATTATCACATAATAATAAGAATAAAAAAGGTGTTTCATCGAAAAAGTCCTTGTAAGATTCTATTTCGATATCTTAAAGTAATTGTACAGGACTGATACAGTTTAGAAACATTCATTTGATTTAATTCGAATATGACTTCCTCAATGGTTAGAAAATCTTTTCCAAAGATACATCTTCTCGTTTCTCTTAGAGTAGGACACTTTCCCTAGAAATGCACAACGTCTTCCCTCTCCATCCTGTTGCATATATTACAGATGACTGGAAGATCTGCTCTGTGAGGTATATAGTTCTGGTTTAGAATTTCAGCTCGTAGTCTGACCATCATAGATATTTCCCTGACACTAAGCTCATCACGGAAGTAGTTTGACTGCTGCAAATTGTGGTTAAGCTGGCAGTAGACCGTAAGATGTAAGGAGTTTGAAGCTTCATCCATGTACTTGGTTCTAGCTGCTTCATCTACCTTGGAAATAATTTGGTGCATGTCCTTTTTTAATTTGGAAAGGTCCTCGACATTACAAACCAAATTAATTCCACAATTTTCTGCCAATTCAAGCCGTTCGCGATACCATCCACTCCTTGAATTGATAGCCTTAAGAGCTGATATTTTGGGTAAACGATAGTCTGCCAAATTTAAGCTTCTAATTATGTAATCCACTTGCAGTTTTAATGTTTTCACAAAACAGTGGAGAAATTCCCGTTTCTAGCATTATGACATAGTTTGGTGTGTTGGCTGGCAAATAGAATGCTCGTTTAATGTAGAAACGGAATAGCTTTTCAACCATCTCATAATATTTACTTCCCCAAGTTTGTGCAGCGTAAAGCATAATGGATTCTGCTACCGTTTCAAAAATTTTGTATTTGCTACTATGAGCCACAGATTCGTTCGTGAAACATCTTTTCCATGTGAGGTTTATCGCCATTTTTGCTTTATTAAGCTTTTCACTAAAGTGTTTCTCCATACTTAAGTTCTTCGTGAAGGTAACTCCTAAGTATTTAAACTCTTTAACCACTTCAATCAATTCTCCATTGAATTTCCACTTTTCGTTTGCGCAATTTCTCCCTCCATGTTTTTTAAAGATCATCACTTTCGACTTCTCTAAATTGACAATTAATCCCCAACGTTTGGAATATTCGTGTATCCGATTAATCATTAGTTGAAGTGATTCAATTTAAGTTTTAAGATTAAAAAAAAATATTGAAATCGGTTCATGAGTTCCAGAGAAAATTTTAAAACAACATAACGGTTTTATGGGTGGTATACTTTTGGTGCACTACGAAAATATATTTTTTTATTGAAGAAGCCAAGTTTTTAGAGAAAATTTCATAAAAATCTATTGGTTCGTTTTTGAGTACATTCGAATTTTCATTTTGACCAAACAATTTGTTTGGGGTCTGTTATTTTTAGTCTTAAGAAAATTAATTAACGATTAACGCGGATCTGCCTAAAACCTTATTTTCCAAGTTGGAACTGACCCAATTGTTTGGGCTTTATGGGCAAGGACCAAGGGCGGATCCAGACATTTTATCAGGAGGGGGGGGGGGTCACACACTTAGATGAGTTTTTACTCGCCGCTTAAAAATGTTCTTTAATGCTTTGTAAAGGAGGCTAACAAAATTTAAATAACATAATGTGCAAGAGTATATTAACCTAACCTTTAGACATTTTAATTGCTAAAATGACAACTTTAGTTATCAAATTAACTTAGAACACTGTTGTCCAGCAAGGTATGGTCTAACTATTTAATTTGGATGACTCACCACATATGAAAGCATTCCTAGATTCCAAAAGTTTTCTAAATATGCCATATTTAAGAGCTAAAACACAATAGTTTAGAGGGTTTTTGCTGTATTTCACGAAGAAATGTAAGAAATTGTTTTGAAACGTAGCTATTTTTTTTTTAAATAAAATATACTTTTCTTTTAACCATTTCTATTTATGAAATCCAGAAAATGAGAGAGGATCTGATATGAAGAAATGTCGAGCTTTTTTTAACGAAGTTTTTTCGAACTCAATTTTCAATTATTACTATCGCTATCAGTCTGCTTACGCGTATTTTGATCTTAAGGGAGTCAACAAAACTTAAAAATTTTAGACATACAAAAGTTTGGTTCTTGAATTTAAGGAAATAGGTGCATAAACAAATAAGTTGGGAAGAAACTTTTGTGTGGCACTCACAAATTACACGTTTCAGAATCTCTTTTCACTTCAAATCTCAAGAGATTCAAAGCTTGTATATCAATAGATATGACCCGTTTATTATGTTTTTCAATTAGCCATTAGTTTAACAAAAGTGTCGCTTTTGCTGTTTTTGGGACATTTATATTATTGAAATTCGTGTTTAAATATTAGTTCTAGAACATCCAAAGCAAATTCACTTCAAAAGTAAATTCATTTAATTTTTTTAAGATCTTTTAAGAACTTTTGTATTCAACAGAAAACCAACTTTGAAAAAAGAGGCTGGGATGCGACCCACACTGATAACTTCCCATCCCGTCTGTCGTTTTGTCTTGCTTAAAAGTTTGTCTATATGTATCAATTTTTACCAAATTTGCGTACTATTTTTGTATATTTTATTTCATTGAATATCAAAAATAATATTTTCTGTAAAATAAAATAAATTTGAAGCCAATATTTTTAATTTTTGAAAAGCTATTTGAGTCGAAAGTAAATTTTTACCAAGTTTTCGTATTGTTTTTTTTTTAGGTTTTTAATTTTTTGTAAAAAACTGTCAATTCGATTTTTTTCAAAAATTTACTGAATGTTGAAAACAATATATTTTGAAAGATAAAAGTAGTTTAAGGCCAATATCTCAAAGTTTTGAAAAGATATTTGAGTTGAAAATCAATTGTTACCAATTTTTATACATTTTTTTTTAGGTTTTTATTTTTTTTTAAAAACTGTCAATTCGATTTTTCTCAAAATTTGAAAACAATATTTCTTATAAGTTAAATTTAGTTGGAAACCATAATCTCAAATTTTTGAAAAGATATTTAAGTCGAAAATCAATTTTTACCAACTTTTGTTAATTTTTTTTTAGGTTTTTAATTTTTTGTAAAAAAACTGTCCATTTGATTTTTATTAAAATTTTTCTGAATGTTGACAACAATATTTTTTGAAAGATAAAAGTAGTTTAAAGCCAATATCGCAAAGTTTTGAAAAGATATTTGTGTCGAAAGTCAATTTTTACCTATTTTTATTTAGGTTTTTATTTTTTTGTAAAAAAACTGTCAATTCGATTTTTCTCAAAATTTTATCAGATGACAAAAGCATTATTTTTCGTTGCACAAAATTATTTTTGAGATGAAATCATATTTTAGTCGTAAAATTTTCGAGGTGACAACATTTTTTTTTTCAGTTTTTTTGATTTATAAAAAAACTGTTAATTGAATTTTTTTCCAAAAATATAATTGTTTTGTATCACGTTACAATATATAACATAAAATTTAATTCAAGTCTCTAGCGTCATTGGTTCATGAGATATTTAGGGTTAACCAAAATTTTCACCTTTTTTTTAAACCGCTATGGTAAAAAAACCACCCACGCGATTTTCTTGAGAGCCCTTTCTGCATCTTTCTGCCTTATTATCTGTATAACAAAATTTATTTGAAGTCGATATCTCTTCTGGTTCTTGAGCTATGGACGACGAAAAAAACGTCGCGAACGTACGGACGTACGGACATACGGACGTACGGACGTACGAACGTGCGTACACACGCACGCACAGACATCTTTCTAAGAATCTTTTATTTCGACTCTAGAGACCTTGAAACGTCGAGAAATGTCAAAATTTTCAATTTGACAAATCGAACCCATTACAATAACTTCCTATGGGAAGTTAATAAATAAACTCCACGACTGGGTCGCTAGAACTTGCTAATTTCTTTTAAAGAGTTTAAAAATATTTCCTATATTTTAAGCTTTAAAAATGTACCTGCAAAATAAGTTTTTCTCGAAAATTTAAATGCCATTTTATTTGTAAAAAATCTAGATTAACCTGTTTTTTTTTCGAAAATCATTTTAAATTTTGTCTTAAAAATATATTTGGTATGAGCACTAAATAAAGAGCTTATAAATATATGAACATTTTACATTTAAATTTCGTCAAAAAATGTTGTCCCCTTTCTGAGATATCGAGTTTTGTAAACAAAATTAGTATTTTATTAAAAATCAAAAAAAAAAAAAATTACATTTTTTATCATAAAAAATCATCATCAATTTGATCATTGACAAGAGCTTGCACAGAAAGAGAAGAATTTTGAAATCGTTCCATTAGTTCTTGAAAAAACTTACAAACAAAATAAAGGTTTTTTGAGGGTTACCCTTCTGGAGCAATACGAAAATATGTTTTTCTTGTAGAAAGAAGCCAAATTAAGAACACAAAATTTAGAGAAAGTTTAAGAAAAATCACATTTTTGAACGAAAAAATTTGCTGTTATTTTTCGTATTAATAAAATGAAAAAAAAAACGCCTTACACTAATCGGCTGAAAATCTTAATTTCAATCAACACAATTGTTTGGATTGTAGGGGCCAGGAAAGACAGACAGACGGAAGGAATCGGGGTATACCCACTTTTTTCGACTTCTCTACCGTCGTAATGTCATATTTGATTAAAAGCTCTAGTTCGAAATTATGTTTACTAAAGCAAAACTTGCCATATAGTTCCTATTATGTCGCCAGTAAAAATCACTTTAATGTTCACTATTTATGTATGTGTGTTAAAAAAATTGAAGGGTAGTTTAAGGAATTTAAAGGCAATTTAATATAAAATTGATGATCTCTTATTCAAGGTTTCTTCTTAAGAACCTGAATATTTGTTCTTTTTCTTAGAAACAATTTTTATGAAAATAATTAAAAGCATTACTAAAGTTTGTTCAAATTCTAAATTGAGTGAAAACAAAAATTTTAGTTGTTTTTCACAACAAACCACTTTTTGGTGAATGTCGTTAAATTACTAATAAATCTATAGATGAAATATGTATGTATTTACTTATACAACTTAACTATACAAGCTTCATGGCTCATATGACCCCCCCTGGATCGTCAGTTGGTCAAAAGTTGATGAATTTATGCTGCGGTTTTGGAATAGGCTGAATTTCCCATTCATATTATGTTCTTGGTCCAGTCCTCAGTTAAAAGTAGTACCTACTTTTAGCAACAAAGTTCAAGGAAGTAAAATACAAATGTTGTTTTCATATACAAAAAATAAATAATTCAAAATATAATGGGGGTCATATCCATTAACGCAATACGATTAGTTTTGAATTGAAGGGAATTCCTACGAAAAAGCAAACAAATTCTCCCAGGGGGGGCGGTCATGACCCCTACGACCCCCCCTGGATCCAACATTGGCAAGGACAGACAAACAAAGACACAAACGGAATCGGGGAACCTACTTTCTTCAATTTCTCTACCATTGTAATGTCATATTTGATTAAAAATTAAAGTTAGAATTTTTTAAGGAAGATTTAATTGCCATAGTTCCTATTTATCACTAGTAAAAATTGGATCACACGATAACTTAGAAATCATTTCCAATCTCTACACCGTGGAAGAATAGACGTTTCTAGCATACAAGTTGTTAAATGTATGCCTTTTAATCTCATTTGGTTGAACTTATATTAAATTAAATTAAATTAAATTAAATTAAATTAAATTAAATTAAATTAAAATGAATTAAATTAAATTAAATTAAATTAAATTAAATTAAATTAAATTAAATTAAATTAAATTAAATTAAATTAAATTAAATTAAATTAAATTAAATTAAATTAAATTAAATTAAATTAAATTAAATTAAAAACTAAATTCAAGAAAGAGCTTTTCATTCGTAAAATTGCATCGTTCTAAGGATTTCGTATTTGAAGTCAATTTCTTCTTCACTTTTTGTAAACTTTGTAAAATTTGTGAAGAAAAACAAAAAGAATCCAAATATAATTCCATATATTTTAAAATTAATGGAATCTCTAAAAACTGTACATAATTTGAAATGTTGCCACCTCAATTAAACTAAATTCATTTGAAATGCATTTTTTATGAGAAAAATCATGAAAGACATTTCCCAATCATGATCGTTTAAGGGGTTTTCCACGTTTTTCAATTTGACTATGATTTATCATGACGAATTAAATGTCAAATTATCAAAAGTTCCACAAGAAAGAAATAACGAGCTTTAAATACAATTATGTTTCAAAATCTTTGCATCGTTCATAATTTAACTTTCCACAATTTATGTTCTTTATTTTTAAAAACTGATTTATGAACCAATAAAATATTTCATTTGTACCAAAAAAAAAAAAACAAAAATTATAATGCATTTATCATAACACGAAGAAATTAATCAACATTTTATGTGTGAAAGTATATGAAAAACAACTTCCATATTGAAAATATGTACCAAATAATGGCAAACATTTTCAAAAGTGTTGACATTATTCAAAATTTGTTTTTTTTTTTTTTTTTAACAAAAACTCGTGAATATGTTGCTGAAATGTAGAATACGTTGTACGTGTATAAGCATTGAATTAATATTCAAGCTCATGGTTGTACGTTGATTATCACCATTCAACAACCAACCAACCAACCAACCAACGCCAACCTTATTTAGCTGCTGATGTAGATCCTTTTGCGATAACAATCCTCACATATTCGCCAGGATTCTCTGCTCTGCATTCTTCAATATAACGTAATGTTGGCGCGGTATGTTAAAAAATTCAAGAGGGCCGAGGTGGGTTGAAGATTTATGTTTATGCCAGTTATTCTCCATCCATATAGGATACGAAATCGCTTGTGGTATAAAATAGCATCCATAGCAACAGAAAAATATATAAATATGTAGGTTTGTAATGTAAGCCATATGTTCCTTGAGCCATGATGGTTGTCATCATTAATAATTCTGGATTAAAAGAGATATACTCTACAAAGCTTTATGCGGAAGATGTATATTTTTTTTCGGGCGTTCCTGGGAGTTGGGTGGGGGAATGATAATATGTCCCTTAAGTTCCAGCTTACAATATTACTGTGATGCTTAAATATTTCAACACTATAATATACAAAATTTGATTTGTTTTTCTTTTGTGGCTAGATATGGACTATCTTCTTATAACGTATATAGTATAAGCTTCGTGTGGGGTCCTATATGTAGTTATTACAACAGAGATGCTATCAGTTATATGAGATTTTTAGTCTCATAAAACACCCCAAGATTAAACTAGTTATATGATAAATAAAATGAGAAACTTCATATTTATTTGTTGTTCCTTAATTTAAGGGAAAGTTTGTTGATTTAGATTTATAAAAGGAAGATTTTGTTAGATTAATTTTAGATCTCTCTTAAGGCTCGTATAAGAGAACGGTTGTATTTTTAATTAAATAGGATATATGAAGAGCTTAAAGCAATTTCATATTTTTACAAAATCTCATATCTCTTCAACTTTGTTAAAAATAACAAGAAATATCTTCTTACTTAAAAAAAGAGGTTCTATTTATAAATCAACAAAACTTTTTCCAAGAGCTAAGTCGATTGAAAATAAAATACACGACTATATCGCACGAACTTGCTTCTGTATGAAAAGAGTCTGTTTAAAAATAATACTTATAATTTAATTAATTAAAAACAAAATCTGGAATGCGACACGCACTGATAACTTTCGTGCCCGTGTCGATCGATTTTACTAAAACTTTAACAAAATATTAATAACAATATTTTGTATGACATACATAAATTTGAAATTAATATCTTTCATTATTCTCATAATACACGAAGCTTATACTATATCCATTTCTAGTCAGTTTTTTGTTGTCAATTGAATTTTTCTTAAAAATTAACTAGAAGCAGCATTTTCCATATAATTGGACCGATTACAATAACTTCCTATGGGAAGTTCAAAATATACTTCCATAATAAGTGTATCTTGAAAAATTTTAAAAGTTATTTGATTTTTAAAAATTCTGAAAAAATGAGGCCCTCTAAACTGCACCAACTCTACGTCAACACTAGAGGGCTAAGAAAGCATTTGAGTAGCATAGCCCTTTCTCGAGGGACCAACGTGTCGCTATATAAGACCCTCATCATCCCCGTCCTGCTATACGGTGCAAAAGCATGAACTATATGACAAAAGCGGATGAAAGCGCCTTGGGTCGTTTAGAGAGAAAAGTTTTTTCGTGTGATCTACGGTCCCGTATGCATAGAAGGAGAGTCGAGGAGAAAATGAAACGACGAGCTGTACGGGCTGTACAGCGACGTAGACTTAGCCAGAAGGGTAAAAGTCCAAAGACTAAGATGGCTGGATCACGTAGAGCGCAAGGAAACCAATGTTCCTGCCCGGAAAGTCTTCGAATCCACACCCACAGGACAGCGCAGTAGAGGTAGACCGTGGTTCAGGTGGCGCTCGCAGGTGGGTGAAGACCTCAACCAAATTGGCGTGCGAAAGTGGAGACAGCTAGGTAGGGACCGAGCTAAATGGAGAAGTTTGTTAGGTGAGGCCTTAGTTCACACAGGACTGTAGCGCCACCTTATGTAAGTAAGTAAGAAGTTAGAAAGCGTTTTATATATGTATTATATTTTGGTAGAGATTTCAATTATTTATATTATTTATGGCATATAAGAAATGCAGATGAAATAAAGCATGTGAGAGATATTTGGAATTATAATGAAAAGCATTTTCTACCATTGACATATTTTAAAAAATATAAAAAACCTTAAAAAGACACTACTAAGAGATGGTAAAAATTGATTTTTGACTCTAATATCTTGGCAAAAATTAAATATATTTTATAGAAATTATGTTTTTAATATAAAGTAAAATTTAAAAAAAAAATCCAGCAGACAATTTACTTTTTATAAAAAAATAAGAATGTTCAGAAAAATACTAATTATTAAAAACTGAGGTTCGATTCGAATATTTCGAGAATAGATGAAGGTATTGACTTGAAAATTATTCCATTACATGCAAAATTTTGTTTTTAACGTTAAATTTTATTCGTAAAAACGACTAACTTTTAGTTTTTTTTTTTTTTTTTTGAAAAATTCAATTGAAAACTTTTTTTTACAAAACACGAAAACCTATAAAAACAAACAGAAACTGATAAGCAATAGTTTTCGACTCAAGTATTATGTGATCAAGGAAAGTTATTGACTTAAAACGTTTTTACCTCACACAAAATATTGCTATTAATATTTTGTTGAGGTGTAGTACCCGTAGCGTGATGGTTAGTGCGTTGGACTCTCATGCAAGGGGTCGGATTCGGCATATAAACTGTAAGTCCCTTCCATCTCTGACAACAGTACTCGCACACAGGAATGGTTGAGAGTGGTAAGTCACTAGGCCTTGGTTCATTACGGACTGTTGCGCCACCTAATTTATATTATTTGTATTTTGTTAAGGTTGTAGAAAATCAAAATTTTATTATTTTTCCTTGTACAAATTTTGAGTTCGAACAAGTCGTGCTATTAATTTTCTAAGCTCCAATAGTCTTAGGTAAGTGTAAAGTCGTCTTCAATTTCTTTGGATCAACAATCCTCCGGAAATCTTATATGTCATAAATCAATCAATCAGTCAATAAAACAATCCTGCATTGAAATATGTATCACTTTATTGCTTATCCAATAAAAGGCACATTCTGCCTATTTTTCACTTTTGAGAATTTTCATGCTTTCTTCTCTTCTTCCATCTTCAATAAATACCTTCACAAAAATGTCTTTTGGGTAAATACGTTTCCATTGTAGGCATACACAATATGTCTTTGCCTCTTGTTGCTAAATCACAGAATATTGATATCCTTTTATGTTCCTAACTAAATGCAATTGAGCCTAAAAGGAATACCTTCGTAGTTCCATTAACATCCTGTATAACCTTATTCTTCAGAAAAAAACATAAGATTACATTCAAAATGTAAAAACCATGTTACTGAAAAAAACGTCTTAATTTTTGTTTAAGTTTTCGTTCCCTTTTTAAGGTGGAAAATAAAAATAAAGACCGGAAGTTAACTATAATAAAAAAAAAAACAAACTCTTTCTCTGTGCAATTTACAACTCTCTAAAAGGATATGGGTTGGGTTTTGAGTGTATGAATGTGTACTTCAAAATGGCCTCAATGAATAAGTGGGTTGAAAAAAAGGAAAAGAACAACAAATTTAGACAAAATAAAAATCTTCTTGAGATTGGAGTTTGGTTTACTTTTTGTGCTTTATTCTATTTTTTCTGTCAACATGAAATTGCTTTTGGGTTGAAATTACAATCGCGGTGACACAGAAAACAACTTTTTTCCTCCATCCTTTTTAAAAGGATGGTATAGGTATAATCAAAAACTCATTTTTTATTACTTTTTTTTTTTAAATATAAGGGTGTTGAACTAACCAAACAACAACTCCAAGAACGGGTGTGTTTTATTATTATAATTTAAGCTGCAAAAGGAAAAGAATGTTCGAAAACATAATTCTATTTTAATGGGTTTTTAAGACAATTTGTAATAATTTTTGTGTTTGCGTTTCTCCTTTTAAATTACTAAAACACTAACTTTGAAACGGTTTGATTATATGCATCAGCTGTAAAATCAAAATGCTGGTGTCTTAAAAAATTATACTTTTTATGGAGAATCCTTAAAAAGTGCGTTGTCTTAAATAAATTAAATTAAATCACATACATTTTTGAAAGCTTCGAGAAGATTGAATTTCTTTTGAACTTGTTTTATTTGTACTATTTTTTGTCTAGACAGACATAAAGTATGAATAAATTATTGATGACTCGACAGGCTGACATTTATGTATTTCATGGGCAACAATGAAATCGGCGCGTCGCGTAAGGACTTGCACTCTCAATTATTTTCATTTGCTTATGGAATGGAAGGAGCTCTTATTGTTTTGCCAAATTTAAATGTTTGGATGAGAGAAACTTAATAAATGAAAAAAATTGATGCATAATCTTTGGGGATTGACCATTTATTGTTAAATTATGACTGAATTTGATCCCAGGCTGATGACACGTCTAAATTTTTGCACCTGTCTTATATAATATTGAACAAAATAATAAGAAAAAAACACAGAAGGTTGTGCTTTTATCAAAAACTTTTCCTAAAATATCACATTACAGGAAAACATTATTACATATAAATTATTTACATATAAATGTTTTAAACTTTTTTTTTCATTTGCAATCAATATTTTGATAAGATTATATTTTTACCTTTTAAACCAAAATTTTCTTCAAAGCTCAAAAATTAAGACGACAAACGTTTTTTCCTTTTAGCTTTCTCTCTTCGAAACATTAAGTATTTTGTTGTGGTTTCTTTGATTTTATTACTGCAATGAGTCGGATTTGTCAAATTGAAAATTTTGACATTTCTTGATGTTTAAAGGTCCCTTGACTATAAATCAAAGGTTTTTAGAGAAACGTCCGTAGTGATATCGACTTCACGTAAATTTTGTTGTATAGGTATTAATCTATATATATATATATAAAAATCAATGCCACTTTTCGTTGTAATGTTATAACTCAACAATGTCTTTACCGATTTGGCTAATTTTGGTCTTGCATTATTTTTGCTTTGTTGTGTTTATATTTTCCAAAACATTGTTGAGTTATTGCTTTGTGTTTATATTTTTCAAAATATTGTTGAGTTGTTGAGTGAAGGTAAAATGGCACGAGCAAGATGACCAAACATAGGCCGGCGAACGCCTAATTCAAATCAAGTGGCATTATTAAGACGATCTCGGACTACAAATGAACGCGCACAAGCTAATGCATCGCAGCGTGAACGTACTGCACAGAATAGATCTGTTGACCCTGTAATTATTCTTGCACGCCGATCACGAATTCGTCGTCGTACTGTTTTGGATGAAATGCTGCGTGCTGCTTTTAATTACAATAGTCAGATTGATTATAGTATGTACGGATACATTGGAATGATGGACGCAAAATGTCCACATTCTGATGCGCTAATGGTAAAGTGAGATTGCCAACATTAGAAACTCCACCTGAACCATTGTATTCATTTATTTTTGGGACATCTCAAACGCCGCGCCGACGCAGTTTTTGAGTAATATTCAACAATACAATTCGGCATTTCAAATGATTTCTTTTGGTGCTACTAAAATTATTAGAGGTAATTTTATGCCGACTTTTAAGGTAAATACCTCAACAGGATTGTCCCATGTTTATATCAATCTGAATCATAAAGTCTTAAAAATTATGATTCAAAATCTACCTAACATTGCATACATGTTATAGATTCAGGGCCAGATTTATCATCAAGCTGGTTCGTTATTGCCATACCCCGACGATGATCATCAATTTTTGCAAAATTTATTTTATTGGTGATAAAAATCGTGAATTGGATCAACGTTGTGCAATAGTTTCAAATACAAGACGTGAAATTATTCGTGAGCCACAAAAGTTTTTCCATCAGCATAACGCATTAGTTCAATTGTTCAAAATTGCTCTTGATCGTATGCCATCTGATAATCACAAAATTGTAATAGCACTAAATTGATTATCAACAAAAACATGTACATATATGACACAGTCATGCAAGCCGTTTGCAATAATGCAAGTGGAATATATTTATTGGATGGACCTGGTGGTACAAAACTTTCGTTGTATCATTGATTTTAGCGACTATTCGATCGGAACAGAAAATTGCTTTGGCACTTGCATCTTCGGGAATTACTGCTACATTATTATAAGGTGGTCGGACCGCACACTCTGCATTAAAATTGCCATTAAATGTACATTTGTTTGAAACTCCAACTTGCAATATTTCGAGAAATTCTGCTATGGCAAAAGTTCTGTGATTAACGTCAATTATTTTATGGAATGAGTGCACAATGGCGAATAAAAAATCAGTAGAAGCATTTAATCGAACAATTCTAAATTTACGCGGTAATCAACAGCTTTTTGGTGGTGCTCTGATATTGCTGTCAGGACTTTCGTCAAACATGGCCTGTCGTTCCTCGATCAACTCCTGCTGATGAAATAAACGCCTGTTTGAACTCATCAGTTTTTTTCTTTTTTTTATAATTAGCGAACACTAAAAGGGGTTTGTATACCTACCTTTAATATGCCAAAGACACAGTGTGAGCATTAGGAAAAGAGGGAAGGGTTGGAAAGGAGGTGTCGGTGTACATTGATTTTAAATTTCTGAACATTGCAATGACAGGGAAGGATAAAGCGTGGCAAGGTGTTCCACCTGTGATGGCAAAATACCAATTGACAGTACCAACGGATTGATAACTTTACCGAACAATTTTTGTACAATTGCGCAATCTATAGATGAGTTGATTGAATGTGTTTTTCCGAATATTCTTCAGAATTAAAGAAATCATGATTGGTTGAGAGAACGCGCCATTTTAGCACCGAAGAACATTCATAAAAATGCCATTAATTTTAAAAATTCATGCGAAACTGCCAGGTGTAGTCACGACATATAAATCAATTGACAGTGTTATGAATCAAGATGAGGCAATGAATTATCCAACTGAATTTTTAAATTCATTGGAACCGGCTGGTATACCACCGCATTGCTTGAATCTGAAAATTGGTTCTTTGATTATATTATTGCGAAATATTAATCCAACAAAACTGTGTAATGGCACCAGATTGGTAGTGAAAAAGTTATTGCCAAATTTGATTTAAGCTACAAACTTAACTGGTAAATCAAAAGGAGAAGTGTGTTTGATACCGCGTATCCCTATGATTCCAACTGATATGCCATTTGAATTCAAAAGATTACAATATCCTGTGCGTTTATCATTTGCGATGTTCATAAATAAGGCCCAAGGGCAAAAACTTCACGTTTGTGGTGTCAATTTGGAGGAATCATGTTTTTCGCATGGCCAACTTTATGTTGCCTGTTAAAGAGTCGGTACCCCCAACTGTTTATTTATTCATGCTCAAAATGGAAAAACAAAAAATATTGTTTTAGACTAACCCATATAGACCCACCATAAAGTAAGTACACCCAGTTCTTTTTTATTTTTTAGTTTTCACTCTTTGCTGATAAATGTAATATAAACAATATATCATTTGGGTCATTTGGACTTTTAAATAGCTAGCAATTTAAAATATTTTTTTGTTTGAATAAATGAACTTAATAATAATTTTTTTTATTACTATACCTTATACGTAGCGAAGCACTTACCGGGCCGCTAGTATTAATATGTACACAAAGTTTTTTTTTTTAACTGTAGTATTTAATGAAAAGTTAAGAATTTAGTTGACCCCAAAGTTCTAACAACCCAAAAAAGCTATCGACAAATATTAAAATGTTTTGAATTTAAAAAACTTCAACTTACGTTTTTTTTTTTCATAAGTCAAAAAAATTGAAGACAAATATATAATACAATACAAAAATTCAAGCTCAAGGTTTCAATCAGATATGACATTACAATTATAAAGAAGTAGAAAAAAGTGGGTCCCCGATTCCGTCCGTCTATCTATCTATCCTTGCCTCTATAGCCCAAGCCATCGGGACAATTAAGTTCAAACTTGGAATTAAAGTTTTGAGCCGATTGTCATTAGGCGTTTTTTATTTTTTTTTTAAAGAATAAAAATAGTAGTCCCAAATATAAATTTTTTGACCAAAAATCAAAAATTCAAATTTTCTTAAGAACAAAGCCATAGATTTTTATTAAAATTTCTTTAATTTTCTTTCAATGGAAAAACAAATATTTTTGTATTACTCCAAAAGAGCATCCACTTATCAACCGATTTAAATAATTTTTTGTCTGCACAAGCTCTTAACTTGCTCAATAAAATTTAAAGATAAAAAATGTCGTTCTTTTTATTTTTGATTTTTTAACAAGTATTATACTTAATTTTTCTAAATTCGATAACTCACAAATGGGTGATGATTTTTTTACGAAATTGAAATGCGAAACGTATATTAACAAGTTCTTAATAACTTCTTACTAAAAATATTTTTCAACTAAAAATAAAAAATGTAGATACTATATATAAAAAAAAATAATTTTAAAAAAACGATTTCAAATGAAAATTTTGAAAACTATAAGGTTTTTGTGAAAAATCAAATGGCATTTAAATGTTTGAAAACAAACTTATTTTGAAGTTAAAAAAAATCCAAAATTTAAAAATAGTTTTAAATTATTAAAAATTGTTTAACTAAACTCTCATAATCACAATATTTTTGAACTTTTTTTTTGCAGAGTCGTTAATATTACCAAACCAATTTTTAGAATGTTTTGGTTTTTTATGCATGATTACATTCATGAACTTCAATGTCTTATGTGTACTAATTTTAAACAAAACTTAAGTCTACCTCTCATCTCCATCAAATTTTTTTGTTGTATTACAAATTTTAAGAAAGTGTCAAGAATCATCTTATTACGTTGTGAATAGCTTCAATTTTTCTCTTCAGTTAATCGGTATTTACTGTACATCATTAACCTTGAGAGCAATTAGTAAAGTTATATAAGAGCAACACGGCATATTTAACTATTCATTTTTTCACACATATAATTTACTAAATGAATATTATTCCAAAATGTTTTCCTTACAATTTCAGATCTTAAATAAATAAAAGTGTTCTCGAGTGAAGTGTATGCAAGAAGTGATAAAAGCTCTACAACAAGAAATATCGTTCATCAAAAGCCGCCCAAAAAAGCCCTATACCTTTGAGAGTATAGAAGAAGGGTTCCTTAAGTACAACTAAACAAATAACAAAATAATCATTTCAATTCACAGCATCATCTACCTATAAATATGGGCAAGAAAAATTCCAAATTGAAGCAGGATACCATCGATCGGCTTACCACAGATACTTATTGTAAGTACCTCCCCTTATATTTATATCTACTTACATGCCAATTATATTCTTATTTACAAAAACTTAACTTTTTGTATTTTCTATAGATAGAGGTAGGTAATATTTATTACCTCATTTGTTTTGCCAATAATAACAAACTTTAGTTACGTATATTAGTACCTCTACATGATATTATATTATGTACGGTACAAAGGGAAGCCATCATAATGTCATAAAGTATAGAATAAGTTGTACCTAATTTCAGAAGCAAAACCATAATAATCGTTTGATAATATACGAGTATCTGTTGTGTGTGTGTCTGTGTATAAATATTGGATAAGTGCTTATAATACATATACATTTTCTTGGCAAAATTATGTCTCAGGTACATAAAACTATGATTATAATAACTTGATACAGGGTGTTTAAAAAAAAAAATATAAAATACACTTCAGAATTATTTGAAGAAATAAATGTTAACAAAAATTAAAAACAATTACTTTAAAACGTGTGAAATCATTTAAAAACGATATAAAAATCATTCAATTATTCAAATACAAACTGAGTTTTAAAAGTCACCTATCGAAAATTTAGGAGTGTTTAGAGCTTTAGTTCTTAAGATCAACCAAATTGACGTGTTTTAGCTCAAAGTTCTTACAAAATTTATTTCTGAATGATATTAAGTGGGGAAGTTGCCGCACAGTTTGGATGTTTTGAAATTAAAGTAAATTTAATTTATTGGAAAATTAAAAACTGTCTTCACTGTAACTTAAATTATTTTGCACTGAAAAGCTGAAACCTTCTTTAATTTTATAAAAACACGAGATGAAAAACTCTAAAACTCAATTGCTTAATTATACCACTCAAACTCAAACAATTCATCATAATTGTATAGGCGTGTGAAATTACTCTGGTGAACAAATTCGTATTGGCAATAAAATTCTACTTTTCCTAATAAAGGTTTTTAATGGCCTTATTTCGAATGTTAATGTATAATCAATACATATATAAAATAAAAATATGTATAAAGCTTTTTTAGGCTATATGTTAACTAAGTTTGTTTTTTTTTTCAAAAAAAGTTGCGATGACCATCCCAAATCCTCATTACTTGAATAAGTGTTATTTATTTGTCTCTATAAAAGGCGGTTGACAGAAATATAATAAAAATTTAGAAACTAAATAATGTACTTCAAAATCTGTCACGACTACATAAAATATTGAACTATTCTGCATGGTAAGAAAACTTATGGAACAAAAGTCTAATTTTTGACATAGAAACATTTCGATTGCGATTTTGACTTTATTGAACAAACTTATACAAAACTTTTCAAACAAAGAGAACAACTCGTTGCTAAATCTATCACAAGCTTGAATTCCAAGATTTAACTTTAAAACGAATATTACTTCTTGATAGCCTTTGCAATAGTATACAGCTGCATATTTTTTGTGCCCTTATAAATAGCTCTGATCTTAGCATCACGATATAATTTCCCTTGCGGTAAATCACGGGTAAATCCAATACCACCCATCCAATTAATACACTCAATGGTGTCTTTGGGCTGCCTGTGAAGCATAGTACGAACTTGTTCTCGTAAACGGTCAGCATTTTAAGCTAACAAACGGTAGCAATTTGATTTTGCATCAACTGGAAATTGTAGACTTCTTGACCGCATCCATCAAATAGGGAATAGTGGCATCGAAACAGCTTTGAGTACAGTAAATCATTTGAGAGTCAATACCAACATGACATTCATTAAAGAAACAATCTGCATATTAGTATCCTTTACCAAATTCACCCAAAAAGTTTTCGAAAATTATCGAAGTTAACCATATACAGGTACCTGATCTAAGAAAACCCAACTTGGCTCCCTTCCGTGTAACGCTAAGTTTGGGAGTATCGTGATCTACAATGAATGTATGGTACCTCCGTAGTGTGAAAACTGAGAAAACTGAGGGTATCTAATTGATGTTTTTCATCTATTTCCTTAACTAATGGATAAATAGTATCCTTGGCAAGTTTAACAATTGTTTCCTGCATCATTTTCTCTTCTTCGGTGAGAAAAGTCAAAAGCAGCATACCATCTCCTTCATAATAGGCAGCACATTTTTGACGTCGTTCAGCCTGGACAATCTATGGTGTTGGTAATTTTTTAAGCAAACTCATCTTGAAGCTGCTATCAAAATCAAAGATCAAATCAGGGGTGGAATCGGCTAAGGTGATAGTTGACTATCATTTTTTTGATAGTCAAATTGACTATCATTTTTATTCCGACTGTGTAAGATGATTCAACTCAATTCAATTCGATTGAACAATTTCAAATTCAAATTGTCAAAATTCGTTGTTGTCTTGGTGAAATTTTAAATTGATTCTTATAAAATATCTAAATAAAAGTATCAAGTTGGTTGATTTTGAAAAAAATTCTTACTTTTTTTCAATTTCGTAAGCTTTGTCGGTCACAGGAATGTGCTTTTTAAAGAAACAAAGTGAACTAAGTGAACTAAGAAAATTTTCCAGTGGTTTGTGTAAGCGTCTGGTAGCTCTATTCGGAATAAACATATTTGTTTGAAATTGACTATCACATTTTTTTGTGACAGCTTTTTAGGTATCAATTTGACTATCACCTTACGTAGATCAAATTCGATAATTTTGATTGTCGATTCGATAATTGACAATCACCTTAGCCGATTCCACCCCAGTTCGTAGTTCCGTTTATTTTACTTGTTTTGTATAGTCATTATATTTTACGAAACAATTTTCGAATCAGTGTTTTTTGACGAATTAAAGTAAACATATAGCTTGTATCCGTCTTTAAATGTTTAAATTCGACAGTTTATGATAAAAAACCATATTTTAACACCATGATCAAAAATGTTTAAAAATAATCTATTGTCCAGAGCAAAATATAATAAATTCGTCCTTTCTTTTTCTAAATCGAGCGATAACCGAAACTTTTTTGCTTGAGGTCCTAAAACCTTAACGAAAATAATAACAAATACAAAATATTTTTAACAAATCTCTTAAACCGTTAGATTTTTTCCAAAACTTTTGGATCCATTTAAAAAAAAAAACTAAAACAAAAAATTAGTAATACATAAAAAGCCAGCAACTTAATTTGATAACGAAAAATGTTTCACATTTTATACTCCCTAAATTCTCGTGGGAAAAATTTTAAATTGGTGGATTTGGCCTGTGGTGGCAAAGATTTTCGAGGGGTTCAAGAAGTAAAAATATTTGTTTTAAATTTAATTTTTAACAATGAACTGTAGCCCTTTCGTATTTCATTTAAATCTCTGAATTAAATTCTCAAATTCGATTCTAATTCCAATCATGTGGTATAAAAACATTTTAAAAATATTTAAAACAAAACAATTAAATCGTGGTATTCGAGTCTTGGGATGATCTCAAACAGAAATTCAGATTTCCTTCGAAATAAATTCCAAAAGTGAAAGAAATTGGGCCAGTTTAATCTTTCGAAACTCATAATAAAAAACGTATTTCGGTTCTTCTATTTTGAAGTTCTTAAAATTTTATAATCTCACCAGCGATACCAAGGAACGAATTCAAGAAAACTGTTGACATTGGTTCTTAATACTTTAAGACTTTTTAACATATCCAAAAAGAGAATTAACTACAAATATAAAAGACCAATTGTTAAATATAGCACAATTTCGGTATCGAGATTCCAAAACTTCGTTATTGCATTGAAAATAAGCTTAATTTGTTTTTTTTTCGTTAATTTTCAAAACAAAATATTAAGGAATTATGGATTATGAAGATCACAACAAAATTTTCTATACCAATTTTCAAGTAGTCGAAAAGGCCAACATTTTCGACTTTCTCTGTTTATTTTGTTTAAAACCTCAATGAAAGAATTAAGTACGTTCACTCCACTGAGCGATTAAGAACGGAATAACCTCTCTAAATATCAGAATGTTTTCAAGTAAAAACAAAACATTAAATAGCACTTTATGGTTCGTTCATACCAATAAAAATCCATCTTATGGTCATCTGCAAAAGCTATATAACTCAAACCGAATTTGATGTTAGCCATTTAAATTATTGATGTTTCATTAAATTCAATTCAATATTCATCCAACCAAAAAAACACCCTGTTCTGTAGTCATATATACTCACATAAATTTCCTGAACCAAAGTCAGCTAAAGGTATTGTCCATAAAACACCTGCAAATATACAATATACATTTACTCGTATAATACATTCCAATGCATATAAACCTCCTTCTTCTGAAACCAAACGACCACCTACGCCATCTACATTCTATATAATATTCCTCCCTCTATTGATATGCAGGTGAATTTTCTCCTTGAACTTTTGTGGTTTTGCGGTTGCTGGTTGGTAATTTTAATTTTGTCTCCACATTCTTTATCTTCTAAATGTATATTTTCGTCCTTTGTGTGCCGACAGTCATTCGAATTTATTGATAAAATGTTGGTGGTATAGAGTCCTTCCTTCTGCTTCTCAAGTGTCGGTCGTTCGTTCAATCGGCTCGACTTAGTCCTCGTCCTCATTCACTTCCTCTTTCACATCCTCGACGTCCAGCAACTTATTCGAACACCGATGATGTTTGGTCGATTTAATTCCAGGGTCCTTCGACAGACAGAATCAAAAAGAGAGAATGAGTTCAAACTGCTGTCAAAATATTCCTTGGGGGAGATAAATTCGAGTGAATAAAGCCTTGTGCAGGAAATGCCATCACGTCATCGATGCTCCTCACAAGTGGAATTCCTGGTCAATGTTTTTCGTTTTCTTTCAATTTTATTTTTTCGTACGTCTCCTTCTTTTACTAATTTTTAGTCTTGCTTCAAGTGTTTGTGTTTTCTTCTTTATGGCTTTTGTTGATTTTGGCCTAAAGCCATTTATGATCTTATTTTGGAAAAAATTGCCTCAACCTCAATCCCAATCTCACCATCTTCAATGATTGGAGTTCAATTTGTCCTCCTTTTAGGGTGAGTAAAAGTAAAGTAAATACGCCGAGCCGCCGAGGAGATGTATAGTAAAAGACACTTACATTTTATTCCCACTGGACTCATTTTTGTTGTCTTTTTGTTTTATAAATTAAATGGATTGAAATAAAATAAAATTTTCATATTGATTTCTTTCAAAAAAAGGAAAAACAAAAAAGAAAATAAATTGTTAAATGTTTCAACCATACTTTGTCGTCATCCCTAAACCTTCTATAATAAGGGTCGTATTCCATATTCTTTATATTAGATTTCTTATGACTTAGGGGTGCAAATCGTAAAAAAGGATTGACGTCGTCAGAAATATTGTAGGTAATATATGGTATAGGAATGAAGAAAAACAAAATTGATGTTTTTGAGAGTATCTTGTTTTTCCATTTTTGTTTGTGTCGAGTTAGGGCAATTGTTTTTGAGTAATAAATATTAAGATACCAACAAATTGATATTTCGAAGACGGAATTTGATTAGCTATACGCCATTAAGCTTATATTGATGAAAGGAAGTTCCAATTGTATACAAAAAAAACATTTTTATGAGCAAAAATACTGAAACCTTTGAGTTTAATATTTTATTTGAGCATAGAAAATGTTAGAGAATGTTAATTAAAGTTATTTTATTTATTGTTTTCAATAAAATATAAAATGATATAAAATCTCGTCAAACAGCCGAGAATAAAGTCAATCATTAAACAATAAACAATATAATTGTGATACCAAGTTTTTATTAATGGTGTTGCGTTGCCAACCACTTTTGATTACAAATATTTTACTCATGGCAAACCGTAATATTTCCTATAAAATAAATCCTCGTATAATTTGAGAGTGAAAAATTTAAGGTTGTAAGGTTGTTAGTTTTTTACTCTGATATTATTTTTTCACAAATAATTGTTATGAAAGACATTTTTTCATTTTAATTTCAATATATAGGAACTGCATACACTTCGTGTCACATGAATAAGGACACTTTTTGTTTTCGTTTTTTTATTTGACGATATTTTTCAAACCCTTAGGTTTTTTGGAAAGCCAAAATGTGGAATGAATGAAGTATGTACTATTTTTATAATGCAAAAAAAAAATGTTTGTATTAAGTTGATAAAAACAAGTTTTATGCCGATTTTTCCGAAGAAGGTCATAAAAATTACCTGCTCATATGTGTCACACGAATAGGGACAAGATTTAAATTTACCTGTAAGACCCTTTAAAGTAAAGCAAATAACAAACAATCTTAGTTTAGGTAACTACTAGTTTTACCTAAATACTGTGTTGCCTTCTGATTTCTGAATTACTTCAAGTTACTTGTGGTGTATGGATTCATGGAGTGCTGTCGGATAATTGAGCAAAATTTGGGCTCACGACCATTTTCGTTCGTTTTTTGGTATTGCCGTCCTTCCTTGTAGACTTTTCTTAAAAACCATCCCCACACGTTTTACATGATATTCAGGTAAGGAGAAAATGGGAGCCATGGCAATAGATTCACATTTTGGCCCTGAATCCAGGCTCTTGTTGTCCATGGGGTATGTATTGGTGCTTTATATTGTTATAAAGTCTATCGTTGTCCACCAAATAACTCAGAAAACTGCGGAAAAGCTCGTTCCAGAATCGATTTTTAAGTGTTTGCCGTCATTTTAGAGCTTTGAAAATCCAGATCCACTGTCCTGTAATAGGTGATTGATCCTCATAGCATTACACCACCTTCTTTGCTGTGCCTTTTTTCCAGATAGAATTCTTCATTTCTTAAGTCATCGAAAAAGCAGCTATATCAGGTCCGTCCAAATTATTTTTTTGTCATCGGAAAAGACGAGGATATGCCAAGATCGATTCCACATGATGTGATTTGTTGCAAAATTAAGGCGTTGGCCCTTGCGTGCAGTATTCAACCGTGGTTTTTTCTTAATTTTTTGGTGTCGTGTATGGTATGCCTTATGTATCACCCGAGCAACAGTTTATCTACTAGCATATACCCCAGCATCTGCCTTGATTTTACTAATGGAAAGTGATGAATTTGAAGCAGCTGTCACTATCGACCTCTTTTTCTGAAATGTTGTGGCTATCTTGATTTTTATTTTGTGATTTTTTCCATACCTCTCTGGGTCCTTGAGGTAGTTGTTTACAACATTTGAACTTCTTCTAATTTTTCTGGCTATAAAACGGATGGTTTTTTCGAGATCCCGGTATTCCGGAATTTAGCATATTTCCTCCTTGGTTAAACCCTTACCTCTACCCATACTTCTTGATTTTATCAAATTAATACTCGTACTAAGCTCTCAAATAATCAAAGTACCCTTTTATCTGATTTAAAACACGCTAATATATAAATTTAGACCTTGTCCCTTTCCTATGTGACACATAAAAAGCAGGTACTTTTTATGACCTTCTTCGGAAAAACCGCCATAGAACTTGTATTTATCAATTTGATCCAATTGATTGTTTCAATATAAACTTAATACATATACATACCTCATTCATTCCACATTTGGGTTTTTCCAAAAAGCCTTAGGGTTTAAGAAATATCGGCAAATAAAAACGAAAAAAAAAACTTGTCCCTATCCATGTGACACGAAGTGTATGTTAATGCTTAGGAAACAAATACGGTTTCACATTTGGAATGGTGCAGGGAATTAACTTCACGGGAACTACCTTCACATGGGAACTAACTTCACCACTACTGGGAATTAATTTCACTTTTTTTTGGTGAAGTTATTTCCCACTGAAGGCGGGAAATAATTTCATCAGAAAATTGTGTGAAGTAACTTCCCACCTACGATTGAAATATCTGAAAAAATATCAAGCGTTGAATTGGTGACGTGAAATAGTACCAAATGAAATAACACCAAATTTCAAATTTGGCCTTATTTCGTTGTTCAAAACGAAATAAAACCAATTTGGCTTTATTTTGATTTATAAAAAGAAATAAGGCCAACAAAATAATGCAAACAACGCCGAATTTTTAAAGTTCACTTTTTTACATACAAAACACGCAAAAATGGTTGATTTATTGTCTAGAATAGCTACTTTTGCTAAAAAGTTTTTTTGAATTGATAGCACGGCGTACTAACAGCTAGGTATGTAAGGGGGGGCATGCTGCCCCCCTGCAACCCCCCTGCTTGGGATCACTATAGGATTTGGGGTGGGTGAGAGTTTGGGTATATGCAAAGAACTTTTGCATTTGAGAACTAAAATCAAAGAAATTCCCAACAAAAAAAAAGCAAGTATGGCTCACAGTTATGAAAGAATCACAACGCATTCGTGTTCGTTGCATATACCCAAACTCGCACCCACCCCAAATCCTATAGTGATCCCAAGCAGGGGGGTTGCAGGGGGGCAGCATGCCCCCCCTTACATACCTAGCTGTTAGTACGCCGTGCTATCAATTCAAAAAAACTTGTTTTAGGCTCCAATTTCAATCGAGCAACAAGTATCTGTCATTTTTCAACTTCAACTTATGTTAACTTCACATGAAAGTGAAATTGATTCCCACAAAAAAGTGAAATTATCTCCCACCTTCAGTGGGAAATAACTTCACCAAAAAAAAGTGAAATTAATTCCCACTAGTGGTGAAGTTAGTTCCCATGTGAAGGTAGTTCCCGTGAAGTTAATTCCCTGCACCATTTGGAATAGGAAACAGACAAAAACTCCTGAAATATTTCTCGAAAACAAACAAAAATGTTTCTCTGTTTCCGAAAGTTTTTGTAAATTTTTCTGAAATGTTTCAAAAATGTTTTTGTATAGGGTCTGCCATTTGACATCTTTTTTTTAATTAGTGCTTATTTCGTGAATGGTAAGACTTAGCTCATGTCTGATTTCACAGATTATTAGTTTTATCCTTCCGCTGAACGAATATGGTTGTGTTTACGCTTGAACAACGCTTAGAACAACGCTTAGAGAAGATGCCGCTTTTGCCTAAAAATCATCTTTTCCGATGAAGCTCATTTTGATCTTGGCTGGTATAGAAACAAGCGAAATTGTCGCATTTGGGGCACAGAAAACCTGCACGCATACATTGAAAAGACGATACACCCAAAACGAGTCACTGTTCGGAGCGGATTTTGGTCCAGAGATATAATTGGACAATTTTTCTTTGAAAATGAGCATGGCCGTTACAGTCAATGGTGATCGTTATCGGGCCATGTTGATTTTTGTTCACAAAAGGAGGAGGAGGATATTGGCAACATTTGGTTTAAACAGGACGGGGCGCCACGTGCCACACAGCCAAAGCTACACCTGATGTTTTTATAGCATTTTCAAAAAAAAAAAAACTTATTTGCAGACCCTTTATTATATTCGTATAAAATAAAAAGTTTGTTGTTTAACATTTTTTTATAGTTTTTTATTTTGGTACGAAGAAACCCTGAAATTCTCATAAGGAAGTACGTGCGACACCATTTGGCACTTCATTCTGATGGAAATGTATTCCCAAGGTTTCAGTATCTATTATAACGAAGGACATATGAGAGCAAAAATTAAGATTAAATGTAATTCTACCATATTCAGGTCAATAAGAAAACATAATGAGAAGCTTGATTAAATTTTTGCCCAAACCTACTTTATTATCCAAGTTCATTAATTATATTCATATACATATGATTGTATACATACATATATTTGTATGTAAATGTTTCCAAAATACCAATATCTATGCATATCCTTTATTAATATACGAATCAGCCTGATAATCAAATATCAGTTGTTTTGTGTGTCGAAGATTAATTTTCTCTTCTATATAAAATTAATGCGAAACACATCAAAGCTATACACCAAGCTACCTATTAACGAATGAATGAATCAATACAAACATACACCCTTCAGACACACAAACATATAGCTTTAAGGATACGAATTTACTCATTCTCTCCACTCTATACTGCTCTGCTTATTTGCTGCAGCAGTATCGAGTCGATATACATTGGTTCAATCTTCCAATCTCCAATCAAAAGGAATCACATCCACTGATGGACAAATAAAGGACAAATTGGGTAAACAAAAAAATTCTTTGGCAGTGGCAGTGCAAAGTTATTATAGTTCACTCACTGTGAGAAAGGACACAAATAACACATAACTCGGGGTGCAAGTTGATTGAACTGGTTGGCTTTTAGATGACCGGTTGTTAACAGAGTGTCGAGTCGACTCGATACAAAATTGTTTTGACTTCGAGTCTCCTTCTCCATCATATGAGTCCTTAAATTGCTTGTTATTTTCACAGATCCTTGCAGTGAGAAAAAAACTATTTCGTAACAATAAACTCTCATCCCGACGCCTTCCACTTCGATGTACTTTCAGAGCTCATAGGATTTCCAATTACTTTGGTTATTTATAAAGTAAGAACCTACCTACCTAGACCAAGACCAACTTTCTGGTCAGTCAGACTTTAGTTAGTTATGAGAGTTTCATTTATTTTTCAACTTAAATAGTTTGTTGGTTCCACGGGAAAATTTTCTTTTCTCATTTTGTTTGTGTGGAAAGCAAATAAAAATAAATTCAGGATATTCGAATACTTAAATCGAGCAAATAGGTACCTACCTACTTTATATTTGGT
Source organism: Eupeodes latifasciatus (assembly GCA_920104205.1). Taxonomy (NCBI): domain Eukaryota; kingdom Metazoa; phylum Arthropoda; class Insecta; order Diptera; family Syrphidae; genus Eupeodes; species Eupeodes latifasciatus. The sequence goes on along the minus strand of OV049926.1, from coordinate 22,830,549 downwards.
TTGACGTTAAGGGTAGAAATACAGTCGTGTTGTGGTTGCATTTTTATTGGATATTTTTTTTATTGATGACTGCACTCAAAAATTCGAAGAATGAAAATTGAATTGAATTATGCAAAGTACTAAGGTATATTGGAAGTGGTTTAAATCACATTTTGTATGACAGTTGAAAGGAAGAAGACGAGATGACGATGCTTTTAGTTAAAGTTCTATATAAATGGTATTTTAGTTGAATAATAAATGAATGCATATTTGATGCAGATGCAGATGCAGAGGTCCTTTTAATACTTTACCAGCTGCAGAGTTGGGTTGAGGTGTTGCAGGAGGATTCAATATTGAGAAATTTTACACATCAAGCATTACTGTTATATATATTTTTTGGGCAAGGTGTAAGATTTATTTCTAGTTTGATGATAAATGAGAATTCAATTGATTTAAATAGAATTTTAGGATATGGGTGGAAAATAGCGCAGTAAATTAGTTGCTTGAGTGATGCTGTTAACATAAAGCTGACAGATTTCTTTTCACATTTTCAAACCATCAGATGTCGCCCTTGGGATTTCACGAAATCGAAACAACTTGTTTTCAAAATATGAAATTTTCAGAAACTATTAATGAGTATGTTTTTATTTTTATGGAAAAAGGGTATTGTATTGTATTTAGTACGCAATCAGGGAGGCTACGCTAATTACATTAAAAACATTGACAAAAATTAGAAAACTGGGAAAGGATTTTAAAGGAATCACTGATAAACAATAGCTTTGCATATTAAATTTAAAGCATTTAATTAGGAAAAGTATTCCACATGCATGTAGTAGTAATCTCTGCACTGCGAAGTTGCATGGTTTGTGAATAAGATGGAGAGTATAGGAGACAAAACATAACCCTGGGGAACACCAGTATTTTTGTGTGAATTTGAAAGCTTTCCCCGGGAGTTAAAACTGTTCATTTTGTAATATTTCGTATTTTTTTTTACAAATTACCAAACAATTTTACTACCTTTTTAATGTCTTTGTATTTTCCGCCGTAATATTTGGTCATGAGAAAATTTAGCTAATCAAATTTAGGATGTGAACTTCACAGATCTTCCTGGGTCCCAGATTACCATCTTTGTTGAATTTTTTAGACGAAAAGGAAGAATAAAGAATAAAATATCCAATTTCTCATCTCATAATGAAGAAGGTTGTGCAAGAATTTTTTTAGCTATAAATTATTTAATAAAATAAACATAGAAATTAACTATCGTATTCCAGGATAATAATTTAATCAGGGAATCAAGTTCTTATTAACTTGTTTTAACTTATTCCGGCCTCAGCAAAGTTGGTTTAAGATCACGATAACTTTTTAACTTCCCATAGGAAGTCCGGTTTGTCAAATTGAAAATTTTGACATTTCTCGACGTTTTAAGGTCCCTAGAGTCGAAATAAAAGATTTTTAGAAAGATGTCTGTGCGTGCGTGTGTACGTACGTTCGTACGTCCGTGCGTCCGTATTTTCGACATTTTTTTTCGTCGTCCATAGCTCAAGAACCAGTAGAGATATCGACTTAAAATAAATTTTGTTATACAGATGATAAGGCAGAAAGATGCAGAAAGGGCTCTCAAGCAAATTTGTGGGTGTTTTTTTTTTACCATAGCAGTTTAAAAAAAAAGTGATCATTTTGGTAAACCCTAGATATCTCATGAACCAATAAAGCTAGAGACTTAAATTAATATTTATATTATATATTGTAACGTGATACAAAAGAAGTATATTTTTGGAAAACAATCCAATTAACGGTTTTTTTTATAAATAAAAAAAAAACTGAAAAAAAATTTGTCACCTCAAAAATTTTACGACTAAAATATGATTTCATCTCCAAAACAATTTTGTGCAACGAAGAATAATGTTTTTGACATCTGATAAAAATCTAATTGACATTTTTTTTTATAAAAAATAAAAACCTAAAAAAAACAGTACTCAAAGTTGGTAAAAATTGAATTTCGATTTAAATATCTTTTCAAAAACTTGAGATTAAGGCTTCAAACTTATTTTATCTTATAAGAAATATTGTTTTCAACATTCTGAGAAATGTTGAGAAAAATCGAATTGACAGTTTGTTTTACAAAAAATAAAAACCCAAAAAAAAATTAATAAAAGTTGGTAAAAATTGATTTTCGACTCAAATATCTTTTCAAAACTTTGAGATTTAGGCTTCAAGCTTATTTTATCTTATAAGAAATATCGTTTTCAACATTCAGTAAAATTTTGAAAAAAATCGGATTGACAGTTTTTTTTTACAAAAAATTAAAAACCGAAAAAAAATTTAACAAAAGTTGTTAAAAATTGATTTTTTACTCAAATATCTTTTCATAAGTTTGAGATATTGGCTTTCAACTACTTTTATCTTATAAGAAATATTGTTTTCAACAATTGGGTAAATTTTGAGAAAAATCGATTTGACAGTTTTTTTTACAAAAAAATAAAAACCTAAACAAAAATTATAAAAGTTGGTAAAAATTGTTTTTCGACGTAAATATCTTTTCACAAATTTGAGACATTGGCTTCAAACTGATTTTATCTTATAAGAAATATTGTTTTCAACATTCTGTAAAATTTTGAGAAAAATCGAATTGACAGTTTTTTTTACAAAAAATAAAAACCTAAAAAAAACAATACTAAAACTTGTAAAAATTTACTTTCGACTCAAATAGCTTTTCAAAAATTACAAATATTGGCTTCAAACTTATTTTATTTCACAGAAAATATTGTTTTCGATATTCAGTAATTTTTTTATAAAAATCCAACAGTCCGTTTTTTCATAAAAATATAAAATCTACAAAAAATAGTACGCAAATTTTGTAAAAATTGATACATATAGACAAACTTTTAAGCAAGACAAATCGACAGACGGGATGGGAAGTTATCAGCCTCTTTTTTTTTAATCAAATTAAAAAACAATTGAGAGGTAGGCGCTGGGAGAGCGCAAAGATCTTGAGTAAAATTTTCAGAAAAATGAATTAATACATTTTAAAAATAAATTCTAAAAATTTGGTCATAGTAATACACTTTCGTTTTACAAAATACGGAACTACAGATGACAAAGATTCTTTTAAAGACTTTGTTTGTCAATTGATGTGATTTAAGACTTTCATCCTCTCAACACTTTAATTCTTTATTTTGTAAATTCCTTTAAACAACTAAAAGAAATTCGATTTTTTGCTTCAATGCTTTCTAAAGAGAAAAAGTTCAACATTTCCGTTCTTCTTTAAATTTGTGCCTGTAGACTGAAAACAAAAAGCAAACTTATAAACTGGAGCAACCAAACTCGAAAATTTATATCGTACTACATTGTTTTCCTCTTCGATAATCCGTATAAATACAAACTTCAAAGTGGGATTTCCAAGAGATACGGGTAGGTGGATTTTTTCTGCCATGGAAATAAATAGGTATTACTTTTTGAAACATACATATAAGTTTATCGAAAAACTTTCAAATTCGATTAAGATGAAGCTTACGAAGTCAACTGAAGCATCGAATAATTTCTTAATTTATTCTTAATGACACTGGACTTCTTTTGTATAATTCAAATATAAGATTTCCTACAGCCAACTCCATACAAAAAAGTTTTGAGGGTACCTGGTATTATTCATTTTTATTCCAAAGTTTCACTGAAAAAATGGTTTGGTAACTCGAGCTTGTATCAAAAGAGTCTACTTAAAAATTTGACCTATATTTTAGGATTTGCATTCTTAATACTTAAATCGAAAACTATTTCTTATCAGTATCGAATTATTCTAAAAACAAAACTTAAAGTTAGCAACATTGAATGTGATAAAATAAGTTTGGTTTCAATATTTGCTTTTGTTCAAGACATTTTTAATCGAAAAACAATTTTTTTCAATTTAAGCAGCATTTTTTGAAAATTTGAATTTTTCAAGAACATTTTCGTACGTTAAGAACAAAACTTTTCATAGAATAAAATGATTTTGAGGTGAAAACCCTCATCTATTCTCGATTTTACCAATTTGGCTAAGTTTCTTATTTTTATATTCTATTTATTTATTCTTATTTTTATAAAAAGACGGACTGTTGGGGTTTCTTATAATGTTAATAATTGTTAAAAACAATATATTTTATAAAAAAACAAGTGTTTTGAATGCATTGTTTTTTTCTCTTTTATTTTCTTTATACTCTCTTTTTATTTCTCTATCCACTCTAAAGTCTTTGGCATTATTTTTGTTTGTTATTAATATTTGATTTTTGATTAAATATGAGTGTTGAATTTTCTGATTACAGTGTGAATGAAAAATCAACGCACGCTATGATAAATGTTCTTTCTAATTATCGTGATGGTTTTAAAGTTTGTCATTTAAATGCTCGTAGTCTTAATCAGTATAAATTGGATTATTTAAAATATATATTTGCGGATTCTGGTGTCGATGTAGTTTGTGTTTGTGAGACATGGTTTAAGCATGATATTTGTGACATGCAGTATAATATACGTAATTATTTTATTTCTAGAAATGACAGAGTAACAAGTACATTGGGAGGTGGGATAGCAATATACTGTAGATCTTCCCTTAAATGCAAAATTATATGCAGTTCGGTTGATTTGGACGTTGAGTTTTTGATTGCTGAAATCCACGATGGTTGCACAAAATGCTTGGTCGCCTGTGCATATGTTCCGAACCGAAGTTGTTCTCCTCAATAATTTTTTTCTGTTCTTTCGCAATTCTCACATTTATATAAGCATGTAATAGTTCTAGGTGATTTCAATGCAGACTTGCTAAAAAATGATTCTCGAGCTTTCCAAATAAAAGATTTTGTCTCTTCTTTAGGACTTCAGATATTTAATACTACTTATCCAACGAGATTTGCAAAAGATACTACTCCCAGCCTTCTTGATTTGGTCATTTTATCTTGTCCATCGTCTGTTAGTCTTTTTGACCAGCTTTCACTTGACTGTATCTCTGATCATGATCTCCTGTTTTGTACATACAATATTAATTTTAATAACACTATCTAATTCCCTCACGCTATAACTATCTCAATTCATCCCGTTTATTTTTTATTCACGCCGTTAAATTATGGAATTTGTAATGTGCTATTCCGATAACATTTCATTTTTTTTAACCACCACTAACTTCCAAGCACATCACTAGTATTTTTTTTTTTGCTTCTCAAACCAATTTCCTTTTTGGAGCTCTTGAAGAAAAAATACCGCAAACTAACATTTCACCTAACCCAATGCATTCTTTTCTAATGTACATACGAGTACATAAGAATGTAGAAACAGGTGCACAAACCAAAATAAGAGCAACGGTTAAATCGCGCGATTCTTTTTAGTTAAGAGGGAGATGAGATAATTTTCGGAAAAATTAAATATAGTTCAATGTCATGCACTCGTCAGTTGGTTAAGAACTTTAAAAAGGTCAACATCGTGATTTGCTCCCGAAAATAAAAGAAACAAAAACAATAATTGATAAATTCTCTGAATAATTTTTTTAAAGTAAAGTTAAAGTAAATGAAACTATTTCTAGTTACAAATTATTGAAAAGAACATTTCTATCGGAAACAGTGAATCGTTTTGATTAGTATTTAAATTTGGAAAAAAAAAGAAGAAACATTCTGTGTTGATAATTTTGTAAGCTCCCGTGTAAAAAAAAGGGAAACAAACAAAAAACACAACTATCAACCAACTACCAATTTTCCCTCTGAAAGAGAACAAAATAAAACCCTATTAAAAAGAATTTAAAACAAAAAAGCGGTATGTAAACTATAATTAGTGCATCTCTAGTTTTATTTTCTAAGTGCCTTATATATTTTAAATAGGAGACACCATAGCTTCGCTTCTAGGAACGGGACACAGATCCATCCAACTTCACCATCACCGTCAAAACTATTTCCTTCTTTACTGGATTTACGCCAAGTTAAATGCAGAAGAGGATAACGGAGATAACAGGCAACTTCAAGATATTTTTTTTATTCCCAAAATTCAAATTTATTTAAACCTATTTTTCTCATTTTTATTAACTTCAAGATAACATTTTTTTATTATTTTCAAAATTCAATTCTTAACCTTCATTTTCTAAATTTTCACTTTCAATATTCAGATTAAAAGTTTTTTTTTATTTAAATTTCAATTAATTCTTCTTATGGTCAATATAAACAATAGTGTACAACGAAAAGAAAGAACATTGTTTTGCCATCGTATTAAAGAAAAACCATTGTTACGGAACAAGTATACATAGGTAGATATATGTACATAGGTATATTCTTCCAGGCATTTTTTTTTCTTCGTTATTTTAATTTTTGTAGGCAAACAATTTTCTTGGGTAATAGGCTTATTAGCTATAGGGAATTTGAAGTTTTTTTTTGCCCATATACAATTTTATTTCGCGTTTTGAGTTTTTTGCAATATAATGCTTGTGAGATCATATAGCTGTCGCATTACCGTATACACAGTTCTCTTAATTAAAACATTCTTATGCATTACTACTTTTCTGGCTTTCTTCTCGTTTCTTTTTTTTTGTAAAATAAAATATCTATAAATTAATTTGGTTTAAATATTTTAAAACATTAATTTAAGATCAAATGAAATTTAACATAAACTTTAAATAGATAGAAAAAAAAATGAATTTTGAATAAAATTTTGTAATGTAGGGTATATACACCTTAAAAGTTTCGAGTTTATTTATTTGGGCCATTCAATAACTTTTCTTGGATGTGCATGGTTGGGAGGGAAATGTGAGGCCTTCACAACACCTTGGTCTCAGACTCATTCAAATGAATCCATACTAGAATTTTGTGTACCTTTTCTTTTCCTTTTTTTTGCGAGCACATATCTTTTGTATAGTTTGGTGAGACAGAGTAAAAACCCACCCCGGACTGAAGCGGCCGTAGATTTAAAGTGCTCAAGATACTCTGATATAGGGAAAATTAAATCTCATCCCAAACCAAACATAACAAATTCTTTACCAATAAGTATAAGATCTATCGCTACTCGCTTCAAAAGTGTCATCTTTCTTCACTTCACTTCAACTTAATCTCAAAGCTGCTCTTTCCTTTCTTTTTTCTCATTTGTAAACTCTTCTTCTTTTTTTCAAACTCTTTTTCTACTGCTTTATTTTCTTTTTCTTCATTTTTAAAATCTCACACTTCTTTGCTTCTATCTCTAAAATAAAAACTCAGAATTTTGTAAATTTAAATTTAGTTCTAAGTTAGTGAATTTAAATTGAATACATAAATAACTAAATTAGTTCCTATTTATCTTATCTCTATGTACTACAAAAGATATTAATCTTAATGTACAAATGTTAATAATATGTATACAATAAATTGAATTGAAAATTTAATTTAATTGAATTTTTGCCAAGATATTCGAGTCGAAAATCAATTTTTACCAACTTTTAGCAGTGTTAAGCGTTATTCTTCTTCGTATAAATTTGTTCCGGAGAAATATTGTTTTTTATTAATTAAATATAGTTTTTATAAAGAAACCGTTAACTATTTTCAAAATTATAATAATTTGGCATTACCTCATATTATATAATATATGAAATTAAATTGATGTCCTTAGCGTTATTGGTTCGTGAGATATTTGGCTTCAGCAGAAATTTTCACTTCTTTTTTTAAATTGCTTAATGAAAAAAACTACCCACTTAATTTTTTTGAAAGTCCTTTTTGCATATTTCGATGATAATATCTGTAAAACAATGAATGAATGAATGAAAAATGGTATCCTCAACGTACGTACACACTCGCACACAGACATCTCTCTAAAAAACTTTGATTTGGATTCTAAGGACCTTGAAACGTCGAGAAATTTAAAAAACTTCACTTCGACAAATCGGACCGATTTTAAAAACATTTTGTGGGAAGTTAAACATATGTATTAAGGGCTTTACTATTATTATTGCAGGTTTTTGTGCAATTTATTTCTATTCAGGATGTAAACCTGACTCTCGAATAGATCACCAGATTCATGACCACAATCTTTTGAACCATTTTAAACTAGTAAGTTTTTTTTCTCTTAAACTGTGTACTAAGTAGTATCGTTCTTATGTTTAAGAAACTCATTCCTATTTTTAAAAATTAACCTACAAACTTAAAGTTGTTAGTTTCTTCAAATGCACTAATGTTAAGAATTACTCTTTCATCGTTAGCTTAAATCAGCTTATTAAAATTTCAAATTCGAATTTCTTAAAAATTCAAAAGGTGTATTATTTATAAGATACCTACATACACATGTGTACAAAAAATTCAATAAAACAACTTTTCCTTTTCAACGTTTTAACTGCATAGAAAGAACTTTTCCTTTTACTCGAGTTCTTCGTTTTTGATCATCAAATTATTTAATAATTCAAAATAATATCCAAGTGCTCTGCTCAGTGCTCATGCTTGGCTACAAACTATCTACAAAATGTATGTATAGAAGAGGTACTTTCATTCCAACCATCAGCAACAACTTTTCCTTAAATGTTCTCAGGTTTATACAAGCATAATTTAGAAGTATGTAGTGTGTTTCTTTTGTTTAAGTACTTAACTTTTGAAGAACTTTTTAGAAATTGTTTTGGATAAAGTTAAATTTCAATTAACAACTTCCATCACATTGCATGAATACGAAACCGTTAACTTTTGGTCAGCTAATGGTTAAGTTATGTATTTTAGTAATTTTTGCACGCAAAGTTAATTTTAATGTCATGGAATTTTTGTGTAAATTCCTTGATACCAAAAATTTAATTGAAAGTCTTGTAAGGTGTAGGAATATTTTGGGAATATTGGTTTGTATTGATTAAATTATTTGGTATCGGGTTTGGTATACCTTAAGGTACTTAACCTACCTATAAAATAATAAAAGTGCAAAAGGGTTTAAGTGGAATTAATTAAAGAAAATTCAAGAAAACGATATTTTGAGGGATTTTATCGACATTGTTAAGAAGAGAAGATTGGCTTAGCTTTGATAGGTTAATGTTGTTGTAGGAGAAAGTTTGCTTGAAACTTTTATTGCAATTTTGCAAGTTATGAATAATACAGTGATTTTCAAGTGTGTTGGTTTAGCTTACATGTATTAAGATTTTATCTTATTTGAGTATTATATGTAGGTATATATATTTTCTATTTTTTTAATTCTTTATTTTTAAAGAAACGCAAGGCTATTGTAAGATTGTATAATCGTTAAATCCGAAAATAATGTTTAAAAGCTTTTAAGAATATGATTTATATTTTTAAATCATGATGTGTTATAAAAAAGTTGTCCTCAAAAATTAAGTCCATACCTTTTGGCAGATATAATGGAGACGGATATGAAAAGAAAAACAATTTACTATTACGAATATTTTTTCAAAAGTTGTGCAATTTGAAATTTTTAACTAAAGACAAGTTAAAATTACATAAAAAGTGCTATTAATTTTTGAATTTTTTTGAATTTTCCGATATTTGAAATAGCTATTAGATTATTAAATTTAATTCAGTGCATATTTAGAAAATAACCAGCAAGTAAAATTCTCGGCCAAATATCACTATTTGACATTCCGCAGGTGAAGTAAAATATGCTGAAATTTAAGTTAAAAGACTTCATTTAAATGACTTACCAATTGACTTTTAAAATTTACTCAAATTTAAAATTCACTTTTGAATGACTAAGAATATTTTATAAAGTTAAATTGACCTTAAGTTAAGTTAACACAAGAGCTCAAGCCAGCCGTTAACCGGCAACGTTGTATCTTTGCTTATTGTTAAATGAGTCTGGTAGTTTTTGCAAGATAAGTTTTCTGAACTCGTAATTTCTTGAAAAGGTGATCACAGTTGTCTACCAATATCTTTTGATTTAATGTTTTTAATTTTTTACTTCTAAAGACCACGTGAAAAACTAGGTCTTTGCCAATGATTCAAAATCGATTAAGGACTTTAAATTTATATATATGTATAATTGTATTTTTAAATTTACAAATTAAACTTCTTTTTGGAAAATTGTGCCTGCAATTTCTTCTTAAAAGCAGAGATTCAATTTTGCTAGTATGACTTGTTTAAGTTACGAGTTTTAATTAACCAAATTGGGTTTTATTTCGACATGAGCTAGTCCGGTGCCATCAAATTCAGTTATATTTTTACTTTATTGTGTTTCACTATGCTAAAATTTCCCAAATGAAGTCTGTTAATTCAACTTTATTTTCCTTCCTTCAATTTGATTTGAAAAGCTAATATTGACCATAAAACAATAGTTACTAACTTTTTACCAATACAAAAAAAAATGAAACACAATTACGGAAACGTGATGACTTTACCTAAATCAATTTGTCTGGACTCGAAGCAAATAACCAATTTCTAAAAAACAAAAAGGACCTCTCACATATTTGTCCAGCAAACAGATGGAAAATCTCGTACACATACAAACAAAAAAAAAACAAATATGCAAAAGGGATAACTCTTGTATATACATACATATCTGCAGGTTTCAGTTTAGATAAAAAATCTAAATTTTCCAGTGAAATTTAAATGAAATCAAAACAAACCTCATATAGCATCAACCAGACCAATGCCATCAGCCTTCAACATCAACATTACCATCACCCTCAATAAAATCCTTTACGCTGTAAAGCTTGAAAATCAGAAAAAAGAAATAAATACCTGGATAAACAATTATACACTCGAAAATGTGTTTGGAAAATTTAAGACTTTTTTGAAATAACGAAAAAGTGTACTACAATGTCCTAAAGGTATAGTAAACATTTTTGAGAATACAAAAAACAGCTTTCAAAATAATAGACCATAGAAGTCATTTTACTGCTCAAACTCTTACGAAGTGTCTCATATTTTTTACTTCCCATAGGAAGTTATTGTAATGGGTCCGAATTGTCAAATTGAAAATTTTGATATTTCTCGAAGTTTCCAGGTCCCTACAGTCAAAATAAAAGATTTTTAGAAAGATGTCTGTGGGTGCGTGTGTACGTAAGTTCGTACGTCCATACGTCCGTACGTCCGTATGTCCGTACGTCCGTACGTCCGTATGTCCGTACGTCCGTACGTCCGTACGTCCGTACGTCCGTACGTCCGTACTTCTGTACATCCGTACGTCCGTACGTTCGCGATGTTTTTTTCTTCGTCCATAGCTCAAGAACCAGAAGAGATATCGACTTCAAATAAATGTTGTTATACAAATAATAAGGCAGAAAGATGCGGAAAGCGCTCTCAAGAAAAATGCGTGGGTGTTTTTTTTTTACCATAGCAGTTTAAAAAAAAGGTGACAATTTTGGTTAACCCTAAATATTTCATGAACCAATGACGCTAGAGACTTGAATTAAATTTTATATTATATATTGTGACGTGATACAAAAAATAAAATTAACGCTTTTTTTACAAATCAAAAAAACTGAAAAAAAAAATTTGTTACCTCGAAAATTTTACGACTAAAATATGATTTCATCTCCAAAACAATTTTGTGCAACGAAGAATAATGTTTTTGACATCTGATAAAATTTTGAGAAAAATCTTATTGACAGTTTTTTTTATAAAAAATAAAAACATAAAAAAAACATTACTCAAAGTTTGTAAAAATTGAATTTCGACTCAAATATCTTTTCAAAAACTTGAGATTAAGGCTTCTAACTAATTTTATCTTATAAGAAATATTGTTTTCAACATTCTGAAAAATGTTGAGAAAAATCGAATTGACAGTTTTTTTATAAAAAATAAAAACCTAAACAAAAAAATTAATAAAAGTTGGTAAAAATTGATTTTCGACTCAAATATCTTTTCAAAACTTTGAGATATTGGCTTTAGGCTACTTTCATCTTTTAAATAATATAGTTGTCGACATTCAGTAAAATTTTGAGATAAATACTGAATACTAAAACTTGGTAAAAATTTACTTTCGACTCAAAAAGCTTTTCAAAAATTTAAATTATTGTCTTCAAACTTTTTTTATTTCACAGAAAATATTGGTTTCGATATTCAGTAATTTTTTTTATAAAAATCCAATAGTCAGTTTTTTCATAAAAAAATAAAATCTACAAGAAATAGTACGCAAATTTGGTAAAAATTGATGTTCGATTCTTGATATCTCTAAAATTAATTTCATTTATCCAATTTATAAAAATAGAAGAAATGCTACTAAAATTTATAAAAATTTGTTTTCGACTAAAAATCTAATTAAAACCAGATTTTCAAACTAAACTATTTCTTCATATGAAAAATATTGTTGGTAATTTTGAAATTTTTACGAATATTTCAACTGACAACTTTTTTAACCCAACACGAAAACCTGCAAACTTTTAACCAAGTCAAATCGAGAGACGGGATGGGAAGTTATCAGTGTGGTCGCATCCCAGCCTCTTTTTTCTTTTGTTGTTTTGTCGATATTTGTATTAGCAGTATTCTGTCCAAAACTTCTCAAAAAGTTCTGTCATAATGCTCTAATTTCTAAAAATATCAATCAGTTTACTCTTGAGCTCAATTTCGAAAGCAATACCAATACATAGAGATGCTTTCTTCAGCCGCACATCAGGAATGTGAAAACCTTTACACATTTCCCTCCAATGTTGATCTTCAAAACTTCTGCAATGGAAATATGCATACATAGAAACTATGTCTTAAATTAGAATTTTGAAATAGGAACCTATTGCCCTTAATTAAAATCGAAAGCTTAGCTCTTGAGTTCAAATATTTTGCTCAGTGTAAGTAAGCTTAGCCCGCAGATGTTTCATATCGTTTGTCTGTTTAATACGGAAACCATAAAACAATAATGATGTATGTATGTAAGCTGCATATTGTAACGAAAGGGCCTAATCTATCTCTCAAACCCCTCCATATCAAAGTTTGTATTAAACCTCCTGTTGTCACAAATCACCGCCACTAAAACAAAATACATCTACATACATACATATGTATACTTAGACATACAAAGGTATACAGTAAGGCAATTATCGTAAATTGAAATGTCAACATTTGACTTTTGGGGGCTGTTGATGGGTATTTTTGGCCTCAAATGTTTCTACTTTTATTACAGAAAAATTTCGTTATTTGGTTTATTATTACTCTTGGACTCTCTTTTGACTTATTTCGGTTTTTGGTCTTGTTTATTTTTTGATGTGTTTTTGTTTTTTGTTTGTAGACTTTCTATTTAATTTCTCATTCCATTGATCCTGATGATTTGTTAGTGTATGTAAATTTGAAGCACTCGTATGTACATATTTCCTTGATTTGTCATTTCATCAGTTTACTCTTTGAGTTTAATTAAAAGAAGAAGATTAATGTGGTAATAAATTCACAATCAAAAACATGGAACCATAACAAAAAAAAAACAAAACCCCAAAAATATAAACTCTTAAAAGTAAAAGAAAACTTTTGACCTTTTGTGGTAAAGTATATTTTTGTATTTTGGCCAAAAAGAGTTTCATATATGTATGTATGTAGATATGTAGGTAGGCTACGTAACTGTTGGTGTGTCTTGTGGTAAAAGAAAGTTAAAATTGAACACATACCAAAAACAAAAAACAGTACCAAAAAAAAAAAAAACAACATAATTTTGGACATCTGCCAAAACACAAAAAAAGAAAAAGATTTATTTTATAAGAAGAATTATTTTTTTTAAATAAAAATAATGTTTTCTTAGAATGCTATTTATGTATACAAGAAAATTTTATGTAAAAGTAAAGTGCAGGACATATTGTGGAAAACAAAAAATATAGTATCAGCGCAATGCAGTATGTTTTTGTTTTAAGAAACTCATAAACAGGAAATAAACTATTCGCCTCTGGTTCCTTTTGACCAAATATTATGTAAGATTTATGGAAGCAATTTGGGTTTAAGTGAAGTTTATGTGCAGAAATAAAGGCTATTTTTATGCTTTGGTACCTTAATTTGAACTCAAGCACACAAACAATAAAAACTTTTGGATTTAAAAACAAGAATTTTATTTAAATTCCGTTATAAATTCATTAATTCATTTTCCTATTGACATGTATATACAACAAGATTTAAAATAATGCACCAGATGTCAATAAGTCCAGCCAGGTTAATAATGTATCATAATATCAAGCTCAATAATGGAACAACCGACGAATAGATGTACCTTGCTGTAGAGTTAAAAAGCAAAGGCACTAAAATACATCCTTGTGGAACTCTTGAAAATTGGTAGTAATTTTTATAAAACATTTGATTTTCATTGTTTTTTGAAAGCCTTTAACATAAACAGGACTATGGATTTGGGCTAAAAAGCCCTACAACTAAAATTATTAGGAAAACTTGTATTTTTAAAAATAAAGCTTACTATGTTAATCTTAAACATTAGCTTAAATTTATTTTTAAGATTTTGAATTTTCAGATATAAATAGTGGTTGAATCCAATAAGATGCTTTTTCATTTAATGACAGTCAAACCCTATTGGATCTTGTAAGGAGATAGTCAACAAGAATGTTATTGTAATTTTTCAACGATATGACGTTTCTGTTCCAATATCATTAATTAGCGCTTTCAAATATAACTGCAATATTTATTCTTTCTATCTTTATACAAAAAATATTATATACTAGGCCCTAGTGCTAAATAGACTGTTCCGCCTCCTAGTTTATTTAAATTTAATTGTTTAATGAACCGATGCTTCCTTGTAAATTAGTAATTTTAACTTTCTATCAATTTGTCCACCAAGACATAAAATAATGCACCAACTGTCAATAAAGTCCAGCAGGATAAATTATGTATCATAAACTGAATATTGAAACGACCGACCCCCGAATAGATTTTCCTTGTATTTAAAAAGCAAGGGCCATAACAAGGATCCTTGTGGTACTCTTTAAAATTCGTAGTAATTTTCACAGTAAAAGGCTTTGAAGTAGGAAACTCAAAATAAAAGTGCTAGTTGCAAAAAAAATTTCTAATCAAATAAACCACTAACAGAACTTAATTGAATTGAATCAACCTACAAAGAAGGAGTGTTTCTAACATTTAAATATTAAAATGTTACAATCACTTATCACCTTTTACGATTCTATCACACGATGTTTTGAAAAATCGAAATTTTGGTATTTGAAGATTTTTATTTACACCTTTACAAAATATTTTGCATGCTTCTTGTTTAAAATCGATTAAAATTGGTTTTATGACCTGATCCGGCAGTCGCCAGATGATTTTTCTAGATACCATAATACTCGTATTTAAAAAAAATCAAATGAAAAAAAAACTTCCTATCAATTTTCTTATTATTAACTTCCCACACATAGGAAGTTATTGTAATGGGTCCAATTTGTCAAATTGAAAATGTTGACATTTCTCCACGTTTCAAGGTCCCTAGAGTCGAAATAAAAGGTTTTTAGAAAGAAGTTTGTGCGTGTGTGTGTACTCGTATGTACGTACGTTCGTACGTCCGTACGTCCGTATGTCCCTACGTTCACGACGTTTTTTTCTTCGTCCATAGCTCAAGAACCAGAAAAGATATCGACTTCAAATAAATTGTATTATACAGATAATAAGGCAGAAAGGGCTCTCAAGAAAATTGAGTGAGTGGTTTTTTTTACCATAGCAGTTTAAAAAAAGGTGAAAATTTTGGTTAACCCTAAATATCTCATGAAGCAATGACGCTAGAGACTTGAATTAAATTGTATATTATATATTGTAACGTGATACAAAAGAACTATATTTTTGGAAAAAAATATTTTGGAAAAAATTTGTCACCTCGAAAATTTTACGACTAAAATATGATTTCATCTCCAAAACAATTTTGTGCAACGAAGAATAATGTTTTTGACATATGATATAATTTTGAGAAAAATCTAATTGACAGTTTTTTTTATAAAAAATAAAAACCTAAAAAAAACGTTACTCAAAGTTGGTAAACATTGAATTTCGACTCAAATATCTTTTCGTACATTCAGCTTCTAAAAACTTAAGATTTAGGCTACAAACTTATTTTATCTTATAAGAAATATTGTTTTCAATATTCTCAAAAATGTTAAGAAAAATCGAATTGATAGTTTTCTTACAAAAAATAAAACCAAAAAAAAAAAAATTAATAAAAGTTGTTAAAAATTGATTTTCGACTCAAATATCTTTTCAAATATTTGAGATAATGGCTTCAAGCTAATTTTAGCTTATAAGAAATATTGTTTGCAACATTAGGAACAATTTTGAGAAAAATCGAATTGACATTTTTTTTACAAAAAATAAATTTAAAAATTGTTTTGCGACGTAAATATCTTTTAAAAATTTTGAGACATTGGCTTCGAACTAATTTTATCTTGTAAGAAATATTGTTTTCAACATTCGATTAAAATTTGGAGAAAAATCGAATTGACAGCTTTTTTTACAAGAAATAAAAACTTAAAAAAAAAAACAATACTTAAACTAGGTAAAAATTTGCTTTCGACTCAAATAGCTTTTCAAAAATTACAAATATTGGCTTCAAACTTATTTTATTTCACAGCCAATATTGTTTTCGATATTCAGTAAAAAACCAACACTCCGTTTTTTTATAAAAAAATAAAACCTTCAAAAAATAGTACGCAAATTCGGTAGAAATTGATTCATATAGACAAACTTTTAAGCAAGACAAATCGACAGACGGGATGGGAAGTTATCAGTGTGGGTCGCATCCCAGCCTCTTTTTTATAATATTGTATACATTTTCTGTGAATACTCTCGCTTTAAACCCCGCATGAAACTTGATTTAAGCAAATTTTTTGAAATTTTATAAGTAGTCTAAAAGTCTCCATTTTGTTTCTATTTTAAACCGTAATGGTTTTTATACTTTGTTTTTCATTGGAAATGACTTTGTTATTTGATATGAAAAAAATATGTTATTGAAGTTTTTGATAATTCAAAAAGCTAAAATATTAAAAAATTAGATTTAGCAAAATCTTCTCAAATTTTAAATTATGACTGGAACTATGTATGTGTATCAAAATATTAAATTTACTTATTCAAGTAAAATTCAAGGCCTTTTTCTTGCCTAAGCGCAAGTATCCTAGATCAATTGATTATAACGTTAACAATACCGTCAATGGCATATCATACATATTGTTTGTATTTGAATGATGAACTTCATACCTACTACTTTATTAATGACTTCATACTATGCATTAATATTAAATGAAGTGAATTGAAGTCTGATATAACATCAATCATCAATTTAATTATTATTATAATCAAAATATCAAATTCAATTTATAGAGTATATGGACACCAAATTAATAACGGTATCAATAACCATCTTTGAGACAGCCTACATCGTAATACAATAATGATGTATGTTATTAAGTACACATCCATATGTGTACTGAACTTCATTTAAAGGACATTTGCTTATACTTACCAATATAAAAGTTTACAATCACTTCATTTTCACTATTATCGCTTAGAATATCAAAGTTAGTCGATAAACACAATGTACAGTCAAAGGATATATAGTAGAACATTTGAAGTTTTTATTTTTATTGACTAATCCTATTTCGTATATCAAGACTGTTTCTGCTGTGTTTGACAGTGACAGCTCACACACCAATTCATACATACACAATCACTTTGAATAAATGATTTGGTCAACTTGTAAAGTGCCACTGCATTTTACGATATACTCAACTTGAAAACAGGGTTGCCAGATTGGAATATTTTACGAAAATTGAGTTATTTTTTCCAAAATTGTAGACCTAAAATTAAGTATCACAGTTAAGTCATAATTTTGCTATTAATAGCCTAAAGCTAATCTTGGGCTATATTTTCCATCGAAGAAGTAAATGATATCAAAGGAACATTTAAATGAATAATAAATAATAAAATTATTTAACTTATGTATGAAAATCGCTGTAAAAAAAGATATTTTTGAGATTAGGCTACTCTTTGAGCAAATTTTTCCATTGAGCAAGTTCATGACCTGGCAACTCTGCTCGTATAATTCTAGGTAGAAGTTAAGAATATAAACGAAACGAACAACGGCATCAGAATGGCCCGCAGTTCATTGGTCAAACACAAAATTAAATTGAGTTTACGTGATGGTCGGTTGGATTGCCAGGATTAAACTTCAAATATGTGTATGGGCACTGTATACAAATGTACATGATGTGCAAGTAAATTCTCGGTTTATCTACGAGTATACTCGTATATCGATTTTAATTCAAAATACAAGAAGTTTGATTGGCACATTATGAAAATCTTTTGGTTTGCTTGAATTGTTCCTAGAAAATAACTGTTTTCCAGGATGTCAGTCAATTCAATGGTAACATATTGATTATGACCGGGAGTGTTTGCGTGGGTTCTGTTTTTTTTTCTTTTTATTGATCAAAATCATAGTTAAGTCAATTGAACTGGAACATTATTTGCTTAGACAACTATGACGCTTTTGAGATTACAATTTGAGTATCATTAGATGTTATGCAATTAAATAATGAAATTTGTAAGAATCAAAACAAATCAAAAAGGAACTTCCCACTTTAATTAACTTTCTTTTCTAAGAAATTAAATTTGGTAAAATGTTAAAAGAATTCAGAAGTGTGTTGGAATCTATAAAATTGAAGAGTCGATGAAAAAACTTTCTGGTTCATCATTTTACCATTTCCAGGAATTTTTATAAATATTTATTGCGTTTTATTTACAAATTCAAACAATTTTCAGAAATTTGTGAATTGAATTTCTTAGAATTCATGAATATCAAAAGACTTAAACTCATTTGAGTAAAAGTCATTGACAGCCTTTTAACAAACAATTTAACTTTCAATTGCTTCCTCATATTTTAGTTAATATTTAAAATTTTGCATTTTTAGTTTGGGTGTACCAAAATATATAGTTTAAATTTTCTATTCGTAGTGGGAGATAAATAAGCAAGTAACCCAAAAGACAAAAATAAATAAATTATCTGTGCGGATGTTTTGTTTTGAAATGATGGTGAATTAATTTCTTTTATAAAGAGATTCCATAACATACTTAATTAAGTTGACATTTAGTGCCGCAGTGTATCAAATGTTTAATTTTTCAAACTATAAAATAACTAGTTAATTATCTTAATTATCTTAGTGCATATTGTTATCTTAAAATTTAAATACCAAAGTGGGACACTTGGGCGTATACGTACTTAATTTAATTTGAAAATACAAAATATTTCCTTTTTTTATTTAAAATCATAATGCATCACATTATTGTTATAATTATTATTTAAGTATTAAGTGTCCGCATTCCTCGTCCTTTTTAATTGTAAGTCTAATGAAATAAAAATTGTTAGTTCTTGTACATTAAAGAGCTTTTGTGTGGGCCTTGAATGAATTAATGTTGAAAACTGATAACAAGAACCAAAAAAAAAATGTTAAGTTATTGTTAAGTTTAGTTAAGTTAAGTTAAGTTATAACTTGTATTAAGCTGAATAAATTAATAAATAAACAAAGTTTTTCAACAACACGTTTTATTTGTAATAGTCCTCTATTTAGGCTGCTGTCATTTGACAAGTTAAAACTAATATGTTACTAATGCAAAAATTAAACGATACGCACTTCACCAACGAATTGAAACTGTTTAATTTAGCTACAAAATCTTTAAAAAATTTATCAGTCACAGTTCGAATTTTTCTGATCATTTTATTTAATAAAAAGTGAACCAACATTTTTCGCTTGATACCTTGGGATTAAGGACATCAATATTGTTATCGAGGGAAATTAGCCACTAATATGCGAACTGGACAGGGTAAATTTCATAGATATTGTACATACAATATAATAAACATACATTGATTTCACTTAAAAAATACTCATGTCTTTTAATATAAAGTTAAAATCTCTTGTACAGAACCTTTGTTAACACGATACAAATTGAAACAAAAAACATTAGTGAAGAATCTTACAATGGTTTTCATTTTTCTAAAATTAACATTTTCCAGAATAAAACCAGAATTAAGGATGCAACCGTGTTGGCATTTAACAAAAATAATATCTTAAAATAAAATTTTGAAGTTGATAATTGGTTTTTTGAAAAGTTAACTAGGTCTTTTACTTTAGTTTTCGATATCGTGTTAATGATATAAATTGTTCGATTTCTAAAAAATGTTATAACGGTGGTGAATGAGTGAATTTGCATATAGTTCATTTCATATCAAATATGTTGAAGTGCGATGTCTTCTGCCGTTGTAGGCCAGAAAAAAATTGATACAAAATTTGCCTACTTTCGAAAAAATTCCGACAAACCTTAGTTTTGGTGAAGAGCTTCATTTATGTGTCCTTAAAATTGGCGAAAAAAATTAATCTTATTTTGGGCTGAAGCAAAAAAATTTAGGTAGGGGTGCTCACACTTCCTTGAAAATAACACAAACACACTTCCTTAAAAACACAAAAACAATAATTTTGTTTTTGAAAGAAGTTATAAGTGCACTCTGCAGATCACTTAATTATAAAGAAAAAAGATTTAACACTTCTTTTCGTCAAACTGATAGATTTGAAGAGAAACGCAAACTATGAAAGTGTAGTGCATTCACGAATAGTTAAAATGTAATAAAGTCACATATTTTTGTTGGGAATATTGTATATTTACTAATGTTTAAAATAATAGGGAAAAAACCAAGATCTTGAAATAAATATTTTGCAAAATGCAATTTTGACTAATAAAAGCCAAGAAGTTTCTTTTTTTCACAAAACGATTTGAGAATAACATGAAGTTATTTCGGTCCAAACTCCATTTTTTCGTCAAGTGGAGGAAGGAAGACTTGGACTCTTTCTGTGTTATCTCAACTACTTTAGATTTTGGATAATGTTCATAACAGTTTTTGTAGTTAACTGGACAAGATTTAAAATGGGCCTTATATTATAAATATTCGACGATTTTTCACCAAGTAAACAAATCCGAGAGCTTTCTTTCCTTAAACCCAATTTTTAACGAGTGAGTAATTTATTTGAATGAAACGATATTTCAAACGATATTCATTCGGCCATTTTAATATGTAAAATATTTACTATGGGAATGCCGCGGGCTATGAACTCGAGATTTTAATTAAATTTTGCATTACGATTAAAGAAGATTTTATGAAATAGTTTTTAATTTAATTAATTTTTAGAAAAAAATGAATTAAAAATATTAAAGTCTTTAAGACTTAAAAAAAAAATAAAATACCTTTGAAGAAATCAAAACTGAACTCTGAACATTTTGAATTTTTGTTTTCTTAGAACACTTTTATAGAAAATAATATTTTTAACTTCCCATAGGAAGTTATTGTAATGGGTCCGATTTGACAAATTGAAAATTTTGACATTTCTCGACGTTTCAAGGTCCCTAGAGTCGAAATAAAAGATTTTTAGAAAGATGTCTGTGCGTGCGTGTGTACGTACGTCCGTACGTCTGTACGTCCGTACGTCCGTACGTCCGTACGTTCGCGACGTTTTTTTCGTCGTCCATAGCTCAAGAACCAGAAGAGATATCGACTTCAAATAAATTTTGTCATACAGATAATAAGGCAGAAAGATGCAGAAAGGGCTCTCAAGAAAATTTGCGTGGGTGGTTTTTTTACCATAGCAGTTTAAAAAAAAGGTGAACATTTTGGTTAAACCTAAATATCTCATGAACCAATGACGCTAGAGACTTGAATTAAATTTTATATTATATATTGTAACGTAATACAAAACAATTATATTTTTGGAAAAAAATCCAACTAACGGTTTTTTTATAAATCAAAAAAACTGAAAAAAAAAATTTGTCACCTCGAAAATCTTACGACTTAAATATGATTTCATCTCCAAAACAATTTTGTGCAATGAAGAATAATGTTTTTGACATCTGATAAAATTTTGAGAAAAATCGAATTGACAGTTTTTTTTACAAAAAATAAAAACCTAAAAAAAAATTAATAAAAGTTGGTAAAAATTGATTTTCGACTCAAATATCTTTTCAAAACTTTGAGTTATTGGCTTTAAACTACTTTTATCTTTCAAAAATATTGTTGTCAACATTCAGTAAAATTTTGAAATAAATCGAATTGACAGGTTTTTTACAAAAAAATAAAAACCGAAAAAAAAATTTAAAAAAGTTGGTAAAAATTGATTTTCGACTCAAATATCTTTTCAAAAATTTGAGATAACGGCTTCTGACTAATTTTAACTTATAAGAAATATTTATTTCAACATTCGATAAAATTTTGAGAAAAATCGAATGGACAGTTTTTTTTACAAAAAATAAAAACCTAAAAAAAACAATACTAAAACTTGGTAAAAATTTACTTTCGACTCAAACAGCTTTTTAAAAATTACAAATATTGGCTTCAAACTTATTTTATTTCAAAGAAAATATTGTTTCCGATATTCAGTAATTTTTTTTATTAAAATTCAACAGTCGGTTTTTTCATAAAAAAATAAAATCTACAAAAAATAGTACGCAAATTTGGTAAAAATTGATACATATAGACAAACTTTTAAGCAAGACAAATCGACAGACGGGATGGGAAGTTATCAGTGTGGGTCGCATCCCAGCCTCTTTTTGAATTTAATTTTTTTAATCATATCCATAAACTTTCCCGAAAATTTTCTATTTCGCTTCAAAAATTTGTATGAAAATGTACTTTTGTTTCTGGAACAAAATAAAATAGAAAAAAAGAGGCTGAGATGCGACCCACACTGATAACTTCCCATCCCGTCTGTCGATTTGTCTTGCTTAAAAGTTTGTCTATATGTATTAATTTTCACCAAGTTTGCGTACTATTTTTTTATGAAAAACAGACTGTTGGATTTTTATATCGAATGATATATAAATATCGAAAACAATATTTTCTGTGAAATAAAATAAGTTTGAAGCCAATATTTGTAATTTTTAAAAAGCTGTTTGAGTCGAAAGTAAATTTTTACCAAGTTTTAGTATTGTTTTTTTTTAGTTTTTTATTTTTGTAAAAAAAAATTTATCGAATGTTGAAAACAATATTTCTTATAAGTTAAAATTAGTTAGAAGCCATTATCTCAAAGTTTTGAAAAGATGTTTGAGTCGAAAATTAATTTTTACCAACTTTTATTTTTTTTTTTAGGTTTTTATTTTTTTTTAAACTGTCAATTCGATTTTTCTCAAAATTTTGTGGAATGTTGAAAACAATATTTCTTATAAGATAAAATAAGTTTGAAGCCTTAATCTTAATTTTTTGAAAAGATATTTGAGATGAAATTCAATTTTTACCAACTATGAGTAATGTTTTTTTTAGGATTTTATTTTTTATAAAAAAAACTGTCTATTATATTTTTCTCAAAATTTTATCAGATGCCAAAAACATTATTCTTCGTTGCACAAAATTGTTTTGGAGATAAAATCATGTTTTAGTCGTAAAATTTTCGAGGTGACAAATTTTTTTTTTCAGTTTTTTTTTGATGTAAAAAAAACCGTTGATTGGATTTTTGCAAAAAATATACTTGTTTGGTATCACGTCACAATATATTATATAAAATTTAATTCAAGGCTCTAGCGTCATTGGTTCATGAGATATTTAGGGTTAACCAAAATGTTCACCTTTTTTTTAAACTGCTATGGTAAAAAAACCACCCACGCAATTTTCTTGAGAGCCCTTTCTGCATCTTTCTGCCTTATTATCTGTATAACAAAATTTATTTGAAGTCGATATCTCTTCTGGTTCTTGAGCTATTAAAGACGAAAAAACGTCGCGAACGTACAGACGTACGGACTTACGGACGTACGAACGTACGTACACACGCACGCACAGACATCTTTCTAAAAATCTTTTACTTCGACTCTAGGGACCTTGAAACGTCGAGAAATGTCAAAATTTTCAATTTGACAAATCGGACCCATTACAATAACTTCCTATGAGAAGTTAATAACGACCCTAATTTGTTGACTTTTTAAAAACATTTTCAGATAAATAAACGACTGATAAAAAACATTAGTAAGTAAGTAAGTAGTACCCGTAGCATGATGGTTAGTGCGTTGGGCTGTCATGGTTCGATCCCTGCCTATGCCATCTAAAGTTTTTTCACGGGTCCTGCCTCTTGCGAGGAATTAACAAATTCTCCAAAAGTAATTCTTGTCATGAAAAGTGCTTTCTCAAATTAGCCGTTCGGATTCGGCCTTAAACTGTAGGTCCCTTCCATCCCTGACAACAGTACTCGCACACAGGAATGGTTGAGAGTCATAAGTCACTAGGCCCTTGTTCTTAATGGACTGTTGCGCAACCCAATGTATGTATGTAAGTAAGTAAGTAAAGTTAAAAAAGAAAGTTAATTTGGTAATATATATGTATTATTTCAATTTAATTTTCTCAATCCATTCATTTTGGTTCGAACTTTCCAAAAGAAAATCTCTGTCTTTCTCTTAGTCTGTTTTTTTTTGTAAAATAACAAAGTCAATTTATTTCATTTGAAGTAGCAAAATTTCGTTGAACAACAACAAAAAAAAAAGAAGAAACAATACAAATTGAATAAAATTCTTCATCCATAAAACAAAGTATCCGTAATCTAATTTCATAATCCACTTCAATATAATTCAACACATTGAGTGTGGTTAACGAGTGAGTGTTTTTGTATGGCATTATACCCCCATCAATTTTGCACCTGAATTTAATGTACCTACCTACCTTTACCTTCATCTCCTTTAACATCTCTCTCAAATTGAATCCGAAAATTGTATTTATTTAATGTTTAAACCATAAATTTCATTTAAGATAATTCTGTAAGTACTCATTTTTGGTATAATCATTTCTCGAGGCGAAATTTTTATTTCTTCTTAATGTAAAAAATTATCAATAATTTTAAAATAATCTTTAGGGATGTATCTTAAAAATTCAAGTAAAATACACGAAAAAAGAGTTTAATAATCTGAAAGATACACAAAAATTAAAAAATATATGGGTATCTACATAAAACATAAACAAAAGAAGTGACAGTTTGGTGAAACCTCATAAAAAAGAAGTAAAACAAAATTTGGAAATAAAATAAAAGAAGCAAATACCGCGTCTTTTATTCTTCCATATATTTTTGTTGGAATCATTTTGTGTCCTCCTTTCCAACATATCCATTCGTCACTCAACTTCTCTCGCTTCTTGACACCTTCTCAACTATCAACATCTACATTCCCATTATCATTATTTTCCCATAGAATTGTATTAAATTTCCAAAACCAAGGATATAAAACAGCTCCCATCCTTGAACAAGGATAACTTCATTTTGCGCTGAACAAAAATGAATGAATTTTTCTTCTCAAAGTTTCCATCCTATCTTATTGTTTCGCTTGGTAAAAGTCTTTCACGATCTGGCATTTCTTCGTCAAAGTGAGTTAAAAAATAAAAATGAAAAGTGAAATGTCCTTAAACGAATAAAGGAAGAAGAAAAAAAATAATACTATACCAAGCCATGACCGACCTCACTAAGCTGAGGAAATGTGTCATTGAATTGGTTTTACTAATATATTTATATAAAATTCTTGTTCGTTCGTTATTCTATTGGTATTGGCCAAGAAGCACTTAGTTCCTCGAAATAGCATCGATGTGGAAAACTCAGTGATGATAATAATAATAATGGAGGCAGTTTGTGAAAGAAGAATTTTGTTCGAAAGAAAAAAAAAAAAATTAAATTCCTTTTAGCTAAAGTATTTGCCTTGAGATCCTTTTTTCTAAATTAAATCGCAGAGTTAAATCTTTGTGGGGCTGGATTTTTAAAGAATTGAATGAACTAAGTTACCGTGCATCCTTCCATCCGTCATTGTCGTTGTCATTGTCATTGTCATTTTCATCATTCTTCCGTTAATTAGGATTATAAAGTTCTACGACGGATATAGCAGATCTAATTATAAAAGAAAATAAGCCTTTGAAGACATACTTTTTGTTTTTGCAAATGCTATTGTTGGTAAAAATTGATGAAAAGGGAAGTTGCTTTGTTTAAATTAATAACCATTGGTTGCCGAATTGTTCATAAACAACTTATTTAACACCTTTATGATGTTCAATAAACAACCCCAACGAAAACCTCAAAGTTATTGTCTATTTTGAAGAATTGGAAACGAAGGTGTTCTCCTGTATTTTGACAAATTTAGGATATCTCTCTAAATTCTTCCCATAGCCAAACCTGGCATTTTTGTCAGTGTTTAATTGTTCATCGTTCATTTATGGGTTATTAATTTGTAAGTATTGACAAAAACGCTAAATAAAATACAACAAAAGGATACATACATACATGAAAAATGTGTTCTCTAATAAAGTTTGGACTTTATTATTTAATTAAGTGTGAAAAACAATATGATTCAAATAGCCACCTTGAGAAGATTCGCAGCATTTGATTGTTTGAAGTAGTTTTAAGTAATTTATACAGAGAAACCTTGATTGTTGAATTTGAATGCATCTAGAGTTCTTAGATTACTTTTCAGAAACTTCTTACGCAATTAGGCCATCATTGGTCTTTTTTTAACCACATATCGTCTTAATAACAATTTTATATCGCCATCTAGAAGGAAGGTGATAGACATGTTAAGCTGTTTCAAATGCCGGGAAATGCTATAAACTCGGATCAGCAAAACATTTGCGCAAGCAGAAGGAATAATTCCACCTGAATATGCCTTAAGACATCAGTGAAACTTTCATTTCCTTAAATTTGTTTTCACAATTTTACCGATTAAATCAAATTAAGCGGTGCAACAACTCGTAGAAAACCAAGGCCTTGTGACTCACAATCTCAACCATTCTTGTGTGCGAGTAATTTTAGGGATAGAGCCAAATCTGAAAATAACAACAGTCCAAAATTGAAAAGTCAAATTTTATCAAAAACCGCTCGATACATTTCTATAAAATTTTTATTTGCGACAAATAGGAAAATTTAATGGCATTTTTTGCATTCGTACAAATTTTGAACTCAAGATTTTAATCAAAAATGACATTACGATGGTAGAGAAGCCGAAAAAAGTGGACCCCTGATTCCGTCCGTCTGTCTTTCCTGGTCCATATAGCCAAAGCATTGGGTCGATTGACTTTATATTTGGAAATTAAGGGTTTCAGTCGATCGAATAGGCGTTTTTTTTTTCATTTTTTCTTTAAGACTAAAAATAACAGTAGTCCCCATACCAATTTGTTGGTCAAAAATTATTTCTCAAAAAAAAAACCGATATAGGTTTTTACCTTCCCATAGGAAGTTATTGTAATCGGTCCGATTTGTCGAATTGAAAATTTAGACATTTCTGGACGTTTCAAGGTCCCTAGAGTCGAAATAAAAGATTTTTAGAAAGATGTCTGTGCGTGCGTGTGTACGTACGTTCGTACGTCCGTACGTCCGTATGTCCGTTCGCGACGTTTTTTTCGTCGTCCATAGCTCAAGAACCAGAAGAGATATCGACTTCAAATATATTTTGTTATACAGATAATAAGGCAGAAAGATGCAGAAAGGGCTCTCAAGAAAATTGCGTGGTGGTTTTTTTACCATAGCAGTTTAAAAAAAAAGTGAACATTTTGGTTAAGCCTAAATATCCCATGAACCAAAAATGCTAGAGATTTGAATTAAATTTTATATAATATATTGTAACGTGGCAAGTATATTTTTTGAAAACAATCCAATAAATGTTTTTTTTATAAATCAAAAAAACTGAAAAAAAAATTTGTCACCTCGAAAATTTTACGAATACAAAATGATTTTATCTCCAAAACAATTTTGTGCAACGAAAAATAACGTTTTTAATATCTGGTAAGATTTCGATAAAATTCGAATTGACAGTTTTTTTATAAAAAATAAAAACCTAAAAAACATTATTCAAAGTTGGTAAAAATTGAATTTCGACTCAACTGTCTTTTTAAAAATTTGAGATTATGGCTTTCAACTAATTTTTACTTATAAGAAATATTGTTTTCAACATTAGATAAAATTTTGAGAAAAATCGAATTGACAGCTTTTTTACAAAAAAACCTAAACAAAAAAATTAATAAAAGTTGGTAAAAATTATTTTTCGACTCAAATATCTTTTCAAAGCTTTGAGATATTGGCTTTAAACTACCTTTATCTTTTAAAAAATTTTATTTTCAACATTCAGTAACATTTTGAGAAAAATCGAATTTACAGTTTTTTTTACAAAAAATAAAAACCTAACAAAAAAACAATATTAAAACTTGCTAAAAATGTACTTTCGACTAAAATAGCTTTTTAAAAATTAAAAATATTGTCTTCAAACTTTTTTTATTTCACAGAAAATATTGTTTTCGATATTCAGTAGTTTTTACTTGCGACATATAGGAACTATATGGCAAGTTTTGCATTCGTGCAAAATTTCGAACTCGAGATTTTAATCAAACATGATATTACGATGGTAGAGAAGTCGAAAAAAGTGGGTCCCGCGATTCCGTCCGGTCTGTTTTGTCTGTCTGTCCACGCTCCTACAGCCTAAACCATTGGGTCGATTGAGTTCAAACTTGGAAGTTAAGGTTTTGAGCAGATTCGCGTTAGGCGTTTTTTCATTTTTTTAAGATCAAAACTAACAGTGGCCCCCATACAATTTTTTTGGTCAAAAAACGAAAATTCGAATTTTCTCAAAAACAAACCGATAGATTTTTTTTAAATTTTCTCTAAAATTTTATTTTTTAACTTGGCTTCTTTTAATAAGAAAAACATATTTTTGTATTGCTCAGGAAAGGCACCACTCATAGAACCGTTTTTTTGTTTTTTAATTTTCTCAGCAACTTATGAACCGATTTCAATAATTTTTTTTTTGAATAAGCTCTTATATTGCCTTAACAATATTTGATTATCAAAAGTGCAATTTTTTATTTTTTGGATTTTTAAAAAAATATTGAATTTTTTTTTTTTCAAAATTCTATATCTCAAAAACGGATCAACATTTTTTTACGAAATTCAAATGTAGAGCGTATATTTACAATCACTAAACAACTGCATACCAAAAATATTTTTCGCACAAAATTGAAAAATTTTATATATAAAAAATTAATTTAAAAAAAAACCGCTCTAACGATTTTCAAAAAAAAAATTTGAAAAATCAAGGGTTTTTTGATTTATAAAATGGCATTTAAATTTTTGAAGACAAACTTATTTTTCAGGTAAAATTTTGAATCTTAAAATAATTTTTTTTAAATTATTTTAACTGTAATGTAACCCCCTCCCATCTCACCATGTCTTTACATAAAGCTGAGCACGCCAATGAACTATTCCATATTCGTTTTAGACACCTACCTAACTACACAACCAATAGGCGATCGCTTTACAATTTAAACATACATGTTTTTCCTCTTTCTTATCTTCAGATAATTTATTTTCCATCCTGGTTCTTCCAATATAAAATTAAAATAAGGCTATCCAAAGGAAAAAGCTTTGAACGAACTAGTTGAATACACAAACAATTATTGTTTTCGTTAAGTATGCTTACAAGTATTTTTCATTTCCGGGATGAGTTGTCCTAGGATGAGTTGTGTCTTGGGATGAATCGCGCGGTTTTTTTGACAAATCAAATGGCATTTATATCTTTGAAGACAAATTTATTTAACAGGTATATTTTTAAATCTTATATAGGTACATTTTTAAACAGACTCTTTGCATACAGGAGCAAGTTCGTGCGACCCAGTCGTGCATTTTATTTTTTATAAAAATCCAACAGTCCGTTTTTTCATAAAAAAATAAAATCTACAAGAAATAGTACGCAAATTTGGTAAAAATTGATGTTCGGTTATTGATATCTCTCAAATTAATTTCATTCATCCAATTTGTAAAAATTTAATAAATGCTACTTAAATTGGTAAACATTTGTTTTCGACTAAAAATCTATTAAATAAAATTAGATTTTCAAACTAAACTATTTCTTTATATGGAAAATATTGTTGGTACTTTTAAAATTTTTAATAATAATTCAACTAACAACTTTTTTAACCCAACCTTAGAAACTTTTAAGCAAGACTAATCGACAGACGGGATGGGAAGTTATCAGTGTGGGTCGCATCCCAGCCTCTTTTTTTGCTTTTAAGTTTTCTCAAGTACTAATCAACCGATTTCAATAATTTTTTGCACAAGCTCCCATACCATGTCTGAACAATATTAGATTATCAAAAATGTCATTTTTTTGATTGAAAAAAAAAATATTAAACATTTTTTGTTCGAAATTCTATATCTTGAAAACCGGTCATCTTTTTTTATGAAACTGAAATGTAAAACGTATATCAATAAGCTCTAAATAACTGCATACTAAAAATATTTTTAAACTCAAATTAAAAAAATGTATATGTATATACACAATTAATTAAAAAAAAACGCTCTAATGATTTTCAAATACAAATTTTGCAAAATAAAGGTTTTTTTGAAATTTGTCAAAAATGGCATTTAAATTTTTGAAAACAAAATTTTTTTGCAGTTACATTTTCAAATCTTAAAATATTGTCTAAATAATAGTTCTTGATTCGGGCTTTCAAATCGATAACTCAAAAATTGATTAATACCAACTTATTCTTAAATATTTGATATAAACTTAAATAAAAAACTTAATTTTCATATAAATTGTGTATAAATATTGTTGTATGGTTTTCTACTTTTGTTAATTTTCATTAATCTTATAAAAATATCTAACTTCCATAATTCATTTAAATGTTACCATAATTCCCATCATATCCTCTTTTGTTCATATAAGAAGGAATTTTTGTTTGAGAAAAACCATTTCTATATGTAGATAAGTGCTTTTGTAGTTTTCAAAAACAGCTTTTATCTCAAAACTCTGCTTCCCTAATGTCAATTCAAAACAAAACTCATAATCCTCTTAAGCCGCGAGCAATTAAACAGCATATTCTGAGGCAACAAATTAACTTATTCGAATTAACTACATTCTTAAGATAACAAATAGGCGTATTATTTTAAATTAATTGCTATACTTCACTACATATTACACACACAAGCCTACAACAATACACAAATACACACTTGTACATCCCAAAAGGACTATTTTCATAATGGGAAATGTTTTCACTTCTGCCGGAATTACCTACCTCTATTGGCATTTCCTTAAGGACGTACCTACACATACTTATAAATGGTAGGTATAGGTATTTCGTTTATTGTGAGAAGTGAAATTAATATCATTGTCATGCAAGCAATCAGCCTGTCACACCCAATTTCAAGTGAAACACCTCCATAACTTTCAGCAAACATTTCCTCCTTACACACAATTTGGAAATATTATCAAAAGGAATCTTCACATAGAGGTATATAGCCACACATTACTTAACTTGAGAGGTACTCCGATGGTGGAGGTGGTTGGAATTGATGGGGACCAAATATTCAAAACAGACATTGACCCCAAGTTCTGGAGGCCAAGCAATTACTTTTAGTGTGTTTCTTGCTTAATTCTAAAAACTGCGGTACGAACGGCGGCGGCAATCGGCCAAAAAGATATATGCTCGCGTGTGAAAGTTAGATCCACGTGTCAAGGTCAAAAGTTCAAAATTCTACATTGGCCTTAAAACTAGGTTAATATCATACATATATTAAGACCTGAACATAACATGGCCTAGTCTCGATCCACTGCCTCCTTCATGAGCCGCCGCCGCGCCGGCCGCACCACCACATAAGTATACTCAAGAACAACATAAAGGTATCCCTTCCACAGAGGCTCAGGGTATAGGGCTACCGATAATAATCGATTAACTTTAATTTATGGGAATATCCTTTTTCTCTCTCGCAAAAGAAACCTCATTTTGGGGCTCTTTTGTGTGTGGATTGCGGATGGGTGGCGACGACGGCGATGGCAAAGGTATGCAAGGATCTAGGTTATCAAAATAAATAAAAGTTTAAATCGAATTAAATATACAGACGGTTCTTCTTCTCTTTACTCTTTGGGTCGAGTGGGTGGTTGGTTGGTTGGGAGAGAACTTTTACAGCCATAAAAGCCTAACCTCTAGGAAGGTGAGTAAAAAATAAGAAAGGAAGATTACAATCAAGATGTTTCCCTCAACGGCATTTATTTTATATTGAATGGCCTTCTTCCCTTATGAAAGTATGGGTATGCCTAGGCATAGGCATACGAATTTGTGTTGTTAATGTTTTGAATTTTATTTTTATAATAAAAAAGATAAGAGGGTTTATTCATACAAAAAAAAAATCAAAATTTTTGGTGAATTAAAAGACTTCCTATAAGCTCAACTTGGCCTTTTCGTTCGATGCGATAAGCTTTGGGGAAAGGCATTCAAACAAAGAAGAGATTAAGAATGTAAGATTATTATCAAAAAACAGTTATTGATGTGAAAAACGTCCTTATAGGCAAGTGAAGACATTTAAATATAAATTGTTTAAAAAAAATAAAATGCTTCATCAGGTTGGAAGAGCACATAAACGAATAAAAAGATACTCGTAAATTATTCAAAAATTTAGAACTTTTTGTTTTATTTTTAACATTTTAAGCGTAAAAAACATTTCAAAAACTTTTATGGGATTATGTGAAAATAAAAAAGATGTCAGATTGGAAAGGTTGGCGAGTTGATTTTTTTGGGACTTGACATGAACAGTTCCTTAAAGATTATCTAGATAAATGTTTGAAGATCTTATTGTGCTAAGAATTAAGGGCTTTCACACTTTGATTTAAAAGTTTTCGAATTTTAAAACGATTTAATATTTCAAATGATTTGAATCTAATTTGCTTTGAGGTCTTACAAAGCAATAAGATTGTTTCAGAAACATTGTTTAAAAATTCTTAAAAGAAGGAAAATCAAAACGCATTCTCATATTTTAAGAATTTAAGTTTAACATTAAATTTCTTTATTTAATTTGATGTTTTTAATAGCTATAAAATAAATGAAATATATACCTAAGTTTAATACAAAATAAGGAGTGGATATCAACTTATAGGATCATTAATTTCGTGGTTTAAGGTTGGCAACACTGGCAAATTGACACCTGTCATGCTTAATTGTCATTTGAAATGTCATAATATTAATTGATTATTCGACATTTGCGATAACGAGTGGAAATGTGTTAAGACTATGAAAACTTACTACAAAAGTGGTGATTCAAATACATCCACTTTTTGCGCAGGGTTCCCAGGTTTGAATTGTATACTACCAGTAAAGCTACAAAAAGTGTAAGACATAGCAGTAACATGGCTGGAGGCCTTTTTCAAAGGATGCCTCTATCTCAATCTTGTACCGGAGACATGGAGACAGGTAAAATAGTTTTTATCCCGAAAGTGGATAGGCGTGGCCATGAAGACGTGAAGGACTTTCGGCCAATTAGCTTGACCTCTTCTGCGCTTAAAACACTGCAACGTATCCTAGATACCCATTTCAGGGACATTCTCGAAGAATGACCGCTAGAAGAATCTCAGAATGCATATTTCAAAGGCAAGTCTACTAAGACTGCCCTGCATGAGGTAGTGCGTATCATTGAGAAGACAATTCTTTATACAAATTTTTTCTTGCTACCTTCCTTAGCCATAGAGGGTGCTTTCAATAACGTCCTTACTCACTTTACTCACTTCAGGGTAGATGTTTTTATTCAAGAATGGATTATTTTCTATCCTATGTGATTTAATTTTCGTTAGGTAACACAATCTCTTCCAAACATGTGAGTAGAGGAACATCTCAGGGCGGTGTTCTCTCCACGTTCTTATGGAGTTTAATCATGGATGAAATCCTCATAAAGTTAAAAAGTTATGGGGTGAAGGCGGTAGCTTATGCTGATGATTTGGTTTTACTGGTGTCGGGAAAGTTGGTCACCGTGATTAGCTAAAAAAAAAACTTAAAGCAAAATAGAAACACGGCTATCTGCACTGACAGCCGGGCAGCTGTTATGGCTATCAATTCGACCACAACATTCTCTATACTGTCAGGATGAATTCCAGCCCCAACATCAACTTTCGTGTCGGTCTTATTTAGGTTTCAGATCATAGTACCTTTGATGGAAGTGAAAGAAAGGGGAAAAATTCCTCTTGGAGCTATGAAGAGCAAAATTTTCTAAATCTTTCTGACAGAATCCAACAGCAGATAGAAGAATCTAACGGACTGTACCATATCTAGGAAGATATGGGATACCTATAACAAAAACTTGTCTATCGAACTTTTATGCAAACACAGGCATGATTTAGCCAAGGTTTCTGCAATATGTACCGAACGTTGGCCGATAGGAGTGCAGCAATGATTGGTAAAATAAATAAATTAGGTGGCGCAACAGTCCATGAAGGACCAGGGCCTAGTGACTTACAACTCTCAACCATCCCTGTGAGCGAGTAATGTTGTCAGAGATGGAGGGACCTACAATTTTAAGCCGAATCCGAACGGCCAATTTGAGAAAGCACTTTTTATGACAAGAATTACTCTTGGAGGATTTGTCAATTCCTCGCAAGATACAGTACCCGTGAAAAAAGTTAGGTGGCACAGGCAGGGATTGAACCCAAGACCCCTTGCATGACAGTCCAACGCACTAACCATCACACTACGGGTACTATAGCAATGATTGGTATCCCTCTCAATACTCACTGCAGTATTTGCCGAGAACACATGAAAGGAAAACTGTGATTCATTTCCTCTTTAAATATCCTGCCTTGGCCAATTCTAGAATGTTAAGCTTCAGAAGGGCTTTGCTTAAAAATTTTGATGAACTCTGCGAGATGAAAATCAAAGACATGATTTCCATTCTAAATGCGACGAAATGGTTCTAGGATCGCTTTCCAGCGCTAATTGAGTCTCGCAGCAAGGGCTGTTTATGAACGCCATCTCCACCTACTTACCTACCTACCTGTGACATGGACGCTCAGTCGAAAATATTATTGCTGCAAGTTCAAGTGTTGCTGATGATCGGAGTGTATCGATTTTTCAATTTTCAGCAATTAAAAATCATGAACAGGACGATATGTTAAATACGACCATTGATGGCTTTGTTGCGTTATTTCACACTTTTGCGTGATAAGCACGTTTTGGTCGAGTAAAAACGCTTCGAAATCATGTGATTTGCCACTGATAGATTTTGTTTAGTGGTTATCTTTGGTTTTTAAGATATAGAGAGGAAAAACGGGTTTGGCTTGAAATACGGAAAATATTGTTTTACAAAATTCTGTATGGGCAAAATTCTGTATGATAAAAATTCTGTAAGATAAAATTCTGTACTTCAAAATTTTGTTTTAAAAAACGCTGTAAATAGTCTGAAAAAAAGTCGGTTTGATAATGTAAAAAGAGGCTGGGATGCGACCCACACTGATAACTTCAAATCCCGTCTGTCGATTTGTCTTGCTTAAAAGTTTGTCTATATGTATCAATTTTTACCAAATTTGCATACTATTTTTTGTAGATTTTATTTTTTTATAAAAAAACTGACTGTTGGATTTTTATAAAAAAATTCCTGAATATCGAAAACAATATTTTCTGTGAAACAAAATAAGTTTGAGCCAATATTTGTAATTTTTAAAAAGCTATTTGAGTCGAAAGTAAATTTTTACAAAGTTTTAGTATTGATTTTTTAAAGGCTTTTATTTTTTGTAAAAAAACTGTCAATTCGATTTTTCTCAAAATTTTATCGAATGTTAAAAACAATATTTCTTATAAGATAAAATTAGTTTGAAGCCAATGTCTCAAATTTTTGAAAAGATATTTACGTCGAAAAACAATTTTTACCAACTTTTCTTAAATTTATTTTAGGTTTTTAATTGTATGTACAAAAACTGTAAATTCGATTTTTTTCAAAAATTTACTGAATGTTGACAACAATATTTTTTGAAAGTAAAAGTAGTTTAAAGGCAATATCTCCAAGTTTTGAAAAGATATTTGAGTCGAAAATCAATTTTTACCACCTTTTATAATTTTTAACTTCCCATAGGAAGTTATTGTAATGGGTCCGATTTGTCAAATTGAAAATTTTGACATTTCTCGACGTTTCAAGGTCCCTAGAGTCGAAGTCAAAGATTTTTAGAAAGATGTCTGTGCGTGCGTGTGTACGTACGTCCGTACGTCCGTACGTCCGCATGTCCGTACGTCCGTACGTTCGCGACGTTTTTTTCGTCGTCCATAGCTCAAGAACCAGAAGAGATATCGACTTCAAATAAATTTTGTTATACAGATAATAAGGCAGAAAGATGCAGAAAGGGCTCTCAAGAAAATTGCGTCGGTGGTTATTTTCACCATAGCAGTTTAAAAAAAAGGTGAAAATTTTGGTTAACCCTAAATATCTCATGAACCAATGACGCTAGAGACTTGAATTAAATTTTATATTATATATTGTAACGTGATACAAAACAATTATATTTTTGGAAAAAATTCAATTAACGGTTTTTTTTATAAATCAAAAAAACTGAAAAAAAAATTTGTCACTTCGAAAATTTTACGACTAAAATATGATTTCATTTCCAAAACAATTTTGTGCAATGAAGAATAATGTTTTTGACATCTGATAAAATTTTGAGAAAAATCGAATTGACAGTTTTTTTTACAAAAAATAATAACCTAAAAAAAAATAAAAAAAAAGTTGGTAAAAATTGAGTTTTGACTCAAATATCTTTTCAAGACTTTGAGATTTTGGCTTTAAACTACTTTTATTTTTCAAAAAATGTTGTTTTCAACATGCAGTAAAATTTTGAAAAAAATAGAATTGACAGTTTTTTTACAAAAAATTAAAAACCGAAAAAAAAATTTCACAAAAGTTGGTAAAAATTGATTTTCGACTTAAATATCTTTTCAAAAATTTGAGATTATGGCTTCTAACTAATTTTAACTTATAAGAAATATTGTTTTCAACATTAGAAAAAATTTTGAGAAAAATCGAATTGACAGTTTTTTTACAAAAAATAATAACCTAAAAAAAAAAATAAAAAAAAGTTGGTAAAAATTGAGTTTTGACTCAAATATCTTTTCAAGACTTTGAGATTTTGGCTTTAAACTACTTTTATCTTTCAAAAAATGTTGTTTTCAACATTCAGTAAAATTTTGAAAAAAATAGAATTGACAGTTTTTTTACAAAAAATTAAAAACCGAAAAAAAAAATTCACAAAAGTTGGTAAAAATTGATTTTCGACTTAAATATCTTTTCAAAAATTTGAGATTATGGCTTCTAACTAATTTTAACTTATAAGAAATATTGTTTTCAACGTTAGAAAAAATTTTGAGAAAAATCGAATTGACAGTTTTTTTACAACAAATAATAACCTAAAAAAAAAATAAAAAAAAGTTGGTAAAAATTGAGTTTTGACTCAAATATCTTTTCAAGACTTTGAGATTTTGGCTTTAAACTACTTTTATCTTTCAAAAAATGTTGTTTTCAACATTCAGAAAAATTTTGAAAAAAATAGAATTGACAGTTTTTTTACAAAAAATTAAAAACCGAAAAAAAAATTTCACAAAAGTTGGTAAAAATTGATTTTCGACTTAAATATCTTTTCAAAAATTTTAGATTATGGCTTCTAACTAATTTTAACTTATAAGAAATATTGTTTTCAACATTAGAAAAAATTTTGAGAAAAATCGAATTGACAGTTTTTTTACAAAAAATAAAAACCTAAACAAAAAAATTAATAAAAGTTGGTAAAAATTGATTTTCGGCTCAAATAGCTTTTCAAAAATTAAAAATATTGGCTTCAAACTTATTTTATTTCACAGAAAATATTGTTTTTT
The DNA here is from genome assembly GCA_920104205.1 of Eupeodes latifasciatus. Lineage (NCBI taxonomy): Eukaryota > Metazoa > Arthropoda > Insecta > Diptera > Syrphidae > Eupeodes > Eupeodes latifasciatus. The sequence continues at coordinate 22,793,073 of OV049926.1, read as the reverse complement.
ATATTCAATAATTTTTTTATAAGAATCCAACAGTCCGTTTTTTCATAAAAAAAATAAAATCTACAAAAAATAGAACGCAAATTTGGCAAGAATTGATACATTTAGACAAACTTTTAAGCAAGACAAATCGATAGACGGGATGGGAAGTTATCAGTGTGGGTCGCATTACAGCCTCTTTTTTTTTTAGGTTTTTATTTTTTGTAAAAAAACTACCAATTCCATATTTCTCAAAATTTTTCAAAATGCTGAAAACAATATTTTTTATAAGACAAAATAAGTATGAAGCCTTAATATCAAATTTTTAAAAAGATATTTGAGTCGAAATTCAATTTTTACCAACTTTGAGTAATGTTTTTTTTAGGTTTTTATTTTTTGTAAAAAAAACTGTCAAATCGATTTTTCTCAAAATTTTATCGAATGTTGAAAACAATATTTCTTATAAGTAAAAAATTAGTTAGAAGCAATTATCTTAAAGTTTTGAAAAGATATTTGAGCCGAAAATCAATTTTTACCAACTTTTGTTAAATTTGTTTTAAGTTTTTAATTTTTTGTACAAAAGCTGTCAATTCGATTTTTTTCAAAATTTTACTGAATGTTGACAACAATATATTTTGAAAGATAAAAGTAGTTCAAAGCCAATATCTCCAAGTTTTGAAAAGATATTTGAGTCGAAAATCAATTTTTACCATCTTTTATAAATTTGTTTAGGTTTTTATTTTTTGTAAGAAAACTGTCAATTCGATTTTTCTCAAAATTTTTCAGAATGTTGAAAACAATATTTCTTTTAAGATAAAAAAGTTTGAAGCCTTAATCTTTTAAAAAGTTTTTGAAAAGATATTTGAGTCGAAATTCAATTTTTACCAACTATGAGTAATGTTTTTTTTAGGATTTTATTTTTTATAAAAAAAAACTGCGTCAATTAGATTTTTCTCAAAATTTTATCAGATGTCAAAAACATTATTCTTCGTTGCACAAAATTGTTTTGGAGATGAAATCATATTTTAGTCGTAAAATTTTCTAGGTAACAAATTTTTTTTCAGTTTTTTGGTTTATAAAAAAAAAAACGTTTATTGGATTTTTTTCCAATAATATAATTGTTTTGTATCACGTTACAATATATAATATAAAATTTTACTCAAGTCTCTAGCGTCATTGGTTCATGAGATATTTAGGGTTAACCAAAATTGTCACCTTTTTTTAAACTGCTATGGTAAAAAAAACCACCCACGCAATTTTCTTGAGAGCCCTTTCTGCATCTTTCTGTCTTATTATCTGTATAATAAAATTTATTTGAAGTCGATATCTCTCTTTTGGTTCTTGAGCTATGGACGACGAAAAAACGTTGTGAACGTACGGACTAGGGACCTTGAAACGTGGAGAAATGTCAAAATTTTCAATTTGACAAATCGGACCCATTACAATAATTTCCTATGGGAAGTTAAAAAAGAACGTTTTGTTCATACAGCATTTAAGTATATAAAATTGTATGTGTACAGTGTTTTAAAATAAAGAGTTTTGATTATACAAAATTCTGCAAAAAAATAAATCCATTTCCATTTCATTACCATTATCTTTTTTGACTGTATGATATCAATTCGATTACAATAAATTGCATCTAAGTCTTATCGTAACCTTTGCAAAATTTATTTTTAATTTAACATTTGAAAAATAATGTGGAGTGTCAATTATTTATATTTTAAATGTTTGAAGTTGTCGGCAACGTTTGGTGGAAAAAATTGTAATTAACTAAGTTAAGTACAATATAACCAACTAAATCATTTTTTATATCTCTAATGGAATGAGTACTATTCGCAACTACTTGTAAATATATATAGTTCTTAAATCATTTCCGTCTACAATCATCTTTCTTTATAAAGCTAAGCCATCTATTTTACAAAACCTTTAAATACTTCCTATGCTGTTCATTTTAACAGCAATTTCAATTAATTATCATTGTTTCCACTAACAAGACATAATTATTGTTAAATGGGTTGAAGAGAAATTATCTAATTAATTTCTACTAATAAAAGCCTCATTCCTAAATTATTTACTTCATAAACATAAAACGTAATTTTATCCATCCATTATTATCATCTTCTCCATTAGGTTAAGTATTATATATGATATGCCACCTCATAAATTTCCTTCATCTATAAGACCTTGTTGGTGGTATGTTGGTAAGGAAAGTTTTTATGTTTTTACTTTTGAACTTAAATTAATAGATAATAAAAACATCACAACCTCACACTCATGGGTTTTACATATATAAGAGAATATTCTTACAGGAATTAACTTCGAAAACCTAAAATATCCCCCGAAAAAATAATCCTTAGAAGTCAAATGAACTCCCAAAGCAATTTTTACATTCTCAAAAGAGAATTTCACACTCTGATTGACAAGATTGAAAAATTACTCCCATCTCCCTAGACACAAAACAAAATTACACGCATAAAATTATGTCGAGGTGTGCTGTTAAAGTAAGGATACAAATTTTCTGATTATTAAAGGTAAGAATATATATATATACAAAATCATTCTGATTTATAACACATTTGAAACACCTTAAATCATTATTAATTAAAAAGGATAACATTTTTAAATCAATGCACCAACCTTATTACAAAGAAGAAAAAACACCCACACATCTCAGAGAGTCCTTTTTATTTGACGGATCATAAATCACGAAAAAAGGACCCAAAACTTAAAATTTTATATGGGTAACTTTATATAAACTGTATCCAATCAGGATAAGCATATTATGAAAAGTAAAAGGGACATAGTGCCGAATTTAAAATAAAATTATTAAATAATAAGGATATAAATTTTAAGTTCATATGTATATCGAAATTTAAAAGGTACAAACAGGCCATATCATCAGGCAGGAATATAATAAAAGTAGAAAACCTACTCAAGCCAATGCGGTAACCGAAAAACTTTATTTTATAACATACTATATATGTATTTATTTAATAAAATAAGATTATCTCAAGGACACAAACCGCATTTCTTACTTCTACTATATATGTTATGTAGGTATAATATATCCAAATATAAACTTATAAGCATCCTTTAATGGGATTTTGCCTGTTGGGTGTTTAGAGTGAACGTATACAGTTTGTTTGTGTACTTTATATGTATGTATTTAGATACCTACCGCAAATCAGGGGTTTTTATTGCCACAAATTCACAATCTCATACTTCACTCAACTTATGGAACTTTATGGAGAACGTTTCATGAATTCAAATAATTTATCTGGCAGATGAATAGATACGACGCACGGCGACAACGACACATATAGAAAGATACACACTTTGATGTGTAAGTAGTACTCAATCTTGCAGGATATTAGTGTTTGTTTGTGTCTATGTATCTATGTTCAGTAAACTTTAACCAAACTGAATGGGGCATTAATAAGAATTTGAGATGGTTGTGATGCGTATATAAGTTTAGTCGTCTAAATTTTGTTATTTTGTTGCTCTTGTTTGCCTTATGCCTTCTGCTGCTGCTGTTCCTTCTAAATGTCGAGGTCCTTGCCAGAGATTTAGTTGTGCGGCATAAGTTCTTCAAATTTACCACACAAACTGCTAGTTAAATATATTCTACGCACGTATCCATAAATTCTTCCAACACAAATGAGATTCTTCTCCTATCATATAAATTCAAAAAAAGCAAAGAAAAAGAAACAAAAATAATATCAGTTGAATAAAAACAAGGATAAACTTTATATCTAACATCAAACCACCCCATATTTGCTGGGTATAGAACCAGCCAGCACCCAACCATCACTCATTCACCCCATTTCCAGGATCCAGCTCCATATAAGACTACTATCTCTCTATTAGTTGGATTAACATTGATTGCCATTGCCACTGAAAAAAGGAGACGGTGAAGAGAAAAGGGCCTAAACCGAAACCGAAGAGTGAGAGATCTTCTAATTTTTAATGACGTCCTTATTTTGAGTGCAAAACGCCCTAAAGGTATATTTCAAAAGAAGAAGACTCTTTCAAGTGAAATTTATAGAATTGATTTTGATTCAAAATGAGAAGAAGAGGCCAATTCGAATCGAATCGGTTTAAACTTAATTTTGTTTTTTTCTTTTCTATTCTACTTCGATTCTCACCATCACCATCATCATTTTCATATTCTTTTTCTTGGTAAATAAGACCGTAAGAAAAAAGGATATTTTTTGTATTAAGGAAAAAAGCAATTCAAACTCGTATACAAGTTTAATTCCACTTAAATATTTATGTTCGATTGAAGGTAAAATTGTGGAAGTTCTTATTGAGCGCAGTGAGTACATCAAGGCCTCCCTTAGTTTTGTGTGTGTTTTTTTTTATTTTGTTGATTGACGTAAGTGATTCTATTTGATTTTACTGGTTGGGTTGAAATTGAGATCCGGGTCGAAGGACCAAATTTAATATTTTGTTGTGTTGTTTGATAGCTACCAAAAATTTGTGGTATGAGTATTTTTGTTTGTATGGCATGAAATCAAATCAAATAAGGCGCGAGGAGTGGAAAGGGGGTATGGTAATGCGAAAATATCTATTTGGTAAAGAGTTTTAGGGTTTTAGAGTTTTTTTTTTCAACGACTAATTTGAAGGGGAATCCTTTATACCGACTTTTATCATCACAAAAGATTATATGTACATAGATTTTTTTTTTCGACTAAGGGTGGAAATGGCATAGCCATTAGAATCCTCAAATCATATATCATCTTACTTGACTTACATACGAAATACTTCAAGGAGGATTTGCAAATCAAAATGGAATCCTTTTATACATATGTATTGTGTATGTGTGTGCGACGTGTGTGTATTTGCATGTGTGTGGATATTTTGAGGAAATGTTTAGAATTATTCTGCCATTATTCATGAGAAGAACAGATTTACGATTATGCCGCAGAGGAAATTGGAATAAAAATATTATTACATTTCATAGAAATATGGGTGGGTTGGAAGTTGAGATGAATGTGGGACAAGGGTTGGGAGTTTTTTTTTCATTTTGTGACATTTATTGAGCCTCATATGTGTGTGTGGGGTTGGTTGTGAAGTGGGGGTGAGGTTTTTTGTTATACTTTTTTTTTTCGTTTTGATTTGAATTCTACAAAGAAGACAGCAACGACAACGGCACAGCAATACGAAAAAAATACATACATAAATACTGCGGCAAAAATGGTTGAGATGTTTTTCTTATTGTTGAAAATGTTTACGAAGTATGTGTTATTGTATTTGAATAATTTATGATGATAACCCTTAAAGGGTGACAGTTTGATAATAATATTTTTGTTGGGATGAATATTTTAAAGAGAGAGAAAGAGTAATTGATGACATTTGGCATAAGTCAAATGATAATTTCTATAGAATTGAAAAGGCTTTAGATAGCAAAGAAATATGATTTTTTTCTGATTATAATCCATTTTTTATTTGCTTTGGCCTTGGATGATTTCTGGCATCAGGTAAGTCGTATTCTAAAAATATTATACCCTAGCTATTCTCAATATTTTCAATATGACGAAGTCGTATTTAAGGAGCAACAAGTAATTTGTTCAAAAATTGTGTATGCATCAAAGAATAACGTTTTTTTTTAACGGGTTGTCAATTTTGCGGTTTCAAAAGTATAGGGCTGAAATTCGGGATCTGTCAAACTAAGTTCTTAAACCAATTTTTTTCAGTTAAACATCTGACATTTACGAGCGAGAATATATCGTTTAACTATCGCACATCGCATACAAATTGTCAAAACCTACTACAAAAATGGTGAATCTGCTATCTGCTACAGCCACTTATCGCGCCTTAAGAGGAGAGGAAATGGTTTACATAATCGTCCAACTACGCAAGAAATTAGAGAAATTGTGAACAAATTTGAAGACACTAGATTGGTTACAGATATTGTAAGTCCTGTGCATCATCGTTTCGCTCGTACCACTCAAAATAATGCTATTGCCATTTTTCGAACAAAGTTTTTTTCAGCGACGAAGCACATTTCTCACTCGGTGGATACGTTAATAAACAAAATTATTGTAGTATTTGGGGTTCTGAGAATCCTCAAGTTATTCAAGAGAGGCCATTACATCCACAAAAAGTCATAGTTTGGTGGGCTCTTAGGTCCGGAGTTGTTATTTGACCTAACTTCTTCGAAAACGACGATGGAACGACTGTCACCGTCCATTCGGAGCGTTATTTTTATATGATAGCAGAATTTTTTTCCTGCTTTTGAAGAATGCGATTTGACAATACGGTGCCACATGCCACACAACTAAAGCGAATATGGCTTTATTGCAAGAGACATTTCCTGGCCGCGTAAATTGTGTTTAGTCGTATTTTAATTTTGTTTTATTAAGTTTTTATTTCATTTTATTTTCTTTTCTTCAATTTGCATTTAGTTTGAATTAAATGTATTAATTTTATTTTAGTAAATTTTATTACTTTTAAGTTTTATATAAAAATAAAAACAAATTAATGGTCCCTCGAGCCGGAATTTTCTTCACAAGATTAATATATCAAATTACGTTTGTTAGATAAGACTTTTTAATATTTACTTACTTTAGTTCTTAACACTGACTTATTTTATATTCAAAATGTAAAATAACTCATTTTACTTTCAAAATTAACTTCAAAATCCGTCAAAAATAACACAATTTACTTAATATTACCCCTAAAAATCTCTGTTTTCAAAAAAATAAAAATTCCCATCTGGCAGTTTTATAGCGTTGGTGCCTAGCTATGCGCGTTCATCTTGTCATCTTGTATTATATAAAACAAGGAGTATTAGACGATAATCTGTAGTCGTCGTCATCGTCCTCGCCGTTTGGTCGTCTTATGAAACATTTCATTTGGTTTATATTTAAGACTTTTATCCTCTCTTGTGCTCGCTGCTCAATGATGTTTTTGTTTTCTTATCCTTGGTGATGGTAGTTTGGTTTTATAGCGAACATTTGTCCTTAAATATATAGATCCCAGTTGATTTGACTTGATTTCATCAGATCCACCAAAAACATAGTTACGCTCCATTTATACTTTTATATGTTATGTTTTTCGTAGAAGGATATGCGCCACCAAGGACAAACACATAGTATTAGCAATAACTTTATCCATAAATTAAAACTCTTATCCTCTTGCAGGACTCTCTATTTAATATATAAATATAAAAACATATACATATATGTATATCCATGATAGGACTATAGTTTTCTTATTTTGTTTTTTGAGTTGGTGTTTGTTGATTCTGTGGGGTTGTTTCATACTTTAAATGCACATCACTGCCATGGGCTATGGGGTGTTGAAGACAGCACTGATGCGAAGTTAGGCATTTTTATTATTACTTTTCTTGAATTTTTTTTATTTTTTGAATGTTAAAGTAAAAAAATCTCGGAGAAATAATAAGAAATGTTTATCTTGTAATATTCGTATTTTATTTTTTTTTCTTCGGATTTAATTTAAAAATTAATGAGATGCATTACAGAAGAAGAATCTTAAAATGGAATTTTTATTTTTGAAAATGAAATTATAACATTTTTTTATTAAGAATATAAAAAAGGACATGATGAAGTTGTAGGCAAGAAAGTGATAAGTTTTTTTTGTATAATGATGGTGACGTTTGTACTTGGAATTTCTTAAGAGAGGTAGATTATGAAGGAGGTGAATTTTTGTATGTGCTGTCTTTCAAAAATATTATGGCAGTCATTTTTTTAATAAACGAGTTTTCTAACGTATTCCTTTTTATTTAACAAACATACTCTTATAAAAGGAGATGGAAAATAAAAAGATAAATATAACTTGAGAATAACTCAGCGATTTTCGTACGAAAACAAAATCCATGGACACATTTGGGGTACCTATATTTTTACTTGCGACTAGGAACTTTTAACCAAACATGACATTACAATGGTAGAGAAGTCGATTAGCGTCTATCAATATAAACATAATATTTTTGTATTGCTCCAGAAGAATAGACCCCATAGAAGTTTTCTCAAGAACTAATCAACCGATTTTAATATTTTTTTCTGTACAAGGCTCACATACTATCTTAATAATATTTAGTGAACAAATATGTCATTGTTTTTATTTCTGATTTTTTAAAAAAATATTAAATTTATTTTTCGAAACTCTTGAAAATGGGTCATAATATTTTTACGAAATTAAAATCTAAGAAGTATAATTGTGAATTGGTTTTGATCTGATTTCATTATTTCTTTCCTACTCAAAAATGAATCCAAAAAAAAACAGAAAAACATAACTTTATTAGGAAAACCATTGACGATCTAAATGTCCTTACAACTAAGAAACTACATCGTTAGTAAAAAAAATAAACCATTGTGTTGATTGAATTCAGAGTTGGAAATAAAAGCTTTGAGCAAATTTACGTTTTTCCATTTTTCAAGACTTAAAACAACAGTGTCGCTATGCATTTTTTTCTCAAAAACCTTTCTAAATTTTGCTTTCTTGATTGGCTTCACTCAAAAGAAAAAAATATTTTTTTGATATCGTCATTTTGTTTTTAATTTTTTTTTTCATTATAAATATTTAAGTTTCAAAATCAGAATTTTGTTCTAATGATTGAATCAATTTTACTCAAGGTTATTACTTTCATTATTTTAGTCAAATCTGTGTTGAATTTTCTTTTAAGTGAGCCCCAGGGTTGATATGAATATTAAATGAGTTTAACTAAAGATTGAAAACATTAACTCTTGTTATTATTATTTTAATTTTTAAAAAACACCCTTGTGACCTAGATATTTAAATATCTTAAATGTTTTTTTTTTCTGGTAAATGTTAACAAAGTCAATTTTTGTTCGTTTATTAGTCTCTTAATAAACATTTAAAAATACTTTTAATGTGTCTCAAGTGACTTTTTGTTTTTTTTTTTTCAAAAATCAAGAGCATTAAATTATTTTGATTTTCAGATTTTTCTTTTTCGAATTGGTATAATTATGTGGGTAGTTAGTCATTGCTTCTCAAAACTTTTGAACGTTTGATCGATATCCACTTAAGGGCAAGTATTGATAAGTCCCTCCTTTCAAAGGCTCAACACGCCTACAACAAAGGGAAATCAGTTGAAACGGCTCTACACAGTATAGTACGTACAATCGAATATTCCCTTAATCATAAAGAGTACACCTTAGTTGCCTTCTTAGATATAGAAGCAGGTGCATTTAACAATGTCGACACATCTGCAATTGCACGTGTATTGACATCTCTAAAGGTAGATAAGTCGATCAGCGAATTGATTAATCAGATGCTGATAAGCAGGATTATCAATTCAAAACTGGGCGATTTTACTACACAAAGGGGTGTCAGCAGAGGTACGCCACAAGGTGGTGTCCTATCCCCTCTCCTCTGGAACTTAGTAATAAATGAATTACTAATTACTCTAGAAACAGAGGGATACAGAGTGTTTGTTTATGCGGACGATGTTGCTATTGCAGTAACGGGTAAACATCCCAATATACTAAAAGAACTCTTACAAAACGCTTTAAATAAGCTCACCAGATGGGAAAATCGGTGTGGACTAGGCGTTAACCCACAAAAAACCGACCTTGTCCTCTTCACAAGGAAATACAAAGTCCCACTCATTGACCCTCCCTTTTATAAACGGTGTACCACTTAAATTCTCTGAACAAGCAAAATACTTGGGTCTCATTTTGGATAAGAAATTAAGTTGGAAACCTAATATTCAAGAGAGAATAAACAAGGCCACAGTAGCCCTGTTCTCCTGTAAAAAGGCCATTGGTAATAAATGGGGCCTACTGCCCCGCATTACACACTGGCTATATATCTCGGTCATAAGGCCGACCCTTACTTATGGAGTAGCGGTATGGTGGACGGCGCTAGATACAGCGACAAATCGCGATAAACTCAGCAAAGTCCAACGAACAGCCTGCCTGTGTATGGGAGGAGCACTTCGCTCTACCCTCTCCGCCTAACTTGATGTTCTGTTCCATCTAATACCGCTGGACATTTTCAGCAAGCAAACGGCCGCTAATACTGCCATACGGCTTCAAGCCTCCTCTCTGTGGATCAATAATGGAATTGTCCACACCACTATTTTGAACTCGTTCAGAACTAACAGTAATATTGACTACACCATACCCCATCCTCAGTTTAATAACTATAGCTTCAAAGTGACTATATCTCCCAGGTCTTCTTGGGAGAATACATCATTTTTGAACGATGATCCTATAAACTTTTAAACAGACGGATCAAAAACGAAGGATGGTGGGGGCGTATATTCATATAGACTAAACTTAAGTCTCTCCTTTCGTCTACCCGATCATTGTAGGGTGTTCCAAGCTGAAATCCTGGCTTAGAGAAAACGTTATATCAACTAATAATATACGCATCTTCTCGGATAGCCAAGCTGCGTTAAAGTCCCTAGACTCTGTCTCCACTAATTCACTAACAGCCCTAAATTGTCGATCATCTCTTACGGAGATGGCTACACAGTTCAACATTCACCTTTTTTGGGTGCCGGGCCATAGAGACATTCCAGGAAATTGCAAAGCTGACGAACTTGCAAAAAGCGGAACAACTTTACCTCTGCTGGCTCACAATGCTAACATAGGTATCCCCATAGCTATGTACATGTAAACTCATGCTAAAGCAATATACCATAGAGAAAACAAACTTAAGGTGGAATAACACCACCACCTGTGTAGCGACTAAACTAAATTTGGCCTAATATTAGCGCCAGGCGCTCAAAGCAATTAATCTCTCTGAGTAGATTGCACATTAGCTACTTTATAGGTGTCCTGACTGGGCACTGCTTAATAGGAAGGCATGCTATTCGACTTGGAGCCCCTGCAAATGATTTTTGTAGGAGTTGCATAGACGAAGAAGAAGAAGAGACAATCTCTCATCTTCTGTGCACATGCCCTGCCTTATCACAAAGACGTAGAATCCACCTTGGAGACTACTACTTCAACGATACCAGCGATCTAAAAAATTCTGACATTATTTGTCTCCTACTCTTCATTCGAAGCTCCAATTGGTTCAACGAGTTAAGCTGATTAACTGATCCATGTGGTCTCACAACGGACCATATTTTGGTCTAAGTGTGTTGGACTTCCCAACCAACAGCCACTTTAACCTAACCTAACCTATGTGGGTAGTTAAATTAACACCAGCTTCTATTGAAACTCATTAATCATCTTTGAAAAAAGCATAATAATCAATAATATTATTGATAATGAAATAAATCTTAGGGCTTAGTAATTAGTTTAATCTACAAATAAACATAAATGTATTATATAATGTTGGTACAAGAAATAAACTTTGTTTTAATGAAAAAGGACATTAACAATTTATCATTAAATTGAAATAAAATACCTACTAATTATTTTGGAATTTAAGACAAAAATGATTTTGTTTGTAAATATAATATTTATTTCAAATCATTATGATCCATGGCGTGAAAGTTAGTACGTGGGACCGTCATGTCACGCCAACAGTCTTGGGTTCAATCCATGTCTGTGCCATCTAAAGATTGTTCAAGGGTACTGCCCCTTGCGAGGAAATGAAAAATCCTCCAAAAGTCAAATAAACCATTAGGATTCGGCATACAAACTATAGGTCCTCTCCACTTTTGAAATTACTCGCACACAGCAATAGTCAAGAGTTGTAAGTCACTAGGACCTGGTTCGCTACAAGCTGTTGCGCCATATAAGTGATTTTATTTATTTATGACTTAAATTTTAATTTAGCTTTTTTATAGGTTTGAGGAGGTTTTATTTTGATATTAAAAAAGAGAATGTTTTGACTGCTAATTTGGAAGATAATTAAAGCTATCTTAATAGATGTATAGTGTAATAAAATCATTTATTTATTTCTTTAACGTAAAATCATTTGTCATTTATCAAACCTAAACAAAGCTACAAATCATTTAAAGTAGTAATTTCATTGATATTCAAAATTAAAAAGTTTTAATTTAAATTTATTTATTTGTTTATTTTTGTCAAATGAAACTTAGTATTATGCAACTATGCACATGAAGTGGCATAGAAATATTTGTTGACGCTTTACTCCAGATTCATAGGTTTATTGTGTCATAATTGTAAATATAATTATGATAAAGTGGACTGCTAATGCAGCAAAACAATATTTGTATCATACATATAGCTCCAGAGCATGATTGGCGATACCATAATAATTTGTAAGTAGTATAAATAGCCGTAAGAATTTATAACTAGAATTAGTCTTAAACCAATATTTGAGATTCATTTCGATTGAGGGTCCTTAGCCACAATATTCATCGAGCTGCGCTTAACCTAGCAACTTTATAGGACAGAAACATTATATAATAAATAAATTAAGTTTGACAACCCTACTGCAATTTGACACTTCCAAGTTAAAAATTATTAAAAATGCAACTTAACGAATACGATTTTTTTTTGCAACAAATTGTCATTATTAACTTCCCATAGGAAGTTATTGTTATGGGTCCGATTTGTTAAATTGAAAATTTTGACATTTCTCGACGTTTCAAGGTCCCTAGAGTCCAAATAAAAGATTTTTAGAAAGATGTCTGTGCGTGCGTGTGCACGTACGTTCGTTCGTCCGTATGTCTGTATGTCCGTACGTTCGCGACGTTTTTTTCGTCGTCCATAGCTCAAGAACCAGAAGAGATATCGACTTCAAATAAATTTGGTTATACAGATAATAAGGCAGAAAGATGCAGAAAGGGCAGGGCTCTCAAGAAAATTGCGTGGTGGTTTTTTTACCATAGCAGTTTAAAAAAAGGTGAAAATTTTGGTTAAACCTAAATATCTCATGAACCAATGACGCTAGAGAATTGAATAAAATTTTATATTATATATTGTAACGTGATACAAAACAATTATATTTTTGGAAAAAAATCCAATTAACGGTTTTTTTTATAAATTAAAAAAACTGAAAAAAAAAATTTGTCACCTCGAAAATTTTACGACTTAAATATGATTTCATCTCCAAAACAATTTTGTGCAACGAAGAATGATGTTTTTGTCATCTGATAAAATTTTGAGAAAAATCTAATTGACAGTTTTTTTATAAAAAATAAAAACTTAAAAAAAACATTACTCAAAGTTGGTAAAAATTGAATTTCGACTCAAATATCTCTTCAAAAACTTGAGATTATGGCTTCAAACTTATTTTATTAATATTATTTTCAACATTAGGACAAATTGTTTTACAAAAAATAAAAACCTAAAACAAAAAGATTAATAAAACTTGGTAAAAATTGACTTTCGACACAAATATCTTTTCAAAACTTTGAGATATTGGCTTTAAACTACTTTTATCTTTTAAAAAATATTGTTTTCAACATTCAGTAAAATTTAAAAAAAAAATCGAATTGACATTTTTTTACAAAAAATTAAAAACCTAAACAAAAACAATACTAAAACTTGGTAAAAATTTACTTTCGACTCAAATAGCTTTTCAAAAATGAAAAATATTAGCTTCAAACTTATTTTATTTCACAGAAAATATTATTTTCGATATTCAATAAAATAAAATCTACAAAAAATAGTACGCAAATTTGGTAAAAATTGATACATATAGACAAACTTTTAAGCAAGACAAATCGATAGACGGGATGGGAAGTTATCAGTGTGGGTCGCATCCCAGCCTCTTTTTATTTTTGGAATTCAAAATTGAAGAAAACGATTCTTAAAATGCTGATTTTGGAGTTTGAACTTGGTTGGGAAGAACGAAACCACCCGACATTTTTTCGACTTCTCAGCATGGTAACGTCATTAAAAAAAATCTAAGTATCGGCGTTTTTTACCATACTATTTTTTACCTCTAAATGAAGTAATATAAAATAATGTTCAACTTTCCAACAGAAAACTTCGGAAGTAAATTCACATATGTGATATTATTGGGACAGTCTGCTTTATATCAGTTAAGTATCTGGTAGTTATCGCATATTTAGGTGCTTAAGTAAATCTGATTAAAATGATAATGAAATTTAAATCAAAATTCCGTCAACACCTGAACAAATCAATGCCAATTAATCCTTTTAATGTCCTGGAAACGTTCCGAAATGAAACGGGTACATTTCACTATATGACATGCCATAATCTACCACAAGGGGATATAAATATCCTTTCTTGATTTCACTGCAATATAATATCATCCAAAGCCATTTTGATACAAAGTATGAATCAGTATAATTTGAATTATTCCTGATATGCTTCTGTCCTATACAAAACCTGCCACTGTTCCAAGGACATAATTACAAATTCTCGCAATATCCTCGTATCCACTTCCACGCACTCAATCCGTCACAGAAATGATATTATTGCAGTGATTATTTGATTTTTGTTGAAGTTGAATTTCCACAAAATGAATAAATTATTTTCATTCAAATGAAGAGAACGGTGGCGTGGCGGCGGCGGTGACAACAATGACGCGAACGGCGCGGCGGCAGTGACGGGCAGGTAAAAGGCTATTCTGTAACCACAGAACAGTACAGTATCTACATACCTATAAACTCCCGTACATATATGACAATCACATTTATTCAATGATTTCAAGTGCGTGATTATTTCATCAACCAATGTGGGGGGAAGGGGATCTGAGTGTATACACCTTTACCTTTTGTATACTGTTCTGATGGAGATGGAGAAATTAATTTGAATATTGCGCTGTTGTGCAATTAAATTGCTTGAATTCACGGTACTCAATGACGCGACCGACGACGCGACGCGACGCACGGTGCGTTCGTCTTCATAGTCGTCGCTGCTGGTTTTGTCGTGATGCGTGTACTCGTATGTAAAGTGAAAAATAAAATTATGTAAATTAAATTTGTTGTGTGTGCTTGAATATAATACATATTATAATCATTATTATAACTGTGACTGTGATGTTCAAGTAGTTGGAGTAAAATGTTCAAAAACAAAAATTAAATATAAAACTTACCTAACACGCAAAATAACATTTTTTAATGTGTTATTGGCGTTTTAAAATGCACATCGTGTAAGGAGTAATTAAATTGTAATATTGAAGAATAAAAGAGCATATATACCGTATGAAGAAAAGGGAAATCTGCATCATCATCAGTTTTAATAAGTGAACCATAAAACCGCAGAGTGTTTTAACTTTACTTTATTTTTGTAAGTCTAAGGGATTCTGTAGTAGGCTTAAATATTATACATGTACTTAATTTTTCATATCTAGAAAGGATTAGAATTCATTTTGAAAAAGAGAATATAAAAAACTTTATACTTGCATTCCTTTTTAAAACAATGAAATGTGTACAATTTGGTTTCATTAGAAAACATAAAGTTGTGCCAAAAAGTTAGAATGTGAATTCCAAAAATAATGAAAAGTTTTTTGGCAACACAAATAAATATTTTTGAATCAAAAAAGTGCAGTATTTGTCTTCAAGATATTAATTTTACCGAAAGCAGCTTCTCATTTAAGAAAACACACTTTTTGGTTTTTTGATTCTGAGGTACAGCATTTTTACTTACTTACTTACTTAGGTCCTCAGACCTGTTAAGTCCGGATTCCACTCCATTGCTTGGCCTGCAATGCAGTCGTTACCTTTTCGAAGCGTATGTCCAATCCATTGCCACTTACGCCTTCGTGTTATAGAGTCTATAGATTCCTGGCCTGTCCTTCTATGAAGAACCTCATTTGTTTGGCCAGAAAATCCTTAGGATGTTGCGAAGACATCTATTGACGAAGGTTTACAGCTTTCTTGTAATGGCTGAAGTAACCTTCCAAGTGCTGCACCCATAAAGAAGCACAGATTCGATATTTGTGCGAAACAGTCGTAGCTTTGTTCTTAAGCTGATAGAGTTATTCCTCCAAATTTTCTACAGCATACCGAACGCCGCTTTTGCTTTTCCAATGCGGCAGATGACATGACGTCTTGTTCGGTTCCGCCTTCGATGGAGACGATTCTTCCAAGGTATTGAAAGCTCTCTACTTTTTCCACCAGTTGCGAGGAAATATTTATTTGAGAATATGGTCGGGTTCCGAGGCTGATCATTTTTGTTTTGACGGAATTAATTTTCAGCCCCACAACTTCTGCTTCTCTCTCCACTCTTGTTGTCATTTGATGGAGATCCATGATTTTATGAGAGAGTAAGCAAACATCGTCCGCGTAATCCAAGTGCTTTAAATAGGAAGTCAAAGTCCATTGGATCCCTCCACTACCTGACAAAGCTGCGCGCAGTACACCGCTTATCACCAACAGAAACAATATTGGCGACATAATACAGCCCTGCCTGACATCGTGCAGAACCTGAGGCTTGGATTCATCATATGTTGCTTTAATAATAGCAATTAGTTTTTCTGGGATGCCTCTCCTCCGCAAAGCTAACCAGATGTACTCCCTGTTAACGCTATCAAAGGCCTTCTCGAAGTCGATGAACAGCATTTATAGTGGTGATCGTTATTCAACGCATTGTTCAATAATGATCCGCAGGGTGTTGATATGATCAATACAGGACGATCCAGCGCGGTATCCTGCTTGTTCGGCATCGAGTGTGGCCTCAAGGTGTTCTCTGATGCGTTCCAGAATGACTTTTGCTTCTATTTTGGCAACGTCAGGTAGAACGCACTTATCACTTAATTAATTTTAAAAAAATTCTTATTTTAGAAAAAGTTCAATTGATTATCGAAAAAAAGAATGCGACCCGCACACATAGCTTCCCAGTGTTGTACTTACAAATTTGCAAATGATAATAACTTTGAAAAAAAAAAACAAAACTAATTTGTTAAATTGAAGTTTAAGGTGTTTTCTCTTAAAATATTCGAGACCTTACACTATTTTAGAAGTATTTTCGGTAGGATTATTATTTTTATCAATTTACCAAATGTCAAAAACTAAATTTTTCATAATATGCAATTATTTTAGAGTTGAAATAAAAATATTGCTCAACTTGAACATTTTATGAACAAAAAATGATATTATCTCCAGAAAAATCGATAAAATTAAATACGAGTGTAAAGTTTTTTGAAACATAGTATTATTTTTGGAAAAATCGAATTTACAATTTTCCTGCAAAATAAAAAAAAAAAACATTGTAAAGGGTTTTTCAATAAGGGCGGTAGATGTTGAAATGGAATAAAACAAGCTGTGTGTGAGGTATTAACAAAATTATTTTTTTATTTGAAAGGTGCATAAATGCCATTAAGTGTGGAATCTGGAATCATGCAAATGCTCGCCTCGACTTCTTACGGTGGCACGGATCCGAGTGGTCAAATTTTGAATGACTCTTCCGCATAGATCCGGCTGAATTTGAGCGATGGCCTGTGTTATGTTCACCTTAAGGGCATCGGTCGATTGTGGTTTATTTGCATAGACTTGCCCACAGGAAAAAGTCTAGCGGGGTCAAATTGCATGACCTTCGTGGCCAATTCACATCACCCCTGCGAGAGATAACCTTACCCTCAAATCGTTCATGCAAAATTTCAATCATGACGTTTGCTATGTGGCACGTAGAGCCGTCTTGCTGGAACTACATTTCGTCTGGGTCCATGTGGTTCAAATACGCGCATAAGAAATTAGTTATAATCGTTATGTACCGCTTGCTGTTGACGTTGACAGCCTCACTAACCAAAATTGGGGTCCTCTTCTAAACGACTCGAAGCCTAGTCAGTGAACAAACGGCGTTGTCTATGGTCATGAACTTCGAGCTCCTGGGTCAGTTGGATCTTGTACGGGTGTATGCCCAAGTCCCGACGAAAAATTCGCCAATTTGAGGTCTGCGAAAGGCCGAGTTCTTGTGCACGACGAGGAATAGGCTGCCTCGGGTTCTGCTGTACACTATCATGGACTGCGGCGATGTTCGTGGCTGATCTTGCGTTCCTTGAACGTACGGGTGTTGGCTGATTGTTTGATTGTTTACTGAACCGGTCGTCTCAAATTTGACCACCAAACGTTGAAGAGTCGACTGTGAAGGGCCACTACGTCTACCGTAAAATGGGGGCAATGCGTGCAACGTTTGCGTTAACGAACACTCATTTTGATAATAAAGTTTTATCATTTAAACGTACTGTTCAATCGTGTTACTTGCCATGATAATTTGTCATAAGCAACTGAATAATAAACAAAAGATTTGGTAGATATAACCAAAACAAAATGGCCTCCACGGGGCGGCAAAATCTACCCTCGCTAATTGAAAAACCTTTTAGTTAAAATTTGGTAACATTTTTCAGAAAACTAATTGAAATATCTGTTTTTGAAAAATAAACAACGCACCAAATATTAATACAATTTGGTAGAATTTTGATTCTATGTTTTTATATTTTAATAATTAACAATGGGTATGGACTCTAAACGTATTTCATTTTTTAGAAAATGTTGTTTCGAATTATCCAATCACAACAAAAGTCAATGCTACCAAAAATCTGGACGAAAATCAAATTAAACGTTTATTATTGAGTACCTTTATACTTTTCGACTTTAATTAATTGAAAATTTGGCTTTACTAATTTGAAAATACATTTTTTCAAAAATTACTTTTAAAAAAGACGCCCTTAATTTATTTTAAAGACTTTTATGCATATTTTGATGTTATTTTCTTTAAAGTATATTAAGTTAAAGTCGATATCTCGGCCCAAAAAGGGTACCCCCATTGAATGAATGCTAAAGCAACGTTTTCAATTCTAAAAATCGACCGGTTAAAACGACTTTCTTTTTAAAGTTTAATCTACATAAGCTTATTTTTTTTACATAAATGTATTTTCTCATACAGTCTAGTCCTTACATTCTAAGGACATACATAAGAGAAAGCTCTCTTATAAGAATATATCTTACCAATATACCTTTGATATCTCCTTTTTCAAATTGTTTTAAAATGTCATCAAAAAGTGCAATTTCAAAAACCCAAAGCTACCCTTGATTTATGACTTTTTATGCATTTCAACATTTCCAAGAACACATAGAATAAACCCTCTTCAAAACTATTTAACTTTTGAAGACTTTTTTCGTTCGAGCTCATATTTTACTCTCCAAGTCACAAAAACCATCTGTCTTTATTTATTTGCATGTTTACAATTGAAATTATGCAACTTTGTATCCTGCGCAAAAGAAAAAACAAAAGAAAAATAATAATTTGTAACCCCTGTATATCTCTAGAATTGGAACTAGAATTAAGAAGAAACATGTCACCATAATGACCAAACAAATAGAAATGCTATAACTTTTATTTCTATCTTTACTTCTGTATGAGCTACAATAAACCCACTCTTGCATAATATTTACTTATTTTAAGATATTCTTATAACCAAACCACCCGCCCGACCCGATCCTTGAATATAATAATGAGAAGAGTTTAAATGCAGGTCACGAAGCTCTCTACAACAACCAAAGAAAATATCATGTTCGTTATACCACCAACACGCCAACGCTACCATTATAGAAGTAAGAAAAAAAAAATCCGATACAGTTAAAACAAAAAGGAGACAGTCACTAAGTTGAATATCCTTTCAACCCACCCAATCAACCTGTAGATGATGGCACACAAACAGAACAAAGGCTAATAATCTCTTTCAGCATTGAAGTTTATTTTTGTAATCACTTTTTCTTCGTGGCAAGTTTTTTAAAGCTGTCCATGTCCATCAAGATAATAGAAGCAACAAAATTATAAGGGCACAAAGTGAACCCTTTTTCTTTCAACAAGAGGACTTAAAATATAAAAATGCACTCTATTCTGTTCTATGTTCTATTCGGTGAGGTGGATAAAGGGCACACAATGGAAGACATTTCATTGGTGGCAGTGGCATATCATCATCACCATGCTATCTATAGCTCTATATAAATATATTTAAGCTATGCAACAATAGTACAATTCAACAACAACTAGTGGCATAATAAAAAGGAAAATGTACAAAATAGATAAAGAGCATGATATACGAGTATCAAATTTATGTAGGTATAAGGCACTATAAAGATACAACAAACAACAGCACCAGCGATGCAGAAGGACGATTCTTATACACTTACAACTTACATATATGTATATACATATTTTGTCATGAAGAGCGTAAATTGGGTCACCGGGGGGCAATGCATTCAGTGGAAGTGGATTTGACTTTTGCTTCATCCTTCGTATAATATGTATGGGTATTAGTTAGGAAAGTGAGACATAAGAAACACAACAAAAAAAAAAACAAGGACACAACGTAAAAGAGAAAAGATTGCCCCCAACAAAAGGATCATTTCGCTCTGTGTGTTTGATAATATGTATTTTTGTCTTTTCCTTTTTTGGTTTTTATTCTGGAAAAAAAGCTTACGAAAAATTTATTTCATTTTTATTTGCTCTAAAAGGATTTCTAAGGGTAGATTTAGACACTAAATAGTTTATGCAGGAATACTTTGTTATCCTTTTTTTATGGGGTTTGGTCACCTAAGGCATTAATAACTTGGCTAAGATAAATTGAATTAAACTTCTGTGTTTTATTGGTGGTGTTATCATTTGTTTTTATCTAATTCATTGGCATTTCTCTAGAATGGAAATTGGGGCAATTCAAGAGAATTATATAATAAAGGTGTGTTTCGATCGCTATAGCTATTGGCATCTTTATACAATTAAGATATACAATCACATAAAAAGCTATATCGAATCAATTCTTTAGTTAATATGTTGTTGGTTTATTCATTAAAATAAAAATACAAATTAAAGGCAATACGGGCGTATACGTACTTTTTAGTTTATTGAGTCGGTATCAATTTTTCTCAGTTATTTTTCCCAAAAATATATTTTTTTAAATAATAACACGAAACAACAAAATTATAATATTTAAAATCGATAGATTACACACCGCTTCAATTGAAAATGCGGACACATTTTTTAAAATACTTTTTACATTTTTCAACATATTGATGTTGATGGGTATTGGACATCTAAAACTAAATCAATTAGGTGGCGCAACAGTTCATTGAGAACTAGGGCCTAGTGACTGACAACTTTTAATCATCCCTGTGTGCAAGTACTGTTATCAGGGATGGAGGGAAACTACACTTTCAAGCCGAATCCGAACGGCTAATTTGAGAAAGCACTTTTCACGACAAGAATTACTCTTGAAGGATTAGTCAATTCCTCACAAGAGGCAGAACCCGTGAAAAAAAATTTTAGAAGGCACAGGAAGGGATTGAACCCAAGACCTCTGGCATGACAGTCCAACGCACTAACCATCACGCAACGGGTACTACTATTGGCCATCTGTTGTTACTAAATACTCCCATAAGATGTTAAGAAAAGAATTTGAAAAAAATCAATCACCAGTTTTTCTCTCGCCCATTTCCAAAGCTTTCTACAGGGAAACATTTAATATTTTTTTGAGCCACCTGAATAGGTACAAAAATTGAAAGTGTTATTGGATTGGAATAAAACAAGTTTCTGTTAAGTTTGGTACTTCCACTTTTACTTTTAACTATTTCGTAAATTTCTTTCAGTATCAATTATACAGCATTTGGATACAGTTCAACGATATTTCCCTTAACGCTAACTTAATTGCATAAATAAGGGATTCTTTGTTTTTAAACTGACGACCAACATCATTATCTGTGGGTACTAACCATCTCCAAGTATATTTAATAATGTTTAGATCAGATATGGACATTTTGCTCCTATGTTCAGGATTTAATTGTGTGCACCGAGTCAATAGGCGCGTTATGATGTTGGTAGGCTAAGTTAAATTATTTATGAAAATTTCTTTCTAAGATTCTCTCATACCCAACTGCAGTAGTTTTTGATGTAACGACCTCAACCTTAACTATTTCAAAATAACTGACAGCTTTCAATAAAACAACAACTCTTTCACACTTATGATGAAGCTTTTAACACTTTTTTATTTTCTCAAATCGTAAAAATAAGAGGATGACTTATCTGGGCCACCGAAATTAAATAGTTTTATTGTCTAAAAATAACATGTGATACCATTCTTTTTCCAGATTATTTAAGTTTTGAACTCTAATAGCATAACTTCCCATTGTTCGTTAAGTAACGGTTTTTTCCTAAGTTTAATTTGTTTAAGATGGCTTGAGTTCTAATAACTCATAAAACTGTTTAGAGACCTGCATTTACGCCAATTTTATTGTTCAATTTTTGCCCCAAAATCACAAAAATCAGATGGACACTTTAAAATTGCTCGTCTTAAAGTTGCTGTTTTGCAGTTCTTTTTACCTGCCTCTATGTTTTTTTTACAAATCCTTATTTTTTTAAGTAATTGAATCAGCTGCTGCACGTCCGGTAATGTTTGATCAACTTGATTTTAGCTTTGGAAACACTGCTAAGGCATGCATATCTTTCCATTGGTCTTAAAATTTTCTCAACGTTTGACGCAACTAGAATCTAAATCTTTTGTTACCTTATATCTTCCTTTATGTATCAATACTTTAGAAAGAAAAAAACGATATTGATTTAAAATCTATTAGCTATTATTAATTTTAAGCAACATAAAGTTTTTATTTTAACAAAAATACTGGTAAGTAAAATTAAGTTATTATTTCTGTTCCACAAACAAAAAAATATTTTTTAAAGGATATAGTTGTCCTTGATTTGAAATTCATCTAATAATTTTTCTATTGGATAAAGTTTTTAAAAAAAGCATCTTTATATAGAAGTTTGAAGAAATCTTGTATTTATCTGTCCATAGTTTTAAAAATACGTTTTGAAAATATTTTTTAAAAATATCAGTTTTAAACATTATTTCGATATTTTTTTCAGTAAATTTTAAAAACTTGAAGTGGTTGCCTTGTTTGGACGATGGATTCTTTACAAACAAAAATTACTTTTAAGCCATTTTGTTTTTTTTTTTTGTAATCCGTTTAAGCAAAAACGGATCAGGGTTTTTTAAAGATTTATTTGAGACAGGTGGAATCAAACAAATTACTTACTGACGAGATAGAATGATTTTATAGTGGAATTTGTCTTAATGCTGTCAAAACTCATAGGAAATGTGCAATTTTCTTACATTGACAAAACCTCGTCTACCATTGAAATCAAAGTCTTGCCCAAAAAATAGCACTTAAATTGTTTTTACATTGTTTTTAAAAAATGACAATTTAGCTTATTATAGAAAAATATATGGAATATTTTTAATGAGGTTACACTCAGCCTCTTTTATACATACATTTAAAACATATATTTTAGTACTGAAAAACAAGCTTCATGGATTAAGCTTTTGCTATGTGTATTATACAGATACACATCACGGACAATGTCAATTTTTAGCTACCATATTTTAAATTCATTACTTCTAGATTTTAATATATGAATATATATTTATAACATTTTTATATATAATATACTAGCTGACCCGACACATGTTGTTTTGTCATATAAATAATTTCTAGAGAATATTTTGCTAGAAATAAAAAACTTATTGTAAGTGTGTAAGGAAGTGGTATATAAGTGGGAGAGGTATAGACCACTGTAAACGGTGACAAAATATTAAAATAACAAATCACCAAACAATTTTGTTTTATTTATAAAAATGAATTCTTTAAAATAATAAACATATCGCTAATTATGACAATACTACAAAAAAAACAATATCAATCCCTTAATGCAACAGAGTGTACAATATTTTTTGTGATCCTATCTTTCCCCTCCCCAATACAAACAAATTGGATGGTTTGCCCATTCGAGAGCACGCCACGTATAATTGTCCGTGTGAAAAACATGAAGTGCACAAATCTAGCCGCAGACAGACATCGTTTGGCCTTGGGACTTATTGATAGTCATTGAAAATACCAATCTAATTGGGAATTGAAGGCGTTTGAATTGAATTGGCACATCTGTGGGTATAATAGGGATTCTGTGTAATAATATATTTTTACCTCGGAATTTTCCTTTTAGAATTATGGCGTCGATAACATTTTTCATTAATTTTTTAATTACTAATCGCGTGCCGTTGCATAACCGTGGTGGGTTCAAATTACGAAGCAAAATTACGGGAGATCCAACCTTCAGTTGTAAATTTTGCGGTGGCATGCCTGGTAAATCTAATGAGTTCAAAAACTAGATAATTTACAGCTTCGGTAGCATCACAAACTTTATCAACATATTTGTATGATCCCAAGTCTCCTGGGGCCCTACTCTGTAATGCGTTTCGAAAGCAAATATTTTCGAAAACGAATATTTTGTACTCTCTATTTCTAATGCGGATAAGAAATCTAGTACTTACGGAATGACAAATCCGCATTCGGATTTTTCGTACCTGGCAATGCATTTCCGAATGTCATTAGCGTTCGAAAACGGAAATTTTCTTTCTACACCAAGAGAAGTAACGAATTGCAATTCGAAAGTCGTTTTTAAAGGACACAAAAGGAAAATTTTGTTGAGTTGTGTGAAATAGATAAAATATAAGTAAGGAAATAATAATTTTATTCAAAATTTAAATTTAAATTTAATAAATCCCATTACAGGGAATCATCAGCGAAAAATGTGCATACCAAACAAAAGCAGTTTGAAATTATGGTGGAATTCGTATGACTTGAAGGAAAAAAAGTATACCTTAGCAAAAGACAAATTTCAACACAAAAAACGAAATGACTATGAAAAAAATCAGCTTAAACTTTCTAAGCTTGAATTAAAAAGAGAGATGTGGCAATTGCAAAGCAGTGAAGTGTAAAAAAAGTCATTACGATAATTTTCAAGTGATAATAATGACTGAATTTTAATTTTGTCCTCGTCTTTGTGATTTGTTTTGATTTTTTTTGTATTTTTGCTTTGACAAATCTCATAAGAAATACTTCGAGACTCGGTAAATCTATTGGATAAATAGAAAAAGTACTAGATGATTGTTTTATTCGATTCGAACATTTTACAGAGTACGAATTCATAAACGAATCGAATAACAGATTCGAATCGGATTGGCTTTCGAAACGCATTACAGAGTAGGGCCCCTGGTAACAAATGTTGTATCTTGAGATTTAATTCGTTGACATCCACTTTTTTTGCTGCTAAAATTGCTCTTTCTGCCGGCCACTCATGATTTATATATTTTCTCTGTACATCGGGAAATATCTGGTCAATGAGAGCATCTTGTGAATCAATAACTTTGCAGAAATCGACCGGTAATTTTATGCATCCAATTTCATCTGTAGTAACTTTTCCGTCGACTATTATCTATCAACAGTTATTTTGAGAATGTTTCAGCGGATGGATCTTGAAGCATTTGAACACACATATTTACTTTCAGTTTGATTTGAAGCACGCGTTGATCTCATCGGCGTACGTTGAACGCGGAATAACGGGAAGTGTTTGTCTCAAATCACCTGAAAGGAGTAACAGAGTGCCGCCAAATAGTCTGTCGTTGTTTTTTATGTCTTTCAATGTCCTGTTTAACGCCTCAAGCGAATGTTTGTGTGCCCAAGTGCATTCATCCCAGATGATAATTTTACACTGTTTCAGCACTGTGATAATGGATGATTGTTAACTTCCCATAGGAAGTTATTGTAATGGGTCCGATTTGTCAAATTGAAAATTTTGACATTTCTCGACGTTTCAATGTCCCTAGAGTCGAAATAAAAGATTTTACGTCGTCCATAGCTCAAGAACCAGAAGAGATATCGACTTCAAATAAATTTTGTTATACAGATAATAAGGCAGAAAGATGCAGAAAGGGCTCTCAAGAAAATTGCGTTGGTGGTTTTTTTTACCATAGCAGTTTAAAAAAAAGGTGAAAATTTTGGTTAACCCTAAATATTTCATGAACCAATGACGCTAGAGACTTGAATTAAATTTTATATTATATATTGTAACGTGATACAAAAGAAGTATATTTTTGGAAAAAATCCAATCAACGGTTTTTTTTATAAATCAAAAAAACTGAAAAAAAATTTGTCACCTCGAAAATTTTACGATGATTTCATCTCCAAAACAATTTTGTGCAACGAAGAATAATGTTTTTGACATCTGATAAAATTTTGAGAAAAATATAATTGTCAGTTTTATTTATAAAAAATAAAAACCTAAAAAAAACATTACTCAAAGTTGGTAAAAATTGAATTTCGACGCAAATATCTTTTCAAAAACTTGAGATTAAGGCTCCAAACTTATTTTATCTTATAAAAAATATAGTTTTCAACATTCTGAAAAATGTTGAGAACAGTCGAATTGGCAGTTTTTTTTACAAAAAATAAAAACCAAAAAAAAAATTTTAAAAGTTGGTAAAAATTGATTTTCGCCTAAAATATCTTTTCAAAAATTTGAGATAATGGCTTCTAACTAATTTTAACTTATAAGAAATATCGTTTCAACATTCGATACAATTTTGAGAAAAATCGAATTGACAGTTTTTTTTACAAAAAATAAAAACCTAAAAAAAAACAATACTATAACTTGTAAAAATTTACTTTCGACTCGAATAGTTTTTCAAAAGGTTAAAATATTGGTTTCAAACTTAGTTTATTTCACAGAAAATATTGTTTTCGATATTCAGTATTTTTTTTTTTATAAAAATCCAACAGTCCGTTTTTTCATAAAAAAATAAAATCTACAAAAAATAGTACGCAAATTTGGTAAAAATTGATACATATAGACAAACTTTTAAGCAAGACAAATCGACAGACGGGATGGGAAGTTATCAGTGTGGGTCGCATCCCAGCCTCTTTTTTTTATATTGCACACCGCATCGGGGATAATTTGAATATTTAGTGGCAGTTTAAATACTGAATGAGGTGTTCTGCTTCCATCCAATAAAGTTGCCGCAATGCCAGAAGATGCAACAGCCAATGCGATACCATTATTTGGTCGTATTTTAGCAAGAATTAGAGAAATAAGGAATGTTTTGCCAGTTCCACCTGGGGTATCCAAAAAAGCATCCACCTTGTCCTGCCGAAACTGCGAGCATGATGTGGTCATAAATGGTTCTTTTTTCTTTATTCATTAGTGAGAGCAATAATCGCATCCATTTCTACAGTATTGTGTTGTAGTTCACGATTCAATTCAGTGTCAGATTAAATCAGATGTATTTCGATTTGGTGAACGCAAACCGAAATGACTGAGTGGTACGTTGGCAATGATAATGCAAAAATCCTCAATAGCAATCAATGCTTCATTGTACATAAAGTCACTGAATACTATCTTAAGATCGTTTACCGTTTACGATGTTGATGCAGTTAAACCACAGCACTTAGGAATATAAAAAATAGATAAAAACCTATTCTCAGACTTACAGAATGTATATGCAAAATTTCATTGAAATTGGTTAAGCCGTTTCGGAGGAGTATGGCACCTAACACTGTGACAGGAGAATTTTATATATTAGATTTAATAATATTTTTATAATTTAGGTTAATCTTTCAAAGCTATTGGTTTCATCTGTCTTTGTAAAAGAACAACAAAACCATTATAGCTATGTTTTACTCTGAAAAGGATAATTAAACTTGAATTATAACGTAACTTTATTGTTTATCTTTATTTCACACTTGTAAACATAATTCACATAGTTTTGTGAATTTAGAACTAAATATACGTACTTTTAAGGAATAAACTTACTAAACAGAACCCACAGTCACATTCAAAAACTCCTACTTGGTTTAAAACTTTATAGATTCACAACTTTGTGCGCGTACACACTGAATTACTAAGAATTTTGTCTCTGACTTTTAGTTAAAGCAAACATTTCTTGAACTAAACTTTATTCAAAGTTACATAAGTCTGAGTCAAACAAAAGCCCTGAAAATAAAGTTACTTTGGAATTATTATCCTTTCTCGAAACTCTTTTAGATCTTTGGATTTATTTTTGCTATGTTTATCCGCTTTACTTTGTACATCCCTATAATACTACTTTATTAGCTATTATCGTCCTATCTTATAAATTAACTATGCCTTTGAGTATAAACACCTATATACTATACCTATACTACTTATGAATTTATTATAATAAGCTTAAAAAGTTTTATTTCCCTTTCCGGTTGTAATGTACCTCCTATAAATCTCCTTCATTACTTTACTCTTATCCCGATCTGTATGCAGAACATTTTTGCTTTTGTGGTTGAATTTATAATATATCATCATCTTTTAATCTTTCAGATACTTGCGTATTATTTTGTGCTATAGTGTAAGGCATTTCTGTGACAGCTTTTTATTTTGTTTTACTTTCGTGAATAGTTTCATTGGTGAGATGATATAAATAATAAATAAAATAAAGGATACAACAAAAAATAAGTTGAATTTTTTTTAAAAAGAAATTTATACTCGTTTTAAAAGTTATCTGACACCACCTGACTTCTGAGAAAGGTCAGGGCTTTTTATTATTTGATAACGTGACACTGTCATGTTGAGGATTTATTATTAAATTGAAAACAACTTTCAAGAAAACGTGGTGCTCCAAGAAAAGTGTTTACCTACTGTTTTTTCTTTTGTTCCACAAGACAAAATAAGAACTTAATCTATGTATACTTTGGCAGTGTGATTTAGTGAATACTGATAGTTTTTAAACTTTCCATTGAAAGTTATCTATTGTAATCTGTCCGATTTATCAAATTGAAAATTTCGACATTTCTAGACGTTTCAAAGTCTCTAAAACATAAATCCATGGATTTTATGGAGATAACTATACTTGCGTATACTTTTAATTTTGTATACCTACACACAATTTTTCAATTTGTTTTGAAAATATGTAGTTATTAAGTACTTATAAATACACGTTTTATATTTGAAATTGGTTACAAAAATTTAAATTCGTTTTTGAAATATCGAAATAAAATTATTTATTATTAATTTTTTATTATTTAATTATATTGTTCTAATAAATATCAATAAAAACATTTTGTGAAAGAAAAGAAAAGTTTAGAGCCAATATCATTCATTGTTCTCAAAGTATTTGAGCCGAAAACCATTCCTTATCAGTGAATTGTTACGTTTTTGTTTTTTGGGAAAACAAGTTGTTAATAAGCTTTTTTAAAAAAAAAATAAATTAATGTAAGCAATAATACTTTACTCACTAACTTATTCGTCTTCTGATTCATTGAGGGGGTAAGCCCATCAAGATATTACGTTCTTCCATCATTTGCGGTATCTTGCAAACTCTAGACCAAGCGCTTTTGCGTTAGTAACGGCTTGGTCTTTGTAGCTTAAGTTCGGTCTTAATAGTCGCCTGTGGAGGGATTTAAAGATTTTCTTTGCTGGAGCGTTGTTTGTTCATTCGCTTGATGTAGCCGACCCTGACACAGCTTGTGCAGTTTACGATTAAATCTTCTACTCCATTCACCCTCTTTGCATGTAATACCAAACATCCGTCTAAGGAAAGTGCAGTAGAGAAGTAGTGGTAAAATTATAGTTTTGTATAACATGCACTTTGTCTTTTGAGAAAGGAGCTTTGAAGCCATTTCTTTGGCCAAACCGAAAAACCTGCGGTTCGCTAGGGTAATTTTTTGTCGGATTTCATTCGTGGAATTGATATTTTTTCCAGAGTAGGTGAACTTATGACTACTTCGAACGAAATTACAACTACTAACAGTGACGTTTTGTCCAAGACGGTTGACAGATAAGGCTTTGTTTGTTGATAGCATATGCTTTTTTTTGTCCTCATTCACTTCAAGACTAAAGCATTTCGAATTTTCATCTATAGTTGTACAGTAGTTGGCATAAATATTTTGACGAAACCTTTTTCTGACTATTGAACCTAGACTTTGCTAATTATCGTTAAATAACGGCGAAAAAATAATGTGCAAAACAAAGAATATGTTTTTAGTTCTATGCATGCCAAATTTTGTATTGTTTACATTTTGCATTCTCTTTTTGCTTATAAAAATGCATGTAAACAACGAATTTTTGTGTGGCATAAGTATTTTGACGGAATCTTTTTATTTATTTATTTATTTATTTCGATATGGCTATACAAATTAAGATATAATATCTTATAAACTAGTGATAACCTATTAAGTTTAACAATGAGAGCAATGAAATAAAAAGAAAAGAAGAGAAAAGAAAGATAAAGATAAAGTTGTAGGCAAAAATTATACAATATTAATAATAAAATTGAATGATTGTTTGGAAATAAAAGGAGAAAATGAGAGAAAGAAGAGATAGGAAGAAAGCAGGAAGAGGTGGAGAAGAAGAGGAAAAAAGAAGCTATAATGGTTTAGACAGGAGAGAGAAGAAAAAAAAAAAAAAAAAAAAAAAAATTAAGATACTGATAAAAATTGATGTAATTGGGATTTAAAATTTATATTGTTGTTTATTCTCTTGATATGGCGAGGCAAAGAATTCCACTTACGTGTAGCATTAATAAAAAATTGGCGCTCAGATGTTAGGGAGGCGTATCGGGGTTGAATCAACTGGTCAGACCTAACTGAAGAAGCCCTTCTTATTCTCTCAAAAAGGTAGGGTGGTTGGTGTGTAAGCAGGACATGGGAAAACAATGATAAGGTACGAAACTGAAAATAGTTCTCTAGTGGCATGTGAAGTAAACTATTTGAAAAATGAGATACTCTGTCGTATCTACGAAGGCCATAAATGTATCTGATGATGCTGTTGAAAATGACGTTAAGCTTTCTTTTGCATGCAAAGTTACAACTCGAACAAATTTCGCAGCCAAATGCCAAAATTGGAAGAATTAAACTTTTTGCAAGCATTGCACGCGTCTTCATAGGTGTATAAGCCTGGGAGACCCAAAGCATGCGTAATACTCCGTATGATTTTCCAACTATAGCGTTAATATGTTTATCCCATGTCAAATTACGAGTAAAAATGACTCCAAGATTCCGAGCAGAGTCTACATATTCAATAGTTGCATTGTTTAAAATAATTTGTGGGAAGTATGACAAATCCAGAACTCTTTTAGATATAACTAAACACTTAGATTTAGATGGATTTAATGTCAGTCCATTAATCTGTGCCCAACCTGATAGTTTTTCAAGGTCCTCATTTAAGCGGTAAGCACCATCTTCAATAAGACCAAGATCGCAGCCGAGATACATCTGTACATCGTCAGCATACATATGTAGGTTGCAGTTATGAATTACGGAGGGAATGTCGTTTACATATAAAGAAAAAAGTAATGGTCCCAGAATAGATCCCTTTGGAACTCCACTAGTGGTTGGAAGAAAGTCAGACAACCTGTTACCTACTTCAACTGCTTGCATTCTTCCAGATAAATAGGAAGAAATAAGTTTTACTGCATCAGAGGAGAAGTTATAATGCTGGCGAAGTTTATTTGCGAGTTTGCTGTGAACCACAGTATCAAATGCCTTCGAAAAATCAAGGAGGACTAAAAAATTAATTTTATCGCCATCCAATGCTTGACGGAAGTCCTCTATGACATCAAGCAGAGCCGTAACACAGCTATGCTTCTCTCGAAAGCCACTTTGTCTTGGAGTTAAAAGATTGTTCTCCTTAAGGAACTTACCTATTTGATTTTTCAGGATACTTTCAAAAACTTTTGAAAGAAAAGCTAAAATGGAAATTGCCCTATATTCGCTACACTTAGCATTTTTGGGTATAGGTATAACTTTTGCCAATTTCCAGTCAGAAGGAAACTCTCCAGTAGTAAGGATAGTATTGAAAATATGAGTGATATACGGCAACACAACAGGAAGTATAATTTTTAAAAAGGAAGGGTGCATTTCATCGAGGCCTATGGCATTTGACTTTACTGAAAGTAGACTTTCAACAACTTCAATACTGCTAACACCTGTGAAGCCAAAGTTGGAGGAAGTATTTTGCGCTGATGAAATTTGAACTGGAAGCACAGAGTTAGATAGAGAAGTCGTCAGAGGAGTACAGACGAATTTTCTATTTAAAAAGTTACCGTCAACATTCTCGATATGACTATGTTTTGATTTACCAAGCCCAATGCTACGCAGATTACTCCACAGCTGTCGGTTATTAAAGGCGGCGGTATTAAGTTTACCCGAATAAATCCTAGTCTTGGCTGAACGAATTTCCATCACAACTCTATTGCGAAGTGACTGATATATTTGTCTAAGTTCAGGTAAACGATACATTTTCCACGAGTTGTACGCTCGATCACGTTGCTGCATTAAGATACGTATTTCATTGGTGAACCAGTTTGGATCTTTTGATTTATTTTGTAAAGTTTTTAAGGCAACGTGTCTATTAAAAAGTTGAGCAACATTATTATTAAAAAACTGCACCTGCGCAGTGGACGAAGACAGGTTAAAAATATTGTGCCAGTCTATATTTCGGGTATCTGCTTCGAGTTGGGAGTAATCAATGTTTGTGTACCTGTTTTTACACTTTGCACGTGAAAACCAAGCAACTTATGCAATATTAAACTTTATTTGAAGTGAAACGTTAATAAAAAAATAAAATTTGATCAAAAGCTATTTAAAACCATGGTTAAAACAGTGGAGTTGAGTTTGGTTATCAGATCTTCCATTGTAGCAAAGTTTATTAATGGCAGTAAAAGACATTGCAAATGAGTTTAATGTGTCACGTCAAACTGTGCACTATCAAATTAATAAGTTTAAAAAGCATAATGACATAAGAAACTTAAGAAGATCAGGTGCTAGGCGAAAAACAACGCCCACTGAAGACCAAATCCTTTTACGGGAATTAAAAAATATATTTTTGTTAAGCCTCAATCTGCTGCAGATAAATGGAATTTGACAGCCAAGAATCCAATCAGTGAGCGTACTGTCCGACGACGTTTAAAAGAAGGAGATTTGAAGACAATTAAAGTTAAGGACGTACCGTACATATCAAAGGTAAACAAATTTAAAAGACTGGCCTTCGCAAAGGAACATCTGCACAAGCCAAAGGAGTTCTGGAGAAGCGTTCTATGGACAGATGAAAGCTCCTTTCAGTATAAGTATAACTCATCAAAAAATAATTTTTTTGTAAGATTGCCAAAGGTAGTAAAGCAAAAAAAAAGCCCTGTTTGTCAAAAAGTGAGCCACGGTGGAGGTTCTGTCATGTTCTGGGGATGTGTTGCTTATAATGGACTGGGTGACTTGGTTCCTATCACCGGCTCTATGAACAAAAGCCAATATGTTTGTACCCTAAATGATAATGCCTTTCCATCCGGGGATATGCTTATTGGCGAATCATTCATCCTGCAACAGGACAATGCCCCATGCCACAAAGCCCGGCTGGTAATGAATTTTTTGAAGGATGTTGGTGTTACTACTTTGGACTGGCCACCTCAAAGTCCAGATTTAAATATTATATATATAAATAATATATATAAATAAAACCAGAGAGGAGAAAATTGCTGAGGTAACTTCCCTTTGGAAAGAGATATCTCCAGATATTCTTCAAAATTTAGTAGATTCAGTACCGAGACGCCTTCAAAAAGTTATTGAAGCCAAAGGAGGTTATACATTTTACTAAATTCTTCATTTCTTTATTTTTGTCGAATTTAAACTTTGTTTTCTTAATAATGCATACTTGTCAAAATACTTATGCCAACGAGTGAAATCAATAATTTATTTATATCTTTTTAAGTTTCTATGAAAAAATATTTGTTTGACTATTTTTAAGATTGTGTTAGTTATATATAAAAAGGAAAAAAAAATAAACAAAAATTCTTTATAAAGCCATTAAAAAGTTAAACTGAAAAATGCACGATTTTTATTTCATCAAATTACTTATGCCGACTAGTGTATATGCTTCTAGAATAGCTTACTTGGAGATGATTTCGATGTTGTCCGCATAGCCAAGACCTGTTAAAAATAGTGCCTTCCAGGTTAACACCACACTATCTGGTCCAGATCCTTACCTGAAACCTGCACAATGCACATACATATCTGGAAAATCTCGGACGAGTTGTTACTCTTTTGGACGTTGAACCGTATATTTTGTAACGTGCGTCGCGTCATGAGACAAAGCTAGATCAGTTTTTGTCAGGATTACGAGTTCATCTGAGCCGGCGGCGGGCGGATTTGTTGTTTATAAGCTTATGGATGGTTTTCTTAACCTATTCAATACTTTGCGTTGGGACAGGGTCTTTATTGAATGGAATCATAGTTCTTTGCTCGTTTCTTTTGTCAACATGATGTATATTCAGACATGTAAGTGCTGCTGCATAAACACGTCTACAATTTCCTGTGTTTTGGTGACTAAGTTTCGTTTGCTGTTTCAAAGAGAAGTGAATGTGGCAATTTCAATATCAATTTCTTGTTAATGAAATATCACTTCTTTTTGCGTATTCACTTCTTAGCAGATTTTCAAAAAGCTTAATATTTTAAACTTTTCTACACAAAATTATTAAAATAAAAATAATACATATATATAAAAAGAGAGAAAAATACACCAAGCACAATTCCGTCACATCGGCAAATCTGGTTTTACTATTGCCTCCATTTTGTTTCGTCAATGCAAAAGAATCGATTACATCTTAAGTATGCTTGTACAGGATATTTATAAATCTAAAGATAAATAAATTTATTCAAAATTGAATCTGAATGCCATATAATTTTGAACAATTTAATGACTGCAACTGAGAGTAATGGCTAAGAGCACTTTAAAAAGATGGTTGTCGACCGTCGCTCGTCGTTATTCTTTTAGAGATACTTCAGGTTTTTAATTATTATTTCTTCTACAAAAAAACTTTTTTCGCAATTAGTTTTCAATGTTTGCCTTCAAAACGTAGAAGCAGAATTGAAACAGTCATTTCAAAATTATAGCACAAAAAACACAATATTATAATTACTTTCAATGGTTAGTTCTGAGAATCTCTGCCACAGACTCTTCTTATACGTCTTTAATAAATATTTATGATCTAATGGTATATTTTGCATCTAAATATAGTGCATATTACATATAGGTGGAAAACCACTAAAAAGGGGTTTTTCCTTGTAATGGATGTGGTAAAATTTGCTCTTTATGATATGGTGTGTTATAGGTTTCTTTTTTTTTTGTGTTGTGGCATCTGCGGAACTTGTGGTGTTAACTGGTCAATGAACTTTTTTTATGTAAATGGGAATGACTACGAAAGCTTTTACTTTTAACATTTTCTTTGCGTTGTGTAAGTAGTGTTTTACATTAAACCTTTAAAATACATTAAAACAAAAATCGTTGATTAACTTTAAGTTGGAAAATTATTAAAATTTAATAAGACCTTTTTTGTTAATAAACGAGGGTTGAAAGGATTTAAATCCTTGTTTCTTAAATTAATGGTTAATCAGAAAATGAATAGTTGGAATAATGGCAAGTAAAAAACTAGACAAAACTTGACATTATCAAGGTGAAAAAAAAATTGCAGTGTTTACAATTCTATATCTTTGTTTGTTTATTGCCTAAGGGCACTTTCCCTAACCTGCCTTTAGTTACCTGTGAAAATGATTTATAAAGTGGTTTTACATGCTTGAGCTTCAAATAAGTTCAGATTCCATCAGAAACTTTCGTTTAATAAAACTTCATTAGAATTCTTAAGTTCTTAATTTCTTAAAATCTCAATTTTACTAAAATTTCCACACAAAAAGTCAATGGGTTAATTTTTATATTCTAAATTCGTAACATCCGCTCCCAAACTGGTTGCATTTATTAAGTTTTGTAAACATCTCATAAAAGCCTGTCTTGAGATCTTAACAATCATACTTAAAGGGTTTTTCCAGCTCTTAAATGGCTTCTAATTGGTTTATTAACATGTTATAACCATCTTGAAATAGCTTCGAAATCAACCATTTTTAGTTGTATTTGTAATTGGTTTCGAAAAAAATTTTTTAATGTGTATTCCGTCTTCGATGTCTCCAAAGTTGTATCTTTTAACTGCGAAATAACTTATTGAACAGGTGAAGTAAGTATATATTACAATTTCCACAAGTAAGACAATTTTTTCGAGTCAAGGTATTTAACATTCTTTCGAAAATATGGTAAAGGGGATGAGGCCCATACCTTTGGCTTCCATAAGTCTTAATGTTTAATTTTTAATTAATTCCGCCCTAAACCATTGGTTCGATTGAGTTTAGAAATTTTCAAATGAAGGTTTTAATCAGATTGGCATTAGGTGTTTTTTTTTTGTTTCATTTTTTAAAGACAAATTTTTTGGTTAAAAATCGAAAATTAAGGATAAATATGAATTAAACTTTCTCTGAATCCTTTTTTCTTAATTTATCTGCTTTCAATTTAAAAATATGTCATTGTATTTCTCAAGACTCGAAACTCATTTTGTTTTTACATTTTTTCAGGAACTATAAACATATTTCAAACCAATCGAAACCCATCGAAAATGTATAATTTTGTTTGGATTTTTAACAGTTGTTATAATAAAGTTCCTTTTTCTTCAAGATTCAATATCTCAAAAACGGGTCGACACTTTTTTACGAAACTAAAATATAAAACGTATATAAACAAACACTACAAAACTGGATACAAAAATTATTTCTACAAAAAATTGAAAAATTGTTTATATACAAATTATATTAAAAAACAGTCCTTACGATTTTCGAAAACAAAAAAAATCAATCAATCCAGATTCTTATGAGAATTCAAATTTTTGAAGATAAACTTATTTTGACGTTACATTTACAAATCTCAAAACTTTTTTTTTTAAATTTTGTTACGATTTTTAACCATTATACTTGTTTAAAATTTTTTGACCAGCCATAAAAAAAAAACAATAAAAAGGTTCATCTTCTCTATTTTGAATTTAGTGAAAAATGTTGTGGAAAAATGTCTTTTAATAACTTTCATTGCCTTAAATTTTATCACTAAAATAATAAAATTGAAATAAATGTCCTGATTTTTTAAAATGCTTTAAAGTTATGTTTCAGGATTTATCTTTAAAATTTTTTTTAAATATTATAAATTCTCAAAGTTCAAAATGATAAAGTAAAACAATTTAATTTTGTTTTATGTTTGTATTAAATATTTAATTTGAAGTTTATTAACACATTTTTTTTCTCTTTTCAGGTAAGTGCTTAATAATTTTCATAATATAACGACATATTTTGTAAGTATAATATTTTATTTTCTGCGAACCTCAAACTCGAAGGTTCATAAAAACTTTTGTATTGTAAAGTTGAACAATGTCACAAAAATTATAAATGTATTTACTTATAATCTGCTACAAACGCAATTATACCAATTTTTATAAAATATGACCAAAATCCCTTCTCTAGGATTTGAAGAGTTACAAAGTAATTACTTTAACTTTTTACTATATCATCAAGTAAATAATAGCAAAACCTTACTCACAAATCACTAGGAACAAATACTTCAAAATATAGTATCCCCACTTTACAGTCAGTTTTTGAAGAGTCCTTAAAAAATCTCTAATAACTTCGAATCATTTGCACGTAAAAAAAAGACCTCAAAAATGCCAAAGATTTCCTCTCAGATATTTCAAAATTTAAATATTCACTTCCACCACTTTACCGCTTTTACACTTCAAAAAGAAATGCTCCTCCTCCCTGATGCCATGGCCAACTCTGATTGATTCTCTTTACTACGAAAGCAAACAAATTCCTTGGCTCGTTTCCGGTGTAGCAAAGAAAAAATCAATCAAGTCCCTCAATCGTTTGCTCATTTCATTTCAAAAATTACTTCCACCTATTCTATCCTTCCATCTTCCATATTCTACAAAATAACAACCAAGGAAGAATGAATTGATTGCCGATTGCAGTAAGCACGATTTGAAGAAGAAGAAAAAACTGAAATATATATTTATTGATTTTTAATAGAAATTTTGACGGAAATCCTTCACTCTATGGTCCAGTTCCCGTATAGCAAAAAGGACATCACATCATGAATTCTAATATCGTTAATGGTGTATTTGGATTCTTAACTTCCAGTACAGCAGGTATTTTGTGTGCCTGTGGAAAGTTCAAGATTATCAATTAATTGAACATTGTCAATGTGGAATTGATGGAGAAAGGATACATACTACACTGCACACAGACACACACAGCAAGGACATAAATTGGCATTGAATGAATAATATCCTTTAGAAGTAATTTGCTGTATCACCTGATTAATTGCACTGACTGCTTGTTTTGCGATATTAATTCTGCTGTCCGAAGTAGACACGAGGCCACAACTGGCTGTCAGATTGGCATTGGATTGGGCTAAGGAGCAGAGTCTGATGCTATATCGGGATGATTAAGCACAAAAGCAAGTCGCTATAGTATAAAGTCGAGTAGAAGGGCGATATCTGTTTGATTTATTATCATTGATCCTTACTTTTATATTAGAATTTGTGTAGTTTGGTTTATTTTTTGTTTCCTTTTTTGTTGTTGTTATGTGGGGACTGCCTAAATCTCTGTGATTGAAGAAGTATCCTTGTTAAGGTAATGGTATTGCCAATATTCAGAGACCTACTTCATATTTAATGGTTTAGGATTATTTTGTTTTTTTTTTCTGGTTCGGGAGTTCATTCAAGGAATACAAAAAATTGATTTTAGGACTTTGTAAAGGGGAGATATTGATTTATGACGTTAAGCTCGTTCGGTTCAAATTCGGAGTTGGAAGATTATTATTAATGATGTCAAATTAGGTTTGATGAGATATTAAAACAAAAGAATGTCATAATTTTTGCGATAAAGATGAAAATTGTCATAATGTTAACATAAGATTTATTTTATTTTTGGTCTTCTATAAAAAAGTGACAGAAAATAAATGAATTTTCTTGTAGGCTTAATGTTTCATTATTAAAAAGGTGTGTTCTAATAATTGACTAAAATAATCGAGGTTGTGGCTATAAAAGATTTATTCAAAAACATCTCTCAAAAATAAAAACAAAAGTTTTTCGGTTAATTTTACGATTTTTCTAAACCCTAAAATTTTCAAGACACACCTTAATTTTGCTTTTGCTGTGTTTATAGCAGTAAAACGGTTTCAGGACATAGGTTTTTTATAATTTTGAATTCATAGCTGTATAGCTATAAGATCGTAAAAAAAAGCAAACAATTTAGAAATTTAAAGCTCTTTAATTTGGGTTTTAAAATTTTTGGAATTTGTGCGTCAAGAAAATGAATCTTATATATTCAGAATAAATCAACCCTTGTTTACCAAAATATATTGTAACTTTAAAACGAAGGGGTATTATATTATTTAATATTAATTATCTAAAACAAATCAATAAACTAAACTAAACCGACGACGGCGGCTGCGTAGCGACGAACGACGACGCACGCAACGATTCGAGCAACTCGCACTCAACCGAGTACGAATGCGACATAAAATGCGACAAAAAAAGTGTAACTATACAGCACGTTAACGAAGCTGTAATCGCGACTGCTCAGCTGGGCTGGGTTCTTTTGGAAGAATTATTTTTGTAAATTGTAACAATTTTGATCGATTTATAAAATCAATCAAATTGCTGCAATTTGGAAATATTTTATTGCAAGTACCTACAGGGTACGTTGCAATGAAAATGGGCGCCATAAATTTTTGTTTAAAAAAACCGAAAAAGAAAATTCCAAAACTCTTTGTGATGAGTGAAGCGATTGAAAAAAAAAGAAACAACGAACGTTTGTTTTTGAAATTAAAATGTATTCTATGGAAAACCGTTGGATTGAAGATCCCTGGACTAAGGCGCCAGTTATAGCTATCATTGAAATCGATCCCGAAAAATTTTTGAATCGATATTTGACGGTGTTTCCCTTTGATTAGAAATGAAAATTATATACTGATCGATCGGAAATCACACAAAGAATTTGTTTTGAGAAAAAAAGTGTTATTACGCGTTTATTTTTCTCTAAAAATGTATTTTTCTATTTTCTGGACGGAAATTCATTTTCCTGAACAGCTGATACTTTTATGTTCAAAAGTGGAACGAATCGTTCCACTCATTTGTGTTCCAATTTCACACAATTCCAATGACAGATTTCTGTTAGTAAAAATTTTTCGGTGGCTTTCAATCAGGAAATTTTTTTCAATGACAGAAATTTTTAATGAAAGCTATAAACGACCTGCCAAACAAATTCGAATGTTTGTTTTCAATGATGAAAACCAATGATAGCTATAACTGGCGCCTAAAACCCAAAATGTTTTGCAAATAAAAGTTAAAATTGCAAACGGAATAGAATTTAAATGAAACCAGGTAAAAAATAACGAAAGAAAATGGGTTCTTAATGCCGAACGCGATCGAAATATATATATAGATATGAACAGAACAAATAAACAAAAGAAATAAACTACTTATCTTTTCCTTTGTCTCCCTTCCTATTTTCCTCTTTTCCCACGATCCTCACACCTCGATCCTCGAATCTCCAATTTTTTTTTTTTAATTTCATCGACTTTCCGATTTCATATCCTTCTTCTCAATCTTTCTTTTCTTCTTAACACAATTCCTCGAACTTTTTCCTTCTATTTAACTTGTCGCTTGTAGGGCTCTTTCAAGAGTGCCTTCCAAGCTAATTCCCAATTATGTTCGAGCATTCTAGTCACACACACATTCATCCAACATATGCAGTCGTTTTCGTGATTGTCGGTCACAGCATCACGGCTTCCTGGAAGCTTAACGCTCATCAGGAAAGCCACCGTTATTGACTCTCAGCGAAACTTTGCTTTCACACACACAAACACGGTTTTGACAAGTTGTTGGATGAGTTTCCAAAACTTGCCGAAACATAATGGCCGAGTTCAGACCCCTTCCCAACCATTCTTATTTTAGGAGAAAGTTAAAAGAACAACAAAAATCGAGAAGAAGTCTCAACTAGGCATTTTCCTATTAATATTAATTTTATTACTTTTTATTACTATTACTGTGAATTTGTACAAACAAGTTTTGGAAATAAGTTAAGTGAATAAATCTACGTTAAAACTTAAAATGTTACAATCAAATATGTTGTTGTTGTTGCTTAAGAAGGGTCCGCCTGACCTTATAATTCTTCGGCTCATCCACCGGCATTTTCGACCTAGTCGAAAGAACTCGTTCTTGTTCTCGATCTCGATCACCTTCTGGTTGATGAGACCATGGTTGCCCTCAACTTTGCCGATATTTTGCAGCCACAATTAGGGAAAAGAAAACAGCCAAAGGCTGGTTGTTTTTTTGCGGTAAAATTTACCGTAACGCAATGAGTCATCAATTTTAAAGGTAGTTTTTTGACTTCTTCGAAATTTGTTTGATATTTTTTCTTAACTATCCCAGTATTGAGTATTATCTAAATCGGTTGTGACAATCTTGAGTTTTTTTTGGGGAAGAATATATTGAAAAAGTCGCTATTGGCAGCAAAAGCATAAAGCTTGTTTCACACCATACGGTTTTGACCGCAAGGCAAAAAACCGAATGGCGACATTTTGCTAGAGACCGTGACCGTATAATATGAAAGCGTATATGCTTTTCTTCGCGCCTCTAACAAAATGTCGCCGTCCGGTTTTTTTGCCGTACCGTCAAAACCGTATAGTGTGAAACAAGCCTAAAGTTTTTTAAAATTGATTTTTGACTCGAATATTTTACCAAAAATCAAACAAATCGTCTTCAAACTAATTGTTTCTTATACAAAATATTCGTTTTAAGATTTATTAAAATTTTTAGAAAAATCCAATTTTGATTTCTTTTTATAAAAATATGAATATATCAAAAAACAAAAATACAACTCGAAATTGGTAAAAACTGATGTTTGATTAGAAAATTTCGAGAATAAATGAAGGTTCAAAATTTATTCATTTTATGCAAAATTTTGTCTTTAATGCAAGATAAAGACCAAAAAAGGTATTTTTTTGTAAGAAATAAAAACTTTAAAAAAAATCATGCTAAAATTGATATGTTGATTGTTAACTGACTAAACTGTCGGGAACAATAATAGGTATTCAAATCAAATTTATTTTTTCATATGCAAAATATAGTTGCTAACTTTAAGTTTGTTTTTTAGCAAAATTCAATTAACAGCTTCAAAAAAAAAAAAAAAACACTAAAACCTACCAAAACAACAAAAACTGATAGGAAATGGTCTCACTTAAGTATTATGAAAAGAAAGAAAAATAGTGGCTTGAAATTTGAAAATATTGATATTTATGTTTTGTTAAAGTTTTTGTTTTATCGATTTAAAAAACTCACAGAGAAACGTGTTTGGATAAAGATTTAAGGGGGCCATGACAAGTCCAGAAATATAATTTATTGGTAAAGTTCTGACCAATTGCAATAACATTCAATGAATGGGAAGTTAAAAATTTTAAGAATAACGTTTTCTCAAATATTTTTTACTTGCGATATGAAATAGAAAACGAAATTGTGTTTTGCAATGTTGACAGCATTTTTAGACCTCGGCGTCAAAAATAAGAATTTTCAACATTGAACATAATGTTATCTGCTATATAAGCAAAATTAAAGAAGCCAATTTACTCAAAAACGGCTCTAGTGATTTTTAACTTCACAAAGGAAATTATTGCAATCGGTCCGATTTGTCGAATTGAAAATGTTGACATTACTCGACGTTTAAAGGTCCCTAGAGTCGAAATAAAAGATTTTTAGAAAGATGTCTGTGCGTGCGTGTGTACGTACGTTCGTACGTCCGTACGTTCGTACGTCCGTACATTCGCGACATTTTTTCGTCGTCTATAGAGAACCAGGAGAGGTACCGACTTCAAATAAACAGATAATAACGCAGAAAGATGAAGAAAGGGCTCCCAGGAAAATTGCATGGGTGGTTTTTTTACCATAGCAGTTTAAAAAAAAGGAAACATTTTGGTCAACCCTAAATATCTCACGAAGCAATAACGCTAGAGACTTGAATTAAATTTTATATTATATATTGTAACGTGATACCAAACAAATATATTTTTGGAAAAAATTCCAATTAACGGTTTTTTTTATAAATCAAAAAAACTGAAAAAAAAATATTATTTACCTCGTAAAATTTACGAACAAAAAATGAGTTTATCTCCGAAACAATTTTGTGCAACAAAGAATAATGTTTGTAACAACTGGTAAAATTTTGAGAAAAATCCAATTGACAGTTTTTTTTTATAAAAAAAAACTATAAAAAACGTTTCTCAAAGTTGGTAAAAATTTATTTTCGACTTAAATATCTTTTCGAAAATTTAAGATTATGGCTTCCAACTAATTTTATCTTATAAGAAATATTATTTTCAACATTCAGTAAAATTTTGAGAAAAATCGAAATAACAGTTTTCTTACAAAATAATAAAAAGTAAACAAAAATTAATAAAAGTTGGTAAAAATTGATTTTCGACTTAAATATCTTTTCAAGACTTTTAGATATTGGCTTTTAACTAAATTTTTGTTATAAGCAATATTGTTTTCAATATTCGGTACAATTTAAAAAAAGTTGAATGGACAGTTTTTTTTACAAAAAATAAAAACCTAAAAAAAACTAATACAAAAACTTAGTAAAAATTTACTTTCGACTCGAATATCTTTTCAAAAATTAAAAATATTATCTTCAGTTTTATTTTATCTCACAGAAAATATTGTTTTCGACGTTCAGTACATTTTTATAAAAATCCAACAGTCAGTTTTTTCATAAAAAATTTAAATCTACAAAAAATAGTATACGCAAAATTGGTAAAAATTGGTTTTCGACTAAAAATCTCGTTAACAAAAGAATAATTGCGAAATCAAACTATTTCATTATATGCAAAATATTATTGGTAGTTTTTAAATTTTTAACAATAATTCAACTGAGAACTTTTTTAACAAAACACGAAAACCTAAAAACTTTTAAGCAAGACAAATCGACAGACGGGATGGGAAGATATCAGTGTGGGTCTCACCCCAGCCTCTTTTTTATTAAACAATATTGGTACGTTTGGTATTTAACTTTCTCCTTTAAAATGTCATCCATTTTTTTTTAAATTTCTACATAGAAGATTTCTGTAAGTTAAATAAATTTGTATTATAGACATAGATTTCGTTGTTAAAAACACTTCGAAAAACTACAATATAAGAAATTATTTATTTGCACACCTAAATTTAAAAGCTTTTGAAGAAAACCAGTAATCTCCTCTTTTCGGGATAATTTTTTTTTAAATCAATACAAAAATGAAATAATAATTTTTAATAATTTAATATAGAAACAAATCTGTGTGGCTTTGTCAAGGAGTTATTTGCAATTGATTTTCATTAATTTTAATTTATCGACTTGAAATTAACTTGTTTTAACAATGTTCTCCCAAAAAAAAAAATTCAAATAGAATTACATTGAAAAGTATTTAAAATATTTGTTTAAATACAAAAATGAATAACATTCAAAACAATCTAAAATAAAATCGAATATCAAAAATTTGCCCTTTTAAAACATTTTCACACAATTTGCATCGATAATGGGTGATTTTTTTGAGGTTAGGATTTTCATGCATTAGTATTTGACAGATCACGCGGGATTTTAGACATGGTGTCAAAGAGAAAGATGCTCAGTATGCTTTGACATTTCATCATGAATAGACTTACTAACGAGCAACGCTTGCAAATCATTGAATTTTATTACCAAAATCAGTGTTCGGTTCGAAATGTGTTTCGCGCTTTTTTATCGACAAATTTTGTTCAGCGATGAGGCTCATTTCTGGTTGAATGGCTACGTAAATAAGCAAAATTGCTGCATTTGGAGTGAAGAGCAACCAGAAGCCGTTCAAGAACTGCCCATGCATCCCGAAAAATGCACTGTTTGGTGTGGTTTGTACGCTGGTGGAATCATTGGACCGTATTTTTTCAAAGATGCTGTTGGACGCAACGTTACGGTGAATGGCGATCGCTATCGTTCAATGCTAACAAACTTTTTGTTCCCAAAAATGGAAGAACTGAACTTGGTTGACATGTGGTTTCAACAAGATGGCGCTGCATGCCACACAGCTCGCGATTCTATGGCCATTTTGAGGGAAAACTTCGGAGAACAATTCATCTCAAGGAATGGACCGGTAAGTTGGCCACCAAGATCATGCGATTTGACGCCTTTAGACTATTTTTTGTGGGGCTACGTCAAGTCTAAAGTCTACACAAATAAGCCAGCAACTATTCCAGCTTTGGAAGACAACATTTCCGAAGAAATTCGGGCTATTCCGGCCGAAATGCTCGAAAAAGTTACCCAAAATTGGAGTTTCCGAATGGACCACCTAAGACGCAGCCGCGGTCAACATTTAAATGAAATTATCTTCAAAAA
Organism: Eupeodes latifasciatus; assembly: GCA_920104205.1. Lineage (NCBI taxonomy): Eukaryota > Metazoa > Arthropoda > Insecta > Diptera > Syrphidae > Eupeodes > Eupeodes latifasciatus. Next base: position 22,748,159 of record OV049926.1, on the reverse strand, counting down.
GTAAATGTCATGGACCAATCTAACGTTTCAAATAAAGAATCGATAAGATTTTGCAAATTTTATGCGTTTTTTTTTTTAAAGTTCTCAAGCTCTTAAAAAAATCACCCGATACAATCTCATCTCCATTCCATCAGAGCCAGGTGCCAGCCTTTTAACGTTTTACCTATAAAAATGGAAACAGTTTTTACAAAAATGTCAAATCTTTTTTTATTTTATTGTTAATTCAAAATGTTTCTTCAATGAAATGTTTTGTATGTATATCTAACGAATTGAATTTTACATTTTTATTTTTTGGAGAAATCCTCTTAAATATATAAATTTTCATTAATTGCCCTCAACCTTAATCCTTCTGCTGAAATCCTCTCCATGAAAAACCGAAAAAATCAATAGAAATCCACTAACCATTTTACCAATTGATCTGAGCTTAAGTGATATAATCAGGTGAATGAGTTCAACAAAAATCCTTTTTGGCCGCTTCCACCACCCCGCTGCCACACCGGCCATTCAGAAAATAGAATAATTTTTGTATTTAATTAAAAAGAAAAACAAGTGCTAGAGAGAACTTTGTAATTTATTGATATTTCAAATTCTATTTTGCTCTTTTATTGGAAAATCAGTTTATAATATTGAAACCGCACCACTTTAAAAACGGTTATCGCCAAACAATGGTTATTCATTTACAAAGCGGATAGCTTAATTTATTTCTGTTCTCGATTCATTAGCATCCAAAGTTCAACTTGCTATTTCCCACTCTCTCTTCCTTTCTCTGTGGGTACAGCTAAATTTTGAATGTCCTGCTTAACTATTATGAAATCGAAGGACAAATTAATTAGCCCCGAAAATGTGCACACCAATTAATTTCTCGTGTGTTTGTGTCTGGAGGACTTTATGTCCACAGTGCACAACACACCAACCAACCTTTAGGCAGAACGTGAGTTGGTACTAAGTGCATTATGTCGAATTAAACATCCACCCTTATGGCAACACTTACCCCCAACCCCCCTAAACAATTTAGGAACACAACAACTTCCACTATTAAATTCATATATCGATTGGCTCTAGATTAGAGTGATTTAATAAGGTCGAGTGGATGGCGGGTGAGTTTTTGGTAATTTTGTTACAAGTTTAAGTCTTGTTAGGTTCAAGTATATAGGACTTTGTTTGTTTGCCATCATCATCATCAAAAATATATTAAACCAATTAAAATGGAATAAATTGAAAGCAACCAATGCTGAAAAACTTTCTGTATTTTGCATTAAATATAATCAAAATTTTAGGAAATCGTTAGCAGATGAAATAATAATCGTGAAATAAAATATGTTTGTTGATTTTAAATATCACATTTCATGGTTAAATTTTACTAATTTTACTAATTGTGTTTTTCAAGGTTCACCTCTTTCATAAAATAAATAAAATGAAGGCCATATTGATTAGTTGAATAAGTTGAACTAGGACTTTTTTACGTATAAAATGTTTAGGTAGTATTAGATTCCAATGCTATAACTTCTTCATTTCGGTAGCGAAAAGATAAATACAGAATTCACAGAATTATACAGAAAATTGAAAACTCATGAAACTTGGTGATATTCTAGTCACCATGTTTATTCATTGAGTTTAGTGAGTTTTTAAAATGCAATAATTTAGAGAGGGTATTTTGAACTTCCCACTGAAAGTCATTGTATTCCGATAAGACACATCTAACATTTTTAAAATTATCAAAGTTTCAAGGCTTATATTTCAAAGGAGGAGTAGAGATACCGTCTTTAAATAATGATATTATAATATCAATATATTTCAAAAAAGCCTTTCAAGAAAATTCAGTGGTATTAGGTAAAAATGGCTTAAGTTAAAAAATTGCATTTTAAGTTTTTGAATTGGCCTTTTCTTTGTCTCTTTTATGTAATACTTACCACTTGAGCCTAGAACAACAGGTTAATATCGAATAGTTTACTCTTCGATAATAAGACAGAAAAATCCATATTAACTTCTTAAATTCATTGAGCGTGTGTGACCAGTGTTTGACTAAGTCCTTTTTGTCCTTCAAAGAATTAATATTTTTTTTTATTTTGTACATTATGACTTCATAGAGAACTGGTGAGAATTTTAGGTTAGATCATGAAAGATCTGTTTTTAAAAAAAGAGGCTGGGATGCGATCCACACTGATAACTTCCCAACCCGTCTGTCGATTTGTCTTGCTTAAAAGTTTGTAGATTTTCGTGTTTTGTTAAAAAAGTTTTCAGTTGAATTATTCTTAAAAATTTTAAAATTACCAACAATATTTTGCATATAATGAAATAGTTTGATTTCAAAATCTAGTTTTATTCATGAGATTTTTAGTCGAAAACAAATTTTTACCAATTTTAGTAGCATTTCTTAAAAGTTTTTATTTCTTATACAAATAAATAAAAATTGGATGATTGAAATCAATTTGAATTCAATATCTTATATTGTTTACGATATATCAAGAACCGAACATCAATCTATACTATCTATACTAATATTATAAATGCGAAAGTAACTCTGTCTGTCTGTCTGTTACTCAATAACGCCTAAACTACTGAACCAATTTGCATTAAATTTGGTATGGAGATATTTTGATACCCGAGAAAGGACATAGGCTACTTTTTACCTCGGTAAAATGACGCATTCCCATGGGAAAATTCAGGTGGGCCGAACGCATTTACGCCTAAACTACTGAACAGATTTAAATGAAATTTGGTAAGGAGATAGTTTGAGACTTAAGAAAGGACATGAGTTACTTTTGACCTCGGGAAAACAACGCATTCCCATGGGAAAAATTACTTTTCGGGGAATCTGATCGCTTTCACTCCTAAATTACCAAATATTTGAATAACAACGCATTCCCAACCTTTTTCATAAGTTGAGATTGAAGGTTAGTGTTCCAGTCCTGTTAATGAGAAATCTTGACGCATCAAAGTTATGTAATGGTACACGGCTACAGATTACTCACCTGGGACGAAATATTATGAAAGCTATAATCATGACTGGGTAGCAAAAGGAAAAAAATGTTTTAATTCCTCGCATTCCGATAATTCCAACCAATTTGCCGTTTCAGTTTAAAAGAGTACAGTTTCCTCTGAAAGCAGCATTTGCAATAACAATAAATAAAGCTCGGGGCAAACGCTGAAAGTTGCAGGTGTAAATTTGGAAAAAAACTGTTTTTCCCATGGACAATTATATGTAGCGTGCTCACGAGTCTCAAAGCCACAAAATCTTTACGTTCTGGCCAAGGAAGGAAAAACAAAAAACGTCGTATATAAAAATGTATTGCAGTAACCTATCTTCTTCTAAAAATATATCAACCTAACCTATGACAATCACACTTAGTATGACCTCATCCCCTCTCGGCACAATTCAAACATACGTACAAAAAAGTACAGCTCAGGTTTTTTCATACTACTATCCAAAAAAATATCTAATGCGGACGAAATCGCGGGTAAAAGCTAGTAGGTATATAATATAATTTTAATTCAAGTCTCTTGCGTTATTGGTTCATGAGATATTTAGGGTTAACCAAAATGTGCCCCTTTTTTTAAAATTGCTTTGGTAAAAAAACCACCCACTCAATTTTCTTGAGAACCCTTTTTATGTATCTTTCTGCATTATTATCTGTATAACAAAATTTATTTGAAGTTGATACCTGTACTGGTTCTTGAGCTATGGACGACGAAAAAAACATCGCGAACGTACGTACACACGCACGCACAGACATCTCTCTAAAAATCTTTAATTTCGACTCTAGGGACCTTGAAACGTCGAGAAATGTTAATAAAATCCCACACAAATTGTAAAATGTGTTGTACTCTTCCAAAAAATTTTAGTAGACTTAGTCCGAATCATTTTTAAAAATCATTCCATCTCATCATATTCTTCAGATATAAGCTTTTTAAATTCCACAAAAAATTAAATTAGGTTTTTTTTAAGGCAAAGTAAATTTATAAACTAGATTTTTTGTTTCAATAAAATCTGGGGCGATTTTCCCAAATCTATAATCTCATTTTCAATATTCAGTTTAAATATTTTGCATTTTCAATATTTGAAGTTAGGTTTATTATTTCTACAAAACCCTAAAATAACACTGAAACTTTTATTTTAACTCGATTTTTGAGAAAAAAGTTTTAAAACAGATTAAAAGTAGCTTTTTGTTCTGATAACAAATTTTGGAAGAATTTAAGAATATCTTTGAAATTCAATTCTTCCAATACGTAAGTAATGGCTTAACGTAGCCGAATTGGGCAGTTAATAGAAGCACTTCTGGAAATAAAGTTTTCACCATATTGATTTTCCAATAATTAAATGGTATGACAAGTTGCATAGTCTTGTTGGAATCAAATGACGTTCACATTTAAGCCTAGTACGCTGCTGTTGCGAAACGAAAATTCCCATACAAAAATGACATGACGAAATCATAAACGAAAAATTTCGCTGTGCTTTTCGTTTTCAGTACGCTGCTGAACGACGAAATGGTACATTTTAGTGGATAGCTGTACTAGATTTTTTAGCACAATTCTCCACTCTTTTCGTTCTCAATTTAATTGCCCAGCACATTAATTGCTTTGCTTGCGAAATTTTGACGTTTAATTTTTTTATTGAAAAAAAAATTGTTTACTCATGACTTTCGGTGTTTTGACTTTGATTTATATTTGATTTAAAATTTAAAATAAAATGGATTTGTCTAATGTGTTTCAACATTGCATTTCTGAATAGGAAAATCAGGATGTTATTGGTGATGTGCAAGAAGTGATGAAGACAAGCAGTGAAATTCAACTTCCAGACAGAACTCTCCACAAATATTTTTCCGCTGTGGTTTTCGTTTTAATTTCGCTCTGCACTTGGAGACCGCCGACAAATTTCGTTTCGCATCAGCAGCGTACTAGGCTTTAGATGACATATTTTTGGAAACAAAAATTCAAACGACAGATGATGCCGCCAGGACAGAAAAAAAAACAACACAAAACAATCAATTTTAAGGGATGTGATGGTGATTTGTTAATGGTTTGATAATTGTCATTGCTCTATTAACAGCAATTTTGTCATTTAAGCTCATTTTTGTGTTTCATCACTAAGCACGGTAAAATGGTAGAAGTACTCTGCGAACTTTACAAATAGTTTTTTTTTTCAAAGTCAATGTCCACAATTTAGAAACATTGTTATGGCGTTAAACAATTCATGATGATCAACGAAACCTTCCGTAACAGAAATTTCAATATAGTTTGACTATCCTATCATGCCACTCACAAAAACACTCATTATGTGCACATCTATTAAGTATAAGAAAAGATTTTATTTTTCTTAAAAAATAAAATTTGCTCCAGTCTTAATATAAAAACATTTGTGTTTATATAAATTGTCAGTTTTATAAGTGAGAATAAATAAATTTAAGAAAGAGAAATTACACCCAATGCGTTACGTATTGCTTTAATTAATTATCAATTATTTTAATTCCCACACAATCCCGAGTTATAACAGCTGGAACTTTCTTATTTTCTTAAGTTTGTTAATAAGACAAGAGTTGGCTACCAGTTGGCCAATATTGTTTGATTGTTTAATTGTATTTTTCTCAAGTATAATAATAAAATATGTATGTATATAAAACTATCAAAACAATGAATTGGAATAATACTTAAAGAAATACCTAAAATATGTCTACACGTCTACATCAAGTGCTATACTCTTGATCTTAAGAGCAATAATGTTAATTTGCTTTGCTCGTAGAGACGAAAAATAAAACAATATTTTTTCAAGGTACCTATATAATGTTCTCCTTCATAAATCCTCGAAATGAATTTATCAATACATTCATTCAGTACAAGCTGTTCCTTTTCTAATGTTGTATTTTAGCTTTTCTTCCTTGAATATAAATTGGAAGGAGATTTAAGACTCCTGTCGAGATGTCGAATATAGGTACATACATACAGTTGTGGTCAAATAGTTAAGCTACAACGCGAAGAACAAACATTTTCGTCAATATTGCCCTTCTATAAAGCCTTATGTTTTTCAAAAAATGAATAAATATAAAATCTCAGCTGCATGTGATAGAGAAATCATCTGGGTATGCTAGAATACTCTGAAATGTTGTTAAAATAACCCCAATCTTATATTTTTCAAGTCTATGGTTAACTAGGAGCTTTATATAATCTAGCTTTTAAAGATTTACAACAAACTAAGCTGTGTTAACTAAAACTGGTAACTTAAACTTTAGTGGATTAATATTGTGACTAGAACTGTACTCCTCTCAAACATTTACTCGTATGTGTTTTTGATGTGTATTGATAAATTTAATGAAGAATACAAACATCGAAGAAATTCCTACAATTTGTGTGGTTGGTATTCCATTGACGCAATAAACATGTTGATGGGGATGTGAAAATTTAGTTCGATTTTGTTTTCTTCTCAATGGCCATTAAGATAAAATATTATGTTTAGCTTTTGATTAAGGCTCAAAATGTGTTTCTACATATGTATAAGAGTCTTAAAAACGTGTATGTTTACGATTAGGTTTTTCAGAGTTAACGTAGACCTATTCGTAAATAATTTGTAAAGCGAGTCGAGATCATAAAATAATTAATGCTCACAAAATAAAAAAATACGTGTTCGCTAATAAATACGTTTTTCGAAGTAACAAATAATATAGCCTGCTTTAAATGGAATGAACAAGAACAAATTATAACACAAAATATCTATAAAAGTGAAGATATTGGTAATATTTTCTTTTTATGGAGATACAGGTAAATTTATTGATTTATTATCCAAACACACATTTTTAGAAGTAATAAATTTATACTTACACTGATTGTACAGTAAAAGTTTTGGATTCGTAAAAAATTGAAATTTAACACAGACCATTGAAAAATATTGAAAAGAAATTGGAAAAGCTGGTATACCTTAATTTCGATCTGTAACCTCATTTTTGGAAATGATTTCGTTCAAACTTTGGACTTTTGGGGCCCAATGGACAAATTTTAATTTGTTTTAAATAATTAACGGGCACTCAAGGCGTTATTAATTCCCTTACCGTGTTTAAAGTTTAGGAAAATAGGGAAGAACTAAAGAGGAGATAGTTGTGCACATTGGTCTTAAAGTTTTAATTATCAAAATGATAGAGAAAAACAGAGCTGGGTAAAGCATTCCGCATTCTCAGTGTGCGGGTAAAAAAAGAATCTCTATACTTCACAATACGTCCGAAATAGAGCTCAAGGTTAAATTGATGTGCATTCCTAGAAGGACGAGTATTACGGCAGAATTGTTTGAGAAGGGGAATGCAAGTAGCTTATTTGACAGAACACTGTTTATAAAAATCCCGGTAGAACAAGGAAAGGCATGAAACACTGCGGCGGTGTTCGAGTGACGTAATTGTTTCGGCTATAGATCCATCGCCCATCATTTTCACAACTCTGTTTTGGATCCTGTCCAAAAAAAATAAACTTGTTTTAGGGGCACCTGCCCAGATATGCGAATTATATTCAAGTTTTCTACGAGTGAAGTCTTTGTAAATTACAGCCAGATCAGAATCGGTGAAAAATTTCTTGCACTGTCGCGTTCGTCGGAGAAATCCTAAGCACCTAGCAGCTTTTTTGGCAATATCAATATGTGTGATCATTCCATAAGAGGTGATCTGTGATACATATACCGAGTACTGAAAGTTGATTAGTTTCCTGAATGCAAGTGCTTCTCATGGATAACGGCATCGGGGGTGGGTTACGCTTTAACGACACATATTTTTGAAGCATTGAATTTTACACGGTTCTTAATTCCCCAACTTATCATACGCTGCCATTGAAGTTCCACATCCGAATTACACAGATGTGAATCTAAAAACGAATATGTAAAGCTGATGGAAATGTCGTGAGCGAAACAGTTTATGCCTGTGACTTGATTTTAAAAAATTTGTTAACTTTAAATTTAAAGTTTGTAAATGTTCCGATTTGTAGAATTGAAAATGTTGACATTTCTCGACGTTTCCAGGTCTCTACAAACTAATTCAAAGATTGTAAGGACAATCCAAATCTACATAAAATACTACGCAAAATTGATTTTCGATTTGAATATTTCAGAAATAGGTGCAGGTATTGACTTCAAAATTACGTTCTTCGTTCTGTATTTTAATGAAATAAAACCTTTTAAAAAAATGCTGCTTATAAATTGATAAAAATTGATTTAAGACACAAATATCGGGAACAAAAATAGATATGGAAATCAAGCTTTTTTTTATCATATGGAAAATTTAGTGGGAAAATTGAAGTAATTTTTTAGAAAAATTCAATTGACAATTAAAAAAAAAATAGAAATTGTTTACAGCTCAAGTTTACGAGGGTTGCATTCTAGCCTCTTTTTGATACTGAACTAAAACAATTCTAAACGGAAATTTAATCAAATTCTATTAGGTCGTTTTTGAGAAAACTCGATTTTTTTTTGCTTTGACCAAAAACATTGTTTGAGGGCTATTGTTGTTTTTATCTTGAGAAATCGAGACATCTGGTAAATTTAGTTTTCTCTTAGTTTTTTTAAGTTTTTTTTTAAATGCTTGTTTTTTTTAAGAACTAAAGGGTAATTTTTTCGCTATTATCTTTTTGGCAACACTGGTTTAAACAGCTGACGCACGTTTTGGTTTTGTTTCACTGTCAAACATCTTCAGTTTGATCTATAATTTAACCATGAATCGTTTTACACTTGCAAATTATTGAATTTTATTATCAAAATACGTGCTCTGTTAAGAAAGAGCTTCCAATGCATCCACAAAAAGTCACAGTTTGGTGCGGTTTATGGGCTGGTGGCATCATTGGACCGTACTTCTTCAAAGAGGATGCGAATCGTAACGTCACTGTGAATGGTGAGCGCTACCTTGAGATGATATCCAACTTTTTTTTTGCCCAAAATGCAAGAGCTTGACTTGCATGACATTTGGTTTCAAAAAGCCGGTGCCACATGTCACGAGCTCGGTGAACATTTTATTTCACGTTCGGGACCGGTCAATTGGCTGCCTAGATCGTGCGATTTAACACCTTTAGACTATTTTTTGTGGGGCTTTGTTAAAGCTCATGTCTATAAAACCAGGCCTGATTCAATTGACCCGTTAGAAGACATTATTGAAGCATTTATTCGTAAGATATCGGCCGGCGGAAATGTTGAAAAGAGTATGCCAAAATTAGACTAGCGGGTGGACCATTTGAGGCGCAGTCAAGGTCAACATTTGCAATAAATAATCTTCAAACATTAAATTATATGGACCGTATTATTGATTCAAATAAAGATTTTATGCATTTTCCTGAATTTTATGTGTTTTTGTTTGAAAAACTTTCCTATAGAATAAAAAGAAATAGAATTGAAAATTAATCTTTGAAGGCCCTTTAACAATATTCATGGCAAGAAATTTTAAAGACAAAATTTGTGCGGAAATATTAAATTATAGTTCCAATATTTTTCTAAATTTGTATGAATTCAAAATGTTTCCGATATTTCCCGTTGTTTGTACATTTAAAGGATTTCATTCAATTGCTCAAATTTAATTAATTCAACACACGAAATAATGTCACCAAAATAAACAAAAATTTTACGTTATTGCATTTACATTTATTCTACATCTTAATTCTTATATGAGGTTGTTGTTGTTTTTTGTTGTTGTTGTTATCACCATCGTTCGGATTAAATGAAATATCAAAAGCAATAACAATTTTGGTTTCAAATGTCTTCTGCTTATCACATTCCATCGCATGATTTCTTATTCCATGAAATATCTACTAGTTACGATTGTAAGGACGAATATAAAGAAAAGAAAAAAAAAAACACGACCTCGCATTTGATCCCTTCCTTAACTGAATATAAAAAGTAGTAAACTCATTTTCTTGGATGGCTGGATTTCCATTTGGTCTAATAGTCTTTGCTCCTATAAGCTCATGTTCCTCTCCACTCCGCTCCACTCCTCTCTATTCATTGTCATTGTTGATGATGTCCTTTTTGTTGTATGTTTATATGGATTTTTCTTTACTGCTCGGTCTGGCCTCCCGCTCTCATATCCCAGTTTTCTATCCACAAATTGGAGGCTTTTTTGCATTTTCCGTCTTCTATTGTGTCCCATCAACTGTCAAAGGATAAATGTTATTGTTATCTACATTTTTTCCTATACTTTTTTCGTTTGTATCCTATCCTGGTAACCATCCACCCCACCTTCGTTCAATTAACTGAAGTGTTTTTTCTTTTTCGTTGTTTTGTTTTATATTTTTTGTATCATCATAAAAACAACATCGACAAGGAGACAAGGAGACTAGGAGACAGAGTGTATCCTGATTGTGGAAAGATCGGGGTAGTAAGGTAGATGATGGGAATGTACGAGTATAGAAAGGATTGACTGGATGCCTTCCATTCTACTTGATGGCATCAAAACAAAAGTAAAGTAAATATAGATACCCAAGCGTTTCCTTCTGAAGACAATTTGCCTGATGCTTCATAGGTTCACACACATAGATGAACATTTTTCTGTCAACTCCTCCATAGCATTACATTGCAATGGCTATAAGGCAATGTCCTTTTTGTCAAGTTATGGTTATGGATGTTTTAGTCATATCTAAAAGCCAAGCCATTTGCCATAAAAAGCTTATCTGAACGGTAGGTGGACGTTTTGTTTGTTTGTTTGTTTATAGGAAGGAAGAAAAATATATCAATAAAAAGGTATCTCTTGTTGATCGGGTGTCAGGTGAATTGTCGATAAAACATAAGCGAACCGACAGTGTGCGTCCATTGGCCTTAATAGTGCAATATTTTACGTATAGAGTCAAACGTAGGTAGGGACTATAGACGAACAATATATTTGTCTTCTACATGGTAATAGTTTTTTATTTTTAATGGTTCTAAATTGATGTTGGGAAGGGGGTTTAAATAAGCTCACAGCAATTTTTCGAAACACGATCAATGAAGGGTCATTTTAGAAGTAATTTTTTGTGATTAACTCAAATTTGTCTTTGGTCTTCTGTTGCATTGACTTTAGTGTTCGAGATGAAAAATGAGTTTTTTTTGACTACGTACTATTTTTGTACGGAACATAATTTCATTGCATTTCATTTTAAAAATAATTTTTGCACTTTAAATTATATTTTCTGACATTGTTCAATTGTTTTAATTGAAAATAGCTTTTTTCTATTTTCCCATATTTAATATATTCCTTTATATTTTTTTTTTGAATACTTTCAAAAATTGCCCTCTAGGTCCCGACTTGTGACCCTCTAGGACGCATATTAAGCGAGATATTTGCATTTTAAGTTTGAACATGGATTTGTGCTCATAACTTGTTGTAAAATTGGTATTATTCAAAGATAGGCACAGTAATGGAAAGGGAATGATTCCACAATCCTGAAATTTCAGCCATCTAGGTGATCTTAATTTTCTTTTAACAAAATTTAACGAAATCTGTTTTACTACATTTTTGACTTGAATTTTTTTTTCTATTAATATCAAAATTTGTACTAATTTGTGTTGGTAATATCATTGATATTTCATTTTCTTTATGTACAACATTATTTATCAAATAAAAGCGATACAATTTTACTCACATTTATAAATTTTCGAAAATAAAAAGTACACTGTGGCGAATACGCAGTTGTTTTTATTGATTAATGTTTTATTTGCCATATGTGTGGTAATTATTATTGTTGAATTGATGTTTAAAAAAAAAAATTGGCTTTCACAATTCTGTCTACCCAACCTGCTGTTCTGTGTGAACTAGAGCCTCACCCAAAAAACTTCTTCACTTAGTCTCCAGTTGCGCACTCCAAGTTGGATTAGGTTAGTTTTCAGTTCGTTTAGTGCTCGGCCTTCCACTATTGCGTTGTCCTGTGGGCGTGGACTCGAAGACTTTCCAAGCTGGAGCATGGGTTTCCATACGCTCTAAATCAATTAGCCTTCTCAACAGTTGAACTTTTTTACCTTCTGGTTAACTCTATGTCATATCCATCTCCTCTTCTACTCACCTTCTATGCATACGAGAACGTAAGTCACGCCAAGAACTTTCATCTCGAAACAACCCAGGGTTCTTTCATCCACTTTTGTCAAAGCCATTGCTACTTCACTGTATAGAAAGACGGGTATGACGAAGGTCTTATATATAGCGACACTTTGGTTGGGAGACAGGGCTTTACTACTCAATTGCATTCTTAGCTCAGGAAACAGCCGTAAGCAAGAGTAATCCTTCCTTTGATCTCAACGCTGGCGTTATTTTCTCCATTCATAACGGAACCCAAGTAGACAAAAGTCCTTAACTACGACAAAGTTACGTCTGTCGATGGTGAAGTTTTAACCGAAAAGTCGAGTTGGTATGTTATTAGTCCTTTCTTAGTGACAGAATGTAATTTGTTTTGCCCTCATTTACCACTCATTAAAACTTGATTGACATCACGCTGAGTATTTCCGATTATGTCAATGTCATTAGCTTATACAAGTAATTGTACAGACTTTTGAATGATAGTGCCCAGTGGGAGCTCTGCACAATTCTTTCAAGGACGATGTTAAAGAAATCGCATGACAGCGCATCAATTTGTCTAGATCCTTTTCTGACATCAAAATGTTAGGTTAATTTGTTTCCAATCTTTATGGAGCAGCTCAAATTCGCTATGGTCATCCTGCACAAACAGACGAGTTTGATAGAGATGCCAAAACTAGACATGGCTCTATACATGTTCGGTTCTATCGGGCTGTTAACGATGGGCTTCAAATATTACGGGAGAGAAGCAAAATAATTGTTCTTTTGTTGTTGCAGCTAAGAGGGCTTTCTTTTTTTAAGTATCGGCCTAACAATACTGACCATATTTTACAGATAAGTTGGTGCATGCTCAATCAAATTATCATCAGATGCTTTGAAAAGCTCGACATTTGAGCGCCATTTGCTCTAACAGCTTTGTTAGATTTCAGCATAGATATGGAAATGTTTTCTCGTCTAAGTCGGGAAGACGGGATTGTTGGCTTTTGTAGTCTATAATTGAATATATACCATCCTGCGTGACAGCGTAATTCGGCTCTTCGTTACCGTAATACAGAATGCAGAGGTGGTCCTTCCATATCCTCAGCATTGACTACGGTTCTACTGTCAATGTGTTTATAATGAAAAAATAAACTTTCTAACAGATAATCCTTTATTACCTTTACACTCTACCACCACTCTTATAATGAAAAACAAACAATATAATAAAATATAGGTACTCAAAAAATTTAATTTCATGATTTATAAAATTTATATATCCAAAAACTTATAAGTTCATATAAGTAAAAACAAGTTTACAATTATCGTGTTATAAAATTAAGTTGGTAAACTGACATTTACAAACTTTCACATTGAATTACAAACTTGACATCATTACTCATCATCATCCGTTTTATAGTGAACGTGTATTTAATACTCATAGCTTCGTCCTTTTTCGTCCTTGTAAAGCTTCTCCGATTTCTGCACACTGCTTGCGATGACACGTATGAAAATCATTTATATCTTTAATTTCTTTTTTAACTGTATTAAGGTAATTATCTCATTCCAAATTGTGTTATAATTAATCATTGTTGTAAAAGGAAAAAAAAACACTTCCAGGAAAATCGTAAACCTGATATATCCATACAACACACATACATATCCTTATCATTAATTTAGAGTAGTAAAATAAACCAGAGCTCAAATGGCATGTAGGTAGATAGGTTTCTACGAGTAGGCTTTATTGCTTCGTAAATAAATATATAATAGATGGTTGTAATCAATAGCAATTAGGTGGCATATTAAGTACACAAACAAAAATCTAAAAACCCAAAACCATATTAGGTGGTAATTGTTTGAAATAAGGACAATGTGTACAATGATTTGATTATTCGAGTACTCATTAATATTTTTGTTTGTTTTTAATTTTGTTTTCTCGGTAAGACTTTAAAAAAGTTAATTTAAGAGTTTTTAATTAATATTCCAGCTTAAAAAAAATATAATATTACAAAAGTGTATAAAAAATGAGCTTTATTAATTGGGAATTGATGTTTCCTTTCAATCAGGAAAAAGTACACAGAGGGATGCGTGATATAAGTCTACTATATCCATAAATTCCTTTTCCATAAAAGAAACATCAAATAGCGAGTGAAAATTGTTTGATTAAAAAATACACTTTAAGTAGGTTGGAAAATGTTCTATTTAAATTGTTTTAATCTCCAAGGATTTAAATGAAATAGTGTTTGTTTTTGCTTCACTGTGAAAATCAAACGAAATAACAATTACTGCGAGTTAAATGATAAATGATAAAATGATAAAAGTAAGAATAAACGGAGGCAAACAGAGTTGAAAGGTCAGAATACTATCTTCCCATTGGTGCCCTAAGAAATTAGGGATAATTTATCTTGTATATTAAAATTAGTTATTTTGCTCAATTTGCAAAAAACTTGTGTGACTCTTAAATAATTCTGAAAAAGAATTGATTACTTATGTTTAAATTATGATGGTTTATTATAAAATTAAAAATTGAAGAAAAATGCTGCAAGAAACAACTTTCTGAAAAATTACAAAAACATTGATTCAATAAAAGAATAACGTTTTTGGCTTAAAATCACTGAAAATAATTTCGATTTTTGTATCATACAAAATTATAAAAAACTGAGATATTAGTTTTTGAGATATTTCAAACAAAAAAAATTGCCTAATATTATTTTCATTGGTAGTTTCTTTTTTTATTTTAGAAACAAGGCTTAGAAAATGCTAGTTTTAAAATTAAACACAATTGTAAAGAAGAGGCTGGGATGCGACCCATACTGATAATTTCCCATCCCGCCTGTTGATTTGTCTTGCTTAAAAGTTTGTAATTTTTCGTGCTTTGTTAAAAAAGTTGCCAGTTGAATTATTCTTAAAAATTTAAAAATTACAACAATATTTTTCATATAAAGAAATACATAGTTTGATTGCAAAATCTAGTTCTATTCATGAGATTTTTAGTCGAAAACAAATTTTTACCAATTTTAGTAGCATTTCTTCTTATTCAAGCAAATACAAATTGGATGAATGAAATGAATTTGAAGTCAATATCTTCTGTTGTTCACGAGATTACGAGAACGTAATATTAATTCTTACCAAATCTGCGTACTATTTTTTGTAAATTTTATTTTTTTTTATGAAAAAACGGACTGTTGGATTTTTATAAAATTTGTATTAAACGTCAAAAACATTTTCTGTGAGATGAAATAACATTTTCTGTGAGATGAAATAAGTTTTAATCCAACATTTTTAATTTTTGAAAAGATATTTGAGCCGAAAATCAATTTTTACCAACTTTGAGTTATGTTTTTTTTAGGCTTTTATTTCTAATAAAAAAAACTGTCAATTCGATTTTT
Organism: Eupeodes latifasciatus; assembly: GCA_920104205.1. Classification (NCBI taxonomy): domain Eukaryota; kingdom Metazoa; phylum Arthropoda; class Insecta; order Diptera; family Syrphidae; genus Eupeodes; species Eupeodes latifasciatus. The sequence continues at coordinate 22,732,804 of OV049926.1, read as the reverse complement.
CTCAAAATTTTACCGAATGTTGAAAACAATATTTTTTATAAGTCAAAATTAGTTTAAAGTCATAATCTAAAGTTTTCGAAAAGATATTTGAGTCGAAAATCAATTTTTACCAACTTTTAGTAATGTTTTTTTAAGTTTTTATTTGTTGGAAAAAAAACTGTCAATTCGAATTTTCTCAAAATTTTATTGAATGTTGACAATAATATTTTGTATAAGATAAAATTAAATTAAATTAAACAAATCAAATTTTTTAAAATATATTTGAGTTCAAAATCAATTTTTACCAAATTGTATTAATTTTTTTTTAAGTTTTTATTTTTGTAAAAAAAAGCATTTTTACCAAATTGTATTATTTTTTTTTAAGTTTTTATTTTTGTAAAAAAAAACAGTCAATTTGATTTTTCTCAAAATTTTAGCTAATGTTAAAAACAATATTTCTTATAAGACAAAATTAATTTAAAACCAACATTTTGAATTTTTGAAAAGATATTTAAGTCGAAAATCAATTTTTACCAACTTTTGTTAATTTTATTTTGGTTTTTAATTTTTTGTAAAAAAAAACTGTCAATGCGATTTTTCTAAAAATTTGCCCAGATGTTAAAAACGTTATTCTACGTTGCACAAAAGTGTTTTGGAGATAAAATCATTTTTTAACTTCCCATAGGAAGTTATTGTAATGGGTCCGATTTGTCGAATTGAAAATTTTGACATTTCTAGACGTTTCAAGGTCCCTAGAGTCGAAATAAAAGATTTTTAGAAAGATGTGTGTGCGTGCGTGTGTACGTACGTTCGCGACGTTTTTTTTGTCGTCTATAGCTCAAGAACCAGAGGAGATATCGACTTCAAATAAATTTTGTTATACAGACAATAATGCAGAAAGAAAATTGCGTGAGTGTTTTTTTTTAGCATAGCAGTTTAAAAAAAAGGTGAAAATTTTGGTTAACCCTAAAAATCTCATGAACCAATGACGCTAGAGATTTGAATTATATTTTACATTATATACTGTAATGTGATACAAAACAAGTATATTTTTGGAAAAATCCAATTAACGGTTTTTTTTTTTTAAATCAAAAAAAAAAATTTGTCACCTCGAAAATTTTACGACTAAAATAAAATTTCATCTCTAAAACAATTTTGTGCAACAAAGAATAATGTTTTTGGGATCTGATAAAATTTTGAGAAAAATCTAATTGACAGTTTTTTTTTATAGAAAATAAAAATCTAAAAAAAACATTACTCAAAGTTGGTAAAAATTGAATTTCGACTCAAATATCTTTTCAAAAACTTGAGATTAAGGCTTTAAACTTATTTTATCTTATAAGAAATATTGTTTTCAACATTCTGAAAAATTTTGAGAGAAATCGAATTGACAGTTTTTGTACAAAAAATTGAAAACATAAAAAAACAATACTAAAACTTGGTAAAAATTTTCTTTCGAGTCAAATAGCTTTTCAAAAATTACAAATATTGGCTTCAAACTTATTTTATTTCACAGAAAATATTGTTTTCGATATTCAGTAATTTTTTATAAAAATCCAACAGTACGTTTTTTCATAAAAAAAATAAAATCTACAAAAAATAGTACGCAAATTTTGTAAAAATTGATACATATATAGACAAGATGGGAAGTTATCAGTGTGGGTCGCATCCCAGCCTCTTTTTGTTGTTTGGTATCACGTTAAAATGTATAATTTAAATTTAATTCAAGTCTCTAGCGTTACTGGTTTGTGAGATATTTTGGTTTTACCAAAATTTTCACCTTATTTTTTAAATTGCTATGCTAAAAAAAAACCACGCAATTTTTTTGAGAGTCCTTTCTGCATTATTATCTGTATAACAAAATTTATTTGAAGTCGATATCTCTACTGGTTCTTGAGCTATGGACAACAAAAAAACGACGTGAACGTGCGGATGACTCTAGGGACCTTGAAACGTCCAGAAATGTCAAAAATTTTAATTCGGTAAATTAGACCGATTACAATAACTTCCTATGGGAAGTTAAAAATGTTGGTGGAACCCATGGGCTCCGTTTTGTCTCCAAATCTCTTCCTTATATTCATGAACGATCTCTTGTCTGCCACTTCTAATCCATTAAACTGTTTCGCTGACAACCCTTAGCTTTTCATATTAATTTCTAGATTCACATCCTTGTCTTTTGGATTTGAAACGTCTATGAGCGTAAGTTAAGCTCATTAAATTCCGATCTCAACAGCATTGTCCAATGGGGAATAATTAACCTCGTAGAATTTAATGTTTCCACAACTCAATCCTGTTTCCTGTCGTCGATGCCACTATCCATGAGTGCCATTTGCATCCAGGAAATTAATCAACTTTCAGTACTCGGTATGTGTATCACAGATCACCTCTAATGGAATGATCACATATTCGACACTCCCAAAAATGCTGGTAGATGCTTAGGATTTCTCCGACGGTGCAAGAAATTTGTCACCCCTTCTGATGTGGCTGTAATTTGAAAAGCCTTCATTAGTCCAAAACTTAAATATATAACTCGCATATCTGAGCAGGTTCCCAAAAACAAGCTTAAATCTCTTGGATATAATCCAAAAAGAGATTTTAAATTGATAGGGAATATTACTATTACCGAAACATTTACATCGCTCGAACACCACCGCAATGTACAATCAGCCAGTTGTGTTCGACGCCTTGAACAATTCAGGCGTAACACTGGCATTTCCAGGAATGCTCATCAGTTTACCGTTAAACTCAATTTTGGACGTACTGTCAACTATAGAGTTTTTTTTTTTTAAACCGGACATCGATAATGTTGAATGCTTTTGCCAACTCTGTTTTTTCCTACCATTTTTATATATTCAGAGCTTTAAGAGCAAAGTGTGCCTACCTACCTCTTCTCTTAAATCCTCCCTCCCTTTATTTTTCTTAGAACATAATCAATTATATATAACTCAATTTTGCATAGAATGAATGAATTCAATACCTTCGTCTATTTTCGAAATATTTAAATCAAACTTCAGTTTTTAAGGGACGTTCTACAAAAAACATTAATTTAATAAAGACATAATTTTCTTCTAAATAAAAAGTTAAAAGAAAACTTAACAAACAAAAAGTATTCTTTTTGCTATTCAAAAGTAGACAAGCTATATGATTTTTCAGGTGGTCCCTCTATTCATTTTATAATTTACTTTCACCATTAGGAAAATTCCAAACAAATAATTAAGATTATTTCTTATCAAAATAATTGCCAAATAAATAGCTTTTTCTGCGTAGTTATATCTCTACTAATTTTAACTTCCCTCAGAAAATTGTAAAATGCCGTCCAAATTGAATTATACTCCCCACCGAGATAAGATTCTGTCACTGTCAGGAGTTATAAATTGTTACCAAATAATAACAAATCAAAGCATATAGACCAATTTCATAAGAAAAACAAAACAAAATTATCCTCCCTTAACTTGTCATTTAAGAATGTCCAAAAACCAACAACGGTCTTCAATTAAATTATACATTATAAGAGATAACCAAATATAAAACTTAGATTCCTCTTTTAAAAAGTAATTAGTTTTGTGTGGTATTTAAACACAAACTTTTTGTGGCTTATAGAAAAACAAGCACAACCACCAAAAATAGTTTTACCTAAATAAATGTGTCCCCTTCATTCTTTGTTTCGTTGTCGTTGGTCTTCTTCCAAATAATTTTGCATTAAGTCACATCTTCTAACTGTATATAAGCTCGGTAAGTTAAGTTTGACAATGTAAATTTCAACCCCCTTTAAACCAGAAGAGAACTTTAAATTATTCCATATTCAACCCTTCTTCTACAAAGTTGATCCAAAAAACCACCCCTACCCCACATCCCAAAAGTAACAAAAACACAAGCAGTATTTTATTACAATGAATGACAGCGCCCTCTACTGTTTAAAATACTGCGGTTTCACATTAAACACAACTCTTGCGGTGTTAAGAAAATTCCATTAGCGCGCACAAGATGAGGACATTTAAAATATACACCCGTTTGTGTGTTTTGCCAAGTTGGGAGAATAAGGAGAACTTTAACACCAGCGCATCATCAGGACAATGAACAATGAATGAATGACACAATGACACAGTTGATGGAAGTTCCATGTCAAAAATTTGTATACCTTGGGGGCGAAAAAGAAGAAGAAGAAGAGAAAGAAGAGCAAACGCAATGTCCTTTGAAAGTGATATATACATTCCACATAAATTTTATTCTGTTTTTCTGAGTGTATTTAATGCTTCTGAAGGACCTTACTATGTAATTTATGGCCCATGAGACCGTCATTATACACAAAAAGATTCCTATGTATGTATGTTTGTGCATACAAAAGTACAGGACACACATAAATTTAAATCTATTTCGGTGAGGATTAAAGTAATAAAGCTGTTGGGACTGTGCTCAGGACATAAGCATAGTCCCCGTTACCGTTACCGGGTACCCTCATTAAAATCCTTCCCTTTGTCAATTGTTATTATTTCGTTTTTTTGTTATTGTAGGTGATATAAACCTAAGCTCTATAAGTTGGACAATTTTTGTCATTGAATTTGAGCTTTTAAGCTCTTTCACGGTTTCAAACACAATTTGAAACATTTTTATTAACAATAAGATTTTATTTTTACGGTTAATCCATTTGAAACGGTCGGGGTTGATCCTTTTTTTTAAGCTTTTTTTATATTTTATTATTTTTTTTCAAAGGATATAACAGGACTTGTAAAGAAATATTACAAAATTTATTTTTATTTCTTCTTTTATTTTGACAGAAATTCATTAACTTTAATGGATTTTTTGACAATGCAGCATCAAATTATTTCAAGTTCAATTTTTTAAACTTGATGATATGGTGGTCTGGTAAAGAATTGTGTTTTTGAGATTCAACCATCAAAATTGATGGGATACAAAAAGGGGTTTAGACATTTTTGTATAGACTTTTCTTTAAACATAAATCTATTTCTACGTATGTATGTACATATTTCGGCAAGTTAAGTGCTTCTACTCGTATATAACACTGCTATATGGCAACTATTCTTTTAGTCAAATTAAATGGTATCTGTATTTACATTGAGGTCTAATTTAAATTGGGGTCTATTGTCCTTCATTAATTTTAAGCTTTAAGTCAATTAGGTATTTGGAGAAATATTTAATTGGGTTAAATGTCTTGATAACAAAGGACCCTTTGTTTTCATGTTTTATTTTTAAAATCTAAACAACAGATACTTACTTAATTAACTAGAGAAAAAATAACACATTCAAGCTCCCTAGAATCTAAATCCAAGGTTTTAAGAAAGATTTCTGTGTGTGAGTGTGAATTTCAAATAAATTTTGTCTTACAGATATTAACATCTAAAGATTAAAAAAGGACCTTCAAAAAAAAATAGTTATTTTAATACTATAGCAAATAAATAACAGCATTATTTGGTTGATCCCTTTTATCTTACGAACCAATAATGCAAGCGACTTCAATTAAATTTTATATTATATAATGTGACGTGATTCCAAATTTGTATAATTTATCTTATGAACAATATTGATTTGAACATTTGATAATATATTTTAAAAAAATAAATTGACAGTTTTTTTGTTGTAAAATCAATTTTTACAAAATTTGCGTACTATTTTTTGTACATTTTAATTTTGTATGAAAAAACTGACATTTGAATTTTTATGAAAAATCTACTGAATGTCGAAAACAATATTATCTGTGAGATAAAATTACTTTGAAGCCACTTTTTTTAATTTTTGAAAAAATATTTGAGTCGAAAGTAAATTTGTACTAAGTTTTAGTATTGTTTTTTTAGGTTTTTATTTTTTGTAAGAAAACTGTCAATTCGATTTATCTCAAAATTTTACGGAATGTTAAAAAAAATATATCTTATAAGACAAAATTAGTTTGAAGCCATAATCTCAAATTTTTAAAAAGATATTTGGGTAAAAAATCAATTTACGAACTTTTAGTAATGTTTTTTTAGGTTTTTATTTTTTGTAAAAAAACTGTAATTTCGATTTTTCTCAAAATTTTACCGAATATTAAAAATAATATTTTTTATAAAAAAAAATAATTTTAAGCCAATATCTCAAATTTTCGAAAAGATATTTGAGTGGAATATCAATGTTTACGAACTTTTAGTAATGTTTTGTTTAGGTTTTTATTTTTTATAAACTAAACTGGGCATTCGATTTTTCTCAAAATTTTACCAGATGCCAAAAACGTTATTTTTATTGCACCAAAATTATTTTGGAGGTAAAATCATTTTTTGTTCGTAAAATATTCGAGACAAATGACAAATATTTTTTTCAGTTTTTTTTTTGATTTATAAAAAAACCGTTAATTGGAATTTTTCCCAAAAATATAGGTACTTGTTTTGTATCACGTCATATTATATTATATAAAATTAAGTTCAAGTCTCAAGCGTTATTGGTTCGTAAGATATTTTAGGTAAACCAAAATGTTCACTTTATTTTTTAACTTGCTATGGTAAAGAACCACCCGCACAATTTTGTTGAGAGTCCTTTCTTCATTTTACTGTATTATTATCTGTATAACAATATTTATTTAAAATTTTAAAATTAAAATTCACCGGTGTTTATATGACACGTGTAATGTTTCCTTAAGTAAAACATGAAATTAAACTATTTTATTTTTCCAAGAAAAAGAATTATTGAAAACTGGAAAATGCATTTCATGGAATTCTCTTCTGGGTTTTACATTAAAACATCTTAGTCTTATTTCCTGACATAAATTGAGCAATTTTTTAAAATAGGAATTGAAAATGTGTTTTAAACCAGCAAGTAGTAAATTCTAAGAATTTTAAGGTAACGCAGAACATTTAATACAATTATCCTAAGACGTTCTAGAACGATTTTTTTTTGATCCCTTAAATAATTTTTCCTTGGGATTCTACGGAAATAAATTAATTTTGCTTCCACTGCAGTTTTTATTTGAAATAAAAATTAAATATAAATAAATACATTTATTTACCATTCAACATTTTGATTCTTACAATTCTTATATATTTTAAATTTAAAATTTCTTTAAAAATTACATTAGTTTGGTATTACATTAAAAATCAACAAATTAAACGTGTAATTTTTGATTAATCTCCACCGCAAAGCTTTAACTAATTCCTAATAATTCCCAAATGATAAATTCTATAAATCTGTGTCTGTCTATTTGTGATTATTTACTCAATTTGGCAATCATAATAAATAATTGTGCGCACATTGCCTTTGTTGTAAATTTATATTTTTGTTTGTTTTTTTTTTTTTTTTCGGTCATCATATCAAAATCAATAACAAATAAAATAGAAAGCTACATTCAAATTGCCATAATAAATTAAACTGTCATATGTATTTGGTTGCATTATTTATTTACTATAATTGTATTTTAAATTTATGGGAAAAATATTGAAATGATTCTTTAATTCATAATGATTAGAATTGAAACTAATAAAAATATATATATTTTTTTAGAGGATTAAAAACTATTACAAATAAATTAAATTATTTATTTTGCTGTTAATTGCTTGATTATCTGTCAAAAGCAAAATAGAAATAAAATATGTTGCACTCCTACACTGGAATGCAATTAAGTAATTGATTCTAGTCAATTATTTAACTGAGGTGAGGGAGTGATTTTTAATTTTCTCTTGTTAACTTTTCATTGCATTTCAATACTTCAACTTTGCTAAACTGTGATATTTTTACTTTAAACATTGTAAATATTATATTTGTATTTAGTAAGTCTGTAAGAGATGAAAATTCTCTAATTGATGAAATAAAGTAAACTAAACTAAAAAAACTGGGGTGGAATCGACTAAGGTGATAGTTGACTATCGAATTTTTGATAGTCAAATTGACTATAACCAATTTTCCCGTCTGTGTAAGCTGATTCAATTCAATTCAATTCGATTGAACAATTTCAGAATATAATTGTCACAATTCATTGTTGCTATGGTGAAATTTTAAAATGATTTCTATAAAATATATAAATAAAAGTATCAAATTGGCTGTGTTTAAATAACATTCTTACTTTCCTTGTGTTTTTTCGAATTACGTAAGCTTTGTCAGTCAAAAGAATGTGTTTTTGTACCTAAAAATAGTAACTGAAAAAAATGTACATTCGTTTTTTGTAAGCGTCTGGTAGCTCTATTCAGAAATGACATATTTGTAAGAAAATGATTATCAAATTTTTCTAGTGACAGCTTTTTAGGTATAAATTTGGCTATCACCTTACACAGATCAAATTCGATTATTTTGACTGTCAACAATCAACAATCACCTTAGCCAATTCCCTGCATTTATGTAAATCTCAAAAGTTCAATTCCACAAAACAGACCCATTACAAAAACTTTTAATAGAAAGTTAGTTTAGAAGGGTTTTTCAATTGGTGCGGGTAGATTTTGAAACCCCGTGGCTGCCATTTTGTTTTGGTGACATCTGTCAAATCGTTTTTTTATTATTCAGTTGTTTATGCCAAATCATCATGGAAAGTTACACGATTGAACAGCACGTTCAAATGAAAAAACTTTATTATCAAAATGAGTGTTCATTAACACAAACGTTACGCGCATTGCGCCCATTTTACGGTTACGGTAGACGTGGTGGCCTCTCACATTTGACTCTTCAACGTTTGGTGGCCAAATTTGAGAAGACCGGTTCAGTAAACAACCAGCTAGCACACGTTCGTTCAAGGAACGCAAGATCGGCCGAGAACATCGACGCGGTCCAATCGACCGATGCCCTATAAGGCTCGTTTCACACTACACGGTTTTGACCATACGGCAAAAAACCGGACGGCGACATTTTGTTAGAGGCGCGAAGAAGAGCATATATACTTTCATATTATACGGTCACGGAAAAATGCCGGCGCCACACGCCGTGTAGCAACCGTCTACTGCCACTACAGCATACGGCAGCTGGAAAGCGCGAAGAGCTTAGTGGCGTACGTGACGAAATGCATGTTTTCACATCATTCGATTTTATTCATGCGGTAAAAAACCGGACGGCATAAACCGGATCAATGGCTAATTACACATTATACGGTTTTAACCGTACGGTAAAACACGATATATTACAAGTAATCGTGTCTTGAAGTGGCTGATCGAACTCTGCCGCACGAATAAAATCGTATGATGTGAAAACATGCATTTCTTCACGTACGCCACTAAGCTTATCGCACCGCCCGGCTGCCGTATACTGTAGTGGCAGTAGACGGTTGCTACACGGCGCGCGCCTCTAACAAAATGTCGCCGTCCGGTTTTTTTCCGTACGGTCAAAACCGTGTAGTGTGAAAGGCGCCTAAAGGTAAACATAACACAGGGAAGAGTCAATCAAAATTGAACAAGTCGGATCCGTGCCACTGTAAGAAGCTGAGGCAGGCATTTGAATGATGTCATATTCCACACTTACATGCGCCTATCAAATAATACAATAATTTTGTTAATACCACACACACAGCTTGTTTTATTCCATTTCAACATCTACCCGCTTTTATTGAAAAACCCTTTAGTTTTATTTGATTCATAAACATAAGTTACATTGTTTTGATTTAGGTCTTTCTATAATTTGTCTGAAAGCCGTCTACCTTGCTCTGCATTCAAAATATTGGTTACTTCTTTCCAACTAAGTTTGTCCACAGCAAATAAATGCCTTTATTATTTGACAGATTCCTAGAGAGTGGAAAACGTCTTTACACACTTTCATTGCGTATTATTAAAAGACGACACCGCTTCCTTAGTACATGTATTTATCATACATCATATCTCCAATGTTCCTTAGCAAGTTGTGGAATTTTAGAACTATCGTTGGTTGACATTGTAAAATCTGCTGAAAATTCGTTGGTCAATTTGTAAAACTCATTAACGCAAGCTCGCCTTGAATGTAAATAATGTATCAAGTTCTTGAGATCCCGTCATGGAATTTTTCTTGCCACGTAATCTTAAGTGTATACAAAAACAGCGGTGCTATACCTGTTTCAAAATATAACATAAAACAGCCTTAACGCGTTCCGAAATACAATTTAAAATTCTCCATACAGATGACATATTATCACGTTTAGCTTCATATAATTTCTATTGAAAATGCTTATTAAAGCTTATGTTAGAAGCCATTAAGAAGACTTATACTACTTAACAATCTCTATTAGTTCGTCGTCAATAGTCAACTTTTCACTTCTCGAATACCCGCCATGCCCATTTACCATAATCATAATTTTTGACTTGACAAAATTAGCCGATAAATTGATATACAAAACAAAAGATTGTGTACTGAAAAAGTATTCTTGCTTACAACGCCCATTGACGTATCAAACATAATGGAGGGTTAATATCAAAGTTTTAGGATTTAAAGATCATAAGGCTTTAAATTTTATATTTAAATAATTATTTGGTTGGCAAAGAATAATTTTTCTTAAAACTTAAGTATGATATTTTATGAATATCGTTTTCTTCTGCCTAAAGCAATTTTCAAAGCATTTCGTAGACCTATGTATATAGCATTTCAAAAGACGATAAGGGTTAACTTTTATTTTGTTTTACATACTCAATCGACCTTATCATAAATGGCTTTAATCATTAACGAAGAAAACAAAAATAGCTTACGAAGCATTGGTTTTGATTTCGAAGAATTTTTGTTTATTTTTACAATCGTAGGTAATGGAACCTTTTTTACGAATAAATTATTTTATTTATAAACCTTTTGCATAGATATCATTTTTTTGCATAATATTCAATGAGTTTGTTGTTTTATGTCAATTTTAAACTTTTAACACTCGATTTAGTCTGAATTTGTTATTTTGCAATAGAAAAAGTGGATTTAACTGATGTTTATTCTGTATGTAATGCTTTTCGCCCTTCTAGGATTTTATTAACTTGTATAAGTTTTTGTAAAAGGGCCGATTGCTATTTCCTGGCGTTTTAGATCCCTAGAATATAAATTAAGAGAGTAGTGTGTAAATTTGAATGTTCGGGATACATAATAATTATTTCGATCATATGTCAAGAACGATAAGGGATCGCTTTCAAATAAATGTTGTTTTACAAAAATGTCAAGATATGCAGAAATAAAAATAAAATAAATTGGGTGGCGCAACAGTCCTTTGAGAACTAGGGCCTAGGGCCTAGCGAATTGCAACTCTCAACCATTCCTGTGTTCGAGTACTGTTATCAGGAATGGGGGGACCTACAGTTTTAAGCCGAATTCGAACGGCTAATTTTAGAAAGCACTTTTCATGACAAGAATTACTCTTAGATAATTTGTCAATTCCTCGCAAGAGACAGTACCCGTCAAAAAAACTTTAGATGGCATAGGCAGGGATCGAACCCAAGACCTCTAGCATACCAGTCCAACGTACTTTTTTTTAAATTCATTTTTATTCATTATTTCTTAAAACTATAATATAATAATATAAAATAATACTTAATTCTAATGCCTTTCGGCCCTCAGATCTATTTAACTTCAATACAATTTTATTTATTTTTTTATTCATTAGAAAATTAAAAAGAAAAAACTAATAACAATATCCTTTTTTATTTTTACTTAAATACTACTTAAAATAAGGTCCTTAAATAAAACTTAAGACTAACTTAAACTACATATTCTACCTATAAACTACTTAAAACTAGAACAACCACAGCAGCAAATCTAACTATCTAACATTTTTTGTTTTTCATATTTTGTTGTCCTTTTTTTTTTTGTTAAAACTATATTTTAAGGGTTTTTTCTTGTAGGTTTTCCCTTAAGAATAATTGTTTCTCAGTTAAATTATTTTTATATTAGTATTGAGTATCTATATTGAAGCTGTAAAGAATTTAATTTTCTATACCTCTTAAGTAAACATATATGCAAATGTAAAATATTATCAAACTACAATAATAAATAAATAATAATAATAAAAACTATATTTTTAACTTCCCATAGGAAGTTATTGTAATGGGTCCGATTTGTCAAATTGAAAATTTTGACATTTCTTGACGTTTCAAGGCCCCTAGAGTCGAAATAAAATATTTTTAGAAAGATGTCTGTGCGTGCGTGTGTACGTACGTTCGTACGTCGTCAAATAAATTTTGTTATACAGATAATAAGGCAGAAAGATGCAGAAAGGGCTCTAAAAAAATTGGTGAACATTTTGGTTAACCCCAAATATCTCACGAACCAATAACAAAAGACTTGATTAAATTTTACATTATATATTGTAACGCGATACCAAACAAATATATTTTTAGAAAAAAATCCGATTAACAGTTTTTCTTATAAATCAAAAAAACTGAAAAAAAATTTGTCACCTCGAAAATTTTAAGAACACCAAATTATTTTATCTCCAAAATATTTTTGTGCAATAAAGAATTACGGTTTTGACATCTGGTAAAATTTTGAGAAAAAATCGATTGACAGTTTTTTTATAAACAAATAAAAACCTAAAAAAAAATTACTCAAAGTTGTTAAAAATTGATTTTCGGCTCAAATATCTTTCCAAAAATTTGAGATTGTGGCTTCCAGCTAATTTTACCTTATAAGAAATATTATTTTAAACATTCGGAAAACTTTTCAGAAAAATCAAATTGACAGTTTTCTTACAAAAAATAAAAAACCTAAAAAAATGTATAAAAGTTGGTAAAAATTGATTTTGGACTCAAATATCTCTTCAAAACTTTGAGATATTGGCGTTCCACTAATTTTATCTTTAAAAAAATGTCAACAGTCAAAATTCAGTTAAATTTAAAAAAAAAAACAAATTGATAGTTTTTTTTTCAGAAAAATAAAAACTTAAAAAAAAAATATAAGTTGGTAAAAATTGTCTTTTGAATCAAATACATTTCCAAGACTTTGATATTATGGCTTCCAGCTAATTTTACCTTATAAGAAAAAATATTATTTTCAACATTCGGAAAAATTTTGAGAAAAATTGAATTGACTTACAAAAATAAAAAAACCTTTAAAAAAATGTATAAAAGTTGGTAAAAATTGATTTTCGACTAAAATATCTTTTCAAAACTTTGAAATATTGGCTTTCTACTAATTTTGTCTTTTAAAAATGACAACAATCAACAATCAGTAAAATTTTGAAAAAAAATCAAATTGACAGTTTTTTCCAAAAAATAAAAACCTACAAAAAAAAAATTAATAAAAGTTCGTAAAAATTGATTTTCGACTTCAATATTTTTTTAAAAATTTGAGATATTTTCTTTAAACTAATTTTATCTTTTAAAAAATATTGTTGTCAAAATTCAGTAAAATTTTGAGAAAAATCGAACTAAAAGTTTTTTTTTCCAAAAAAAATAAAAACCTACACAAAAATTTCTAAAAGTTCGTAAAAAATTATTTTCGACTTACATATCTTTTCAAAAATTTGAGATATTGGCTTCAAATTAATGTTATTTTATAAAAAATATTGTTTTCAACATTACAAACGATTTTAAGAAATATCGATTTGACAGTTTTCTTGCAAAAAATAAAAACCTAAAAAAACAATACTAAAACTTGCTAAAAATTTACTTTCGACTCAAATATATATTTTAAAATTAAAAATATTGGCTTCAAACTTATTTTATCTCACAGAAAATATTGTTTTCCACATTCAGTAAATTTGTTATAAAAATCCAACTGTCCGTTTTTTCATAAAAAAAATAAATCTACAAAAAATAGTACGTAAAATAGTTAAAAATGTATGTTCGGTTCTCGGTATCTCGTTAACAGTAGAAGATATTGACTTCAAATTAATTTTATTCATTAAATTTTTATTTGTTTATATAAGGAATACAATTTTTTTAAGAAATGCAACTTAAGTCGGTAAAAATTGGTTTTCGACTAAAAATCTCGTTAGCAAAAATAGATTTCGAAATGATAATATTTCATTATATGTATGCAAAATATTGTTGGTAATTTTACAATTTTTAAGAATAATTTAACTGATAACTTTTTTAACAAAACACGTAAGCCTATAAAACGTTTTAAGCAAGACAAATCGACAAGCGGGATGGGAAGTTATCAGTGTGGGTCGCATCCAAGCCTCTTTTGTAAAGTTCAGTTTGCAAGCATCAAGAATATGTTTCAAAATTTTCTTAATAATTTAAAGGACGTATATTTATCGATTATTTAGCGAAAAGGCATCAAAGTATCAACAACACAATCCTTCACAGTAATCTGTTTTGTTCATATATGTATGTACCAGAACGGTGTATTAATAGGTTAAAAATCTAACTTTAACATTAACAAAAGAATAATTACGTATACGTTCCAGTGCACTGTTTTTTTCAATCTCGCTCTGATATGAAAGACTAAGCCTTCAGTTTTGGTTTGAATTTTAATATGATGTTAATTTTCTTTCTTTAAAAAAAATATCGATTTAGCATAATTCGGTTCTAGTTATTTCAAAAAATTGTTCATTTAAGAGCCTATAATGTATACTAAGGCATACATAAAATCCAACAAAAATTAAAATTAATATAAATATGGCTCAAGTCGCACAGATTATTAACTTCTTATGATAAGATCACATTTTTGTCAGTAAGTTTTTGTGAGCCATGCCAAAAAAATTTGTAAAATAACAAACATTCTAAAAAAGGCAATATGTACAAGGATCTTACAATAATTCTCTTGGTTTTTAATTTAACCATTAAATTAGTAAGTCTATTAAACAAATCTTATAGTTCAATACATTTAATAATTTTAAATATCCTTTAACTATCACATAAAAATGTATACATATTATAAACACGCATGACAAGAGTCCAATTAAAATTAGTCTTTTGATAAAATTGAAAAATATCCAAGGAAACTTCGGGCATAATAAACAAAAATTTCTACAGAGGTCCAATTTTGTTACATAATGACAATTACTAACAAATCATTTTAGTTAAAAATGTATAATGTACAACGTATATAAAAACAATTTAGAATTTGTAAAACTGAACATTCCTAAAAATTCAAAATTTCCAATAAAATAATAGTTTTAAAGTGAAATTGATTGTTGGCAATGTTACACTAACTTTCACCCTAAGCATTTATCTACTCATTCTATTTGTATAACCCATCACATCAGCAATTTAAAAAATCCTCAAAAGCCTCCAAGCGCACCATCAGCAGCACAGCAATTACAATTTTCAAACCATTAGTGCATATTATTTTAATCAATTTACCAACTATAATAAAATTGTAACTCTAAATTGATTTGAATTGGATTTTGTTTTTTCTGTTGTCCTGATTACATCACCAATCATGAATTTATAACAAAAACCAATAGAAAACAAACAAAATAGTCAACAACAAAAAAAAAAGAAAAAAAGGTCGAAGCTTCCAATAATTTAATAGTTTTTCAGATGAAATATTGCGTAATTGCATATATGTATTCTGTTTTTTGATGAAAATTTTATTTCATCTAATGGAACTGAAATTCCAATAGAATAAAATTTATTTGTTGGGATCAAATTTGAAATCCAGACAGTAGAATGCAAAAACAAAACACAAATCTACCACATTGCATAACCATATTTACAAAATTGAGGTATGTAAATATTAAAAATGCATACATTTCAATATTAAAACCATTAGATTTATATGAATTTATAACCATAAAAAAATAAAATAAAATTCTTCTTCAACTATCTCTAGAGGCACATATGTACATTCGATCTCATACATAACACAACACAACATACATACGTCTACAACACAACACAATACATACATAGTTGGAAAATGGAAATAACCTTAATTCCATTGAACCATTAATTGTTAGAAATTTGGTTTCAAAATAATTCCTGAATTAATAAAAGCTTTAAATGTTGATATAATAAGTTATTTAAAAGGACTTAAAGGTGACACAGAGGACTTCTAAATATTTACAATTTCATACCTGTGTATTTTATACCGACACGTTACTTTCTGAAGAAGGATGCTCTGCTCTGCTCAAGCTCATGCTCATACTCAATGACTTACAACTCAGATGAACAAAGTTAGTATTTATAATTCGAAGAAATTCCCAAAGGATCTTTACTTCACATGCACCCGGCTCCCTTAAGAAATCAAATTTATGGGTTTTGGTTTTGTAAGCAAATTTTAAGTATTTTGTGTACAAGAAGAAATAATTAAAAGGGTTTTATAAGAGTCATAGTAAAATTATTTGAATCCCTTACCAAAGATAGGACTAATAATTGGATTGAAAGTATTATTTAAGGATTACACTTGACCAAAGTAGAAATATTTTACAAAACATTAATTTTATATAGGGCGTTTCTTTAAAAGCTTAAGAATGTAAGATAAAAACAGAAGACGGAAATATTGTTTAAATTAGTTTTAACTTGTGACACATAGGAACTATATGGATAACATTCCATTCTAAAAACATGTCTTACTTCAGATTTTAATCTACAGCTTGACATTACGATGGCTTAGAAGTCAAAAAAATTGGGTCTGGTGATTCCATCGGTCTGTCTTTTTGTATTTGCCCGAACATACTTAACAATTGTGTCGATTGAGGTCAAACATAAAAAGAGGTTGGGGTGTGACCAACACTGATAATTTCCCATTCGTGCCCCTCAGTCGATTTTTCTAAAATTTAAAAAAAAATATTAAAAACAATAATTTATATGAGATACAAAATTTGAAGTCATTGTTCTCACAATACTTGAGTCGAAAAAAATTGTTTACCTGTTTTTTGTTGCTTTTATAGTTTTTTGTTTTTGGTAAAAAAAAGTGTCAGTTGAATTTTTCTAAAAAATCAATTAGAAGCTAGCAACAATATTTTGATTGTGATTTCAATTTTTGTTTTTATCTCGACATTTTTAGTAAAAAATTAATTTTTTGTCAATTTTATCAGCATTTTTTTAAAGTTTGCATTTCTTACGAAAAAAAAATAACTATTTGATCTTCTAAGAACATTATTTTACTTTAACCAAAATACAATACATACTTTACAGTCAATACCTTCATCTATTCTAGAAATATTTGCATCGACCAACAGCTTTTTACCAATTTTTAGTAATATTTTTGAAGGTTCTTATTGTTGACTGTTGGAATTTTTAACAAATTGTAATAAATGTATTTTTTACAAGATAAAAATAGTTTCAAGGCAATATCTTTAATTTTTAAAATGATATTCGAGTCGAAAATAAAGATTTACCAAATTTAAGTAGTGTTTTCTTTTTTAGGTTTTAATTTTTTTTTTAAATCGTTACCGTGAAGTTTCTCAAAATGTGATTTTGCTTTTAATTTTTTTTAACGGGTCAACATTTTTTGAAGAAATTTAAATGAAAAATTGAACTTGTAATTACATTAAAAAACATAACAAAAATATCTCTAAATACAAATTGAAAAAGTGTATATATATAAAAACTTACTTGGAAAAAAACCCTCCAACGGTTTTCGAAAACAAAAATTTAAAAGAGGTTCGGGATGCGACTTACACTGATATCTTTCCATCTCGTCTGCCGATTTGTCTTGCTTAAAAGGTTTGTACGTTACGTGTTTTGTTAAAAAGTTGTCAGTTGAATTATTCTAAAAAAAAGTAAAAATTACAAACAATATTTTGCATAAATGATTTGAAAATATATTTTTGTTAACGAGATTTTTAGTCGACAACCGATTTCTTACCAATTTTAGTAGAAATTTATTTAAAGAAATTTTAAAGTTTTTATTTCTTATATAAACAAATACAAACTAGACGAATGAAATTAATTTGAAGTCAATAACTTCTATGGTTCATGAGATATTGAGAACCGAACATCAATTTTTACCAAATTTGCGTACAATTTTTTGTAGGTTTTTTTTTTTTAAAATAAGTTTGAAGCTAATATTATTAATTTTGAGTCGAAAATCAATTTTTACGAACTTTTAGTAATTTTTTTTAAGGTTTTTATTTTTTTTAAAAAACTGTCAATTCGATTTTTCTCAAAAATTTACCAAAAACAATATTTCTTATAAGAAAATATTAGTTAAAAGCCATAATCTCAAATTTTTGAAATGATGATTGAGTCGAAAATAAATTTTTATGAACTTTTAGTAATTTTTTTAAGTTTTTTCATTTTTTGTTAAAAAAAAATGTTAATTCGATTTTTCACAAAATTTTACCGAATGTTGGAAAAAATATTGTGTATAAGACAAAATTAGATTGAAGCCATTATCTTAAATTTTAAAAATATATTTGAGTCAAAAATCAATTTTTACCAACTTTTAGTAATGTTTTTTTTTTAAGTTTTTTTTTTTTTTTATAAAAAAAACTGTCCATTCGATTTTACCAGATTTCAAAAACGTTATTTTTAGTTGCACAAAATTATTTTGGAGATAAAATCATTTTTTGTTCGTAAGATATTCAAGGTGACAAATATTTTGTTCAGTTTTTTTATTTATAAAAAACCCGTTGGATTTTTTTCCAAAAATATACTAGTTTGGTATCACGTTACAATATAAAATTTAAAATTTAATTCAAGTCTCTAGCGTTATTGGTTCGTGAGATATTAGGGTTTCCCAAAATTAGCATCTTTTTTTTAATGGTAAAAAAAACACGCAATTTTTTTGAGAGTCCTTTGCCTTTCTGCATTATTATCTGTATAACAAAATTTATTTGAAGGCGATATATCAAATGGTTCTTGAGCTATGGACGACGAAAAAAACTTCCCGAACGTACGTACACACACACGCACAGACCTCTCTCTAAAAATCTTTTATTTCGACTCTAGGGACTTTGAAACGTCGAGAAATGTCAAAATTTTCAATTCGACAAATCGGACCGATTACAATAACTTCCAATGGGAAGTTAATAAATTCAGTTTTGCTTAAGAAATTAAGTAGTATTTTAATTTTTGAAGATAAACTTATTTTCTAGGAATAATTTTAAAACTTTAAATGTAGTTACTATTTTTAAACAGGCTCTTTGAATACAGAAGCGTTTTCCTGGAGTTAAACGATTCATCATTAATTACCAAACATTATTGAACATGTATTTCAACACAGTTGACGTTCCCAACTGTCAAACCCCAGACAACGAAAAATCGAAACTTCTCACACAACTAATAAAACACCCTTTGGTTTCTGTATTGATAGCTTTCAAACTTTTGTTTATCCTTTTGATACAAAAATCACAAAAACAAAAACAAATATTAAGAAAAGGCAAAGCACAGGATTCTCCAGTAAAAAGGAAATATTTAACACAAAAATAGGTATTTGAAGGTTCATTGAAATTAGCAGCTATGTTTTGTATTTATACATCTCCTCCAAGTTTGATTTGTTTAATCTCTTGTAAGCTTTAACAAAAACGCAGGTCATGTTTACATCAAATGAGCTTAGTGTACATTTACTCATCTACACGTGTATTTTACATGAACATTTTCCATTTAGTTTTAATCTCAGGATTTTCCTCTAATTATATGCCCACTAGTACCTACTTACCAAAGGATAATCACATTGATCCTGGATACGTCGTCGCTCGTCCTCGTTGTGACCACATTTTGTCCTATAAATAGAAAAAAAGTTTATAACTTTTTGCATGCTTCTTCCCCCCTAAGGTCCTGCAATTTGCAACAAGCTGAAAAAAAAGGATATACATTTCCTTAGAGATATAAACCGCTCCGTCCGGCTCGGTTGGTTGGTCGGCGATGTAAAGAGCTAAGAACATTAATTTTACTTGGAAGTATCTATATCTTTTTTATTTTTCTTAGCATTTTATTACGGCTAAATGTTGAGATTCACAGAACACCACTTGCACTTGCAAATAATATTTTTCTTGTATTTTATTTTTTTTATTTTATTTAGTTTTTGTTTTTTATTTGGATTTAATTATGGAGCCATGATGTTCATGAACGAGTAAGTACGAGTAGATTGTTCAAAAGGAAGCAAATTTTATTTTAGTTGTAGGCGGAAAAAAAGGTTAAATTAAATTTTCTAATTATTTTTGTTCATGTTTTTTTTGGAAAATTTACTTGTGTATGTTTGGAGAGTGTATAGCTCTTAAGGGAGATTAAACATAATAATGTAGAGCTGATGCTTGTAGGTTCTTGGGATTTTGGGATTTATGCTTTAAGTATTTTTGTTTTTTGGTTAGGTTTCTTACAATCCTGGATAATTAATTCAGGAAAAGAAGGTACAAAAAAGGTTTAATAAAAAGTGAAAAATTGATACAATTTTTATTTGTTTAATTTCAGGGTACGGTAATTCTTAAAGACCTTCTGAGTTGTGAGATTGATACTCATTTGATTAAGTACTTTTCTTTTTTTTTTGTTATTTTTATTAAGGACTAGGATTTCGGTCATTTTTCAAGAAGGAAATTTAAATTTAAGGAAATAGCCAAGGGAAGGGTTACTTATTTGCGGAAAGTACTATTAAAATAATATTGTTCTATTATATTGGCACCTTTGAGAACACTGTTAAGAACGTTGGCTTATAAAAAGGTCAAAAATATAAAAATGAAGAAAAACATGCTGAGATGGTTCTGACACTGCTTACTTTTCTTTTCTTTCCTTTCTTTTTTTCTTTTGTATTGCTCCTAAAGCATGTAATCGATGTATTGTGAAAAGTTAAATCTATTTTTCTGCAGGAGAGTTTGGTACTTTTCTAAACATTGCCAGTTACACTGGTCTGCAAAACTTTTTTTTTTATCGTACAAACAAAACAAAACTCTTTTAAAGGAATAAATGATACTGAATTCCAATTAGCCAAAAACGGTGTTTTTGAATTGTGTGATAAATTTGCAAAAAAGCAAATATTTGTTTAAATAGTTTTAGTATGTTTTTTATTTTCTCGAAATTCTCATAATTTGTTAGTTTTAATTTGACTTTTAGTTTCTTGAAATTTTCATAATTTATAAGTTTTCATTTGTTTATATGTGAAGTATTAAGAAACCTTGAATTAAATTCTTTCACTTTTTTATAAAATACACTTTGGAGTTAGCTTTGTGCTGATTTCGAAATATAACTTCTACATAACTGATCAAACTTTAAAAATATCGTTTTCAACATTATTGTTAACTTTGTTTTTAAAATATAAAAAAAATTGATGCTTGATAGTTCTGCTAGGACGACGGATTCGTTACAAAAACGCTTCTAAATTTTGTCTGTCTTAAGCTCTTTTATCATAAATGGTTCAGGGGTACTTTAAAATTTATTTAAAATAGGTGAAATCTAACAACTTATGAAGATTTTGCGAACATTTTAGAGAAATACCTACTAAAGTGTGTCCCAAAATTAACGCAAGATTTGAATTAAATAGAAAACGCCGTTTTTAGTCTTTTGATAGTTATATTTTTATTGACTCGTAAAGTACATAGGATAGGGTTATGTATGGAATAACACATCGGACAAATGGCCTCCACGGCTTTGCATGCACATGCGCACTCTTTTGTTGAAATTTTCCATGACCATTCTGCATAAATGTGGCTGAATTTCGTTGATGCAGCGTTGAATCTCCTCCTTTAATGCACGGGTGGTTGTGGGCTTGTTGACATAGACTTGTGATTTCAAATAACCCCATAAAAAGAAGTCTAATGTTGTTAAATCACACGATCTATGTATGCTGTATGACATGTGGCACCATCTTGTTGAAACCACATATTGGACACATCAATATCATCCAATTTTGGCAGAAAGAACTGTGTAATCATGTCGCGATATCGAGCACCAGTAACAGTCACTGCTTGACCAGCATCATTTTCAAAAAAATATGTCCCAATTATGCCTCCAGCCCAAAATCCACACCATACAGTCACGCGTTGTGGATGCATTTGTTTTTCGACAATCACATGTGGGTTCTCCGAACCCCAAATGCGGCAATTTTGGCGATTGACAAAGCCATCAAGATGAAAATGTGCTTCATCGCTTAGGATGATTTTGCTCCAAAAATCAGGGTCCATTTGTTGATGTTCAATATAATCCATTCAACGAACTCTCTTCTCTGTCCATGGTCATTAGGCTTCAATTGTTGTGTTAATTGAATTTTGTAAGCATGAAGACACAGATCTTTGGTGAGTATACGCTGTAGAGAGGTTCTTGAAATTTGCAATTCTTGTCCACGACTTCGAATTGAGGTTCCTGGATTGTCAGCAACACTCTCACGCACTGCTTCGACATTCACATTTGAACGGCTTGTTTTTGGACGACCAGTGTGTTTGGCGTCTCCAACGGATCCAGTCTCCATGAATTTTTCAATTAATCTCTTCACAGTTGACGAAGTTAAAACGGTGGAGTGCCATAACCCCCGCGGCATTAACCCCCGCGGGGGTTAGTTCCCATTCAATTGGTAATTGACCCCCGCGGGGGTTAATTCCTTTTTCAAATGGCATTAATCCCCGCGGGGGTTAATTCCCTTTTTATGTGGGGGTTAATGCCCAATTATAACTGGAAATAAGCCCCACGTTAATAAAAAACAACAAACATAAAGGAACAAAATTATTTCTTCATTTATTTTTCAAAATAAAACAAAAATTTAAAAAATAAAATAACAACTTCAACAATAAAAAAAATGTATCTTAATCATTTTGAATTGATAACACGGCGGCGGCGTACTAACAGCTTGGTATGTAAGGGGCGGCATGCTGCCCCCCTGCAACCCCCCTCCTTGGGATCACTATAGGATTTGGGGTGGGTGCGAGTTTGGGTATATGCAAAAAACTCTTGCATTTGAGCACTAAAATCAAAGAAATTCACAACAAAAAAAAAGCAAGTATGGTTCACAGTTATGAAAGAATCACAACGCATTCGTGTTCTTTGCATATACCCAAACTCGCACTCACCCCAAATCCTATAGTGATCCCAAGCAGGGGGGTTGCAGGGGGGCAGCATGCCCCCCTTACATACCAAGCTGTTAGTACGCCGCCTTCGTGCTATCAATTCAAAAAAACTTTTTAGCAAAAGTAGCTATTCTAGACAATAAATCAACCATTTTTGCGTGTTTTGTATGTAAAAAAGTGAACTTTAAATTTTTTTTATTAAAGTTTACGAATTTTAAAATATTCGGCGTTGTTTCCTTTATTTTTTGGCCTTATTTCTTTTTATAAATCGAAATAAAGCCAAATTGGTTTTATTTCGTTTTGAACAACGAAATAAGGCCAAATTTGAAATTTGGTGTTATTTAATTTGGTACTATTTCACGTCACTCGTATTTTTTGTTTATTTGTTATAGGAAGGTATGTCATAGCTTTCTCAATTCCATTTTGAAAACTCACCATTTCTAAAACGAATAGATATGTACTTTATTTCTGTTTAAGTTAAAGGTTTAAGTACATTTAAAAATGCGTAAAACAAAATAAGAATTATTTTCCAAAAATATTTAAATACATTATTTTAAACTTCAACTCAAGGAACAAGATCGCAACTTTGTTGTGCATTTTATACCTATATAATTATTAATTTTTCCTTTATTTGTTTACTATTATACAGCAAAGCTAAAACAAAAGAAAAAATGGGGGTTAAAGCCATTTCTGAATGGGAATTAATACCCGCGGGGGTTATTTCCTTTTTCTTGTGGGGATTAATGCCACTTGAAAAAGGAATTAACCCCTGCGGGTGTTAATTCCCATTCATTTGGGAATTAACCCCCGCGGGGGTTAATGCCGCGGGGGTTATGGCACTCCACCGTTAAAACACTATTCCGACCATATTTTGTATGAAATTTTCGAAGTGCAGCCGCCAAGCTTTCACTATTTTTGAAATATTCTTTAATAATGAAGACACGTTGTTCTCTCGTGTAACGCTCCATTTTTAATAACCCTATACTGTTAGCTGTCAAATTGCTTTTTTTTCAGGGTTGCCAACACTTCACTGCACAAATGGCGGCAAATTCAAATCTTGCGTTAATTTTGGGACACCCTTTATAAATATTAAAATTGAGTTTTGAAGTTAGGGGTTATATATTTTAAGGTCCATTACAAATCCTATTAAAAAAAAAAACTTTTTATGTCTTAAATAGCTTCATGTCTTTTTTTAAATCTTAAAAAGTAATATCATTATAAACTGACGTGGTAGAGTGAATTTTGAGTCGAATTTAAATTAAGGCCATCAAAATCCAACGGAAAAGTACAATTTGATTGTCAAGAGAAAAACCTTGCCGGCCAATGTTATTAATTTTTTTAGTGGCCCTAATTGAAGCCATATAGGCATTTTTTAAGATATTTGAGTTGCAAAAAGTTAAATTTAAATCTCTTTTTAAATTGAAGAAATATTTAATTTATTATTATTCTTCATCCTAAAGATATTTGAGTCGAAATAAAATTGTTAACATGTTATCTTATCATATCTATAGTTCAAAAAAACTAGAATTAACTCGTATTTGTAAAGAGAATCTTAAATCAAACTACGTAAAATTAGTATTAATTGTGCCCTATGGCGTGTACTTATTATTTTGTGTGGAAATAAACGTTTTAGTATATAATACATTTATGGCAAAATATAACCTCCCATTAGTAGTTATTATAATTGTACTGATTTGCAAATTAAAATTTTTATATTTTTGACTTTTCGAGATCATTTGAATGTAAAACTACGGCATTTGTATTTTGAAAAGTAAAAAACTTATACTTCTAATATTTCAGAAATGTACTCAGCACATAAATGTACAGAGTAGAGAAACAGCACCTTAAGCGACTAGACTATATAAGGTGATAACAACACAAGACATTAATACAAGACAGAAGGACAGAGGAGAAAGAACAACATACAGAAAGAACACATGACAACAGCACGCGATAGGTTTCGAGACTGTCCCCCATCTTTCTACTAACCACGCTCACTGATGCTTAATTTCGGTGATCGATGGGAACCGAAGCTTTATCAGTGACTAGGCCGTTGCCCAAAGAGAGAAATTTATTTTAAACCTATTTCATCTTACACGAAATATTGGTTTTAACATTTGGTAAAAAAATCTTAAAAAATTCAGCCAGCAGTGCTTCTTACATTAATTATAGTCCTAGCGAAAATATTTCTTAACTGATTTTATTTGTAAATTTTAAAAGTCATCTATGATAAGTTATCAGTTTCGAACGGACCTCGACTTCTTTTTTATCTGTACATGTTTGAGTTCAAATTTGAGATAAATTTGAATAAGTTCTTTTGTAAAAAAGCTGTCGTAGATATGAAAGGAATTTTTTAATTAAAAATCATAAATGCCTTCAACTTTTGCTGATCTGAAATTAACTACACGCGGAGGTTAAAAAGTAAGACAAAATTCTTAATAACGTTAATTAATTTTATTGTGATTCAAAATTCTTAGCTTCGTATTTCAATAATAAAGAATAAAACCCTTACAAATTATTCAGGAATGTAATGTTCGGTCCATTAAAAATAAAAAAGTCAATTTTTGGAGTTTAAAATTTTGAAAGTAAAATTGCAAGGATATTTAAAATATAAATATATTACCTTTTTAAAAAAACGTTAAACACTAAAAATAGTTATAAAGACTAATTATTGTTTTATTTTAAATGGATAATTTTTGTTAATGTCTTCGGATGTAAGCTTTTAGCAACATTATGTTTTTGTATACTCTTTGATCATATTGCTAAAATTCAGAGCACTGTAAACTAAGAATACTGTATTCTTTAAACCAAGCTGTATGTTATAGTATTTTAACTCCAAATTTTTATTACAAAATACTGTACCTTGAAAATTGTATCTTTGATAGTTCTGTTTTTTAAATATCTATCTGTAGAAAAAAATCTAGTTCATTAAGAAGTATTATTTTTTTTTATTACAACAAAAAAAACATTAAGAAGATTTAAGTACTCAACAACTTTATAAAGTTTTATAAAAAATCGTGAAGCCAAAATTTCGATTTATTCATGAAAAAAAGTCACTTAACACTCGAAAACTACAAACTTTTTGGAAAAGTAAATATACATATTTATTCAAACAATATTGATATACATATGTATGGTTAAGTCTTAAAGTATTTTGCTAAAGTTTTGTTTACAATAAATTGTTTTGATACCAAATTTTCAAAAATATTCTGTTTTAAATAATCCATTTCTTCAAAATATTTTCTTATTCAGCATCAACTTATCAACATCATTTTGAAAAAAACAATATTTTTAACAGTCAGCATTTTGAAATACAGAGTTTTGACCACACAACCTTTAGTTCATATAAAGTTTTGGAAAACAGAAAATTTTCTTTCAGTATTATGGCCCATACAGTGTATCCAACCCGTATTTTTTTTCAAAATATTCATATGTAATCAGTTGAATTAAAAACAATTGTCTAATATTTTATTTATTTTTCTTTTTTTACATAGCAATATTATTTAGCGATGTTGCGAATACTCACATCCGCATCCGCAATTGCGGATTATTCGCAATAATTCCAACATCCGCATCCACATAAACTGATGCGGAGTTTGTTGCGGATGCGGATGTTTTTAAACGCTTTTTTTTTTTAAATTTGTAGTTGCAATCGAAAAATAGCAACAGCACTGCATACTATATTATGATCAACACCAACAAAACTGTTAAATTCAAAAATCTCGGTCCCAAGTAGGCGACGACAAAAGCAACAAAAAGTGATATGCAATGGTCACAGATTGGCGGCAGGGCTGACGTTTTGAAAATTCAGAAGGGAGTATTTCAGAGGATTAGAGGGGAGTATTTCGTGTTTCTGGGGAGTACGCAAAAAAAAAGAAATACTCTTTATATATATTAACAATTATTAATTCATTTTTTTTATTTTTACTTCATTTCAAATACACATACAAAGTTTCATGAATTCATGTTGAATTTAACAAAAAAAAAAAACTTAACAATATATAAATAAGTTTAACTAATAAAAAACAACATTTATTAAATAAAAGTAACTTAACTCATATTCAATGTGGAAAAATAAAATACATATAATCAGACTTTCGATTTTTACAGTGTGACATTTTTTTTATAAATATGACCTATTTGCAATACATAAGAGATCTTTTGAAGGAACCTATTGCGATGCATGGCAATTTTGAATAAGTGACTTTGCCATTAAAATGGCATTGACTGAGCCGCGCCGACGCACGTTGATAATGCACATGAACTTTCCACTGTAGAAAGCGTCGCAGGAGAGTTCTTTTTATATTTAATTAGGTACCTTTATTTTGACAAATAGGATTTGTTTGATAAAATAATGAAAAAAATTTATTTTGTATTGTTTACTAACTTTTCCATCTTGAATCATCTTAGATCTTACGCTTTGTGAAATAATTTTGATTGTAAAGTTCCCAGACAACAACAGACAATTTAATTCTTTTATGCAACTGACAAGGAGTGACAACTGACAGAAGTGAAGTATGACGTTTTTTCCAGTTTAAGCTACTACAAAATCAAATCATTCAGTGTTTTTAAGCTTTGAATGAATCATTTGCAATCGTTGATGCCACTTAATTTTTTTATTAAAACAATTATTAAAGAATTTTTGAAAAAGTTTTGAACATTTTCGAGGGGTGTACAATCAAGGTGAGCGGAGTACGGGAGTACGGTGAATGTGAGGGGAGTACAAATACTCCCTTAGTACTCACTTCGGCAGCCCTGATTGGAGGATATATGTAAAAGCTCTTGCTAGCTAAGTGGCCAGATGACACAGTTTATTTTTATATATTTAGTAAAAGAGTGATACAGATACAGAACATAAATGCCGCCACCAACAAAAAGCATCATCTGGATTTATTTTACTTTAAACAAAAATGATCCTGACAAGTCCGAGTGTAAAATATGTCGTAAAACATATTCACGAAAAGGACGCACGACTTCTTCATTGAAAAATCACCTGAAGTCAAAGCACCCAGAGGAGTTTGGTTTATTTAAGAGTGCGAATAATGAAAATCTTTTAAAAAAATGAAAGAAGATGCAGGTATGATATTTATTTATAAACATTAAATTCTGAAATAGCTTGTTAATATACGATCCACTAAGAAACAGATTGCAGAGAAGACTGCAATCTTGCTTTTTATTAAATATAACTCACCCATTTTTAAATTTATTTATTAAACGCAAAGATAATCAATAAAATTTTCCTTTATTTACGGACTTAAAATTATTGTTTTTATTTAATAAATTCTAAAATCCGCATCCGCATTCGCATCCGCGGATGTGAGTCTCAAAAAATCCGCATTCGCATCCGCGGATGTCAAAATTTTTACATCCGCAACAACCCTGATATAAATCAACAAAAATTTAAATTATTTTTTCACTATGTTACTCTTTAGGCACTTTTGTAATAACCACCAGACTTGTATTAATGTTCAATTTATTCACCCTCCATTTAATCTACAATCAACACTATAAAAAAAAGGAAAATTCATTAAAATTTAATTCTAATATTTTAAATTTCCCACATAAAATAATTATGCAAAATTTATGGAGAGTAAATAAATTGCTGAACACTCAAAATATAATGCCTTGTTATTTTATGTCTCAAGGGCTTTAGAAAATATATAATATTAATTATAAAGTCCCACCTGCTTACGAACCACTGATTGAAAAACTTAACCTTTTCACCATAAAATTGACAGCATTGAACTATGTTGGTAATAAATTGTCAAAATATTAAAATGGCCAAAATGACATAGCATAATATCCATCTGGGTCCACTCTGTCTGTCTGACGGTACAGATGCCCTCTGGTATAATTTTATGTACCTAAATGAATAATTTCAATACTAATAATAATTTTCATCATCGAAAGTATCATTCGAGTCGTAAAAAGATGATATTTCAACCCATCCCGTCAGCATATTCGAAGCTTGTGAATTTTTATGTGATGAGATCATAAAGAGAGATCAAAATGAAAGTAGCTATTAAATCAAACAAGGTGTTTTGATGGTGAGCTCAACATGACGACCCCATAAAACCCAGTCCGTTCTGCTTCTATGCTAGCAACAGTTTTCATTATTTTATAGCTTTGACTTGTTGGAATCTCTATAAAGGAACAAAATAACATCCTTACCAATTGCATTTAAAGGGAGTCCGTGTTGCGTATAAATTTAATATATCCTGACACCGCAATTCCTAATGACCCTTCTCTGTTTTGCTGATGAATCACACCCCAAAAAAAAGGATCCTTATTCTTGCACAATTACTTCGGAAGACATCCCTTTTCCAGATAGTCCTTTCTCGTGGTACCTTCACCCTCTGCCCGGATTTTAATTATTACAAAAGTCCAAAAAAACTAAAAAACAAAACACAATTTAAACACCACCACTCCCGTCAGTTTAATTACATTTTATACAGCAACAAGCAATAATTGTATAGCAACAAATAAAAAAAAATACAACATGGATGCTAGGATGTTATTTTGCTGTAGCACGGATACGGATGTGATGTTGATAAATCTCTGGAGACCGAAAGTAAATGCAAAACTCTAACCGGAGCTAACACCAGAACAAAGGATATACAATTTTCAAAAAAAGGAAAAAATGCATAAAATAATAACAAATAGTGAGAAAAAGTGGGAGAGAGAGATAAAAGATGGAGTATTGGCGAACGAAACGAACATGAAAAACACTCGTTTGCAATAATTAAAAGATGGAAAAGTTGTTGTACTAGTTTTTAGACCATTTTTAACAGGAAAAAAAAGCGGAAATTAAATCATACTTCCTTTTTCGCTAACCCTTTTCCCTGAATTACAGTGCGCGGGAAAATACAATATAAAATGTTTGGCGTGAAGGAACTCTCAAGCTCTCGATATATAGAAATATTGACTTTCTAAAAAAAAAAAAACATCTGTCATCGATTAGGAAACTGCTTAAAGGGTGGCGTTCTGGGGACTGGGTGATGGAGATACTATCAGGACTCGCGCACAGATATTTCTATCTACTTTTTATACCATAAATTATATATATAGTCAATAAAAAGGACATTAAATGAAGGACGGGGAAAGGCCATTCGCAGCTTCCTTTTGCAAAGGAATTCCTTTTCAAGCAATACTCGTAATATAATTCATCGTTCAGTCCTAGTGAAGTCCTTTCTAGAGAGATTATTTCTTTTGTTCTTTAGTTTATTATTCCAACAACCGTTGTTGTCACAGTGGTGGTTGTTTTGTTTGTATTTTTGTATTGTTTTTCTATGAAATAATGCAATTTGTGGGTGAGGGTAAATTTTATTCAAACCAAACCAATACCAGTATCAGGATTTAATGAAAAATAAAGATACTCTTTATTCACAGCAACTCGGTGATATTTATATGTTTATGTTATGAAAGTACATAAGTTTGTATATTTTTATTGCAAATTGCAAATGAAACTATTAATAATATACATTTTGTCGCATATACGGAAATAAATTGTATTATGAATATGTTTTATGTATATGTTTTTTTCAGGATTGGGGGGGGGTGATTGAGGGTGCTTTATTTTTGTTTGTACAAACACTGTACATACCTAAGTAAGGTTGAATTGGATATGCAAAATAATTGTGGTGCTATGTGGTTTTTGATTAAATAATAATTAAAAATTATTTAATACATTTTTGATATCAAAGTTTAGAAAACTAATTTTGTTTTGTTTTAATTAGAGGAAATTTAGCGTGAAGGTAAACTATTTGAAATAGTATAAATAAATTCAAAACAAATTAGGCCAACAGACTATGAAAAATTAGATGACTTGTGGTTTTATGTTGGTAGTGCTGGCATTTGACACCTGTCAAACTCAGCTGTTATTTGAAGTTTAATCAAATTAGTTGAATCACAAAAAAAATGTGATTTAAAAGTAAACGTGAATTATGGCTACACAACCAATCATTTAAACTGTGATAAGATTCCAAGGGAGTTGAAGAGTTACTGATTTTCTACTGCAAATCCAAGAGCTACTGATATTCCGAATTCATCAATTTACTGTTACTAGCAGCAGTTATACTTCTCAAACTGATTACATTTTTTGGACATCTATTAAAGATCATGACTAGGACGATATGTAGCTCCAAAAAGACGGGACAACAGGACACAGAACATGACAAATTAAGGCTTTCCTCCGTGAGGAGCTTCATGGTCGCATTTTGCGTTTAGTCTTCAAATTACCACAAAGGTCATGCGATTTGAAAACATTCGTTTTTTTGTAGGTCGTACTTCTTAAATTTTGAATGTAGTTTATTTCAGATCGGCAATAGTTGTATAGATATTAATGATTTTTAATCAAACAATTTAAGTCAAATCTACGATAACTGATTTATAAGATAATTTAATAAAATTTATCTCAAAAAGGAGCAAGTACCGCGTAGGAATGTGGTATGTGGTCTTGGGTTCAATTACAAATAAGCCATTCGGATTCGGCATAAAGGCCCCTTCCAGTTCAGTTCAGTTTCGTTTTATTTGTAGCACAATTTTTACATTGTTTTAAATTTGACAAACAATTTAAGAGATTTAGAAAAACAAAATTTCTTTAAAACTATATAACACAAATAACAAATTTATAACGAGATTTTAAGAAAAGAAAAAATGATAAATAAATTTTATTAAGGGAAAACACTACAAGAAAAAAATACTGAAATATACTTTTATAAATTAATATTTTATTATGTATGCTTAGACGAGACTTCCTACTGATAAACGGATACAGAATTTTAATTAATAAATTCGTTTTATGGATTAAGTTTGATATGTGACCTTGGAAAGTGAGTTTTTTTTTTTTTTCAAGTATAATGCCAAGATATTTAAAATTTTCGGACCATACGATATTGGTTGCATTAATATTGAGTGTGGTTTGTGGGAGAAAACATTGTTTTCTACTTCGTGTGAACCAAATGGTCTGGCATTTTTCGGCATTAACTTTTAT
Source organism: Eupeodes latifasciatus (assembly GCA_920104205.1). NCBI lineage: Eukaryota > Metazoa > Arthropoda > Insecta > Diptera > Syrphidae > Eupeodes > Eupeodes latifasciatus. The sequence goes on along the minus strand of OV049926.1, from coordinate 22,701,110 downwards.
TTTCCACTTATTTAAGTAACTAAGAAGTTTATCAAGGGAACACTTTAAGTAGTTAAGTGCGTCTTGAGCAAAAACACTAGATGCAAAAAAGTCAGTGTCGTCCGCGAACATGGCAATTTCAGTATTTTCAAGCCTAGGAAGATCGGATAAGAAAACGTTAAAGAGAATGGGACCCAAAACAGATCCTTGAGGAACGCCAAATGAAATATCAAATAGGGCCCCTTCCTTCTCTGCAGTTATACTCGCATACATGAATGATTAAAAACAATATTTTGTATAAGATGAAATAATTTTAATGTCAATTTCTTTCCAGAATATATCCCGAAACATAAGTGGTTAACATTTTTCACTTTTCAATATTCAACTGTCATATTTTTTGAATTCAAATTACAAAATTTAAAATCAGAAAAATTATAATAACTATTTTGCCTCAAATGTATTAAAGTAAACTGAAACGCATATTCAAAAAAAAAAATAAGTATACGCCATAGGGCACAATTAATACTAATTTAACGTTTCTTCATTTATGTTTCTCTTTGAACAACACTAGTAAATTGCTGTTTTTAAACTCGAGATACGATAACATTTTTGATCTAAGTATATTTGAAATGAGAATGATTTACACAAGAAACTCAGTTCAATCCTTAAAATAATTTTGAATTCTTGAATGTGCCTGCTTTGCAAGAAATTAAATGAAATGTCACTAACTTCGCAATTGATAGGTCTGTTGTTTTAAGTGCAAAAAACATCTTTTTAAGCTTCTTCGTGAAGTTATATTAAAATTTTATTTTGACATTTAAGACACATTTTGTACCATATGCAAATGTTGAATGAAGGTTCATAAAAACGAAAAATAAAAGTCAATTTATTTAGAAAAGGATAAAGAGGAGATATGTTTCAATACTCATTTGAATTGTTTTTCAGAACTATCATTGATTTTGTTTAAGCCATATCCTTTTGCTTTAGCAAACTGGATTAAGGTAGGTAAAATACGAGCATATATTCGTGGATAGTCAATACAAAAACACAAACCCACAATTTGAACCACAAAAGGAATTTGCATTCCAAAAACACTCTGCTGCAGTTTTTCCAATTTACAAAAAACTACTCTTACATTCCGTTTCCGGATATTTTTGTTTGCTTTTATTTTCTAAAAACTTTTCTCGTTTTTGTTGTTTGCTGGTGTGTTTATATCCCTCCCTATTCAATAATCTCAATGCGATTTTTATTACGGCAGTATAGTACAACAAAAGGATGCAGGATTTAATCGGAATGCAAAAGGCTCCCCACGAGTCTATTTTCAAAGCCAAGTGATTGTGTTGTTTATTTTTTATTTTTTAGTTTGGAGGGAAAAAATAGGACTCTTGAATATATGTATATATATACGAATACAAAAACACACACAGACAAACATAATTTTTCCTTGGTGTACATACAGAAATGCATAATATTATACCCTCAAGGAAATATCGTATATGAAAATGGAGGAAAATATCCTTGGAAACCTGAAATTGTGTGTAGGGTGCACGCCGCCGTGGTTGAATAGAAATAATTTCAATGGAAAAGAAACGGGTACAAATCCGCAAACAAAATTATTTTTATTGTATAACCTTTGGGGGCTTAATTGAATCGCGAGGATTTAAAGATGAGAGTTTACTCGATTGTTGAGTTTTGAGAAGGAAAAGGAAGCTGTATGGACTTTAAGTGTCAATCTAAATGGCATATTTTTGTACCTGAGACAACTTTGTTGAATACAAATTCAATGAATAATAATGTTTGATTTATTTTCTAAAGGGTTTTTCAATTGGCGCAGGTAGATTTTGGCGCCCCGTGGCCGCCATTTTGTTTTGGTGACATTTGTCAAATCTTTTGTTTATTATTCAGTTGTTTATGCCAAATCTTCATGTCAAGTTACACGATTGAACAGCACGTTCAGATGATAAAACCTTATTAGCAAAATGAGTGTTCGTTAACGCAAACGTTGCGTCGACTATTCAACGTTTGGTGGCCAAATTTGAGTACGTTCAAGGAACTCAAGACCGGCCGAGAACATTGCCGCGGTCCGTAAAAGTGGACAGCAGAACCCGAGGCAGTCTATTTCTCGTCGTGCATAAGAACTCGGCCTTTCGCAGACTTCAACTTGGTGAATTTTGCGTCCGGACTTGGGCCGTCAGCCGTACAAGATCCAACTGACCCAGGAGCTCAAATTTCATGACCATAGACAACAACGTTTGTTCGCTGACTAGGCTTCGAATCGTGTGGAAGAGGACCTCAATTTTGGCCGAAAACTTATCTTTAGTGACGAGGCTCATTTTAGAAAGAATGGCTGTGTTAACAAGCGAAATTGCCGTATTTGGGACGACATCAACCCACGCGAGGTTCACCAGGTGATAATGCATCCTCAAAAAGTTATCATTGGGTGTGGATTTTGGGTCTGCCGAGGAGGCGTAATTGGTCCGTAGTTTTTTGAAAACGACGTTAGTGAGGCGGTCACCGTCAACAACGAGCGCTACATAACGATGATAAATAATTTCTTATGGCAATAATTTCTTATTGAACCATATTAACCTAGACGACATGTGGTTGCAGCAAGACGGGCGGCGGCGCTACGTGTCACACAGCAAACGCCACGATTGACATTTTGTATGAACGATTTAAGGGGAAGGTTATCTCTCGCAGTGGTGATGTCAATTGGCCACCAAGGTCATGCGATTTGACCCCGCTAGCCTTTTTTTGTGTGGTTTCCTGAAGTCGCAGGTCTATGCAAATAAACCACAATCGACCGATGCCCTAAAGGGGATTATAACACAGGCCATCGCTCAAATTCAGCCGGACCTACGCTGAAGAGTCATTGAAAATTGGACCACTCGGATCCGTGCCCCCGTATGAAGTCGAGGCGGGTATTTGAATGATGTCATATTCCACTCTTAATGGCATACATGCGCCTTTCAAATAAAAGTTATGTTAATACCTCACACACAGTTTGTTTTATTGCATTTTAACATCTACCCGCCCTTATTGAAAAACCCTTTACATCATCTTTGATAGATATTTATGTTTAATTTCGATTAACGCTGCCAGTTTTCGAAAATGACAGTGTTCCACAGGATTGTGTTCTTGGTCCAGTTCTTATTTTGTAATTTAAATAAACATCAAAAGGAGTGTGGATATTATTTTTCCGATTTACGCTGCCAGTTTTCGTTAATGGAGGTGTTCCACAGGTTTGTGTTCTTCATCCAGTTCTTTTTTGTAATTCTGGTAAACTTTAAGACTAAGGTTTTTATAGACTCCTCAACCGATTTTAAGTAAATTTCAACACTAAGTCCAACAAAAGTAAGCTTCCACATGTCTAACATTTTGGCTGACATTGGCTTTTTATAATGACCATTTATTTTCTGATGAAACACAATCAACTTAAATTATTTAAATGGTCTACACAAAATCTACCTGACATATGTTTGTATCTATAAGTACAGGTATTGAAATGAATTCTTCAACCTTAAGCTTGTATGTTATGTCAATTAGCTTCAACAAATAAATTCATGTTCGTGTTCTGTTATCTATTTCATTTTCGACTGAATTGCAATTTTGGTTGTCTCTCCGAAGTTAGAGTGGTTTCTGTTGAAACAAGAAATTTCATTCTGTCTGATAAAATGGAATTTACCGCACTCTCTCTCCTTCTCTCTATATCTCCATCTAACTGATATAAGGCATTAGAATTTGTCTTTTGCCAGGACATGACATATACATGAACATTATGGTATCGTGCATTTTGTGCTTTTGGCCAAAGTCCTTCCAGCCATCCTGATGGCCATCATCGCATCTCAGGAAATAGGATAAATTATATGTACGAGTATTTGTATTATGTACGTAGAGTAGGGAAATAAACACAAAAGACAATCATGTCAGCCACCAGCAGAATATGGAATGTACCTACCTACAAATCGCTTGTCCTTAAGTTTGACTGTCTATTTGTATTTTCATTTATATTGAAAAAAATAAAAATATAAGGAGATGAAAAATAAAGTGAAATATAATTTAGAAAAATGTCGTCTGTCAGTGAGGGACGAGTTAATATTGAATTAGTTTGCATTTTTTCGCCTTAAGGGTTTTATAAAATTGATTTAGATAATAAAATTGAAAAAGAAGGTATAGAAATGGTATCAATATTATATGTTTTTTAAGATACTATTTGTAGTAAGGCTAAGAGTCCGCAATTAACATGCTTTATAGACGAATGTATATTTTGTCAGAGGAATAACTCCTCAAAATCAAATGAAATTCAAAAAATTATAGCAGTTAGAACCAAATATTTTATTATAAGATCAAATTTATGGCACATGCCTTTCAAAATAAATTTTTAATGGAACAAGAAACTGTTTTGAAAAATAAGAACTTTAAACAAAAATAAGTCTAGGTTGCATAAATGCTGCAAATTGAGCCAAGTTCAATCGAATTTCATTCATATGTGTGTTCCACTTCAATTATATCAATTATATTAAAATTAAGTGCTTACCATGCCCTTTAATCGAAGCACAATTTTTCGTTTCACCACAAGATTTAACTTTATGCGAAACTTCAAGGTTCTATAATGTCAGGAAGTGCTTCATGATTTTGATGATTTCTAAGTCAAGTCAGTTAGGCAATTACGGTGTTTATGATTTATGCATCTCAGAAACTACTTTGGCTTTGAAACTTAAGATTAGTTTAGTGAATATCATCGGCTTGGTAAGCTTCTGGATAAATAAGTTCCAAATTTATCTATAGGGGGTCCAAAACTGCGTTCCTATTAAAAGGGAGTAGTGCCTGGGCATTTGATATAAAATCTGAATTTAAACAAAAAGAGGCTGGCATGTAACCCGCACTTATAACTTCAACAAAATATAAAAAACAATATTTTCTTTGACATACAAAAATTTTAAGTAAATATAAATATTTGTTCTCATAAAGTTTGAGTTGAAAACCATTTCTTATCAGTTTCTTATTGTTTTTGTAGGTTTTCGTGTTTTATAAAAAAAATGTTGCGACTTGAATTTTTTAAAGGAATTCACTAAAAGTTATTAACAATATTTTGAATATGATAAAATAAGTTTGATTTTGATGTTTTTTCCGGACATAAGTTTTTCGTTCTCATATTAATTTAATTTTTTTAAGAACATTATTTTACGTCAACAACAAAATTTCGCCTTAAATTGAAATAATTTTGAGTTCATTATTTCATTCTTGAAATATTCGAATCTTCTAAAAATTTTACCAAATGTCAAAAAATGTATTTTTCGTTGCATAAAAATATTTTAAAGGTAACATAAATTTCCCCTCGTAAGATTTTCGAGGTGGCAAATATTTTTATTTTATTTATTTCATTTAAAGAATGAATGAATTTATTTTCAAGTTTATAATTCTTTGGTATCAAGTCACATAATTTTATATACAATTTAATTGAAGTCACAAGCGTTATTGGTTCGAAAATGAGAAAATTGGAGGAATGCAAATGTTCACTTTTACTATCTTTAGCAAAATTATTTGAAGTTGATATCTCTGACGGTTCTTAATATATGGACGACGAAAAACTTACACACGTACATACAGAAATTTAGTTAATCATTGACTCTACTGACCTTGAAATGTCGAAATTTTCAGTTCTAAAAATCGGACCGATAACAATATAAAAAGAAGAAAATAAATAAAGTGAAATACGAAATAGTAAAAATATAATAACTCAAATTTCTTTTGTATATATCGAAATAGTTCGATTTCGAAACTTATTTTTGTTAACGAGATTTTTAGTCGAAAACCAATTTTTTCCAATTTTAGTAGCATTTCTTAAACATTTTTATTTCTTAAATAAACAAATACAAATTGGATGAATGAAATTAATTTGAAGTCAAGTCTTCTATTGTTCACGAGATATCGAGAACCGAACATCAATTTTTACCAATTTTTTGTAGATTTTACTTTTTTTATGAAAAAACAGACTGTTGGATTTTTATAAAAAATTTACTGAATTTGGAAAATAATATTTTCTGTAAGATAAAATTAGTTTGAAGCCATAATCCAAAATTTTTTAAAAGATATTGGAGTCGAAAATCAACTTTTACCAACTTTTAGTAATGTTTTTTTTAGGTTTTTATTTTTTATAAAAAAAAAACAACAAAAACAATTCGATTTTTCTCAAAATTTTACCGAATGTTAAAAATAGTTTTTTTTATAAGACAAAATTAGTTTAAACCATAATCTCAAATTTTTGAGAAAATATTTGAGTCGAAAATCAATTTTTATGAACTTTTAGTTATTTTTTTTAGGTTTTTATTTTTTAAATTGTCAACGTGATTTTTCTCAAAATTGTACCGAATGTTGAAAACAATATTTTTTATTAAATAAAATTAATTTGAGACCAATATCTCAAATTTTTGAAAAGATATTTGAGTCGAATATAAATTTTTGCCAATGTTTAATCAATTTGATTTTTCTCAAAACTTTACCAAGTGTCAAAAACGTTATTTTTCGTTGCACAAAATCATTTTGGAGATAAAATCATTTATTGTTTGTGAAATATTTAAGGTGACAAATATTTTTTTCAGTTTTTTCGATTTATATAAAACCGTTGATTGGATTTTTTTTACGAAAATATACTGGTTTGGCATCACGTTGCAATATAAAAAGAGGCTGGGATGCGACCCACACTGATAACTTCCCATCCTGTCTGTCGATTAGTCTTGCTTAAAAGTTTTTAGGTTCTCGTGTTTTGTTAATAAATCAGTTGAATTATTCTTGAAAATTTTGAAGACTACCAATGATATTTTGCATATAATGAAATAGTTTGATTTCGAAATTATTTTTTTGTTAACTAGATTTTTAGTCGAAAACCAATTCTTACCAATTTTAGTAGCATTTCTTAAAAAATTATTTCTTATATACCTAAACAAATACAAATTGGAAATGAAATTAATACAAAGTCAATATCTTCTATTGTTCAAGAGATATCAAAAACCGAACATCAATTTTTACCAATTTTGCGTACTATTTTTTGTAGATTTTAATTTTTTGTGAAAAAACTAACTGTTGGATTTTTATAAAAAATGTACTGAAAGTCGAAAATAATATTTTCTGTGAGATGAAATAAGTGTGAAACCAATATTTTAATTTTTGAAAAGATATTTGAGTCGAAAGTAAATTTTTACTAAGTTGTAGTATTGTTTTTTTTTTAGGTTTTTATTTTTTTTTTTGTAAAAAACTGACAATTCGATTTTTCTCAAAATTTTACTAAATGTTGACAACAATATGTTTTAAAATATAGAATTAGTTTAAGACCAATATCTCAAAGTTTTGAAAAGATATTTGAGTCGAAAATAAATTTTTACCAACTTTTATTATAATATTTTTTTTAGGTTTTAATTTTTTGTAAAAAAGTGTCAATTCGATTTTTCTCAAAACTTTACCGAATAATGAAAATAATAATAAATCTTAAATTTTTGAAAAGATATTTGATTCAAAAATCAATTTTTACCAACTTTTATTAATTTTGTTTAGGTTTTTATTTTTTGTAAAAAAAACTGTCAATTCTCTTTTTTTTTAAATTTTACTGAATGTTGACAACAATATTTTTTAAAAGATAAAATTAGTTAAAAGCCAAAATCTCGAAATTTTGAAAAGATATTTAAGTCTTTTAGTAATTTTTGTAGGTTTTTATTTTTTATAAAAAAAACTATCTATTTGATTTTTTTCAAAATTTTGCCAGATGTCAAAAACCTTATTCTTCATTGCACAAAATTATTATTTAATTTAAATATTTTTGATTTATAAAAAAAAATGTTATTTGGATGTTTTTCAAAAAATATACTAGTTTGGTATCACGTTACAATAATATGATATAAAATTAAGTTCAAGTCTCTAGCGTTATTGGTTCGTGATATATTTAGAGTTAACCAATATTTTCACCTTTTTTTAAATTGCTATGGTAAAAAAAACCATCCACTCAATTTTTTTGAGAGTCCTTTCTGCATTATTATCTTTATAACAAAATTTATTTGAAGTTAACATCTCTACTGGTTCTTGAGATATGGACGACGAAAAAAAAGTCTCGAACGTACGTACACACGCACGCACAGACATCTCTCTAAAAATCTTTTATTTCGACTCTAGGCACCTTGAAACGTCGAGAAATGTCAAAATTTTTAATTCGACAAATCGGACCGATTACAATAACTTCTTATGGGAAGTTTATAAAAATATAACTCTGCAAGATATATTTGATCTCTTTTTTAAAAGTTAAGAGTTTTTTAAACAAAATTAAAATTTAAAAAATAATTCTTAGCTTCCGAATAGGGTTAGATTATTTTAAACTGTAAATTTTCCTTTAAATTTTATAGCAGTTTAAAAGAAATTCAATTTAAACAAAAAAAAAACTTTCAAAAATCTTAATTTTAGAATTTAACCTCAAATTCTGTGAATTTAAGAGATTATTAATTTACTTTCAAATTTCTCTCGTGGTCATATTGTGGGGAATTTAAATGTTTTGAAATTTAATATTCATTATGATCCCGCAACCGCAATGCTTTGAAGTAACATTTGTCTACAGCAAAATTTTCTAGGTGGTTTATTCGCAATTTGTTAGGGGGTGGGAACACGACCGACGTTAAAATTCCATATTTATGGTTATGCGATTTTTATCCTTAGTTTGCGTATTTGTAGTATAAGCTATGTACATATTTAGTTTAAATTTCAAGAAGCAATTGTGCTCATTTTCTCAAGCCCCCTTTCTATAATAAATCAATTACCGTGGAACAAAATTTTAGGTAAAAAGCTTAGCAAAAGTTTTAAAATAAAAGGTTTAGTTTCGAATACTTTGCTGGTAACTGTTGTCACCTTTTAAGATGCAATATTTTAAAATTTGATAAGTAGAAATCAGGTCATTACTAAAAATAGTACAATACATTTTATGTTTAAAATTCATTACAAAAAGGTCAACATTTAACAGTCACAGCTCGCAGTTGCGTACTGTTTTATTTCTTAAAGTACAAATTTGGAAAATTTCTTGAAAACTATTAGGCGCTGCCATGACGGCCATTTAGTTGATAATTTTGTCCACTCCTAATGGCATGCTTTCTACTCCACTTAATTCCTCTTGAAATATCACTTGACTTTTGTTTTTTGGAATTAAAAAATAATTATAATAATTTTAAAACTTATATTTGAGTCACTCAAATAATGATGCTATCATTATTTATTTAAGATTCCTCTTTTATGAACCATTTAATCCTTAAAAATGTCATCAATTCAATAAATTTTGTATCCTTCGAACATTCATTGTTTGTATGAGTTCCTTTGTTTTTGATTTTTAACCCAAGATTATTTCAAACAGTTTACTTCTCTTAACTTTCAATTATTACAGTTCAAACATCTTTGATTGAAAAAGAAAACGTAAAATATTATTCAATCGATTAAATCTCATGCGATCGATGAAAACTCTTAAACCTCTGTATACTCTATGATTTTTCATCACTATCTAACACCATAATTTTTGTGCTGGTGACAGGTGGTAGAGGTAGTGCGGTGGACTGGCAACGGTATTTGTACCTTTTTGATTTCAGTGTCCTAACCAAAAACCAAGAAGTTGCTAGATTTTCAATTGAAAATACACACTTACTTATTGTCGTATATTGATTCTTGATTCCTTGGTTGATTTTTCTTCTATTACGTTCTTAAGATTGGTTAAAGTCTGAGCCATTGAAGTTTATAAGACTGCACTGATGCACTGCATTGTGCACATACAGGATATCAAGCGAAAGAAAAGAAGGTTTAAGTTTATCGTCAAGTGCAGAAATCGAGACTTTTCCAAACGCTCGTTTTCTCTTATTTTTTGGTTCATCCTTGAAATCTACTTCGACGAATCATTGTTTTAAGTGTTCTCCTGTTGAGTTCATCTCATTTTATTTTCCTATAATCCTCTGGCATATCGTTTTTGATTTTATATAAATGCATTTAAAGAGGAAGGGGTGCGTCAGGCAGGAACAAAATCCTGCAGCATCTCGCTTTTAGAGATGAGATGAAAAATTGAAAAAATAAAATAAGATACCTATAATGTTGGTATAGGGATTTGCCCCGTTCAGATTGAATTTAATATATTTTCATCTAGAAGAAGTAAAAAGGGATATTTTAAGGATTAGTAAGGGCTAAGTTACTAAAGTAGAGTTTAAACAATAGCTATATATGAAATGATTTCTTTTAAATTTCAAACGAGTAAAGATAGATTGCTGTGAAAGAGTTGCAGACAAAGAAAAGAAAAAGTTTATAAAATTAGATAACCAATAAGAAGGAACTACTTAATGGTTATTGAAATAACGTTTCTTTGAAAAATTACAAAAGTACACTACATGTATCCAATTATAGTGCCCCTAAAAAGTTGTCAGAAGTTTGATGTTTTATGTTCCAAAAATTTTGCAAGAGAAAAATTTTAGGAGTTTAAGGTTAATAATAGAGATAAGTTGAATCAACAATATTGTGCATACAAAAACTCAAGACGTAGTCTTGAAGTCGAAAAACAAGTTTAAGGTACACATTTTAATTATTTTTTTTATTAATGTTTTATGCAAGAATAGTCGTTTGATTATTGTTTTAGTTTTACTAGTTCTTGTTAAAACGTAATGTTGAATTTAAATAATATGTATTAACACAAAACCAGTGCTCACCAATTTTTATTCGATTTCAGTTTTATATTTGTACTAGAGGACCCGACAGACGTTGTCCTGTCTAAACTATTGGTATAATTAACGAAACAAAATATTTCATAAACAAAGTTTTTATTATTCTGTTATGTCGTCCGGAATCAAAGAAATCCGTGGAATAAAAACGTCTTCGTTTTTATAATACTTTTTTAAAATTCTGCTTCGATTACGTTGTTCATTAATTTCTTCACTGAAAATTCGGGTGCCATAACAAAGAGGTATGGTATATTTCGTTATAACTTTTTTAGTTCACATAAAGTATATCTAGCATAAGCCTCCTATAGATCTCATCTTTTTCGGCGTTTACCAGTTGTCGTTGAAATAATAAAAATATTTCTTATTTTATAATATTAACTTTCCATACGAAGTTGTTGCAATCGGTCCAATTTGTCGAATTAAAAATGTTGACATTTCTCGACGTTTCAAGGTCCCTAGAGTCGAAATAAAAGATTTTTAGAGAGAGCTGTTTTTTTGTCGTCCATATCTCAAGAACCAGTAGAGATATCCACCTCAAATAATTTTTTTATACAGATAATAATGCAAAAAGAACTCTCAGAGAGGTGTTTTTTCGTCGTCCATATCTCAAGAACCAGTAGAGATATCCACCTCAAATAATTTTTTTTATACAGATAATAAAGCAGAAAAAGCTCTCAAAAATTTGAATTAAATTTTATATCCTATATTGTAACGTGATACTAAACAAATATATGTTTTGAAAAAATTCCAGCTAACAGTTTTTTTATAAATAAAAAAAAATATTTGTCACCTCAAAAATGTTACGACCAAAAAATGATTTTATCTCCAAAACAATTTTGTGCAACGAAGAATAACATTTTTAAAATTGTGGTAAAATTTTGAGAAAAATCGAATCGATAGTTTTTTTTTCTAAAAAATAAAAACCTAAAAAAATAAACATTATGTAGGTACTAAAAATTGATTTTCGGCTTAAATATCGTTTCAAAAATTTGAGATATTGGCTTCAAATTAATGTTATTTATAAAAAACATTGATTTCAACATTCGGTAAAATTTTGAGAGAAATCGAATAGACAGTTTTTTTTAACAAAAAATAAAAACCTTAAAATAACAATAATAAAAGTTGGTAAAAATTAACTTTCGACTCAAATATCTTTTCTAAAATTAAAAATATTGGCTTCAAATTAATTTTATCTCACAGAAAATTTTGTTTTCAACATTCGGTAAATTTTTTATAAAAATCCAACAATTCGTTTTTTTCATACAAAAAAATAAAATCTACAAAAAATAGTTCGGTTCTCGATATCTCGTGAGCAATAGAAGATAATGTTTATAAAGGGTGATTTTTTAGCTATTATCTTTTTGGCAACACTGGTCTTAACTGCTGATGCACGTTTTGTGTTTTGTTTCACTGTCAAACATCTTCAGTTTGGTCTATAATTCAACCATGAATCGTCTTACAAACGAAAAACGCTTGCAAATTATTGAATTTTATTATCAAAATGCGTGCCCTGTTAAGAAAGTTCATCGCGCGCTTCTTCCATTTTATGGTCAGTTTAATCTACTCACTGAAGCGGCTATTCGGGCTATTGTGAATAAATCTTGTACCAAATTTACATTAAACCACCAACACGCTTACGTAGAGTGCGAACTGAAGAAAATATTGTAGTTGTATCAGCCAGTGTTAATGATGACCATCAATTATCGATTCGTCGCCGTTCAATTGGGCCTCTGTTACTGAACAACGTGGAAAATTTAGCGGAAGGATTAAAGTGTGATGTCTTTCAAAATACAGCTGGTGCACGAATTGAATCCGAACGACTTACTGCAATGTAACATTTTTGGTGAATGGGCTCTTGGAAAGTTAGCCGAAGATCCACTTTTTACCGAAAAATTGTGTTCAGCGACGAAGCTCATTTTTGTCTCAATCGGTACGTAAATAAGCAGAATTGTCGATTTTGGGGTGAATATCAGCCAGAAGCATTGCAAGAGCTACCAGTGCATCCAGAAAAAGTCACAGTTTGGTGCGGTTTATGGGCTGGTGGCATCATTGGACCGTACTTCTTCAAAGATGATGCGAATCGTAACGTAACTGTGAATGGTGAGCGCTACCGTGAGATTATATCCAACTTTTTTTTGCCAAAATGCAAGAGCTTGACTTGCATGACATGGGGTTTCAACAAAACGGTGCCACATGCCGCACAGCACGCGCAACAATTGAGAGGCGAGTTCGGTGAACATTTTATTTTACGTTCGGGACCGGTCAATTGGCCGCCTAGATCGTGCAATTTAACGCCTTTAGACTATTTTTTGTGGGGCTTTGTTAAAGCTCATGTCTATACAGACAAGCCCGCTTCAAGTGACGCATTGGAAGATAATATTGATGCATTTATTCGTGAGATACCGGCCGAAATGTTGGAAAGAGTATGCCAAAATCGGACTAAGCGTATGGGCCATTTGAGGCGCAGTCAAGGTCAACATTTGCATGCAATAATCTTCAAACATTAAATTATGTGGACCGTACCTACTATCGATTCAAATAAAAGATTTCATGCATTTTTCTGAATGTTATGTGTTTTTTTTTTTTGAAAAGCTTTCTTATAGTTTTTAAAAAATCACCCTTTATTTCCCTTTCTTAAATTTACATAACCAAATTTACCTTTATTAAACTTTTTGCCAACTAAACTAAACGAAAAATTTAATTATTACAAAATCATTTGTTTATAATCAACCAAGTAGAACAATATTTATTTCTGTATCATGACAAGTTTGTCAGTATGATTTTTTTATGAAAAATAATAAACCACAGCAAAATTTATAGACCATATCTATAAACGAGTAATTAAAAATGTATCATATTTTCTGTAAGTTTAATTGAAGTGATGGTCTGTCATTAGAGCGTTTAAACAAACCACCCCCACTATTTTGACCATAACAAATAGTTATGGCAACATTTCATATATTTTTTAATGTTTCTCATGTGATGTGGTTTGGAAGGGAATGAAATGTCAATAATTATAATTTTGTTTTTTTTTTATGAGAAATATCACGAGATTATACATAAATATTTTATGTGAATGTTATGTTGTGTTATGTTAAACAAACATTGATGAACTTTTTGTGAATCTCATGTTTTGGTTAATGAATGTTGACATTTAAAAAATTTAATTTTTGGTTTGACATGCAAAACATTTTTGTAATTATATTTACATTCCGAAACATTGATTCAACATAATAAATCCTATTTGACAGATGAACATAACTAAAAAAAGGATAATTACGCGAGTAAAGAACGCTTTTTCATATAAATATATAATAAAAAACATTTGTTAAAAAAGTTCAAGGGCTTTATTCTTAATATTGTGGAAAGAGGAATTTAAAAAAAAAAGAGGCTGGGATGCGACCCACACTGATAACTTCCCATCCCGTCTATCGATTTGTCTTGCTTAAAAGTTTGTCTAAATGTATCAATTCTTGCCAAATTTGCGTTCTATTTTTTGTAGATTTTATTTTTTTTATGAAAAAACGGACTGTTGGATTTTTATAAAAAAATTACTGAATATAAAAAACAATATTTTCTGTGAAATAAAATAAGTTTGAAGCCAATATTTTTAATTTTTGAAAAGCTATTCGAGCCGAAAATCAATTTTTACCAACTTTCATTAAGTTTTTTGTTTAGGTTTTTATTTTTTGTAAAAAAACTGTCAATTCGATTTTTCTCAAAATTTTTCCTAATGTTGAAAACAATATTTCTTATAAGTTAAAATTAGTTAGAAGCCATAATCTCAAATTTTTGAAAAGATATTTAAGTCGAAAGTCAATTTTTACCAACTTTTGTTAAATTTTTTTTTCGGTTTTTAATTTTTTGTAAAAAAACTGTCAATTCTATTTTTTTCAAAATTTTACTGAATGTTGAAAACAACATTTTTTGAAAGATAAAAGTAGTTTAAAGCCAATATCTCAAAGTCTTGAAAAGATATTTGAGTCAAAACTCAATTTTTACCAACTTTTTTTTTATTTATTTTTAGGTTATTATTTTTTGTAAAAAAACTGTCAATTCGATTTTTCTCAAAATTTTATCAGATGTCAAAAACATAATACTTCATTGCACAAAATTGTTTTGGAAATGAAATCATATTTTAGTCGTAAAATTTTCGAAGTGACAAATTTTTTTTTTCAGTTTTTTTGATTTATAAAAAAAACCGTTAATTGAATTTTTTTCCAAAAATATAATTGTTTTGTATCACGTTACAATATATAATATAAAATTTAATTCAAGTCTCTAGCGTCATTGGTTCATGAGATATTTAGGGTTAACCGAAATTTTCAACTTTTTTTTTAAACTGCTATGGTAAAAAAACCACCCACGCAATTTTCTTGAGAGCCCTTTCTGCATCTTTCTGCCTTATTATCTGTATAACAAAATTTATTTGAAGTCGATATCTCTTCTGGTTCTTGAGCTATGGACGACGAAAAAAACGTCGCGAACGTATGGACGTACGGACGTACGTACACACGCACGCACAGACATCTTTCTAAAAATCTTTTATTTCGACTCTAGGGACCTTGAAACGTCGAGAAATGTCAAAATTTTCAATTTGACAAATCGGACCCATTACAATAACTTCCTATGGGAAGTTAAAAATTGGCCTAATTTAGAGCAAAAGTGCCAATGTAAACTATAGTTATTTTTTTTATTTTTTTATATGAAATGATTTAAAATAATGAAAATCATGAAAATAAAATAAATATGATCCAGCAAGTTTTCATATATGCGTTTCACCCCGGTGCAATGGTTGGGCTCATCAGAAGATGACCATTATACCTTGCTCTGACGCATATTTTCCCGAATTAATCGAGATAACATATAATCCGAGCTACTTAGAGCAACTGCGAATTATATGGTTGCTACAAGTCTTCAGAGAAGATAAATTGTAGCTATGTTTATTTCCGTGCTAAGGCTTTTTGAAAAAGAAATATTTGACTGTTAAAAGTCAAATAGTATTTTTTTTCCTGAACACTATTTATTTATTAATAAAATAATTTTTTTTGTAGTTAAAATATTTAATTCTTGAAATTCTCACGAAAGAATCTAAGTCACTAAACTAGGTGTCCCACATACATATACTTAAGAAATAATTTACAATTAGTTGTAAGGGACATAAATCTTTTTTATTACTAGCGGCCCGGTACGTGCTTCGCTACGTATAAGGCATACGAGGGCGGGTCAATAAGTCCGTGACTTTTGGAATAAAACACAGATTCTTTGATCTGGAGAATAGGGTGGATGAGGGAGCAATTCATAGCCCAATTCATAGATTTTTGCCATGGCAACTGCACATGTGTGCACCCTTGCATTGTCTTGGTGGAAAGAACGCGGCACCCATCTTGCGGAAAGCTTTCTCATGCCCAAAGGAACATTCAAAATTGAAACCACTGAGCCATGCGAGATCCCTACGGCTTCCACAATCTCTCGCACTTTCAATCTTCGGTCGGCCAACACCATATCGTGAATTTTTTCGATTGTTTCGGGTGTAGAGACCTCAACTGGGCGTCCAGGACGTTCGGCATCTTCAGTGCTTGTACGGCCACAACGAAATTCAGTAAACCACTTTTTTACCATTGAAATCGATGGTGCAGAGTCCCTTTAGCATTTATCAAGCTTAGCCTTGGTCTCGGTAATGTTTTTTTTCGCAAGAAATAATGCTTAATAAGCACACGAAATTCACTTTTTTTTTCCATTTTCTCCTCAAATTAGTGAGTAGTCTGATAAAAATAGCTGTCAAACACAAACTAACTGACGCAGCAAGTTTAAATTTTGACAGGAGTCAACTGACAGATTCCTGTTGACAGGAGCAGTATTGCTGTTTCAGTAAAGAGGTCAGAAATTCAAAAAGTCACGGACTTATTGACCCGCCCTAGTAATAAAAAAAAATGATTATTAAGTTCATTTATTTAAACAAAAAAATATTTTAAATTTCTAGCTATTTAAAAGTCCAAATAATATATTGTTTATAATTATTATATTTATCAGCAAAGAGTAAAAACTAAAAAATAAAAAAGAATTGGATACTCTTACTTTGGCGGGTCTATATGGGTTAGTCTAAAACAGTTGGATAAACAATATTTTTTGTTTTTCCATTTTGAGCATGAATAAATAAACAGTTGGGGGTACCGACTCTGGAACAGGCAACATAAAGTTGGCCATGTGAAAAACATGGTTCCTCCAAATTGGCACCACAAACGTAAAGTGTTTGCCCTTGGGCCTTATTTATGGACATCGCAAATGATAAATGCACAGGATATTATTTTTGAATTCAAATGGCATATCAGTGGGAATCATAGGGATACGCGCTATCAAACACACTTCTCCTTTTGATTTACCAGTTAAGATTGAAGCTTCAATCAAAGTTGGCAATAACTTTTTCACTGCCAATCTGGTGCCATAACACAGTTTTGGTGGATTAATATTTCGCAATAATATAATCAAAGAACCAATCTTCAAATTCAAGCAATGCGGTGGTATACCAGCCGGTTCCAATGAATTTAAAAATTCAATTGGATAATTCATTTCCATATCTTGATTCATAACACTGTCAATTGATTTATATGTTGTGACTACACCTTGCAGTTTCGCTTGAATTTGAAAATTAATGGCATTGATATGAATGTTCTTCGGTGCTAAAATGGCGCGTTCTCTTAACCAATCATGATTTCTGTAATTCTGAAGAATATTCAGAAAAACACATTCAATCAACTCATCTATAGATTGCGCAATTATACAAAAATAAAGTTATCAATCCATTGGTACTGTCGATTGGTATTTTGCCATCACCAATTTCTAACAATTGTTTTGAAAACTCATGGGCAGTTGCATCATTATGTAGGTGAATACGCATATTAATGTTCAGTGTCAATTTTGGTACATATTTCCAAAGAAATGATGACTTCAAACAGGCGTTTATTTCATCAGAAGGAGTTGATCGAGCAATGACAGGCAATGTTTGACGAAAGTCCCCTGACAGCAATATCAGAGCATCACCAAAAAGCTGTTGATTACCGAGCAAATCTTGCATTGTTCGATTAAATGCTTCTATTGATTTCTTATTCGCCATTGTGCACTCATTCCATAAAATAATTGACGTTAATCGCAGAACTTTTGCAAGTTGGAGTTTCAATCACCTGTACATTCAATGACAATTTTAATGCAGGGTGCGGTCCGACCACATTCTAATAATGTAGCAGCAATTCCCGAAGAGGCAAGTGCCAATGCAATTTTCTGTTCCGATCGAATAGTCGCTAAAATCAATGATACAACAAAAGTTTTGCCTGTACCACCAGGTGCATCCAAGAAATATAATCCACCTTCATTATTCGAAACGGCTTGCATGATTGTGTCATATACATACATGTTTTTGTTGAATATTCAATTTGGTGCTATTACAATTTTGTGATTATCAGATGGCATACGATCAAGAGCAATTTTGAACAATTGAACTAATGCGTTATGCTGATGGAAAAACCTTTGTAGCTCACGAATAATTTCTCGTCTTGTATTTGAAAGAATCATCACCAATAAAATACATTTGCAAAAATTGATATGGTATGGCAATAACGAACCAGCTTGATGATAAATCTGGCCCTGAATCTATAACATGTATGCAATTTTAGGTAAATGTTGAATCAGAATTTGTAAGACTTTATGATTCAGATTGATATAAACATGGGACAATCCTGTTGGGGTATTTACCTAAAAAGTCGGCATAAAATTATCTCTAATAATTTTAGTAGCACCAAAAGAAGTCATTTGAAATGCCGAATTGTATTGATGAATATTACTCCAAAACTGCTTCGACGTTTGAGATGTCCCAAAAATAAATGAATACAATGGTTCGGGTGGAGTTTATAATGTTGGCAATCTCACTTTGCCATTAGCACAGCATTTCATCCAAAACAGCACGATGTATTCGTGATCGCCTTGCAAGATTAAGTACAGGTACAGGGTCAACAGATCTATTCTGTGCAGTACGTTCACACTGCGATGCATTAGCTTGTGCGCGTTCATCTGTAGTCTGATATCGTCTTAATAATGCCACTTGATTTGCATTACGCGTTCGGCGGCCTATGTTTGGTCGTCTTGCTCGTGGCATTTAACCTTCACCCAACAACTCAACAATATTTTGGAAAATTTAAACACAAAGCAATAACTCAACAATATTTTGGAAAATATAAACACAACAAAGCAATAATTATCGCTGATAAAATGAAATGACACATGATGACATTAAATTTGTGTGACAGAACAAACGTCACTTTTTTGTCTTCGATTGTTTTGCAAAAGGTTCAAATTGGCTTTTAAGTATTAGTACAAATTGTTTGTATATGGGAGTATAGATAGATGTTGATTTTTTACTTTTTCAAGATTTTTATTTAAATTTTCTCTTCTCTGGACTTCCACGAATAATTCAAGACCAAAATTAGCCAAATCGGTAAAGGCATTGTTGAGTTATAACATTACAACGAAAAGTGGCATTGATTTTTATATATATAGATTTTAAGTTCATTTTTGTCAACTTTTTTTTTTTTTCTTTAATTTCTTTATTATTCTTTAATGTTTAGATTACAAAATTTTTCTGCGAAGCCTTGCCTTTTCTGCAGAAGATTATTTTTCTTTTTAATTTATAATAACAAAGTGGTGGGCATAAGTTATAAAAAAAAGCTATACAATTCAAAAAGCTGTTTAAAATTAAGCTGTAAAAAACACATACAAAATATTATTTTTTTTTTTTTTTTTTTAAGGTTCATAATGCATTTTGAGTTTTAGGAATGTGAATTTAAATAAAAGGTTTTTAAAAGTTTTTTTCTTGTTTTAAAATTTTGAATATATTTTAGTTCTTGAGGTAACGAATTCACTGTTGCTGGTACAATATGTGCTAGTTGTCTTCTTCCGTATTTGTTGTAGTGTCTTGGAATTTGGAGAACATTTTGAGCACGTTGTCTGGTGTTGACTTGATGGTCTATTTGTCTGATGAATTGATTGTCGTTCTGGTATTCCAAAAGTAGGGCCATCTTATAGATTTGCTCGACTTTTAGAACTTGAAATCTGCTGTCATCACTGCGCCTGTTATTTCCTTGAATATGTTTGAGTGCTGAGTATTGCAGTCTCTGGAGTTTTGCTATGTGAGTTGCTGATGTATTGCCCCAAGCAAGTATTCCATACCGGAGTCTTGACTCAATTAACGAATGATAGCACTGTCGTAATACAGGTTCATTGGTGTGATATTGCAGGTGAGAAAGCGCAAATAGACCCCTCTTCAGCTCCATACGCAGCTTGTCTACGTGTTTATCCCACAAGAAGTGAGAGCCAACGATGACTCCGAGATATTTATAGCTCTCAACTAATTCAATACATTCGGTGGACGTGTTTGGACAATGTTCATTTCTGAAGTAGATTTGTTGGTCGGTTTTTTTGATTTGTGGGCTGCGGATATGCATTAATTTAGTTTTAGTATCGTTTATAACTAACCCGTTATCATGACACCATCGTACAGCTGCATTGAATTCTTCCTGCATGAGCATTGCCACGGTTTCCAAAGACCTCTGGCGCACAACAATTGCAGTATTGTCAGCAAAAGCAAATGGTGTACTATTTTTGAAGATTTGAAAAAGTTCGTTCGTATACAAGATGAATAACAATGGACCCAAATTTAAGCCCTGCGAGACTCCATATTCAACGTTAGTCTCCGCGCTATACACATCATTGATCTTGACGCCGAACCTTCTATTTTGAAGATAATCTGTCATCCAGTCAGCCATCATTCCTCGGATTCCAATTCTTCGAAGGGCTTTTAGTAACGTCTGGTGGTTTAGGGTATCAAAGGCTTTGCTGAAGTCCATGAACAGCACAATTACATGATAGCCTCTATTTAGACTCTCATTTACGCAATTCGCAAATTCTCGAAGCAATTGTCCTGTGTTCCTGTTTTTTTGGAACCCATATTGGCTTTTGCTAATAAGTGAATGTTTTTCAATGAAGCTCTGAAGTCTTTTTACAACGACACATTCCAAGCATTTTTCAACAACCGGTAATATGGAAATCGGTCTGTATTTGTTAAATTCATTTTTTCTACCTTTTTTATAAATTAGCCTTACTACAGCAGTCTTTAAGGTTTTAGGTACACTACTTAGCATAAGACTGAGATTAATGATTTTGCACAAAATTGGAGTAAATAATTCAGCATGCTTTTTTATGTCTGTAGCTCTGATGCTATCGATTCGAGGAGATTTATTCTCCCCAAGTGATTTAATGATCATTAATACTTCATTCAAATTCGTGTTTTCCATAAAAATTGAGTTTTCTACAGTCCGATTTGTTTTACTTGAAGTTACGGTGTTGCATTGGTGTACAATACTTGCAGTTTGGGATGAGAAAAACATAGCGAATTCATTTGTAAGTAATTTGGTTTCTTTCTTTTTTCTTCTTCTTTCTTAGAATGTTTTCAATATGAATTTTATAATTACGTAAATAAATACCCTCCTGGTTGGAAAAGCAACATAAGTCGAGCTCACAATAATATCTTTCAAGGACTCGTTTTGTTTATGTGTGTCTTCTTAATTAGATTTATTTTGAAGTGATGTGTGAAGGATCTTATACGAGTACAATATCAGTTTCATAATTAAGACGTAGAGAACCCTATAAATTCATCTTATTTTCCTACACCTTTTTGATATATATACCTACGTATTTTCATAAACCATATCTTAGCATTACATACAAGTACCTAAGCTTTTTAAAAGATTTATTATAAGATATTATTTTAAGCTCAGGTTGACATATAATAAATATTTTTATATTCTCTATAACATACACTGTATTGAGTTTGTCTCTCATACACTGTATACATACATACATACTTCTTGTTTTATATTTTAATCCAAAGGATACTTTATATGTAAAACTATAAAATCCTTCAAATTCTTATTACGCCCTAAATAACATCACCCAAACATTATAATCAAGCTAAAGCTTGGGTTTTTCATTGATGTAAGTCTGATGAAGGTGCATCGCTATATATAAAGCGCTTTATAACTACTTTATGAGCCTGAGCGACACCGTCATCCACATATATTATAACGGTATATACGAGTATGAAAAACATTTATAAAATTTGTATCATGGCCTTATTTTCTCGTCAAAGATGGTTGAACAGGTGCCCAGGTGGGTTCTTTAAAGGATATAATATGTAGTTTGTAAGTTGTGTCGCTTTGTACAAGTACATACGATAACGACGAGGACAAACGGTACGGTACGATAGAGGAGCTGCTGGTGAGACTCAGTTTCGACCTCGCTTGGCTCCGGCTTGAGCTCGGTGCAAAAAACAAAAAGAGTAGGTGAAAGGACCTCGTTAAGAGCATCATAGAGGCAGGTTTTGAGTGTAAATATAATTTTTCAACTTCTCATGTTCGTATGTTTGCAAGTTTGTATAAATATAATTTCTATTTTTTTTTTTTAGATCTCTTAGACTTTCCCTTTCAGTCAGATTTATTTTTGTCTATGTAAAGGTGTGAGAGTGAGAGTGTGTGTGTGTGTGTGATTTTACTTGCACTTTGCTTGCACCCTGCAAAGGTTGGTGCATTCTTAAAAGGTTTTCATTGAGGTAGAACATCGTTGTGTGAAGCTTGTGAGGACTCACCTGTTTTTCCTTTTGCTATCATAGGAGAAGTCTTCATTTTAATTTATATTCATGCCTTTATGTAATAAGAGTCAACTGTGTTTATTTTTTTGTAATTCAAGGGTCTATTTTGAGAGAGATTTCATAGTATAACGTACTTTTTCAATTTACATACTAATATATGAAACTTTATATATCACACTTTACCTACTTATAGGGGTCTTCTATTGAAGGCTTATTTTCTTATTTGTTTAATATGAATGTGACCTTAAAGTAATGTTTCTTTTTCTTTCTTTATTTTCAGTCACAGAAAAAGAAATCAGACAATGGTAGGTGGATTTTAAAATTATATAACAAATCAAAGTAAATTTATTCTTATACAAAATATTAACTATCAATTAAATTTTAGATTTAACAGCGTTTTAAAGTTATACTATAAAAAATATCTTGATAAAGTTTGCAACTTATTACTTAACAATTATTTAAGACGATTGTATTTCGTTTAAACTTTTTTACAATTTAAAATTTTTCATTATTTCTTATTTGTATGGTGTCCCAGAGAAAAATGTGGGTTTAATGCATAATTATACAACTTTCTTTTATATGTGATTTTATGCAAAACTTTAAACGAATATACTTATAAATATAATTATTTGTTTGATTTTTATTCAAAACTATTCCGGCAAAATATATTTGAATACCAAAGGTTTCGTTACAATCTCTGCCTCAATCAAATTAACTTATACTTCTTTCCTACAAAGTATTGAGTGGCATTTAACTAAGAAGGATTCTTTTTCATATTTAAAACAAATTTATTTGTAAAAATGCATTTTTAATAAAAATGAGTAGCACTAAAAATTTTATCCAAAATTAAAAATATTTCTTAAAAAAAAAAAACATTAAACAAAATTTAAGTAATTGCATTCAAATATTTATGAACACACACGAAATTTCGAATTCCGATTCTTCTTGCATTTGGAATTCAACCTCAAAATTTATTCTTGTTAAAAAATTCAATAACTCATAGTTTGAGCGTGTTTAAGTGCTTAATATCAAAAAATGCTTCCCTTGCAATAAAAATTGTAAAGTTTGGTTATTTTCATTAAATATTTAACATCTTTTTAATGTAACAATTGTAATTTTACATACAATTTCTTATAAAGAAAATATCTTTTCTTGCATTGAAAATTTTGAGAAATTTAGATAAGATATACATATGTCTTATTTAGTAGTTGCCGTGGCATGATGGTTAGTGCGTTGGACTGTCATACTAAAGGTCTTGGGTTCCATCTCTGCCTGTGCCACCTAAAGTTGTTTTCACGGGTACTGCCACTTGTGAGGAATTGACAAATTCTCCAAGAGTAATTCTTGTCATGAAAAGTGTTTTCTCAAATGAGCCGTTCGGGTTCGGCTTAAAACTTAAAGTCCCCTCCATTCCTGAAAACATTACTCGCACACAGGAATGGTTGAGAGACGTAAGTCACTAGGCACTAGTTCTCAACGGACTGTTGCGCTACCGAATTTATTTATTTACTTGTCTTATTATGGTCTGCCTTTTGTAAAATTTTGTAAATTGGCGATCAACAATTTTAATACAATATAACGTAAAAAATATACGTTTTTATAGATTTAAACTAGTCAATTTATTCGGTTAAAAACTACCCAATAAACTTTGCGAGTTAACTTGTCTAGTAATTTATTTGACTCAAATTGATTATGATTCATCAAAAAAGTTTTAAATTTTGTAAACATACCCGTTTGTAGAAAATCACATTACTAAATTATGTTTTTCACTCTAATTGGTTTGACTGTTAAAAAACCAAATTTAAAAATGCTCCTTTGCATTTCTTCAAATCTTTATCTTAATTTAAATACTTTAAAAGATAGTTAGAATATTAAAAACTCGGTTAACATCAACCAATCAACTCGGTTAAAATCTGCCAAAAGTCGCATTTAATCAATTTTCAGGGTTAAAAACTTTTACTTATCTTCCCGATTTTTAAACTTATATGCTTATTTCTTTTCTCAAATCTTGAAATTATCAACGAAACTATAAGTTTTCAAGTTTTTTACATTGAATTTGCATTACCAAAACTATTCCCGTAAGAACTAAAGTTGCAAAGCAGCAAAGGCAAAGTTGTAAAAAAGAATGAATATTCGAATACTTTGAAGATTGCATTAGTTAAGAAAAAAAAATTAATTAAAAATATTAATCATTTCCATTTAGAAAAAAATGTGGGAGATAAAAATTCTTTACACTAAAAAAACGGTTCCCGGAAATTGCACCATTTTTTGATGGTCATAAACTCCATATCTTATTTACTGGCTCAGTTTGGAAAAGAAACCAAATATTTGAAATGTTAAAAAAACGCCAGAAAAGACGTAATTTGGTTTTAAAAACAATTTATTTTTTTTTTCTAAGAAAATAAGAAAAGAAATTTGTTTTTATTAAACAAATTCAATGTAAATAAAGATCTAATTAATTGTTGTACCTTCGTGTCACATGAATAGGGACAAGCTTTTTTCGTTTTTATTTGCGATATTTCTAAAACCCTTAGGTTTTCAGGAAGTTTATATATTGCAACCCCAGTGACAAGATCTAAATTTACCTGTAAGACTCTTTAAAGTAAAGAAAATAAAAAAAAATCTTATGGTTCAGGTAAACACCGGTTTTATTAAATGGATTTAAATAATTTTTAGTAATGTTTGCTGCCTCCTGATTTCTGAATTACTTCTAACCTGTGGTGTATGGATTCATGGAGTGCTGTCGGATAATTGAGCGAAATTTGGGCCTAGGGCAATTTTATGGCTTCATAAAATTCCAATTCATAGACTTTTAGTAGACTTTTCTTAAAAGCCATCCCCACACGTTTTTCATGATGTTCAGGTCAGGAGAATATGGAAGCCATGGTAATAGGTTAACATTTTGCCCCTGAATCCAGGCTTTTGTTATCCGTGCGGTATGTATTGGTGCATTATCTTGTTGGAAAGTACATCGTTGTCTACAAAATAATTCAGAAAACTTCGGAAAAGCTCGTTCTAGAATCGATTTTAAAGCTTTGAAAATCCAGCTCCACGGTCCCGTGATAGGTGATTGCTCTCCACAGCATTACACCGCCTCCTTTGATGTGCCTTTTTTCAAGTTAGACCATTAGGTCCGTTCAAATTAATTTTGTTTTCATCGGAAAAGACGACACACGGTATGCCAAGCTCGATTCCACCTGATGTGATTTGTTTTGCAAAATTAAGGCGTTGGCTCTTGCGTGCAGCATTCTATGGTATTTTTTTCTTCATTTTTTTGTCGTCATATATGGTCTGCCACTGCCTTCTGTATCACCCGAGCAACAGTTGATCTACTAGCATTTACCCTAGCTTCTGCCTTGATTTTACTAATGGAAAGCCTTGATTTGAAGGAACGCTCACTATCACCTGCTTTTTCTGGAATGATGTGCCTTTCTTGACTCTTCCTTTGTGTTTTTTTTTCTATAAGTCGTTGTATACAACATTTGAACTCCTTCTAATTTTGCTGGCTATAGAACGGATGGTTTTGCCGAGATCCCGGTAAGCTCGATTTTGACATATTTCCTCCTTGGTTAGACCTTTACCTCTGCCCATACTTCTTGATTATACCAAATTAATATACTCGTACTAAGCTTCCAAACAATTAGAGTATGCTTTTATCTAATTTAAAACAAGCAAATAGGTAAATTTAGATCTTGTCCCTATTCATGTACATAGGTACTTTTTATGACTTTCTTCGGAAAAACCGAGATAGAACTTGTATTTATCAATTTGATCCAATTGTTTGTTTTCAATATAAACTAAATACATATGTACCTCATTCATTCCGAAATTGGGTTTTTCCAAAAAACCTAAGGGTTTAAGAAATATCGGCAAATAAAAAACGAAAAAAAGCTTGTCCCTATTCATGTGCCACGAAATGTATTATATAAAATTATAATTCATGAAAATCAATTTTTATAACATAAAACATTTATAAAAAAAATATGTTAAAAACTTGCAAAAAAATATTAATTAATCAACTGAAAAATTTTCACTTTCCAAACATTTCTTTTTTAAAACATAAAATTTGTTACGTAATTTGGGGAGAGTACGATAACTTAGGCGACAAAGTTTAATGACGGATTTGTATAGAATAGTTAAAAATAAGCATTTTTTTACTATGTGAGGGGGGTCTATCTCCCCCCGTTTAGGCGGTAGGGGCAATTTAAAAAAATATGTACATTAAATGGAAAAAAATAATTAAAAAATAACGGTAATACTTACAATTAAGTATTATATTTTTTTTTTAAAGCCAACACTTTTGTCTATTAGCTTGTTTTTAAATCAAGTCAAAACTATGCGTAGTTTTTGAAAAAAAATAGTTTTAAACTCAAAATTTGGACAAAAAAAAGTTAAAAATAAGGTTTAAAGTGTATTTTCAATACTTCAACATTATTTACTATTCTTTTTATTTTAGAATTCATTGCTCTTATTTGTTTTTGATCCAAAACTGAAAACTAGATGATTTTATGTTTTCTAGTTCTTGAGAAAATTGAATTGAAAATCTTATTTTGATAGTAATAATCGAATATGGATAAGGATATACCAAGGGTAAATTAATTTTTCTTAAATCCAGCTTATTTAAATGCAAAAGAAACTTTGCATGCACCCCGCATCTTGCACCCACCGCACCTTTCACCCACCCCACCTTGCACCCACTCCACCTCGCACCCACCCCAAATCCTATAGTGTTCCCAAGCAGGGGGGTTGCAGGGGGGCAGCATGCCCCCCCATACACACCTCGGTGTGACCTACACCCAAAATCGCATACACGCCACTGTTGCATACACCCAAACTCACACCTACTATTATTACTATCAAAAAAAGACCACTCGAGCAAAAAAAAAATAATTAAATTAAAATAGTAGTTGTGGTTATTTTCAATTTTCTCAAAAACTAATCTAATTTTCTGTTTGTGATCAAAAGCAAATAAGAGCAATAAATTCTAAAATAAAAAGAATAGTAAATAATGTTGAAGTATTGAAAAATTACACTTTAAACCTTTTTTAAACTTTTTTTTACTCAAAATTTGAGTTTAAAATTAAATTTTTCAAAAACTATGCATATACGTAGTTTTGACTTGATTTAAAAACTGACTTATAGAACAGAATGTTGGCTTTAAAAAAATGTATTATACTTAATTGTAAGTAGGTATTACCGTTATTTTTTAGTAATTTTTTTCCATTTTAAGTAATAATTTTTTTAAATTGCCCCTCCTGCCTAAATGGGGGGAGATAGACCCCCCTCCCATAGTAAAAAATGCTTATTTTTAACTGTTCTAAAAAATTCCGTTATAATATCTTGTCGCCTAAGTTATCGTACTCTTGCCCGTAATTTCATTTTTCAAACATATTTCGAATTTAAAATTTTTTTAGTGTTAAAATTACATTTTTTTTGTTTCAAATGCAAATAAGTCCTTTGTATTTTTGAATTTGATTTTTGGTCTTTCCTCAGTACAGTACAGTTTTATGTAAGGCATTTAAAAATTAAGGCTTCCTAAATTGTATTGAATATAACGCAACGTGTTGTTATTTTATTCATAAGTCTATTACATCAGTCTACCGTTTTATTTGTATAATTCATGTCAATAAACTTGAGCAGAAAACCGAATAGATAGCTGTTTTCACAAAAAACGACAACAACAAAAAATAACTCAATTTTCCTTTGTCACCTGATTCCTTAAATCCCTCAATTCATTGTTAGGTGCTATAAAATTTAATTTTCCTCTTTTTTCCAACAGGCACAAAGGTTTTCTAAAAGACTGTCCGAACGGTTTACTCACAGAACAAGTAAGTACAGAAGCAAATTAACTACACCTTCCACCCCCAACACCATTTTCATTCATTTCCCATCTCAATGTTTCAATTTCACACTTCAACTATCAGTCAATTCCCATAGTCTTCCCCTTATTCAAAATGTTTTTAATTCATTCATTTTATGCCTAACAAAAAAGGCGAACATTGATCAAAATACACTCACACAAAAAAGTAAACATCTCACTAGACTTTATGTCATCGCCAGTGGCGGTATCTATAAATATTTCCCTACACCTTGAAACACCTTGCGCTCCCAACCCCATACAACCCCCGAACCTTGTTGTTTTTTGGAATATTACAATTTTCAAATTAAAATAATTAAAATTCTTATCTTTATTACTTAACTTTGTCGTCTTTTCTTTTCTTCTTCTGTTCTAATCGTTATCTCTGTTTCTGTTTCTCTTTATTTTTCGTTCCCATGATGATGCTGGAACACCTTTAACCTTTATCTCGGGTATTTATATTTCGAAAAACCAACAACAACATCAACAACGAAAATTACATTACATCTTGGGGGTGTACGCCGACACCACAACATTTATCCTTGGGGACAAAAAAAAACACCGAAACATCTCACGCTACATCCTTGCTGATTCTGACGTCTGCGTCCGTCCCGTCCCGTCTCCATACTATGCTCCCGTTCCTGTTCCTGCTCCCATACTGTGCGCTTTTTAATGTTTATACTCATTTTGTGCGTGTTTCTGGCTTTAACACTATCTGTGCCTACCCACCGCTCCTCCACTCACTCTGGATGATGATGACTCTGTGGCATATCTGGATTTAATGTGTGTTTTGTTCTTTTATTTATTTTATTTTAGGGTTTTATCAAAATTTACAAACAGTTCTTCCCACAAGGAGATCCCAGCAAATTTGCCTCACTTGTGTTTAGGGTTTTTGACGAGAACAACGTAAGTATAACATGAATCATGAAACCGCCCACCAAATAAACCATAGCTGAAAAAAGTACCACTACACGACTACGACACCAACTTCAACAACACCCCATAAGCTGGTCCTGGCTGTGCTCAGTGCTCAGCTCATACGCACGCCTCTTCCTCTGTCATCTCAAAATACACCATTTTCGGGTGGTTTTTCAAATGACTATGACGAAGTGAAGAATTTAAGAAAGTTTTATTTTTGAGTAAATTTTGTTTAATAGTTAATGAGGATTGAGTGGAGTGTCGTTGGTGATGGTCTCGTGGTTGGTGATGGTGATTAGCGTGGGTTCGAGGAAAATAAATTACAAATTCGTTGCCAAAGATGACAATAATGTTTGTTTAATGGGATTTACTTGGAGGTGTTTATAAGGACATTCGATGATGGATGGAATTGGGTATCTTTTTTTTTTAAGGGGGGAAAATTTAAACAAAATGTTTTAAGGGAATGATGAATTTTTAAACAACATAGGTACCTACTTATCTAACACATTGTCAATTTTATGACCTTTTGAGTGGAGCTTAGAAAATGTGTGAAATGGAGGTATATTAGCATTGAAACGTAATTCACATTTAGTGTTCGGACTTCCAGCCTATACCATTTAAGGTTAGGATAAGGATATTATACATAATTTACAACTTTATTTCCTTGGATAATAAGAAATACAAAAAGAAGATGTGACTAAGGGACATCCCAACTTATATTAAGTCTTTGTTAGTGACTTTTATTATTTTTATAATAAGTATCGTTATCAATTCTTATGAACATAATTTTAAGGATGAGTGCTTGCAGGATGTTAAAATTACTATGAATTAAATTAACGTCATATTATTTTATAATTAAAAACTCATTTACTAATGATGGATAATTTCAAAAAACTCAATACTGGCTCTTAAGCTAATGGGAACCAAGATTAGTCTAATTAAATTATTTGATCATTTAAATTCAAACATTGTCTTTCCATTATTTAATAAAAATTTAATTTATTATAAAATAGTTTAGATATAGCAAACATGTTAACCCTTTCGGTACGAGAGTGGGACAGAACAAAGAATATTTATATGTTAACGTACCACTCCCGTCCCGAAAGGATTAAATAACGGGTTTTTCAATAAGAGCGCTACAAAAGTTTTTGTTTTTAAATAAAATAAAACCGGTTTTGGATATCAATGAAAATCTTTATTCCTGTGAATGTAGGTTTGATGCCATTATGTATGAAATTCGACATCTTTTCCATGGCCACCACGGGCACGCTTGCAGAAGTCCAGACGCTGAACCCAATTTTCGAAGGTTTTCAAGCATAAATCGGATAATTAATACTGCTGCAATTTCACTTTCGAAATTCGTACGAAATTCATCAATCGTCATCGCTGGCTTGTTGGCATAGACCATAGACTTGACGTAATCCCACAGAAAATCGTCTAACGACGTCAAATCGGACGACCGAGTCAGCCAAGCGACTGAACCATTTCGTGAGATAAAGCACGTTCTCCAAACTTGGTTTTCAACAAATTGATTGTGACCTTTGCTGTGTGGCTTGTGGCGCCGCCGGCCGTCCTGTTGGAACCACATGTCCTTCAAGTCCATATCATCGGATTTGGTTATCATTGAACGGTAGCGATCCTCATTCACAGTAACGCGTCGGTCTTGGTCATCACGGAAGAAGTATGGCACAATGCGCCGCCGCCGGCCCATAAACCACACCAAACCGTAATTTTTTCGGGATACAATAATGACTCATGGAGTACGTTTGGATATTTGTCTGACCAATACCGACGAAGCCATTCAGCCAAAAGTGAGCCTTATCGCTGAAAATGATTTTTCGACGAAAACCCGAATCGTTTTCAAGTTGTTGCTTATCTTAATTCACGAACATACGATGCTTCTGGTGGTCAAGCGGCTTCAGTTCTTGCGTCAATTTAATCTTGTAAGGATGTAGGCCAAGATCTTTTCGCAAAATTCGCCATAACGACGTCACAGAGATGCCCAACGCTTGAGAACGACGCGACATGTGAGAGACGCATTTGGGCTTTCTGCAACTGAAGCCTCAGCGGCAGCAATATTCTCGACACTACGGGCACTTCTTTGTCTCACTGGCACGGGAACATTTTGTACTGTGCCTGTGGATTCAAATTTTTCCATTAGACGCTCAATTGCTGATCTGCTAGGACGATTATGACGACCATAAATTGGACGTAGCGTTCTTAACGTTAAGGCCACTGACTCCGAATTTCGGTAGTAAATTTTAGTTATTTCGACTGGTTGTTGGCTCGTATATCTTTCCATCATGAAATGGCAACCTTACTGAAGAGAAATGTCAAAAGAACGGCAAAAAATATGGCGTCGTTTGTTGTCCCTGTCGCTCTACCTTTGTAGCGTCTCTGTTGGAAGACCCTGTAGTACCAATTTTTCTCCAACTATCATATTTGTGTACACTTGAGAAAGGTTTATTATTATAATTTACTGGATAATTTTTGTTAATATATTTTATAAAATGGATTTAAAGTAAAGTCAAAGTATTTAAAATGCACTTTAAAAGAAATCAAATTAAGTAAGATAAACGACTAAACTACAATTTAAACTTAAAATACTATTTAT
The DNA here is from genome assembly GCA_920104205.1 of Eupeodes latifasciatus. Classification (NCBI taxonomy): domain Eukaryota; kingdom Metazoa; phylum Arthropoda; class Insecta; order Diptera; family Syrphidae; genus Eupeodes; species Eupeodes latifasciatus. The sequence continues at coordinate 22,669,326 of OV049926.1, read as the reverse complement.
TATGGTGAACGATATAGTCCTTTGAAGCCCATATAAAGTCGTCTTTCATTTTAATGAGTTAACATAGCTATAACAAAAGTTATAAAATATAATATGTACCGTGATAATTAGTTCGTAGAACTGTCAAGCCATATGTTGCGATCCCTGCCAGTGCCACGTAATAGTTTTAACAAAATCCCGCAAGAGTAATTATTGTCCTGAAAAAGTGCTTCTCAAATTATTCGTTCTAATTTGTCATAAAAACTATAGGTCTCTCTCCATTCACCGCGCACATAAATGGCTTTAAGTCAATAGAGCCTGGTTGTCCAGGATCTGTAGCAGCACAAAATTGATTGATTGATTTATAATTTTAACTTCTTTCGTATTTAAACAATCAGTTCATGAAAATTAATCACCTAAAATGTTTATTCTAAGCTTTAATCTTAATCGATTATTCTATTCACTTGAAAATATAATTATCCTTTTCATGGCTGTTAATTGGTTTTGGTCATAGGATAAGTACTTATTTTAAAGCAACGATATCAGCTCTTATAGTTCGAGAGGTGCTTATAATAAATTATTACTCTTCATAATCAAAGTAAATCATTTTGCTGCTTTGGAAATCTAAAATGGTTTTGTTTATGGTGGGTAAAGGTAAACAAAGTATAAATAATTTAAATTCAAATGTAGTTGGAATCGTTCTTTCAAAAATAAAATAAATACGTTTGATTAAAGATGCAAAAGCTTAAGGTTCTTTTTGAATGCTAAAAAGTAAGCAAAAAACAGCTCTAAGAATTATTAATTTTAAAGAAGTCAATAAATCGTGAAAACTAAAAATTTGCCTCTCTGCTCGCTTTCCTTAGAACTGCAGCTCTTATATAAAGTTAGCAGGACACTTTTTGATTTATGGTCGAAAACTAATTTTGAGAACCTATACAAAAAATTTTCTCTAAATATTTATGTTTTATCCGTAAAAAACAAAAAAAAAAACATCACATTGTGAGAAAAGTTTAGGAAGTCTCCAGAAATGTTAGTTTCTTAGATTATTTTTGATAGTCACATCATACGTTACAATTATTATTTTAAGCTAAATACCGAGTTAGAAGATCACTCTTTATTCCATCATTTTTAACTTCCATAGGAAGTTATTGTAATCGGTCCGATTTGTCGAATTGAAAATATTGACATTTCTCGACACTATAGTCGAAATAAAAGATTTTAAGAGAGATGTCTGTGCGTGCGTGTATACGTGCGTTTGCGACTACGTTTTTTTCGTCGTCTATATCTCAAGAACCAGTAGTGATATCGACTTCAAATAAATTTTGTTATACAGATAATAAGGCAGAAAGATGCAGAAAGGGCTCTCAAGAAAATTGCGTGGGTGGTTTTTTACCATAGCAGTTTAAAAAAAAGGTGAAAATGTTGGTTAATCCTAAATATCTCATGTACCAATGACGCTAGAGACTTGAATTAAATTTTATATTATATATTGTAACGTGATACAAATGAAGTATATTTTTGGAAAAAAATCCAATTAACGGTTTTTTTTATAAATCAAAAAAACTGAACAAACAAAATTGTCACCTCGAAAATTTTCCGACTAAAATATAATTTCATCTCCCAAACAATTTTGTGCTACGAAGAATAATATTTTTGACATCAGATAAAATTTTGAGAAAAATCTAATTGACGGCTTTTTTTATAAAAAATAAAAACCTAAAAAAACATTACTCAAAGTTGGTAAAAATTGAATTTCGACTCAAATATCTTTTCTAAAACTTGAGATTAAGGCTTAAAACTTATTTTATCTTATAAGAAATATTGTTTTCAACATTCTGAAAAATGTTGCGAAAAATCGAATTGACAGTTTTTTTTTACAAAAAATAAAAACCCAAAAAAAAATGTTTAAAAGTTGGTAAAAATTGATTTTCGACTTAAATATCTTTTCAAAACTTTGAGATATTGGCTTTAAACTACTTTTATTTTTCAAAAAATATTGTTTTCAACATTCAGTAAAATTTTGAAAAAAATCAAATTGAAAGTTTTTTTACAAAAAATAAAAACCTAAAAAAAATGTATAAAGGTTGGAAACAATTGTTTTTCGACGTAAATATCTTTTCAAAAATTTGAGACATTGGATTCAAACTAATTTTATCTTTTAAGAAATATTGTTTTCAACATTCTATAAAATTTTGAGAAAAATCGAATTGACTTCAATTTTATGAACTGTTGGATTTTTATAAAAAAATACTGAATATCGAAAACAATATTTTCTGTGAAATAAAACAAGTTTGAAGCCAATATTTGTAATTTTTGAAAAGCTATTTGAGTCAAAAGTAAATTTTTACCAAGTTTTAGTATTGTTTTTTTTAGGGTTTTATTTTTTTATAAAAAAACTGTCAATTAGATTTTTCTCAAAATTTTACCAGTTGTTAAAAACTGTATTTTTCGTAGCACAAAATTGTTTTGGAGATAAAATCAGTTTGTATTCGTAAAATTTAAGAGGTGAAACATTTTTTTTTCAGTTTTTTTAATTTATAAAAAAACCGTTAATTGGATTTTTTTCAAAAAATTTATTTGTTTGGTATCACGTTACAATATATAATATAAAATTTAATTCAAGTCTCCAGCGCCATTGGTTTATGAGACATTTAGGGTTAACCAAAATTTTCACCTTTTTTTTAAACTGCTATGATAAAAAAACCACCCACGCAATTTTCTTGAGAGCCCTTTCTGAATCTTTCCGCCTTATTATCTGTATAACAAAGTTTATTTGAAGTCGATATCTCTTCTGGTTCTTGAGCTATGGAGGACGAAAAAACGTCGCGAACGTACAGAAGTACGGACGTACGGACATACGGACGTACAAACGTACGTACACACACACGCACAGACATCTTTCTAAAAATCTTTTATTTCGACTCTAGGGACCTTGAATCGTCGAGGAATGTCAAAATTTTTAATTCGACAAATCTGACCCATTACAATAACTTCCTATGGGAAGTTAATAACGAACTTTGTTTATGAAGTTAACAAAACATGAACATCTTTTTTTTCGAAACAATCATAAATAAAATAATAGCTAGTCCGGTTTTTATAAAAATAACTCTACTAATTCAGCACTTAAGGAAAAATTCAAGATGAATACAAAATAAATAAAATTCGAAACTGTGCAAAATAAAACAATATTATGTAAATTGATAAGACTTAAAAATGTAAAGTTTTCAAGTACAATTAACTGTGACTTCAATATGAAGACTTCACTGATGAAAAGTGCATATATTGATTAAATTTTAAATTTTTTATTCATTATTCGATTTTTGAATTCATTTCCCTGGATAAGTTACATACAGTTTCCAAAACCGGAAATACAAACATAAAGAAAAGATTTCATAATGTTGCGAATTTTAAATTTTCATAGGATATTAGAAGAAGATTATTTTTTAACAATGAATCAATCACATAAATTATTAACTTATAAAAACGTACATTGTTGAAAGCCAAAAACGATATCTAAACAAAGTTTTAACGACTAATTAAGTGACAATTAACCACATACTCCTTATTTTTTGTTATTTATGTCACAATCATGTATTTAATTTTGTTTTCAATAATTCAGGTTTAAAATAGTTTTTTTTTTCTAGCTCCTTCCTGAGTTTTTAAAGCCATCAAAAACAAACAAACAAAAGAAAAATCAATCTATTCCCTTATGACAAAAGCTCCATGCAAATCAAAGCCAAATACATAATTATAAATCCTCACTCGCACTCGCACTGGCACTCACATAAAACATTTTAAGTTAAACTTATCAAATAAAAGCTCTGACATAATCAATTGAGTTTTTGATTTAATTACCATTTGATAAGCAGCATTTGAATCAATCTATTCAAACTTTATTTTATACCTACTCCTTTGGAAAATGCTTCAAGCTATTTTGTTTGTTTGTTTGCTTGCTTGTTTATTAGGATAAAAGTGCAATTGTGATGGAGGATTGAAAAAGTCATTAGCACTAAACCTTACCTCTACTTCTCGAGACTATTTTTAGAGCATGAGAACATTGCACGTACGTAGGCATATACTAAGGGTAGATCTATAGATTAAATAGGTAGGAAGGTTTAAATCTGTACGTAAATATCAAAGCAAATATTATTATGTACTTAAGGAATAGGATATATGAATGTGTATGACATTTTGTGATTAGAAACCGATCGAATATAGGAGAATCACTAGATACTCGTAAACATGAAGTACGCATTAGATTCATTAATTAGTAAATATTATTGTCAAATCAATTGCATAAAGCAAATCATTATTATGTTTATTCACATAATGTTTCTATATTGAATTTTATCTAAAGACCCCTGAGGAGATGGTAATCAAAATCAACATTGTATAACTGTGTGAATAAATTCAATTAAGTTTAAATTGGAGCTAGTGGCTTTTAAAATTCGAGTATATGAGAAAATTAAGAAAAAAATTTTAACTGTTTTTATTTCTCATATTTGAACTTTCAATTCACAGGATGGTTCAATAGAATTTGAGGAATTCATTCGGGCGTTATCAATTACATCGAGAGGAAATCTAGACGAGAAGCTACATTGTAAGTATAGGATTTTTCAATTCAAACACTTGACAAACTTGATTTGGTAACAAATTTGAACGTCTTATAAATGGTTTTGAAAAGAAAAACCATCAATAAGGTTTTGATTTTACTTAAAATTTTGAATTTGACAATTTTTGTCATAAATACTAGAACTAGTACGTTCACAATGACAATTCAAAATTGTCAAGTTTAAGTTGGAAAATCTATAATAGACATTATTTATTTCCATATAACAGGTGTTTTTAAGGGGCTTAGAATTTTAAGTCGGTGACACTATTTTAACTGGCGGCTATTTTGTTAGCTGTCAAGTGATTTATTTTTAGTTTAAACAACATTTCTAAATTGTGCAAAAATCATGGTATTGTTCGAAATTTCCATAAGCGAATTTTGTTTAGAGATGAAGCTCACTTTTGGGTTCAATGGATTACGGACGTTATTTGGCCTCCGAGATAGTACAATTTAACGCTGCTTATTTATTTTTACACCGATAAACCTGAAACTATTGACCACTTGGAGGACAACATTTTCCACGTATATACGGCCATACATTTTGGAAAAAGTTAGACCTCCAGATAATACTACGACAGCCGTGTTGGTGATATACCAGACAACATACGAGGTGGCGCAAAATTAATCATCCTATCGGAGGATTCCATAATTTCCGCATATGACGTCGTGTGTCAATTATATTTGAAATTTTTAAAAAAGATACCTGTAAAATATTTATGGAAAAACAATGAACCGCTCATCTTTCTTAGAGCGTTCAATACTTGCGCTTTTTTCTACTCAAAAACAGACTGTATTCTTACCGTGCGTAGTGTGAAATACGAAGACCATTTCATACTCGTGCAACGTCAATTCCGCAAAAATTACGGGGCTAAGCTTTTAGACTTGAACAGACTGGAACCACAGGACTGGTCGTTCACTGAGAACAAAGAAACATCAACCAGACGAAGAGCCACGCAACTGGGCATTACCAGCCAATTTAAGTGATAGGCTTAAACGTGTTCTTGTACATAGTGCAAACAGTAAATCAGTTAATGCTTCCTGACCTTTAGTCTCGTGTGAAATACTTTCAAGTCCTCCTCGATCTTAATAACGAACAGGACGGTTTTGTGTCATGATGAGCGATGAGCTGTTACATCAATGCCCAACATTTTTGTTTCTGGGGCACTGAGAATCCGCAAGTACATCCACTCAAGGCCACTGTGTGGTGTGAGGTGCGGTATTCATGCCCGTATTATTTTAAGGACGCCATCAGCAATGCAGTCATTGTTTTTGGTGGATGCTACAGAGTCATGATAAATGACATTTTTCTACCAGAATTTTATAAGCAGGGCTTGGAGAAAAAGTTATTTCAAAAAGACGATGCAACCGCACACACAACCAGAGCCACAATAAAGAAAATATTCCCTAGTCAAATAAAGTTCACGATTTGTTGATTTGGCATGACCAGCAAAATCGCCTGATTAAATCACCCAGGCTACTTAAAGTCATGGGCGTATGTCAATTAGTCTCAGACAATCTCAATCCTGTAGGAGAATATTTGACATTAATGCGAACTTTTATCACCAGAAGTCTTGAAAAAAGTCGTGCAAAATGCGATAACACGGACATAAATTTGTATCAACATTTATCAGATATACTCGCGCTTCTAGGAATGCGCATCAGTATACCCTCGTGCCCAACTTCGGCCGTACCGTCAAATACAGAGATTCGTTCTTTAGCCGTACTACGCGAATGTGGAATGCCTTACCACACTCTGTCTTTCCCTAGTTATTGCAATATTCAGGAATTCAAAACCAATGTGCACCGACATCTCCTTTTAAACCCTCTCTCCTCTTCCTAGTGCTCACACTGTGCCTCTGCATAATAAGGGTAGTAATATCCCCTTGAGTGTGTGCTTATTATAAAAAAAAAAAAAAAAGATATAATATTTTCTACTTAACACACAAATTTTAAAGGTTAAAATAAAGATATATGTTTTTTATTAAGGTTAGAAGTTATTCAAAAACAAAATCAGGTGAATAATTTTGCGCCACCTATAGAATATAAATTATAATGCCAAAAGGTTTCTTTCGTATAAAGTAAATTTTACGTCAGTTTAAATAATTCATCTTCATGGTATTCCATTCAAAAGTTCAATACCTGTACCTTTTAGAAAATGTGTTTATGGCAAATAAGGTGATACGTATGGTTCAGTAGTCACAAAAACTTACATACATATGTATAAGTTCTTAAAACGTACGTTCAATACAAATTTGTTGATACGAGTATTCTTGTCATTTGAACTTTTACTTCTGTCTGTAATTTTATTTTTTAAACAATTGCAGGGGCGTTTAGACTTTATGATGTTGACAATGATGGCTTCATTACCAGAGATGAAATGTACAACATTGTGGATGCCATTTATCAAATGGTGGTAAGTAAAACGGAAGAAGACACTATTCATTTATTCTTTCTGCTGGACTTCTTTCTTCTATTTTGTTTCTATAAAATTTTATTCTTGAATATTTTAATGCTTTTAAATTCTATTTCCAATGCAAACACACATTTTACACATTGTAAAAAAAAATACCAAAATCATCATCATTACGATTACAAAAATTAACATCATCCCTCCCAGGGTCAACAACCACAAACCGAGGACGAAAACACCCCACAAAAGCGAGTGGATAAAATATTTGATCAAATGGATAAAAATCATGATGATCGTTTAACACTGGAAGAATTTCGTGAGGGTAGTAAAGCTGATCCACGTATAGTTCAGGCGTTAAGTTTAGGTGGTGATTAGCCGACAGAAACGTAGTCTAAAAATTAGGTTCTCTTACAATAACTTACTTATTTAAAAAAAAAAAAAAAACTCCCTTGACAGAAAAAAATGAAGATATAAATATTTAAAAAACAACCAACTCATAACATCAAAAAGAAATAAATATATAAATTAAACTTCCCTGAACAAAATCAGGAACAAAAATATATAAAAATTAGCTTCCTTACATATATTTGATAAAAAATAAAAATATTATGAAAATTCAACCAGAACTTCACCAAAATTCAACCGACACTTCAAAAATTTGAAAAGATGCATATAAATAGGTTCGAGCCTGAACAAAACAAATCTCAAAAATCAATAAGTCTGTAGATAAATTCGAATACAAACAACAACAACAAAACATAAATTTAAAAGAAAACGCTCAGCAATATTTGGAGAAAAAAAAAGTTAGATTTTGACAAAATTAAAAAAAAAAAACTGAAATTAACAAGAGTGTATAAAAATAGATTGTAAATTTAATAATCTTCAACGAAAATTATTTAAAAACAAATAATAATACAAATAAAAAATGGTTCAAAAGCCGGGTCTAGATAAAGGTGCGTTGGCATATTTAAAAAAAATATTATCTATAAAACATAAACACACAAATTTCTTCCCAAAATGACATTTGTATAGAAAATAATGCGTTACCATTTAAAAAAAATTTAATCTCAATTTCAATTTAAATAATTAAAATAACTATATTAAAAACAATAAATTTTATAATTGAAAACCAAAAATATATATATTCCTTCCTAACCAGAAATTTCACGAGTTACCTATAAAAATATTTGGTTGGTGTTCTAAGTCCAATGGATTTTATTTTTTTTTTCAAAAAAAAGCAAGTCAAGTTTAACAATATTCTTATATCATTTTTATGAATATTATTTTGGGAAAATTAAGATTTATAGAAGCAGATTTATCTTTCCATCGTCCCTAAAAAGTCTGGAGTCTTAAATCTTACAGAACTCTGTAAAGGCACAGCTCAATTTTTACTACAAAGGGTATACTTGACTTTATTGACGAACTGGTGTTTATTTAAAGAAAAGTATAGGTACCAGTATTGTGTCCTGTGGTAAGCAAAGCATTCTCTTCAATCGGCTTGTAAAAAGTTGTAAGCTACCGGATTAAGCCATAGTAAAATTAAAGTCAAGTGTTAAAATATTTGATTACAAATTAATTTATTTTAATTTCTTAATTTTAATTTAAAGGCTAACTCCAATTAGCTGTTTTTTAATCTTTATTATTTTTGTGTTTGTATTTTGTTTGCGTTGTGTTAGTTTTATTTTTTATTAATTATATATTACGTATAAATATCTTGATTTTATAGCTATTCCTTCGATATTTCGTCAGATTGTTGGCAACAACCTTCTTTTCAATTCTTTAAATGGAAGAAAAAGGTTGAATCCATTTTAAATCCAAAACGTTTGTTGTTTTGTCTTTCTAGCAAAATACTCTTTAAATACAACTTTCCCAAATTTTTGGATCTTAATAAATCCAAACTCGTTTAATTATTCTTCTTTATTTCAAAACCCTCAAAAAAAGAAAAACAAAAAACTTTTACCTAAATCAAATATCGTAAAATATTACCTTGAAAATAAATCAAATTTTATATATATATAAATAAAAAATATAAATATAATTAAAAATAAACCAACTCTGCTCGCGTTAAATATAAAAAGGAAAAATAAAATATCTATTATTGAAATAATTTCACGATCACAAACACAAACAAAAAACACACCAGATAAAAAACACCAATTTTATTTTTTTGATAAACAAAAAAAGATTATAAATAAAATAAAACACAACAAGAAAAAATATATAATTACAAAATATATAAATATAATACCAAATCCTTCTTAACTTTAAGGCGCTGTAAATTATTAAAATTCTCACAATAATAGAAAATCTTCGATAGGAAAAAAAAATGAAAATATTTGAAAACTTTAAAAAAATATTATTTAAATCCTTTCAAAGAAATTGCAAATAGCTTACATAAGAAACCAAAAAACAATACAAAATCCAAAAATTTAATAATATTTTCTTGCTCTGGGAAAATAAACACTTTTCAAAAAAAAAAAACTAAAACTAAATCAATATCAAAATTATTTTAAAATTGAATATCAATTCAAAATTTAAAATTAAATTAAATTTATTTATTATAATTAGGTAAAGAACCAGGAAAAAGTGTTTTCTACCATGTTGTCGATGTTTTTGTTATTAATTTAGTTGTTTTTTTGATTTAAATGTGAGTTTCCATTTCACTCAAAAAATGTTGTTTTATTGGAATGCATTTAAAAAAAAATTATTTTAATTTGACAATTAATTTAGTTTTCACATAAAACTCAATTAAAATGAGATTTGGCACATTTTCCAATTTTTAACAACCAATTTTGACATCACCATAATGCAGTTGTTTTCAAAATTTTGTTTTTTGGTCAAAATGGATGCAGCATGTTTTTGAAAATATTATACATTTTTGAAAAAAGGTTTTTTTACCATCTTAGCATGCATATTTTTGTATGTCACGTTTGATTTATGTAATTTTTATTTTAAATACTTTTTCTTCTTCTGCTTCTGCAATATATATTGGGCATGGTTCTTTCTACCAAACCACGTTTTCTCTTAACGCAGAAGCCTTTTTTACAATCTGATAAACTTTAAAAAAAAAAGTAAAATTATGGCAGCATAAAACACAGTTATTCACTCCAACATACTTATACACCATATTTCTATCTATCAAACAGCAAAAATAGGAAGCAAACAAATCTTTTCAAAAATATAAAATAGAAACTCAAAAACACCTCAATGTAGTATAAAATATACCATCATTCTGATTTAATTTCTTTTCTATATGTGGTTCAGCTTTATTATATAAAAATATTATACCAAGTTGAAAAAAAAAAGAAAATATTTTAAAATATATTATATAACCATAGTAAAAATATTTACCTTGTTTTAAAGTTGTTGTTTTCTTTTTTGTTTTACTTTAAATATTATGATTTTAGCAAATAATGTAAAAACTTTAAATTATTACATTATTTCTCTTTTAAACTACAATATTATTATATCTACTATGAATTGCATTTTGATTAATTATTTTTGTTTTAAATATACATAAAATATTAAACTATACTATGTACTGTTAATTCTTTTCTTTAAAAAACATGATCATGCTTATTATGATCATCTCTTGCCTCTTAATTATGATAAATAATACGCTTGGAGACTATACGTATATTTATATTTTTTTATTTTTAATTATTTTTGAATTGTTTTGTACAATTTTTCTGTGATATACAAAAAAAAAGAAAAAAACAAAAACAAATATTGAAAACAATCATTTAAATGTATCTTAGCAGAACCAGAATTTGTATATTTCTTTTTTCTTTGTTTATAAACAAAATTATATAATAAAAGAAAAGAAATGAAAAAAGGTGTTAAACAATTCAAAAATAACTTTTTTTTTATTATCTACTATAATTGGCTCACTTTGTTTATAAATATATTTTTTTATTTAGCATCTATGCTTAGAATTTTGTTTGTAACAAATATTTTTATGATAAAACAAAAATAGAAGTCTTTACAAAGAGAACTTGATTTCTTGAGAAAATGAAGTTATCTTTTCTCGAAGTCGACATTGTAAATTAAATTCACTTCCTTAATTTGTTTTTGTAAAATAAACTCATAAATCGGTTTTTAATATGAAACAAATATTAAATAAAAAGAAATACGTTTCTCAATGAAGAAAAGTTAACTGAATGGTATAATTTTACTATTTACCATAATAGTGACTGGATCTGCAAAATAAAATCTTAATGAATTAAGTAAAATATAAAATTCATATATTCAGAACTTTTAAACACTGTTTATGTTTCTACAGGAAAGTTTTATACCATTCATTTGTTCTTACATTTTACTTTTCATTTAAAAATTTACAGGAAAAATAAAAGTGAAATAAGTCTAACAGTAAAGCAAACAATATATCACACAAATGTTTAAACATTTTCAATGCAGAAAGTTGTAGAAATACTTGTGATTTCTGGTATGCACATCAAAATGGCATCGATTTAAGGATCTTTCCCATTTTATACCAATTACATAAGTAGATTCGTTTATATGCATTTCTGTGCTTTCAACTGGCGAAGATTATATTTTTTTTGATTGGGTCATAATGGTAAAAAAACATTTCATAAACTTTTATACCAGTCAAGTTGATAAAATAAAACACATGTGCATTCATTAAACTGTAGAAATCCCTGTTATTTCTGGATAAGTACATCAAAATAACAATCGTTTGATGATCATTCTATGCATTATTACATTTTATACCAATCAGAATATTTTGTTCATATACATACACATGTGTACTTTCAACTGGAAATGATTATATATATTTTCTTGACTCATAATGGATATTCATAGTACCTCAGCTTTTCTTCAGGCCAAAATATCTCTAAAATTTATACCAGTCAATTGTAAAAAAGAAATAAAATTTTATAAACATTTTAATACCTGTTACTTCTGGTTACGAACATCAAATTAAGTAAGAAGTGTTTAATGGAAATTTTATCAATAACCCCATTTTATACCAATCAGATTTGCAGATTGTGTACATTTAACAACATATTATGATTATCTTAACCTTGTTGGCTAAAAATGTTTACTTTCGATACCTATGTGGTGTGAATTTTACTTGTGTATTTATACCAAATAGTTAAATAGAGAAACTGATAGATCTTAACCCATTTTAAAGTCAAAAGATTTATTTTTCATTTGTTGTAAAGTAACGTTTTTTTGTTAATTATTTTCCTTATTAAGAAACTGTTACTTTTTATACCAGTAACATTTAAAAGAAAGGAGAACAATAAATTATTTTCAAGAGATTAAGTGAATCCCTGTTGGAAACCTTAATTTATTACATATTTGTTTTTAACTGGTATAAAAATATACCAAATGCATTAATGGTAATGCGGCGCTATTTTATGAATAGTTGACAAAAACATTACAACTATTTATGTTTACTTATTTGCGAATTAGTATAAACTGGTCTAAAACGCTTCAAATTTGCAGATTATTGTATAAAAACTAAACTAACTCGCATAACATTAAAATACGTTAAGCTAAGTTAGCAAGAAAAAAAGCACCCGTTTATTTGTGTAAAAACAGTCAGTCAACAGAAAATCGAAGAATATTATTTTTATCATTTAAAATTATTTTTAAACAAAAAAATATTTGTTACAAATTAAAACAAAAAAAAACGAAAACAGCTCTTTGCCTATGTAAATCTACCTACTTTAAAATGCTAAATATTTTGCACGCCTTAAATATATTTAATAACATAAAATATAAAATGCAAAACAAAATATCATATTTATGTGTGTGTACTATTTTAAATCTATTTAAGAATTTTTCTTCGATAAACTATTTTTGAGGCCTTTTTATATAATTACATACAAAAAATAATAAATTAACATAAAATAATGTAAAATAATTAAAATCTACATTACATAATGATAAAATACAACTTAAAGCAACATTACATCCATCCAAACTTCATTGAAAAAGAGTTTTTTTAGTAATGGAAAAACTCTTTTTTTTTTACATTTATATGCTCTCTTTTCGATTCTCATTGTATTATAATATAATTTATTATAATCATAAAATAAAAATCAAACATTTTTTTGGTTAATTCTCCTTTGCTAAATAAAGAACTCCATTTCCATAAATACATACATTTATTTTTATCAAGAAAAAGAATAAAATTAAATTATCATTACCGTTTAGCTAAATGCAATTCTATGATGAATAATTATTAAAATAAAACAAGTCTTGTCATTCAAAATAATTTTAAACAAAAAACCAAAAACAGAAATTTATTAATTGAAATAAAATGTTCACACACTTTTCCCAACAGTATAAAACCTTACTTACAAAAACAAATAAATTAAATTAAAATTTCTAGCACTGTTTAAAATACTTTACACAAAAATGCACAAATTTACTAAAAAAACAAAACACAATAAAAAATAAGTAAAAAAAAAAAATAAAACAAAGTAAATTATTTACCATTACTTCATTAGTTTATTTTAAGCTTAAAATTAAATTCAATATAATAAAAGCAAAAGCAATGAAATACAATTAAGTCGTCTCACCTCAAACCCTCACTGAAATTCTTCTTACGGAAAACAACAAAATATTTAAATTAATACAAAAAAAAACAGTAAGCTTTTCAATTTAAATTCAGTTAATTTTATTATAATATTTTGCTTAAGGTTAAACCTCTGCAAAATTAAAATTATAATACAAAACAAAAAATCAATTATATAGGTATACAAAACTTATGTATATATATAAAATATGTATTATTTATAAGTCATATTATAATATTTAGGAAATAATCTTGTATCTATCAAATAAAATAAAATAAAATTCTTTGAGCGAAAAATGTTTTATTATTTTCAGCTTACAATTAATACACAACAAAATGTTATAAATAAATTTACAAGAAAATAAAAATTTATTATAATATCGAGGAAAGTCCTATACTAAGCAATATTAAACAAAGAAAATAAAATTAGTGATACAAAAATTAATTTGAAAAAAAAAAACGATTGAAATTCATTTAAAACAATATAAAAATGTAAAAAAAAGCATTTATACATTGTAAAAAATATAATTAAAAACAAAATTGTGAAATTAAATTCTTACATCAATAATAATATAATTAAAACAATATATAAATATACACACATTATATATTTTATGAATTTTTAAAAACCAAACAAAAATATTACTGAAATAAAATAAAATTTAAATAAAATAAACCAAAACCAAAAAAAAAAAAAAACAAATATTATATACAACAAAACAAAAATTGTGTAAAATGTTAAAAAGTCACAAATGCATTAGCATAGCGCAGACAAAAACAAATAAAAAACAAATATTACATATAGCCTTATAATTATTTTTATTATTATCAATTAATTATAACATAATTTTCAATATATCGCAATAAATTAAAATAAAATCAACAATACAAAAAATTAAACTGCAGCCAGATTGTTAAAATTAATAGAGACAAAATAAAAAACAAACACGGTTTTATTTTTAATATATTGTACAGATAAATTAAAATAAAGAAAAAATAAGTAAAAAACAATAAATAAATTAAATATTTGCTAATGCAAAAAGCATCAATAAGTCATTGTTAAAAAAAATAATAAAGTTGAAAATTTGATTTTGTGATTTTTTATGAGAAAAGTTAACAAAATAAAATTATTATTGATGAAAAGAGTTTTAAATAAGAAAATTAAGTTAAAATAATAATAATAATAATAATAATAATAATAAATAATAATTATAATAATAATTTATTATGTATGTGTGCCGTTTATTAATTAAAAAAAAACTGAAAAATTAAATAAGAATTTGAGTTTTTGTGTTTTTTTAAAGAACATATATAAGAACAGGAAATGCAAAACGAAGAGTTGGCCATCTACACAAGTAAGTAAAAAATAACCTTCGATAGTCAGAATCAGAATCCATGATTAAATAATTAATTTAAGAAATAAAGAAGGACATTTATTTTACAGTTGTTAATGGTTGATTAATCAAAAACCGAAAAATAGTCATTTAGGAGATTTGTTTTGGAAATACATACTACAAAAAAAAATTGCAATGACGTTTCTTTTTTAGGGTTCATTTCCAGACTTAGAGCACTTGTATTCTTTTCAATCATAATGATGCAATACATTTAAGAAACTAGTCAGAAAAATGAACGTTGGGTCTTTCCGCCTGAAAACCGTAATGCCCAAATCCTAAAATGTCATACATCCCAAAATTTATCACACAGTCCAAAAAGTCAAAAACAAATTGCCAATAAACCCAAAGCAAGTGTCGTAATCTCCAAATAATTTTTGAATAAAAGAACGCCCAAATTGTTAGTAGCCATTTTGCCCATCAAAAGAATAAATTTATGACATTTATTTTGGGCTTTACGACCATTACAATTTTTATCATTTCTTATGGCTTATCACCCAACGACATTTAAAACAAATCATAAAATGACATAAAGACCAAAAGAAGACACTTTGTAAAAATATATCATTAAGAAAACGTCAAAAATCCCAAATAAAATGGAATATCACCAAAACCAACTTTCAGTGTCGTCAAACCAAATTTAGAAATGTCTTAACGCCCAAAAGATGTTGGGTGGTTGGGCTCTGAGATGCGTATAAACTGTGAGGTATGTGTATTGGGGCCATACTTCCCCCTGCAAGCCCCCATCTTAAACTCACACTATTTGGATTTGGGGTAGGTGTGAAGTTGTGTGTATGCAAAGTTTATTAACATTTAAGGAATTTGGATTTGAATAAACTTTTGCATAAACACAACCTCACACCTGCCCCATACAATATTGTGAGCCCAAACATATGTCACTGTTTTTACGCCATAAAGCTGTTTTCTCACCCTATGAGCAAGCAAAAATTGGCTTTATTTCGCTATCTGAAAGTTAAAAAATAAAAGAGGCTGGGATGCGACCCACACTGATAACTTCCCATCCCGCCTGTCGATTTGTCTTGCTTAAAAGTTTGTCTATATGTATCAATTTTTACCAAATTTGCGTACTATTTTGTGTAGATTTTATTTTTTTATGAAAAAACGGACTGTTGAATTTTTATTAAAAAAATTACTGAATATCAGAAACAATATTTTCTGTGAAATAAAATAAGTTTGAAGCCACTATTTGTAATTTTTGAAAAGCTGTTTGAGTCGAAAGTAAATTTTTACCAAGTTTTAGTATTGTTTTTTTGTTAGGTTTTTATTTTTTGTAAAAAACATGTCAATTCGATTTTTCTCAAAATTTTACTGAATGTTGACAACAATATCTCAAAGTTTTAAAAAGATATTTGAGTCGAAAAACAATTTTTACCAACTTTTATTAATTTTTTTGTTTAGGTTTTTATTTTTTGTAAAAAAAACTGTCAATTCGATTTTTCTCAAAATTTTATCGAATGTTGAAATAAATATTTCTTATAAGTTAAAATTAGTCAGAAGCCGTTATCTCAAATTTTTGAAAAGATAGTTGACTCGAAAATCAATTTTTACCAACTTTTTTTAATTTTTTTTTTCGGTTTTTAAAAAAAACCTGTCAATTCGATTTATTTCAAAATTTTACTGAATGTTGACAACAATATTTTTGAAAGATAAAAGTAGTTTAAAGCCAATAACTCAAAGTTTTGAAAAGATATTTGAGTCGAAAATCAATTTTTACCAACTTTTATTAATTTTTTTTTAGGTTTTTATTTTTTGTAAAAAAAAACTGTCAATTCGATTTTTCTCAAAATTTTATCAGATGTCAAAAACATTATTCTTCATTGCACAAAATTGTTTTGGAGATGAAATCATATTTTAGTCGTAAAATTTTCGAAGTGACAAATTTTTTTTTTCAGTTTTTTTAATTTATAAAAAAAACCGTTAATTGTATTTTTTTCCAAAAATATAATTGTTTTGTATTACGTTACAATATATAATATAAAATTTAATTCAAGTCTCTAGCGTCCTTGGTTCATGAGATATTTAGGGTTAACCAAAATTTTCACCTTTTTTTGAAACTGCTATGGTAAAAAAACCACCCACGCAATTTTCTTGAGAGCCCTTTCTGCATCTTTCTGCCTTATTATCTGTATAACAAAATTTATTTGAAGTCGATATCTCTTCTGGTTCTTGAGCTATGGACGACGAAAAAAACGTCGCGAACGTACGGACGTACGGACGTACGGACGTACGTACACACGCACGCACAGACATCTTTCTAAAAATCTTTTATTTCGACTCTAGGGACCTTGAAACGTCGAGAAATGTCAAAATTTTCAATTTGTCAAATCGGACCCATTACAATAACTTCCTATGGGAAGTTAATAAAGCCAAACATATTTATTACGCTTTTTTGAGGTTTCGAGTTTTTGGGCAAACTGACATCTTTTTCGTTTAATGTTTACGTTTGGTCGATTAAAATTTAAAACTCAAATTGTCGTAGTGCCCAAAAAATAAAAAAAAAATGGTCAGAATGTCCAAATGTTTAAACACATGACATCTTTTTCGCGATATGTCGATTGGTAATTTGGTTGTTATGATACTTCAAAATTGATTTGGGAAATATGACATCGATTTTGAACTGTGTGACATTTTCTCTGAAAAAGTCTTTGGGCGATGTAGCCATTTTTGGGCAATATGACATTTATAATATTTGGGAGTTATTTTATTGGGCAATAAGACCGAACGCTACTTTTTAATTTTTATTTCGGAAAACCCAAAAAAGTTTTAAAGCCCATAAGTTCGGTAATATTGCCCAAATCGTACAACAACAACACAACCCAAGCTGTTTAAAAATCGAATGTTATAATTTTTCAATCAGATCATGAATTTTGATAGCCTCAGAAAGACTTTGAACGGGTGTCTTCTAACGCAACAGAACTTTATTATGTCAACACTGCATATATTGAATTGTGTTAGCTGTCAAGTGATTTATTTTTCCACATTTAAATAGTTTGACGCCTGTACGAAATTGTACAATTTTATTTTTAAAATCAGAGTTCTGTTTCAAATTTTAACAAGAGAATTTTGTCTTTTAATGACGCATTACAAATCTACAACGAAAACACGAACAAATTACATGCGTTCTGTCACTACATCGAGCATTGAGTTCACACTCAGTTCAACTTGGCCAAAACTCTGTGATATTAATTTGCAAAGGTTATATTGTCATTCGCAAGGATATACATAATTCACACTAGGTTGTTACCAAAAGGTTGCCTAGTAGAACCGAACAAGACCAACAAAAAGGGGGAGTTAGAAAAGAGTGAACCAGACCGCAGAAACCAGTTGGACTTCGATCGCCGCTAAGCAAGGATCAGTGGTAAGTAAGTTGGATATTAACAGAGGCTTCCCCCCACCAGAGGTAAGGGGCTTCTTGTGAAATATTCAAGTTTAATTGATTTGCCAGCTTCGGCTGTGATTTACCAGTTTCGGCTGTGTTTTACCAGTTTCGGCTGTGTGTTACCAGTTTCGGCTGTGTGTTACCAGTTTCGGCTGTGTTTTACCAGTTTCGACTGTGATTTACCAGTTTCGGCTGTGTGTTACCAGTTTCGGCTGTGTTTTACCAGTTTCGGCTGTGATTTGCCAGCTTCGGCTGTGATTTACCAGTTTCGGCTGTTTGTTACCAGTTTCGGCTGTGTGTTACCAGTTTCGGCTGTGTTTTACCAGTTTCGGCTGTGTTTTACCAGTTTTGGCTGTGTTTTACCAGGCTCTGCTGTGATTTGACAGCTTCGGCTGTGATTTACCAGTTTCGGCCGTGTTTTACACACGATAAGAGGTGATTCACCCGCGTAACGGCGATTACCCCAGTCCGGACCGAATTGATGGAAGAGACGAACCCCGCGCCGCCTGCTGACCGACACCTATCGCGTAGACTACTTCGGACCAGTGATACCAGCCGAGATCCAGATGAGAAGAATTATTACGAAATCAGAATTAGACAAAAAAAAGGAACGTTAACTTACTATATGAAATAAATTCAAAATAATATAAAGTTAATTACAAATAAAGACAAAGGCTTATTGATGTTAAATTTCGGTGTTTTATTTAACTAACCCTGGACACCGTGAGCATACCCTAGCTGAGAAAATTTAAAACACCCTCACAGTCTAGCGATGAAGCTCACTTTTGGTTTGGCTAAAAACCAGCATTATATGTACGAGTTACTGCCGATAATGTCAATATTTCTTTCTTTGTTTTATTCCATTTCAAAGTTTTAAACCTCTAAAAACACATTTTTTCGATTTAAAAAAAAAAATGATAATCCCAAAAAAAAAAGTAGTACCCGTAGCGTGATGGTTAGTGCGTTGGACTGTCATGCAAGGGGTCTTGGGTTCAATCCCTGCCTGTGCCACCTAACTTTTTTCACGGGTACTGCCTCTTGCGACGAATTGACAAATCCTCCAAGAGTAATTCTTGTCATGAAAAGTGCTTTCTCAAATTGCCGTTCGGATTCAGCATATAAACTGTAGGTCCCTTCCATCTCTGACAACATTACTCGCACACAGGAATGGTTGAGAGTTGTAAGTCACTAGGCCCTGGTTCTTCATGGACTGTTGCGCCACCTAATAATAAATCCCAAAAAAACTGACGTGAAAGAGTGATTATGGGGTCGGATTTAAATTGGAGCCATTAAAAATCATCGGAAAATGTAATTTGTTTTCCAGGAACAAAACCTTGTTTTATTAACGTACGATTTTTGCGATATATTGATTTTTGCTCAAATGGCACACTACAAATGATAATTGAAAAACTTGACTAAAAACGGTCAGATAATTTTAAATAACAAATGAACTGTGAAGTAAAAACATCCTACCTGCTTCCAAAGAGAATATATTTTCTAAGATATGTTAAAGATTTCAAGTCAGTTTATTGAAAATTGTCTGAGATGTCAAGCCAACTTAAAAAATGTAGTATTGAGATAAACGTGTTTTAAGTCATAAGTAATTTTGCAATACATTTTATATTAAAATTCGAAAAAGGAGTATTTATAAGTTATTTCTCATTACAATACTTTGGGACATAGGTTTTCAAGTCCTAGGGTGTTTAGAGTTACGCACTAAGCTAAAAAATTACCGCAAGTTTGCCTTAACACCCTTTTGAAAAACCGTTCATAAACTCTCCCTTATCGATTATGATGTTGTACATTCTTGGCACACAACTAACGTCATTTATTTTGTTGGTGTATCTGTGCTGTGATATGCAGTAAAATAATTTGTCTTTTTTTATTAAGTTTCTTTTAATTTTCTGGTAAATAATTTTCCCACACTTTTCGAATGCACATTTGGATCTTGAATCTAAAAATAACCCATCATTGAATTCTCGCACATCTCGTCTCGTACAGCTCAAGTATATACCCGCCAAGTGAGTGTATACGCAATTTAACATCTCGAAAAAATACCAGATGACATTCTTAAGACAATTTCACTTGCTGCATTTTTGAGTTTCAGTTTTAGTATGACACCGCACTCGCATGAGTTCGTGCACACACATGGTATAGGGTCGATAGGTCGTCTATGAGTGAATTTTGGAAAATATTTTTTTTTTTAATTTATATAACTGTTGTATATAGATGGAGGTATTTAGAAATATTATAAAGGTAGGTATGTGGCGCCACCTGCTTCAAAACTTCAGAATTGTTTCAATTTATCAAAATTTTTGTCGAGAGCATCACTTGAAGGAATATCCTTGTGAAGCCATTCAACACATCACTGATGTCAGTGTGGGAAGAACTCAAATTAACAAGTTGATTAACCCAATGAATATCATGTCCCTCGTCATTGACGTGAAAGGGTGGATATAATGGAATATGGTTGTAATTTTATATTCTCACATTTATTACTTTAGTTATAGGTATAGGGTGTTTTTCGAACATAAATTTGAGATTTACATATATTTGATGAAAAGTAATTAAAAGGGAATTAAAAATAATTAAATTTCTCTTGGTTTCATATTTTTCAGATAGTCATTATTTTTGAATTAGTAAAACAGATACCAATAGATACGTAATGAATCATTAACTTAAGGAACATTTTAAAGATACCACTTAACTTTTAGCTGTTGTGATTATGTTTGGATTATCCGCAGGGATTTTGAAATGAACAAGTAATATTAAAGAGTACTTTTGGGAAATCCTTCAAATTTAAATTACAAATTAATTTGATTTCTATAAATCCACACAAATATAATCTTAAAAGGTATTCAAATTTAATGAATTTTAAGAAATAAGATTTTAGTGTCAAAATTATATAACCTAATTATTGTATAATAGAGAGATTCATATTTTTATTATTAAACTTATGTGGATCCGCAAAACTATAAAACAATTTTTTAATAAAATGTTAGGCAGAAAACAAAAGGTTTTTTCTTTGACACATAGTGCAAGAAAATGTGTCTTTTATTTAAGTGAAATTGATTTTTAAAACAAAAAGTATTTCAATAGGTTATCTAAAATACGACTCACTTTTAATCTGTCATTATGTTTATTTGAAATTAAAATTGAATTCATTTTAGTACAACTTTTCAAAATTAGTTTACTTAACTGAAGAATAAGTTTGGTTACAACAAAATTTGGCGCCGCAGTTAAATAATTGATAAAATTTTATAAAATTTAGTTAAAGTTTTAAATTAAGATTTATTTCAATTTTTTAAATTAGAGGTGTTTTTAAATAAAAAAGAGGCTGGGATGCGACCCACACTGATAACTTCCCATCCCGTCTATCGATTTGTCTTGCTTCAAAGTTTGTCTAAATGTATCAATTCTTGCGAAATTTGCGTTCTATTTATTTATTTATTTTTTTTTATTAAAAAACGGACTGTTGGATTTTTATAAAAAAATTACTGAATATAAAAAACAATATTTTCTGTGAAATAAAATAAGTTTGAAGCCAATATTTTTAATTTTTGAAAAGCTATTTGAGCCAAAAATCAATTTTTACCAACTTTTATTAATTTTTTTGTTTAGGTTTTTATTTTTTGTAAGAAAACTGTCAATTCGATTTTTCTCAAAATTTTTCCTAATGTTGAAAACAATATTTCTTATAAGTTAAAATTAGTTAGGAGCCATAATCTCAAATTTTTGAAAAGATATTTAAGTCGAAAATCAATTTTTGCCAACTTTTGTTAAATTTTTTTTCGGTTTTTAATTTTTTGTAAAAAAACTGTCAATTCTATTTTTTTCAAAATTTTACTGAATGTTGAAAACAACATTTTTTGAAAGATAAAAGTAGTTTAAAGCCAATACCTCAAAGCCTTGAAAAGATATTTGAGTCAAAACTCAATTTTTACCAACTTTTTTTTTATTTTTTTTTTAGGTTATTATTTTTTGTAAAAAAACTATCAATTCGATTTTTCTCAAAATTTCATCAGATGTCAAAAACATTATTCTTCATTGCACAAAATTGTTTTGGAAATAAAATACAAAAAATTAAAAACCGAAAAAAAAATTTAACAAAAGTTGGTAAAAATTGATTTTCGACTTAAATATCTTTTCAAAAATTTGAGGTTATGGCTTCTAACTAATTTTAACTTATAAGAAATATTGTTTTCAATATTAGGACAAATTTTGAGAAAAATCGAATTGACAGTTTTTTTTACAAAAAATAAAAACCTAAACAAAAAAATTAATAAAAGTTGGTAAAAATTGATTTTCGGCTCAAATAGCTTTTCAAAAATTAAAAATATTGGCTTCAAACTTATTTTATTTTACAGAAAATATTGTTTTTTATATTCAATAATTTTTTTATAAAAATCCAACAGTCCGTTTTTTCATAAAAAAAAATAAAATCTACAAAAAATAGAACGCAAATTTGGTAAGAATTGATACATTTAGACAAACTTTTAAGCAAGACAAATCGATAGACGGGATGGGAAGTTATCAGTGTGGGTCGCATCCCAGCCTCTTTTTTTCAATAAAATTACAAATCTAAAATCCATTTCTTCAATATTCAGTTGAAATATTTATAATACATATTTCATAAAATTTTCAAAAAATCTGTATACGTTGTTAGATTTTTCTCAAAAAAAAAAACTAAAACAATTTCTGTTCATACGGTTTTTAACAGAAAAAGCCAAAACGGTTTGAAAACAAGTTATGCTCTTGCAACGAATCCGTCGTCTAAACAATCCTTTTATATTAAGTTTTTGAAATACATTACAAAATATAAAAAATATTGTTCAAACCGGGTATATTTAAACAGATGGTTAAAATCTAAGTTCAGGTTCGCAATTACCATTAAAAATTAAAACGTGTTTTTAAAAACTATGAAAATTCAAGTTTTGCCTGAAACTTCATGTAGAGTCAAAAAAAAGACTAATTACTAATGAGAATTTCAAGAAAATAAGTAAGATCCACATAAAATTACCAATTTTTGATTTCTTATGCATTTTTAAAATACGATAATTTAAAAAACTGAGGCGATAGAAAAATTTTAATGCAGGATTCGAATTCAATATAAATTAATACTTTAATTTTGGAAAGGGACTCCAATAATTATTTTTCTTAAATTATTTAAAGTTTCAAAATATTGTATTAAAACAGTTTTGAAATTATTTTTCTCTAGTTTGTTTTTGATGTCGAATTTCTGCTTTTATAGTTTAATCAATAAGTTGAATTATGTTCATAATTTAAATTGTAAAAGTTTAACAAAAAAAATTCTGAATATAATATAATAATGATATTGAAGCGTCTTAAAGATTAATTACACTGGTGAACAAAATTAAGTCTTTTCCCTGTTTCTTTTTAAAACAAAAGAAAATTGAGTAAGTATTTATTTATGTTTTTAACATTTTTGAATTTTTTATTTTAAAGAAACAAGAACTTGGTTTACACAGATCAAAATATTTTTAATTCATAAATTTGAAATATATGCAGATAAATATTTTTAAGTTTTTTAGGTATTTTTTCCATTTGAAAATAGTAGCTTGCCACACACTGAGACAAATGTACATATACTTAAATCACCAGAATTTCATAATGTGGTGATTTTAATATTCAAATAAATAATTTTTGTTGAATATACATATTTTAAAGTTTTGACGTTTAATATAAATCCAAACAATTATGTTTTTGTTGTTTCAAAATACAGATACAATGTTTTTGCTAGACCGGTAAAGCATTTACATTTTGCTGTTATGACTTAACTAGCAATCAATTATGTTATGTATTAAAACTTAATTCACGAACATCAAAAAAGAGCTGGTTGGGGTCGAAATAATGAAAAAAAGAATGTCAAAATTCTTTATGAACAAAATATTATATACACACATATAATTTTAATAGTGTATAACAACATTCTGATTGGTATTTCAAAATACTGTAAACTTAAAAATTAAAAAAAAGTTTTGATATTTTAAAGAAAGTACGCATTGTTTTACATACATATATATTTCTGAGAATAGCAATTTTTCAATAATCACCCTTTTGCGAAAAATGTTCATGTTTTTTTTGTGATCTTAAAAAGTTTTTAGTTTTCAAGTGTCAATTGACTTTTTTATGAATATGTGTATGTAGGTATATTAAAATTTTGACGTCTGGTTGTATTTTCCATAGTGTTTTTGTAAATATGTTTTAAACTAGATGCACATAATTTTGCTATTATCTTTTATGTACTTTTTGACTGCGTGTTGGCATACTATCTGATTTTCAAAAAGAGTAATTCCATTTTACTGCAAATCACTGATGGATTTAGGCCTAGGCCCGTGAGACCCAGGCCTAGGGCGGCGAAATCTATGAAATGCTTAAAACTCGAATGCGTTTCTGCATTTAAACATACCTTAATGAAAGGCACAAATATGTCTTGGGTCTAAAGTTTCGGAACGCATCCAAAATCATAAATTGTGTTTGACAATTTAAAAATTCAATCTAGCAATCTACATACGTTAAATTTGAAATTGCGAAAACAACAAACAAAAGAGAACTGTAAGAATAGAAAAATCTCACCTCATCTCTTTGTTTTTGATTTTATTTTTTTAATTAAATATGAGTGGCTATCGGAAAAAAATTAAGCTGTGCTGAATATCGTAAAATAAAAGAAAAAGAATATACGAAGTTAGATAATTTACTTAAAAAAATTCCAAAAACATCTAATTTTATGACAAGCTCAACTGAATCTTCTAACAATGACCAACAAGCATCATGTTCATCGGTTGTAAGTATCTCGTTTTGATTGGTAATAATTTTCTTATTGGCATTGATTTTGTCTTTGCAGCTGGAATCAGAAGAGACTTCAGAACAAGATAGCGAAAACGTACACTCTTCCCTATCACAAGGTACGAACGAGGCACAGTCAAATTTTCCTTCATCACATTATACTAAAGAAATCCTGTCGACAGCTGATATTTTTAAATTTAATACTGATCCCTTTTTATGCAAGTTGAATGGAGAAAAACGGGATTTCATATCTATAAACGGTGTACCACGAAATGATAATGCAGACTTTAAAAATTCTAGAAATGTTTATAGTGATAAAACGAGGTATTGTTCCAAAAGTTTATTATTAAATCACTAGCAATAAGAGGCCTGCCATTTCGAAGAAATTCAGAACGAATAGGAGATCCTCATAATGGGAATTTTTTAGGAACAGTAGAGCTCCTTGTTGAGTTTGATCCATTTTTATCTGAACATTTAAAATTGTAAAACAATCTTTGAAGAAATTATACTGTTGATTTAAAATAAAATACTACAACAAATTTCTACTGAAGTGCAATCTGCTAAGTATTTTGGTATAATTGTAGATTTTACGCCTGATATAGCACATGTCGATCAGCTTACTATAATTATAAGATACGTACGTGATAACAGTGAAATTGTTGAAAGGTTTCTAGAATTTCTACCAAATATCGGCCATAAAGCTAAATATATTAAGGATGCATTGTTTAAATCTCTAGAAAATAATGGTTTTGATATAATGAACTGTCGTGATCAATCGTATGACAATGCGAGCAATATGTCAGGTACATATATGTTCAGGCCTTCAGACACGAATCAAAACAATAAATCCTTTAGCAGATTATGTTCCTTGTGCCGCCCATTCTTTAAATTTGGTAGGGTCATGTCCAGTTGAATCGGTAACAGAAGTTGTTGACTTCTTTTCTACTTTACAAGAACTATACAATTTCTTTACTATATCTACTCATAATTGGGAAATCTTGGTGCAGCGTACAAATTTAAGAATTAAGAGTCTTTCTCAAACTCGTTGGTCTGCTCGACACGATGCATGTTACGCATTAGAAAAAGAGTGGTCTGCAATAATTGGTGGAATTTATTGCCGAAAGCAGAGATGAGAAACCGACTACGCTATCTGAAGCTACGGGATTGCAGCGAAAATTACAACATTTAGAAACAGCAATCCTAGTCATTGTCTGGAATGTAATTTTAGGTCTTTTTAATGCTGCTAGTAAGAAGCTTCAAGAATCTCAAGCTGATTTATCATCCGTTGTGCAGATCTATAGTTCGCTGGCTTTATTTGTTCAAGATGAGAGACAGACAATTTTCTGAATATAAAGAAAAAGCTAAAGCACTGTCCGTAGTTCAGGATTATTATAGTTACGATACTCATTGCAAAAAAAAACAGAAAAATTCAGCCAGATGACTTACGGTTAAACAGTCTTCAAGATGTTTATTCGAATGTGGACATTGCTATCCAAATTTGTTTGAGTATTTCGGCAACAAATTGTTTAGGAGAAAGATCTTTTTCCACTCTAAAAAGAGTAAAAACATATCTACGTGCAAGCATGAGCCAAGATAGACTTAATGCTCTTGCATTACTATCTATTGAAGCACAACTAGTCCAAGATATTAATTATGACGATATAATCGACGTTTTTGCGCGGACGAAAGCCAGGAGAAAAATTTTTTCAATTGATTAATATAAAAAAAAATATTTATTATTTGTCTATCTAAAGATTATAACTTATTTATCTTTCATGTTAATTAATTATAGTATTTATAAATTATACTTCAATAAAATAAAATTATTTTGAAAAAAAAAATATTGGATCAAAATGTATGAAATTAAATTTATTAATAAGGGCGGCGCATCGAATGGGGCCTAGGGCGGCAGCAAGCCTAAATCCGTCACTGCTGCAGATAGTAAAAAAATAAATCTATGCAAAATTACACTTTTTAAAGTTACAGCATTTTGTGATAAGAACAATGGAGACATATTATTATTACACACTATTATTTTGATATGCAATATTTTAAATGATCCATGTTTTGAAATAAAAAATTTAAAGTATACATGATTATAACCAAAAAGTATAATACAGAATTTTACCATACAAAGTTCTGAAAATCAGTATTTTGACCCACTCCTAATTCAAATATTTTAAATTTCGAACTCGGGTTGTTCCCAATTTTTTGTTAAAATCATTATTTGTATATTTCTTAACTTTTTATTAGCCCTACCTAATTCACTAATATTCCACTTTCTTATATTACACCCATAAATGTTAAGTTGTCATTTTCCTTCATATGTTTCAACTCTAAATTAAGATCAAAAACTCTGCCTTACGTGCATAAAACACGCATTCAAAACAACATCGTGGGAGAATTTATGTATATATCCACATTTATATGATATCCAAAATTAATTTAAAAAAATTTGCTTCTTCATAAAATCAATAAAAATCAATAATCCAATAACTATGATTGCTCAAATTAAAAATAACGACAACGACTCGACCAATCGTTATCACCGAAAACAACAAAAAAAGAAAACCCTTTATTGAAGTATAGTTTAGTTTTAACGACCTTCTTATCATAACAACAAAAAAAAAACATACGCACACACAATCAATTTATTTATAGGATGGGTCCTTAAGTGCGTAGAACGATAATAATGGTCTGTTTGTTTATATTAAGACTTCGAAAATAGTCCAGAGAAATGCGCAACATGTGTTCAGAATTCAAAAATACTGATAGTTCTAAAAACAAAATAAAAAACACAAGAAAACACAAAAATAATTATCTCCCGATTCTGATAAATAAAATATTTGTATCTTTTCTTCAAACTCGCTGATGCTCATAATCACAGCATCAGCATCAGCTTCAGCATCATCATCAGAATTGGTAGGTTAGGTATTTGGTTTTTCATTTTTCAATTTTAATAAAAATTTTGTTCAATATACAAACAATCGTGTTTTATTTTAATTTATTTTTGAGAACACAACAAGAGAGCGCAAAGTGGCTTCCCATGGTCTATTTTTAGGGCAGCCAATGTAAAGATATTTTGTCTTGTTTTGTTTTTGGAATAGCCCTGTGTAGACGTAGTGTGAATGCATTGCTTACTGAACACTGAGGCTGAAGCTGAGGAGTGTGTTTTTGACATATAAACGGACAGGCGGCACTATAGTCACACCAGCATCAGCAGCGACCAGCCATAGGCATGCCACTGTACTGTAGATACTACATTGGTTATTTATAGATACTTTTTGAACGATTCGAAATTCGGAGGAGATACAGATATAGAGATAGAGATACAACTTTGCATCCATATGTGAGTAAAACATCAGTTGGCAGTGAATTTTTGTTTTTGAATTCCATCGAATTTTCCTTATTTTCGAAACGCAACGCACTTGATGTGAAGGCCTAAAAAAAGATTATGAAAACTATATTCATGAAACCATCACCCGAATCATCTTTATCCATAAAGGCTATGGGCGACTATATGTGGAAGAATTGGAAAGGGTGTAATTTCGAGCGGGAAATCTGATTTGTTTTTGGATTTGGAAATTGTAAAATTCGAGGACGTATAAGGAAGGAATCACTTGTGGTGGCCAAATCAGTCTGTCAGTTGGTGGATCAGTGAACGGATCGGAGAGAATTGAGTTAAATTACTTTCTCAAAAACGGAATTAATTGGGAACTACAGGCACGGGAAATATGTTTAAACACACAGTGACTATGGATAGGGATACGTATGGTAGTGAAAGGAAAAAATGTAACCCTTCTTCGGGGTTGATGGTGGAGCGAAGGATAACAGCAGATCAGATTTTGCATTTGTGCAAACTTTTAGCAGAACAATCGAGAGCTGTAAGTTAAATTGGTGATGTTTCAGATAGAACTGTATCTAAATGTGATGAATTTAATTATTTCAGAAATCTTTTGATCGAAGGAAAACAATTTCGGAGAATGATTGTGGAAGTTCGAGGATGGAAATACAAAGTGAAGACATAACAAGCAGTCGATCATCAGAACAGGAGTTTTGTGACAGAGTGAATAATAATTCAGAAGCCCATCAACAGGAGAGAGTCCTTGCAGACAGTAATATTGTACCAGCAACAACAACAACCACAACAACGACAGTATCAACAACATCAACATTAACAACAACAACAACAACAAAACAAGTTAAAAAGGATATTTTAAATAAAATACGAAATCAGATATTCGAGAGAAAGCGTCAGAAATTGGCAATTGGGCAGAAGAGAAATGTCAGTGTTGTTTGGCGACCTTGGTGAATGACAACAATAATTAATTCTAACGGTGATAAAAAATGACAACAAAAACAAAAATATGTGTGAGTTAGAAAAAAAAGACATTGTAAATAATTAAATAAACAAATAATAGTTAGTAGAAACCAAAACATAAATAAGTTCTTCCAAATTTTCCAAAGAATTGTTATTTCTAAGAAATTTAGTTAAGTGTTTTTCTTTTTCAAAATATAATAAACAAATAAATAAAAACAACAACAAATCAATTAATTCAGTTGCATTTTTCGATACGGTTAGTTGTTTGTGGTTTTTGTTTTTGAAAATGTAACAAAAGAAAATGATACGTGTTTTTAAAAGTGAAGACTCTTGTTATTTTAGGTTAAAATTAAAATTAACATATTATAACTTGAGCATGTTTTTCAATATTCAAATTTATTATCATATGACATCTTCTTGAGCATTATAATAACATCTTTTTTCTTAAATTAGGTATCGGAAGCTTTTTTTGACGATTTGAAATGATTACAAAAACCTTTGGCACGCCCAACGCCGAAATTTTTGTCTTTCTAATTTTTATAAGCATTTTTGTATAAGATTTTTATTTTTGTTTAACAATTGTCCAAAACGTTATTCTTCGTAGTTTAAAATTATTCCGAAAGCAGAATAAATTTTTGTCCGTAAAATATTCGGTTTAAAAAAATATGTGTACCGAATATTCTACAAACAAGAATTGATTAACCTCAAGAATAGTTGTATTTGTGGGAGAATATTGATAGTTCGTTTTTTTAACAAGAAACTAAAACCTCAAAAAAGTACTAAAAATAGTTAATTAAAATTTATGTTATCTTATACATTTTTCAGATATTTGTAAACATCCTTAAATCATTATTCGAATTGATTTGAGAAAATGCAACGTTATTAGAAGAATTTTCAATAGTTTGATTTCCAACATTTTGTGGAATTGCTTTAAAAATTTAAATGAAATCTCAATATATTCATAGGAGTAGGTCTCACTATGTTAAAATCTTTTGATGAACGTTAACACTTTCGAATTTCTCATTTTATCAAAACAAAAAATGAATAAACAAATCTTATATTGGGTTTTGAATTGGTTGCAAAGCATCAATCAAGGTGGTCATTTTTCTTTTACAAACATTTTTATAAAAAGCTACCGAATTAATTGCATCGTAAGGCAAAGTGTTGTTAACGTTAACGTTAACAAAAACAAAAAAAAAAAACAAATTTCTCGCCACCAACAAAAAAAAATTAATTTCTTTGATGTTTCCGCTCCAAATAGGCACAGTACGCCTTTGTATTCCTCCCCTTGTTATTATACACTTTTTTTTTGCTTTTACAGCAAAAATAATAATTCAAACAGCCCTTAATAATAACAACCCCCCTTTTTCAATATAAAAAAAAACAAAAATAAAAATAAAAATACAAGTATTGTAAATTGCTTTGTAGCAACTTTTTTATAATGTTTAACGTCCTTATTTTGCTGAGTCGTATAAAAGGCTGTAGATATGTATCCCCAACCTACATCAAACACGGAAGTTATAAAAGTCGCGTGTTCAGTTCACAAAGATTAAGCACACCCAAATCATTATCATGCTTCATGCAACAACGATGCAAAAGAATAATAAAGTCCCAGCTATGTTGTACCTTACCTTACCATATACCTGCCATATAGAGGCCTATATAACAACAAAAAGAGGCACATATTAAAATGTACCACACCACTCATTCGTGTAAATTAACACATTCGTCAGCTCATGTAGATCGTGGGATTTTGTGTTGCCACCTTTTTGTGGCGCATATCTCCAGTTCAGTGCAGTTCACCTCTCCCATTCCATCAGAGAGGGGCCCAGGGGAATTAGAGTCTATCCTAAACTTAGTATGCTTACAACAGTTTTGTGTCACAGAGGTGTTGTGCGTTTTAAGCAATACCGCCATAGCTGCCTTGTAACTGCCATCACACATTCGCGTTCGTCGCTCGTCATTGTCGTTCACATAGACCGCGAAGTCATGTAAAGTTTGTTGATGATAAACGGACCGGTTTTCCAACTAATCTATAGTATATCGCTAAGTTAGATACTTACCTGCGCTGCGTGTGATGTCAACCGCTGCTCTGCTGGGAAAATCTAATCCGAATCAACTCACAAGTCACAACACACCAGTACCATCACCGTATTGACTGTTAACTCTCCTGTCTGTCACTTAATGCGCCTAATTCCTTAATCACTTGTGACTGTAATTGTGATTGTGATATGGATGAGGTGTTCTGAGAAAAAGATACATTTGGTGTGACAACTCCGAAGAGCGACGACGAAAGATACAACATTTTCCGATGTGAGGGTGATGGAAGCGCACTATTTGATTGAAATCAATTACAAAGAATTTGTTTCTTAGAAGAATTCGTCGTCGCTTGGGGTTTGTTGGTGGCTGTATTAGCGTCGGCGCGGCGGCGGCGCGGCGTCGTCGTCATTGATGGCATTAATTAAGTACGCTACGCACTTTTTATTTTGTGGCGAAAACTTCGAAGAATATGGTATATCGAATAGATGTGTACAAAAACGTGGTCCAGGTTACCGCCTTCAAAAAAATAGCTATATGAATTGAAATGTATCTCAGAAAGTGCTAAAAATGTTGGCTTGCCAAAAAAAAGATGATGTCCGTATTTTTTGATTTAAATATGAAGATATAAACTTTGTATTAAAAATTAAATAAAAGCAATTGAGAAACTTTTTAAAAATCTTTCCAAAATATTTTAGAATCATACAAAGGCAGTTCTGAAATATTCGTAAAATATTTCCTCAATGCATATATTTTTCTTCTTAAGATCCGAGGTAGCGTTGCCAGACGTTCCCGATCTTAGTCATAAATTCAACTTTCCCCCTGGAAGAATTAATGCCCGGATTTTGTCAGCACTCACAATTCAGTATGTAAAAATTTCTTTAAAAAAATAAATTAGGTGGCGCAACAGTCCATTGAGAACTAGGGGCTAGGGACTCAAAACTCACAAAAATTCCTGTGTGCGAGTAATGTTTTCAGGGATGGAGGGGCCTACAGTTTTAATCCGAATCCGAACGGATAATTTGAGAAAGCATTTTTTATGACAAGAATAATTACTCTTGGAGAATTTGTCAAACGTGAAAAAACTTTTAAATGGCACAGGCAGGAATTGAACCCAAGACCTCTGGCATGACAGTCCTATGCACTAAAATCACGCCACGGGTACCAACACAATACAAACAATTTCTTTAATGTTTTTAAATCAACTCTGGAATTGTAGTTTAACATTTACATTATGTTCTTTCATTGACATTATTATCAAACAAATTCCATTTAGTTGAAAGTCACGTTGTCAATCTGACAGCTGTCAAAATAAGCAAAATATTATAAGAAAAACTTTAGACCGTTGCAAATTTGTTTCTTTTTTAATTTCAAATATAAGACTTTATTTTTAGTATTAAATTTTTTTAGTCACGAAAAGATTGTCAGTTTTCTTTAAAAAGGAAGATGATAATAAAAAAAACACAATTTTATGAAAATAGAAAAATATGTGTAAATATCAACTGATTTACTAATTTACTTAATTTATAATTTGCGTGGGCATACAACAAATCCTGGAGTTTTTAAACATTTCAGCCAGTTGTCCCAAAAAGCTTAAAAAAAGCTGGAGACCCTATTCTCATTTCAACCATTTAGATTGCCTTTTTTAGCTTGGTCTGA